>CM052015.1:44134904-44839581 GCA_028476595.1 Obolodiplosis robiniae
CCATGAGTCGGAACCAGTGGTAATCGGAAGGGGCCAAGTCTGGAGAATACGGCGGGTGGAGTAGGACCTCCCATTTCAATGTTTGCAAGTACTCTTTGACCGATCTTGCAACATGTTGTCGAGCATTGTCATGTTGCAAAATCACTTTATCGTGCCACTGCTCATATTCTGGCCTTCAGTGCATCGCTCAAACGGCCCAATTGTTCTTGGTAGAAATGAGCATTGATGGTTTGGTTGGGTGGGAGCAGCTCATAGTACACCACACCCTTCTGATCCCACCAAATACAGAGCATAAGCTTCGAACCATGAATATTCGGTTTTGCTGTCGATGTTGATGCATGGCCGGAGTGAAAAACAAAACCATACGATTTTTTTCGCTTTGGAGTGTCGAAATGGATCCACTTTTCATCGCCAGTGACGATACGATGAAGAAAACACTTTCATTTTTGACGTTGGAGCAGCTGTTCACAGGTGAAAAATCGCCTTTCAATGTCTCTCGGCTTCAACTCGTATGGCACCCAATTCCCTTGCTTTTGGATCATTCCCAATGCTTTCAAACGATGCGATCATTTGGCGTGTAACTCCTAATGATTTCGCAAGATCTTCTTGTGTTTGACACGAGTCTTCATCGAGTAATGCCCCTAATTCAGCATCTTCAAACTTTTTCGGCTGTCCAGGTCGTTCTTTGTCATTCACATCATAATCACCACTTTTGAAACGTGCAAACAACTTCTTACATACACTATTCGATATGGAATATTCGGGATAGGTTTTTGACAACAAACGATGACATTCAGCAGCACTCTTCTTTTGATTAAAGTACAAAAGCATTGCTTCCCGTAAATGCTGTTTTGTTGGCACGTATTTAGACATTTTCAACGTTATAAAAAAGTTGTGTATAAAATCTTGTGTCGACTTTGAGAGGCGGAATTTACTAGATTTTATGACGCTCTTTAACAAAGAATAGCTGTCACTGTCAAAATACAGGTTGGGCCATCTAGCGTTTGCATTTTGAACTACTGTTTATGTAGAGAATGGCAGCTCAAATGTCATTCAATTTGTAATCATAATTAAGTTAAAGGTTTGACATTTACGAAATGGGACGCTATACGCTTGAACAAAATTGGGAAATATTAAAAACTTACTTCAAAAAAAAAATATGAAAAATCGTCTTTTCGGATGAAATCCATTTTCACCTCGGAGGCTATGTCAATAAGCAAAATTGTCGCATCTGGGGTTCGGGAAATCCATACGTCACCATTGAGAAGCCAAGCACCCACAAAGAGTTACGGTTTGATGTGGGTTTTGGTCCGGCGGCATCATTGGCCATTTTTCTTGAAAATGAGCAAGGAGCCGCCGTTACGGTCAATGGCGAGCGTTACCGTGCCATGCTCAACGAATTTTTGTTTCCAACAGTTGAAGAGTATGACATGGACGACATTTGGTTTCAACAGGATGGCGCAACAAGCCACACAGCCAACATAACAGTCGAACTTTTGGGCACCGTTTTCGAAAATCGAATAATCAGCCGAAACTCTGAAGTCAATTGGCAGCTTCGGAGCTGAGAAATGAGCCCGTTGGACTATTTTTTGTGGGGAGCTGTCAAGTACAAGTGTTACGCTAATCATCCAGAGTCGATTGGTGCCTCGAAACACGAAATCGAAGTTGCCATTAATGAAATTCGAGCCGAAACAATCGAAAAAGTGCTTGAAAATTGGGTTGCCCGAATGGCGTACTGTAAAGCCAGTCGTGGCAGTCATATGAACGATATCGTTTTTCATTCATAAATAACAAAGTTCAAGCTTTCCAATAAAAAAAAAGTTTGGAAGAATAACCATTAGTTTTTTATAGCCGATTCAAAATTTAAATTTTATATGGCCCACCCTGTATATGACGGCTGAATAGATATGAATTTAGGCACAAATGGTCACGTTTTAATTTGCGCTCCCAATACATGCCATATATTTATATATTTATATACAATATTTACTTTTCCGCACAAACCGCACGTTTTCTATGCGTTTTGAACCTAGAAAAAACGATTGCAACCATTCCCGGAGCAATTTTTTGACCGTGTGTGGTACGTTGTACGTTGTACGCAAAAATTTTTTAACATGATAGTTCAAAAAATTAAGATTAAAAACGATAAAAAAATTCTTATGGAATCGAATCAATAATTTCAATATAATGAAAAAACATTTGTATGGGGACTATGTCTAGTTCGCATTGTATCATAATGAAACTATCAGAATATAATTTTTTCATGAAAAAAATTAGTCATGCAAAATTAGAAGTCATTCCGATAAGATTTAGGCCTACCTCCCCTACAAAATTTTCAATTTTCGGGGTCAAAATTCAAATTTTGTCATTAGATTTATTGAAGTATTTGTGATTTTCTAATCTGTGTTAATTTTATCAATTTGAATGCTCATTAACTTATTAACGAAATTTATACATAACATAAATGTGGAATCATATCCATCGTTGGCATGAATCGAAAGTTCACATCAGAGTAAACTAATTTGTAATTGCTATTACCAATTCAAAAGCAGCGAACGTCCGTTGAAGTAAAAATTAGGAACTGAGATGTTTATTTGTTTTTATATTAAAATTTAAATTTAAATCACATGATGTGTAATGACTCGAAATTCGATCTCATCGTAATGACTTGACATTTTCTGTGATTTATTGTCAAAGTTGCATTATGATTCGATGAGAAATCAACATGAATCCAATACAAATGCGTAGCAATCAATGAAAAACCAGTAAACCCGAACAATTTCGGGAAATGTGCGGAAAAGTTGGTTTTACTTTAGTTGGCTGAGAGACCATTTATTCTATGACGATAAGTCGTAAAGAATGTTCCATTCTAAGAATACAATCCGATTTCAACCGAAATGCGCGAAAGTATGTTTTACGTATGTAATTCCTTTTTTTTCCAGACAAACGACATCTAAACTTAAGTTATTTCCAAAAAACTGGAGATGTTCCAGAAAAACAATCTACGTAAATGTTCTATTAGCATATATTTGAATTTCAAATTTATACTTGAGAAAATGGAAACATATTTCGTGATGTATCTGGGTCCTTCAAAAAAGTATAAATAGCAAAATTTACACGTGAAAAATTGTATTCATCGCTTGATAAAGCAGTTTTTCACATGCAGAGCAAAATGCAAGTTTTGAAAGCTATCATTTTTATATGCAGCGTAAGTGAGATATATTTGATAAGAATTCATTCGTAGAAGCTGTAACCAGCACACTTTTTGTAGTTTTTTTCGGACAGTTGCTTCGGTTGTGCACAAATGAATAGCTGAGAATAATAATGCCATGTATTCTTGCTTCCAAATGAAGTGTTCTTCAAAAAATTTACAACATTTGTGTCCCGCAAATTGTTCCATTTAAAATTAAAGTTTCTCAAATTTTCGAATTTGATTTTCGCATTACTGATAAGAGATACGTGATGGGTGTCTTTGGCAAATGTATAAGGCATTGTTATCCTCATCCATTCAAATAAACATGCAATTTTCAGAATTTTGGTGTGCTCGCGTCGGTCTGTGTCGTTTTAGTTGGACGTTTCCACACGATGATAAGGTGTTTTTGTAAAAAAAAAGTCTCCCAGAATAACAGTACATCTTTATTTTCCACGTATTAGCGACACTCAGACGCGTTGCTTTTAGAAGCGCAACAAAATTTTGTTATTGCTTGAAGCGGTGCAAATTGTTGTTGTAATCCCGGCTTAAAAATATGTGTGCAATATTTATATGTTTCACTTAAAAAAAAAATGAAATTTTGTGCCCCTTCGATGAGATTTCCTTTTTA
Organism: Obolodiplosis robiniae; assembly: GCA_028476595.1. Lineage (NCBI taxonomy): Eukaryota > Metazoa > Arthropoda > Insecta > Diptera > Cecidomyiidae > Obolodiplosis > Obolodiplosis robiniae. The sequence goes on from CM052015.1 coordinate 44,138,726, forward strand.
GCTTCGCAGCAAAATGAAGATAAAATTTTATTCTAAGGCATTCAAATTCAGTAGTTTGTTCTAACTTTCACTACTTTTTGAGGGTCCCACGAAGTCATAATTAAATTGTGTTTGGCATAACATCATCTTTTTTCTTCAATCAGACTCATTTGGCTGTGTCTCTTAAGGGTCCGGATAAGGGATCATTTTTCAATTACGCATGCTCACAACAGCTCACGCTGAAAGCTGTCAAGGACTGGCGTGACAAGTTACAAGTTGTTCAACCAAAACTCAAGGAATTGTTTGACGCTAGGCCTAGTAAATACGACTCAAATGTAAGAGCTGATGTTGAACGTGCCGCCGAACACTTGGGAATTATAGATTCCACTATTGCAAACCTTGAATCAGCAAGTCGCAGTTGGCATGAATGTTGCAAAAAATTCCTGTCAGAATATAAGGAAAATAAGATTGATGACGTTCAACCATTTAAAGACAGAGTTCAAGAATTGTATGAAATTTTCTTCAAATATTTGGAAAATCTATGGATTTTACTTAGTAGAGATGTACGAAAATTTGAAAACGTCGTCGAATATAAAAGAATACCGTTCGAAAGTTCGTATCCATATTCATGGTCATCAAGTCTTCAAGAAATAGCAGAAGGTCGTGATGCGTTAGACAAACTGAACCAAAATAACGTTGCAGCACAATGTGAAAATGAGATTGAAAGATATAAAAAAGCTTTCATGGGATCAGATCTGCAAATTTCAACTTCTTCGTCGACTCAAAAAAGAGTCAGGGTAGATTAGTTTGGGAAATTTCAGCTGATACAATTATGCAGCAGGTTCAAGGAGCTATTTATCTGAATGATTATTCAATGAATTACATCTAATTGTACCCAAAAACAATGAATAAAAAAATAAAAAATGTAAACTGTTGAAATGTTTTATTTTGGAATGTCAATTGACATTTAATTGATCGTGTTAAGTGTCCGAATAAAACGAAATCCGTAAATGCTCTCAATCGGTTCAAAAATGAGTTCAACTTTGTCAGTGTTAATGCACAAGGTCTACTTGATGCTTGCCACTTTGATGAATTGAAAGCACTTTTGAACGAAAATCACAATGTCAATTTGATCGCGGTTTCTGAAACTTGGTTACGTTCCAGTAATTCAAATAAATCCATCGATATTCCTGGATACAAAATCATTCGTTCTGATCGTAAATCGAAGCGCGGTGATAGAAGCAAAGGAGGTGGTGTTGCGATTTATGTTTTGAAAAATCTCAAAACGAAAGTGATTTTAAATTCATCTAAGGATAATGCCCAAATCGAAAATGTTGAATTCTTGTTTGTTGAAATTTTTACCCGAACATCAAAAATTGTTTTTGGCGTTGTTTATCGCGCACCGCGATGCAATGCTGAAAACACGCGTAAACTTTTTGATTTAATAAGTGCCACTTTCGCTCACGAACAAAACGTGTTAATAAATGGTGACTTCAATATTAATTTAATAAATAATACAAATCTAGCTTCCGTTCTAAACACAAACTTTGCTTTAAATTTTAGTTTGATCAATGATATTTGTCCCACGCATTGGTGGCCGGGAAAAATACCATCAAAGATAGATTTAATTTTTACAAACAACCTCGCGCGCGTTAAATTTTTCGGGCATTTTCCATCGGGTATTTCTTTTCATGACATGCTATTGTGCTCATACAATATCAAGACTGAAAAAGTTGATAAAAACATAGTCTTCAATGGTAGAAAATTCAAGGACATAGATGCCAACGAATTAGTTGATCGCATTGAATCGTTGAATTGGAATTTAAACCGTCATCGAAATGTCGATGATATGGTTATAACGTTGAATGACAATGTTCGAAATCTCCTTAATCACTTCGCACCTCTCAAGTCGCGTCGCGTTCGTTATACTCCCAAGCATTGGTTTAATAATGACATTAAACAGGCAATGGATGAAAGAAAAACTGCATATGACAATTGTAAGAGAAACAATTCTCGTGATGCAGTTACTCATCAACGGCTACTTGACATCTATAAGGAAAAAGCCAATAGAGTCAAGTCCTTGATTAATAGTAGCAAAAAGAAGTCGACAGTTGAGAGTTTTAATAGCGCCAACTCCATTCGTTCTAAATGGAATGTTATTGAATCTCTTGGCTGTTGCAAATCTAGTAAGGATGACAGTAATGAATCTGAAATCCTTGACAACTTTAATTTGGATGATATCAATGGTTTCTTTGCTTCAATTCATTCTTCTGATGGGGCTGATTTGGGCAATTTGTCACTTCCTGCTAATATTAATTCCACTTTTTCGTTTCATGAAATAACCATTGATAAATTTCTTTCCGCGTTTAAACAAATTAAGAGTAATGCAATTGGTGACGATGGCATTCCCCTTAAATTTCTTAAGCTAATTATTCCATCAATAGCCCAACACATTGTCTTCATTTTTAATTACTGTATCGCTCATAGTGTTTATCCAGCTGATTGGAATAAAATCATTATTAAACCGCTAAATAAGGTACCAAGTCCCCAGTCTATTTCAGAATACAGGCCAATCAGCATCATCTCAGTCATCCCTAAGATTTTCGCGATTCTATTGAATAGTCAAGTCACTGGCTATTTGGAATCAAACGCCATTCTTCACGAACGGCAATCTGGTTTCCGTAAGAACCATAGCTGTACCACCTCATTATTGAACATATCTGAGAGCATCAGATCGTCTTTAAATCGTAAAAAAGTAGTCATTTTTGTTTCACTTGATATCAAAAGCGCGTTTCCTTCCGTTCCCCATGATGCTCTTCTAAAAGTCTGCGAATCATACGGTTTTTCTAATAACGCGGTTGAATTAATTAAATCGATTTACAGTAATATTAAACAGAAAGTTAAAGTTGGTGACCACGAGTCAGATTTTGTTTCAATTAATAATGGAGTTCTTCAAGGTAGTAATTTTGGCCAAACTTTCTTTTCTCTCTATTTTAATGATACGCTTAATGTTCTCGAAAATATGACAGGCCATTTGTTCGCTGATGATTGTCAAGCTCTTCTTGAAGTCGATTTGAATCAAATTAATAACGGTATTGATAAAGTAAATTCGGACCTTGCTAAATTAAATGATTTTATTAAACGTCGCGGCATGAAATTAAACGGATCTAAATCTAAGATGATGATTATCGGTACTAAGCATCAAACGAGTCGGTTAAATTTTGATATGATCAATGATGTGAAAATAGGTGATGAAAAACTCGAATTTTGCAAGTCAATAAAGAACCTTGGTGTTAATTTTGACGAAAATTTTAATTTTCAAGAACATGACAAGTGTAAACTGCAAAAAGTGTATGGTGTCTTGAACCGTATACGCCATACCAAGCATTTTATACCCAATTACGTAAAACGTGATATGGCTGTAGCTCTGATTGACCCCATAGTGGATTATGACAGTGTAGTAACATACGGTTGGGGTGCACATAACACTCAAAATCAGGTTCACCGTAATCTTGTTGCTGATAACGACAAGATTCGATACATTTACGGATTAAAACGTAATGATCATGTTACTGAATATCGTGAGCGTTTGAATGGATTGACCCCTGAGAGCAGAGTTAAACTGCAATCTGCAGTCTTGATATTCAAGCAGTTGTCAAATCGTTCTCCTGAGTATCTGAATCACATGTTTGTTCGGAACGGTGAGTCGTCGCGTTATCCAGATAACCTCCGTGTACATTTTTATCCACGTACTACATTTGACACGCGCGCCTTTAGTTTATCAGCGATTAATTTTTGGAATAGCATACCGGTGGATATTCGAAATTCTAAGTCCATTGTTGCGTTTAAAAATAACCTAAAGCATCTGTTACGTACCTCACAGTAAATGATTCAAAATATAAGCCCGCGATTTCTCGGAACATTGTTACGCAATTTCTTTTCCAATTAGTTTTAAGTTATTTCTAGTTCTTCATTTTTATTTGTCATTTTTTCTATGATGTTAACGTAATTTAACTGCAAAAATATTGACTGTATTTCCCCTAGTTCTCCTGAACTAGGCCGGTTTTTCCATGGTTTTCCGGACCAAATTTTGGTATTAAAGCTTCTCTTTTATACCATCCCATCCCTGACTGTATTCTCTTTGCAAAAGACGCACCATGGGCGGAATTTATGCCGTATTGGGTCTTAGACCAGCATGTTTTCAGCTTGCTGCGAACACGTATTGGCATAAATGTAGGCTCCGTAATAAATAAATAAATAAATAAAACATTTATGTCAATAATCAAAGTCAGCTTCATTATGCAAATATCACTATATATTTTCAAGCATTCAATAAATTCTCTCTTTCTCTTTCTCTCTCTCTTTCTCTCTCTCTATTAAATTATAACCACTGAATGGTGCTTGTGCACACGTAAGTCTACTGCTGAGTTTTGTTTTCAACATAAACTTGCTTCGAATGGAAGTTATTTTATAGAATCTGAAAACATAATCAAAGCTTGATCTTATTCAGCAATTGGTTCATTTTTTAAAGTTACAGAAGATTCTTCGATTTGTTTCGAAATCAAATCAATCGAAGTAGTTACATCCATCAGGTTTGCTTTTCATGTCATTAGAATGAAACGAGAAATTTGTAGAACCGTACAGACCTTTATTTCCTTTTGTATTTTCCTTGAGAATTTAATGGTTTAATCTACATCATTTGGTGCCGAAACGGAATGAACACAACTAATTAACGTTAAATTATTATTATTAAAAACTATCGAGAAGTTTTGTGAAGATTTGTGAAGGGTCAGACGGGCGCATTTCATATTGGAGAATTTACAACACACACTAGACAATATGACGAATCCACTAACGACAGAACAAGTATTTAACTTTCAAAACTCTCGTTTACAACGGATGCGAAGAAATTTGGAAATATTTTATTTGGACTCGACACCTAAAACATCCGAATTCATACTGCGAAAAAAAACTGCAAATCTTTCAGCAGGAGTACAACAAAATCAAACGTACTCATGAGAAATTTTGTACCGCATTTGATTCACTAGGACGTGAGAAATGTCCATACTTTTCTGAAGCAGCAGAGACTATATGCAGCTTCTCCTTCTCAAACCGCTTATGAGAAGCTGCTTCTCAGAAGCATGCTTCTCTATGGAAGCATCTCCTTCCGAGTGCGTTTGGCTTCGAAATGCATGAGGGTGAAAGAGAAATTACGTGGTATTTAAGTTTTGTGTGGACTATTGTTTCTTTCTCTGTCACTCTCATGTACTTTAAAGCCGAACACACTCAGAAGGAGATGCTTTCATAGAGAAGCATGCTTCTGAGAAGCCGCTTCTCATAAGCGGTTTGAGAAGGAGAATCTGCATATAGTCTCTGTGAAGCAGTTCAAGAGCAATTCGATGAACTTTACTTTGAACTTTTAAATTCCATCGAATCTGCTTCGCAAGTTTTGATTACAACAAATGTTAATGCAGACCGAATTCTCCAAACTTCGCAAAGACCACATCAAGCGAGAATAAAACTCCCTCTCCTCAAACCACCTTCTTTCTCCGGCAAATATATCGACTGGAATGCTTTCACTGATTGCTTCGACGCACTAATCCATTCAAAAAGTGATGTTCCCACAGTGCAAAAGTTACAATACCCTCTTGCTGCTCTTGAGGGCTCAGCCTTGGGTATTGTAAAGCATCTTCCTGTTTCCGCCAACAGCTATGAATTTGCAAGAGAGCTGTTGCGCCAAAAATATGAGATCAAAAGGGCTATTTTCATTAATTCGATGGCCCAACTCCTTTCATTCGAACGCAACAAAAATGAAATTGTAACCAATTTGCAAAATTTAGCAACCATCGCACATGGAACGTTCCAGAGTCTAAAAAATATTGGTGTTAATGTCGATCATTGCGACCCTTTGCTTGCGTAATGGGTCATCGAAAAACTTCCCATCGAAACGAGGAAAGAATTCGATAAAAACGGTGTTGAAAACCAAAACCTACCCTCGGTAAAGGATGTCGATTATCGGAATCAAGCAAGCATCAGAACATTTGAACTTTTGGAACCCAACGTGATGACAAGAACAGAAACTGTCTAGTGCTGCCACTGACATTGCTACGGTGGTTTTTGCATCACAGTACAGAAGAGCGCGCGACTTGACACTTGTGTACTGCCCGCAGTGCAACGGATGAGATAGCTCTTTGCGCGCAGTGCAAATTAGCGCGAAATGTGACACTAACCGCCGAACCGTCTAACTGAAAACATTAAACAGTGTGCTTTTCTCGCAGTGCAAACCAAAATAGTTTTTACGTCGTATATTTTAAATCCAAACAATATGTTGTCTTAAAGGAAGAATGAATTGAAAATCCAGTGGTGCGAGCAAACATTCGGCGAATAAATACGCTGTGGCTCGTTTCGATATTGAAACCAGGTATTACATTAACAAAACCAAAGATTTGATGTACTTTGAATACATTTGCTGTGAATTTGCATCATTCGATGCCGCGGAGGCTTACATAAAACAATAAATGGTCTTACGTGCGTAAAACTAACTTTTCCGCACATTTCCCGAAATTGTTCGGGCTTACGCATTTTTCATTGATTGCTACTCATTTGTATTGGATTTATGTTTATTTCTTATCGAATCATCATTCAGCTTTGAGAATAAATCACAGAAAATTTGAAGTCATTACGATGAGATCGAATTTCAAGTCATTACACATCATGTGATTTAAATTTAAATTTTAATATAAAAACAAATAAACATCTCAGTTCCCAATTCTTACAACGTTCTCTATTTTTGAATTGGTAATAACAATTACGAATTAGTTCACTCTGATGTGAACTTTCAATTCATGCCAACGATAGATATGGTTCTACATTTATGTTATGGATAACAGTATAACTTTCGGTAACAGCATGAGCATTCAAACTGATGAAAAAACACAGATTAGAAAATCACAAATACATCATCCAATTTATTGATTTGAATATTGACCCCGAAAATTGAAAATTTTGTGAGGGAGCTGGTCGTAAATCTTATCAGAATGACTTGAAAAACATAGAAATTAATATTCTGACAGTTCCAATAGGAAACAATGTGAACTGACTCATTTTTTTCATGAAAAAATAATATTCTGAAAGTTTCAATTCGTTACAATGTAAACTTGAGATAGCTGCCATACAAATTTTTCGTTTCGACCCCGAGAAGACGCCGAAAATCGAAAATTTTACAGGGAAAAATTATCCGATTAGGCTGAAAATTAATAGGTTTCTATTCCTAATGAAGACAAATGTGTGTGTAAATTTTTGTTCAATTCTAAAATCAATTTTTTGAGTTATCGTGTTAACAAATTTTTGCGTACAACGGACAACGGACAACGTACCACACACGGACAAAAAATTGCTCCGGGAATGGTTGCAATCGTTTTTTCTAGGTTCAAAACGCATAGAAAACTTATTCCGAGCGTTTTGAATTTTTTGGACCGATCGCAATACTTTTACCACACACAGTGGTGTGTGCGGAAAAGTCAAAATGGGCTGTTTTTCAATATATAAGAAGCAATTGTATGGAGACTATGTCTAGTTTGCATTGTATCATTATGAAACGTTAAGTATATTATATTTAATGAAAAAAATGATTCATGCAAAATTTCAAGTCATTCCAATGAGATTTAGGACTACCTTCCCTGTACAATTTTCGATTTTCTGGGTCTTTTCGGGGTCAAATTGAAAATTTGTATGGCGACTATTTCAACAACGTACAACGTACAACGTACCACCAGTGTTGTTGAAGATCATGATCTTCCGTGCCAGACCAGATCCAGATAATTAAAATACTCTCAGATCCAGATCGAAGATCAGATCAATCGGCGCCAGTAAATTGAGATCAGATCAGATCAGATATCTGTGTTGAAATTTACACAAGCACATTCAGAACATCACCTATGCTTGAATCAATTTTTTCTCCTGTAAACAGAAATGAAATACACAAAAATTAAAATGCATTTCTTTCATCACAATAATGAATATATTTTACAGTAGAATTACAATATATGATGTCATTTTCTTTTGAATATACACATATTCAACGTATAGGTTTAAGGTTTGACACGCAGACACACTCACCGTGATTTGAAAATTAAATTGATTTCTTAAAATTCTTTCGAAAAGAAAATAACGAGGAATGACAGCACTAATGCGACATTTATTCAAAACGTCAAGCAAATGGAAAAGTTCAACAAATAAACAAAAACAACAATGTTTTCATTCTCTTCAATTGATTATCTAGTATTTACATACGTTACAACATTCATAAATATTGGTTTCATAAAATTGAGATTTACATTGAAAATAAATGGTCTTACGTACGTAAAACTAACTTTTCCGCACATTTCCCGAAATTGTTCGGGCTTACGCATTTTTCATTGATTGCTACTCATTCGTATTGGATTTATGTTTATTTCTTATCGAATCATCATGCAACTTTGAGAATAAATCACAGAAAATGTCAAGTCATTACGATGAGATCGAATTTCAAGTCATTACACATCATATAATTTAAATTTTGATTTAAATAAAAAAAAAAAACGAATAAACATCTCAGTTTCTAATTTTTACTTCTACAAACGTTCGCAGCTTTTGAATTGGTAACAACAATTACGAATAAGTTCACTCTGATGCGAACTTTCAATTCATGCCAACGAATAATATGATTCCACATTTATGTTATGTATAAATTTCGTTAAAAAGCTAATGAGCATTCAAATTGATGAAATTAACACAGATTAAAAAATCACAAATACTTCATCCAATTTAATGACAAAATTTGAATTTTGACCCCGAAAATTGAAAATTTTGTAGGGGAGGTAGTCTTTAATCTCATCAGAATGACTTGAAATTTTGCACGACTCATTTTGTTCATAAAAAAATAATATCCTGAAAGTTTCATCAAAGTGGGTTACATTCATAGGTATTTTTGGGGTATTATTAAAAAGGATCCAAAATATACATGATCAACAATAGTCAAAAAGTCTTGAGATTTCTTGAATTTGTGGAAATTGCAAAAATTTTCTTGTTGAAATCTTTAGAAGATCTGGTAAAAACGTTCGACAATTCACATAGTATTTAAATTGAGTCAAAAATTTTTGAGTTATCGTGTTAACTAATTTTTGCGTACAACGGACAACGGACAACGTACAACGTACCACACACGGACAAAAAATTGCTCCGGGAATGGTTGCAATCGTTTTTTCTAGGTTCAAAACGCATAGAAAACTTATTACGAGCGTTTTGAATTTTTTGGACCGATCGCAATACCTTTACCACACACAGTGGTGTGTTCGGGAAGTAAAAACGATTGAAATCGGTCCAATTTTTTATCACGTAAAAGAATGAAAGGACAGAGTGCGAATTGTAGCCAACTTCACGGGAAACTGTCAAAATGAAGAACGGGAAACACACATAGATATCACGTTTGCATTCATGCCGGGTGTGCAGAATTGCTTTGCACTTGAAATCTTTTAAACATTTCGTTTGATCATCGATGGGAATTCATTTTTAGTGAAAAATTTGCGTAAATATTCGTATTTAGGTAGGTTTCATCAGAATTCTTTGAAATTTCAGCATAAAACAGTGTATTAAATAGATAAAAAAACATAACCCAAACGCAAAACCTAAAAATGGGCGAAACAATATATAAAAATCCAGCTGACGCAATTTATTTATGTAACACTTCAGCTGAAGAAATATACCGTATCATATCAGTGGTAAGTCACACTTTCGTTTTTAACTCATCAAATTCCCATGTTTCGATCACTTATTACGGTTTTATTATATGATTATTCAAAAATCTATTTACGATTGACAGATTGAAAATTCGAAAAATACGCAATTCCGCATTTTCGAAGGAGAAATATCACTGGATCATGGTGATATTTCATCAGACGATAGCTACATTAAGTTGGCATACTTATTCCAGCAAAAAATATGAATATTTGAGTATATTTTTATATTGATATATTTTGATACGGTGCGTCTATGAACGCGCGCAACTCACTCAATAGAGACGGCGTTCAATGCGCGTATTATCGTTTGTTTGAAGCGGTACAATCGCACACACATAAACGATATATACAACGATATGTAAGTGCGATTCTACCGCTTCACACAAACGATAATACGCGCATTGAACGCCGTCTCTGTTTAGTGCGTTGCGCGCGTTCATTGACGCACAGTATCAAAATATATCAATATGAAAATATACTCAAATATTTATATTACATAGTTTGATCAAAAGCGATTGGATTCAATCATCAAAATGTTACCAACGTTCACAGCCGAATTGATTCAAACGTTGAAAAGCTATTTCACAAGGTAACAATAGCAAAATAGAAATTGAATTTAAGTAAAACCATAATTTTGACACCATTCATCTATTCATTATTTACAGAATGGCCACAAAGCTCGATTGCATCTTGTTCAACCGAATCAATTCAATGTTGGCATCACACCTGTTCGATACGAAATGTGCATTGGTTCCGAAAACTGTAAAGCAAACAATGATGATTGTTAATTATTATTACTAATAATTGAATGATTTTTTTTGCAGGTTCTGTATCGCATTATTTCTGAAGAAAATGAATACGCCACCGTACAATAACAGAAACCAAACCAACATTTTCGCATTAAGGCTTGTTGTAGCAGCGGACCGAAAACCGAAACCGAACCGAATTCAGTACATTTGCAACCGAAAATTTCGGTTGGACCGAATTTCTCAATTTTCTGCCCAAATTCGGTTGGAACCGAATTCAGTACATTTGCAACCGAAACCGAAACAAGTACTTTTGACTTGTTTCGTTTTCAGTTCATCCGTATTGAAGTAAGCAGAGCCAGCATTTCCTGGACATTTGATGCGTACATGCTTTCCATCAATGGCCCCACATGCATTGGGAAAGTTCCATTTTGAAAAAAAATTGTCAGTTATTTCTTTCAACGATGCAGTAGTTGGTGTTGGAATCGCTTTGGTTTGAAAATGTTTAATGATTGATGAAAGGCATTCGTTCACAATACGTCCAATTGTTGAGTAGTGTATTCTGTATTGAAATGATAATGATCGAAATGTTTCTCCTGTCGCCAAATATCTTAATGTGATGTAAAACTTTTGTTGCGCAGTTGTTGGATTTGGAACCCAATTCGTTGCTTGGCTTGTTAGGTCTTCCTTTAAAAAATCCAATATTGTATTAAAGAGGAATGGACTCAAGCGAAAATATTCGCGAAATTTTGTATCGTCGTCCAACAAATGTCGTTCAATCAATACAATGTGAGCACCTTCTTCATGTCGTTTTTTGTATAATTTGTGCGGACTTTTCTTCTTATTTTTTTCCAACAATAACACAAGAGTGACAAAATCGTGTTCAAATATATAATTCGAAGCATTATATCTTGCAATTGCTTGATTATAATCCATTTTTTACACAAAAAAATTACCAAAAACCGTGTGTGTTTATGACAAAGAAAAAAAATTACGTGACAAATGTAAAAATTGATATTCGGTTCGGTTTCGGTTTCAGTTCTCTGTTGCAACCACCCAAAAAATCACGAATCGAAAAAAACGCCAGCCGAAACTGAAAATCAGTTCGGTTTCGGTTTTCGGTCCGCTGCTACAACAAGCCTTTACACAAATCAAATCAATTGGCCTTCCAATATCTAGATCACTGTTAAGTTTTTGAATACATTTACATTGTTATTACCCTATTTTGAGTTTGATCTCAAGTAAAAGATTTAAGATAATTAGGATACGCCATCCAGTCAGCTGTCATATTCATCTGTGTGTTTACACTTTGCCTTAGCGCTGTAATTTTCAAGTGAATTAAAATATTAAATTACCGTTTTGATTACTAAAAATTTGTGAATATCACTTTGAAGTGCTATAAAACCGAAATTTACTGCTATATTTCTCCGGCATTGACATTTGGCTTGTAATTTAGTGCATTTTTTTGATTCATTTTATTGTTGTTGTCGGCTTCACTGTCGCAGACAATCACATTTGCAATAGACAAGAGTGCCCGCCGAAAAGTGTTGATGGACCAAAAAACAACTGTGTAAAATGCCAGAAAACTTGTTTTATACTGTGTTATGGATTCGAAAAATGTGGCTATATTTTCGTGAAAGTGAAATTGATGTCAAATTCATTCATTGCATTGGATCCAAATTCACTCTGTTTCACATGTCCAATGTGCGATGCTGTATTTGTGGATGACGCTGCGAATTCAATGACAGATTATCTATTTAATAGATTATCTGTCACAGATAGCATAAATGTCAACAAATTGAACAGCGTTCCCCAGTCAACACCAACTATACCGAACCCAATCGGCAATTCTGAATTGAAGAAAGAATTGACCATGATTAAAGCAGCAGTAAATAAGGTACAGTCAATGATTCAAACGCAAAATATGGACATCGTTAAAATTAAATCGCATACATCATCAACGAACACTGAAATAAAAGCGATTAAATCGTCAAATATGCCCAATAATCCGTCGAAAACGCCAATTTCAAATTTGAATCTGCCACAGACACCGTTATCCAGACTGGCTAATATAGATACGTATTTCGAACGCTATGCGTTCTTCTTCAGTGAGTTCTGCTTTGAAACTATTGTTTTAACGTTTGAAAATTTTATAGTGTTTGGTGAAGTTAAATGCAAAGGTATGTAGATTAAAAATTGAATGAAAATTGACAATATTGCTTGGTACGATTACTGTTATTGAAATTTTGAAGGAAAAGAGATTATTGCAATTAAAATTATTGATTAAAATAAATTATTTTTTCAAATATTGAATTCTGTATTGGACCCTCGTTGCCGTTCATTATTTTTATATTTATGAATGTAATAAGATTCGTACGCGTCTAGCTCATTAGTTCTGTTTACGTTTTTGACTAATTTCATGTTATTGATGGTCGTAGTGTGTTTGAGTTGAAGCAAATGATTCGCAACAGCTGATTTTTCTGGCTCGTTCTTTCGTTTGTGTGCGTCGTGTTCTTTGTAACGAATTTCGATCTTTCTCATTGATGTGCCCAAATATTGTTGGTCGCATTCATTGCATGCAATTGAATAAATTCCTGATTTTTGTAGATTGCCGATTTTATCCTTTGCTCCACCACCAATCATACATTTAACTTTGAGCTCGCTACACTCACTCATACGGATATCTACTGCTTGAAAAAGTGGTTTTAACTTTGATGTTATTGCAGGATAATAACAAAATCGCGACCAATTTTCTTTGGTTGTGTCTTCTCGGATCAAACTTAGGCTGGTGTGTTTTCGTAGCTCTTGTTTATGTTTGTGGGCAAGCAATAATTCGTCGATAAGTCGTTCTGTGTACCCGTTGACGTTCGCAATCTCTTTGATTTTTATGATCTCTTCTTTCAATCTCTCTTCACTCAATGGGATATTCAGTGCACGATGAATCATTGTGTGGAATGCTGACATTTTGTGTTTGAGTGGATGATACGAATCGGATGTGATATATCGCCCAGTTGATGTTGGCTTGCGGAAAATATTAAATTCAAATTTTTCTTCTTCATTTCTAATAGTCAATAGCCTCAAAAAGAGGTGAAAAAAGATCCGTTACCTGGTATGATACGAAGAACAAAAGTAGCAGTCCAACATGCTGCAGAAGTGTTTACAGAAGAAGCGAATTTAACAAAACGGTTGCATGTGTCGAATCCAACATTACCACGGTTATACACATTAATGAAATCGAACATCAATAACATGAAATTAGTCAAAAACGTTAACAGAACTAATGAGCTAGACGCGTACGAATCTTATTACATTCATAAATATAAAAATAATGAACGGCAACGAGGGTCCAATACAGAATTCAATATTTGAAAAAATAATTTATTTTAATCAATAATTTTAATTGCAATAATCTCTTTTCCTTCAAAATTTCAATAACAGTAATCGTACCAAGCAATATTGTCAATTCTCATTCAATTTTTAATCTACATACCTTTGCATTTAACTTCACTAAACACTATAAAATTTTCAAACGTAAAAACAATAGTTTCAAAGCAGAACTCACTGAAGAAGAACGCATAGCGTTCGAAATACGTATCTGAGCGAAATCTCAATAGTGTATTTATGTCATTAAATAAATAAATAAAATTCAATATATTTTTTTCATAAAAAAATAATATCATGAAAGTTTCAATTCGATAAAATGTGAATTTGAGATAGTAACTAATAAATAATAAATAATAAAATATTTTATTAGTTGGTAGGCCTAAGTAGCCACCAAGAATTAATAATTATTATTTTACAAGCGGTCGATGCTTTGTATCTTCTCCTATGTAAAGGGGTAGTGAATGTCGTTGGACCGCGCCATCTCTACCTAAACAATTGTACTAAACGCTTCAACATTTCACACCTTCCCCGCCTTCCTCTTCTTCAAACAGCGAGTTTGACAGGCTCCGCATCTTTGCTGTCATTGTTTGAAGAAGGGGAAAAAGTGTTTACCATCCATAGAAGAATGGTACAGATGGCGCTGCTGTCAAGCTAAGTGTCAAAATTCAATTTTGCATCGTCCGCTAGTTATTTTAATAGCGACTAACATCTACTAATTAGTAGGTCTTAGTATAATTTTATTAGAAGTTTAGTAGATATGTAGCGACTCTTCACTTAGAGAATTCAGTATTGCCTGCATTTTTTCTATCGTTCGCCTTCTGAGAATGTCAAATGACATCTCCGTGCTCGCCTTCAGCGACACACACCAATACGAATACATTCTTCGTTTTCTACACAGCTGTCAAGAGCACTCAAAAATATATAGTCAGTCCTTAGCAGAGAGTGACAATGTTCGTTCCGTGCATGCGCGTACAGCTCGTAATAAATTCTCAATCGAAATTATTTTTCATTGTTAAACAGAAATTCAATTATTAAACGTTATCTAGTGTGTAGTGAAATTAATGACGTTTTATTCCTTGGGAAACTAAAGTTTACATTTTCAGCGGTGTGATCTTTCACGATAGATTTTCGTCCACCGTAAGTAAGAGAGCAAAATCCACACTGGTGACCCCGACGCTTAATGAAAAAAGAACATTGTGCAACCAAGTGAAAAGTGTCCGTTCGCTACATAGTGACTCAGATAGACAAAGAAAGAAGCCAGCAAGTGAGCATTACGTGCAATTTCTAAAAAATCAAAAATCAGCAATCGCAAAATCTAGTTAAAAATTCTGTCGCAACATTACAGTGCATTGCGTAATTCAAACAAAGAATACGTCACGACAGGCAACCAACGGTACATTTTTTTCTGCGTCGCATCAAAGGCGGCTAGCACAGTGCGTGTGTAACAAAAACGCTATCGAACATTCTAGAACTCAAAAAAAAAAAACGAAGCAATTGATTGCCGCGCACGTTTTTAAACAAACATTATTGTGTGAAATTCAATCAAAACGATTTTTCGTGTAATTTTTCGCGTAAACTAAACAGTAAAAATGACCGATAATCAAGATACCGCTGCGCCTCTGACTGGTGAACAGCAAGCGAATAATAACGCACCTGGATCTCAGCAAAATGCCCAACCAGTGCAGCAACAAAACGCACAGCAACAAATCGAAATTCACAGCGTCACAGTAAAACCAGTGCAATTTGTGAAAGAGGAACCAGACTTATATTTTTTACAAATGGAAGCTCAGTTTCGAAATTCGGGAATCACGCGCGATCAAACGATGTTCGACCACGTAGTTGCGACACTCGAGCCGAAATATTTGCTAACAGTTTCAAACATTTTGCGCAATCCACCGGCCGAAAGCAAATATCAAGCGATCAAAGACAGGCTAATTAGTGAATTTGTGCTTCGGATCACCGCAAACTTTCAAAGTTAGTGAAAGAAATCGAACTCGGCGACGACAAACCGTCACAATTGCTTCGGAAAATGCGTGATTTGGCCGGAAAAGCAATAGGTGATCACGTAATGAAAACATTGTGGCTCGAACGATTGCCAGAAAACATTCGTGCGGTAGTTTCAGTGTCGGAATCAAATCTCGACGGTCGAGCGAAAATCGCGGACACAATGCTCGAAGTGATGGGTCGAAATCAAGTAGCCCAAGTGAATAACGGTACTTCGTGTAACAGTGCATCAACGACACACGGCAACAGCTCAGCAGTGCTTGCAAGTTTCGAAGCCAGTGAACTCAGCAAACAAATCGCGGAACTCACTCAACAAATCAGCGAGATGAAAGCAAATTTTTCAAAGCAAAGCAAAGACAACAGGAACGGCGGAAAGAACAGATCTTGATCGAAATCTCGCGAAAAGAAGTACCCGTTCTGTAAGTACCACCATCGTTTTGGTTCTATAGCTCGAAAATGCGAGGAGCCTTGTCAATTCGACAAGAAAAACGAGGCTGATTCAAAAAACTAAGCACCGCTTCGCAACGGACGGTAAACGAAGTAGGTTCCCAGCAATCCAGCCGTCTATTCATTCACGACAAAGCAAACAATTTTGAATTCCTCATCGACACTGGCGCTGACGTATCAGTTCTACCGACTTCAGCGTTTCCAAAAGTAAAACAAGCCGCCGCCAATGGCACACCGATTAAAACATACGGCTTCAGACAAATTTCAGTCAACTTCTCACTTCGAAGACAATTCATTTGGCAATTTATCATCGCTGACGTAACCAGGCCAATTATCGGCGCAGATTTTCTCGCACATTTCGGACTGTTGGTCGATTTAAAAAACAAAAGAGTCATCGACGAAAAGACGCGCCTCACTTCAAAATGCGCTCTAAAGCAAACCGACTACACTCCGATCAGCACAATAGCGCAAGGCGTCAACTATTCTGATATTATTCAAGGGTTCAAGGATCTCACCACACCTCCGGTTTTCGACGAACAAACACTGAAAAACGCGAGCGTGCATCACCAAATACTCACAAATAGTCAGCCAGTTTTCGCTAAAGCACGCAGGCTAAACCCCGAACGTCTGCAAATCGCAAAGAAAGAATTCGACTTCATGCTCCAGGCAGGCATTTGCCAACCAAGCAAGAGCTGTTGGGCATCCCCACTGCATCTTGCACCAAAGAAAAACGGTGAATGGCGTCCCTGTGGCAATTATCGGCGACTCAACGCGATAACAGTACCTGATCGCTATCCACTGCCACACATGCAAGATTTTTCTCAGAAATTCACAGGAAAGAAAATTTTCTCCACAATTGATCTCGTCAAGGCTTACAACCAAATCCCGATTGCGCCTGAAGACCGCCAAAAGACAGCTATCATCACACCTTCTGGCCTATTCGAATTTAATGTGATGACATTTGGTTTACGCAACGCATCTCAGACTTTCCAACGCTTCATGAATCAAATCTTCAACGATTTAGGGTTCGTTGTTGTATACATCGACGACATTTGCATAGCCTCGGAAAACGAAAAGGAACATCGCGAACACATCAAAATAGTCTTCGACCGTTTACGCCAGCACGGCATCAAGATCAATTTGGCAAAATGCGAATTCGGAAAATCGGAAGTAATTTTTCTCGGTCACCGTGTCAATTCCAACGGCATTTCTCCACCAGCTGAACGTGTCAAAGCAATTCTCGACTTCAAAGTCAGCCACTCAGCTATTATTCCAAGCGAATGACCGACACACAGAAACGCTACAGTACTTACGACAGAGAGCTACTTGCCATTTATCAAGCAGTCAAGCACAATCAGTTTATGATCGAAGGACGCGAATGCACAATTTACACTGATCATAAACCATTGACGTTTGCATTCCAACAAAAGCCTGACAAAGCGACTCCACGTCAAGTTCGTCAGCTGGATTTCATCAGCCAATACTGTACAGACATTCGTCATGTATCCGGAAAAGATAATATCGTCGCGGACATGCTATCACGCATCGAGGATATTCAGAATCTACAATTCGACATCGAAAAATGCGCTACACTTCAAGCAAATGACTCCGAACTCAAACAACTGATCATCGATTCAGACAGCAACAAATCATCGCTGCAGTTGAGACAAATGCAATTACCAAATTCAAGCACCACGATGTACTGCGACATTTCAACCAATCGAATCAGGCCATTCATCGTCGAGTCAATGCGCAAAAGCATCTTCGATCTCATTCATCGTTTATCACACCCAGGCTCACGTGGAACAATCAAACTGATCTCAGAGCGATACGTCTGGCCAAACATGAATAAAGATATTTCAAAATGGGTCTCGTCGTGCATTCAATGCCAAAAATGCAAAGTATCGCGTCACAACAAAGCAACACTCGGAAACTTCAAAGTACCAGATCAGCGATTCAAACACATTAACATCGACTTGATCGGTCCGCTCACACCTTCGAATGGATTCCGTTACTGCCTGACATGCATAGACAGATTCAGCAGATGGCCCGTAGTCATTCCAATTGCGGAAATCACAGCAGAAGAAGTCGCGAAAGCACTGATTCGTGGCTGGATTTCTCACTACGGCGTACCACAAACCATCACAACGGACCAAGGTAGACAATTCGATTCGAAACTCTTCCAAGAATTGTCAAAGTTGCTCGGAATCAAACACACTCGAACGACAGCCTATCATCCGCAGTCAAATGGCATTATCGAAAGATTTCATCGGACGCTCAAAGCAGCAATCAAGTGCCACGAGAGCAACAACTGGTCAGACAAGCTTCCAATTGTCATGTTGGGACTTGGGGCAACGACCAAACACGATCTCAACGCATCACCAGCCGAAATGCTTTACGGTACATCAATCAAGCTTCCTGGCGACATCTTCGACGAACAACCAAATGAAGACATAGCCTCAGACTTCGTCAAAGAACTCAAGCAAATGATGAACGACCTCAAACCAATCGTGACGTCACATCACTCAAACGAAAAGTCGCATATCCAGTCACAACTCAACAAATGCACGCACGTATTTGTGCGAGACGACACAGTAAGAGCACCTCTCAAAGCTCCTTACGACGGTCCGTTCAAAGTTATCAAGAGAACGGAAAAAACCTTCGACATCGACGATAATGGCAAACAGAAAACAGTCAGCATCGACCGACTCAAAGCAGCAGTTTTACCAGACACAACGCCAGAAGCTCAATCAACCAAATACGCCATGTCATCCAAAGATTCTCAAACAGTCAAACAAACGACGCCGACGAATCAATCAGACGAGCAACCGATAAAAACACACAGCGGGAGATCAGTAAAATTCCCCGATCGCTACAAGTAAACTTTCCTTCGCAATCAACCAGGGTGATTTCTGGTGGGGGAGTAATGTAGCGACTCTTCACTTAGAGAATTCAGTATTGCCTGCATTTTTTCTATCGTTCGCCTTCTGAGAATGTCAAATGATATCTCCGTGCTCGCCTTCAGCGACACACACCAATACGAATACATTCTTCGTTTTCTACACAGCTGTCAAGAGCACTCAAAAATATATAGTCAGTCCTTAGCAGAGAGTGACAATGTTCGTTCCGTGCATGCGCGTACAGCTCGTAATAAATTCTCAATCGAAATTATTTTTCATTGTTAAACAGAAATTCAATTATTAAATGTTATCTAGTGTGTAGTGAAATTAATGACGTTTTATTCCTTGGGAAACTAAAGTTTACATTTTCAGCGGTGTGATCTTTCACGATAGATTTTCGTCCACCGTAAGTAAGAGAGCAAAATCCACAGATATATCTTTAGAATGTTAGTCAAATGTTAGCAGATTCTTCATTATTAGTGGCTGTTAGTAGAGTTTTCATAAGATCTATAGTACAGTAATAAAAACTCTACTATAAATCTAATGAAAACTCTAATAACAGCCACTAATATTGAAGAATTTACTAACATTCTAATAAAAATCTACTAAGATCTACTAATTAGTAGTTGTTAGTCGCCAATAAAATAATAATTATTTCTTCTTAGTGGCTACTAAGACCTACTTACTAATAAAATAATAAAATTGGCGAAACTACTAAAATAATAAAAAATCTACTAATTAGTGGAGAAATTAAAATCTTTGAAATTTTTCATTTCGTATCCGAAAAGACCCCGGAAATCGAAATTTTTGCAGGGTAGGTAGTCCGAAATCTTATCGGAATGACTTGAAATTTTGCATGACTAATTTGTTTCATAAAAAAAATCCGCTAGAGCTACTCGAAAAAAAATATTTGATGAGGCTGAAAATTAAAAGATTTCTATTCCTAATGAAGACCAATGTGTTTGTAAATTTTTGAACAATTCTGATCTCAAATTTTTGAATTATCGTGTTAACAAACTTTTGCGTACAACGTACAACGGACAACGGACGTTTCGAATTTTGTGGACCGATCGCAATACTTTTACCACACACAGTGGTGTGTGCGGAAATGTAAAAATGCCGATATGCAATGTCATGAGTGAGATCTAAAACACGACTTGCGCAACTTGTCGCATTGACATCGGAAATCCACTTATTATTTAAAATTCTGAAATTTTGTATTAGGCTCATGATCATCTCGGAAATAACCGAAGTACCATTAAATCAGAATAAACATAAAAATATAAAAAAAATCAGAGATTGTTTCATACCATTCATTATAGTAACACAGTTTGTAGTATACTGGCAGTCATATAAAGTGCATGAGATTTTCATCTAATGATTATCCACACAGTAAAAAATAAACACCGGAATCTAAGTGGATATACTCCTGGTATAGGCGCCCATGTGTAAAATCCCCTGTTAGGTACACTATTCAGGCGAAAAAACACCCGGCAGCTTACTATTATATCACAAACTTTCGTCCAATCTAATAGTATAACTATCAGGCGTTTTTTTCGCTTGAATAGTGTACCTAACAGGGGATTTTACACATGGGCGCCTATACCAGGAGTATATCCACTTAGATTCCGGTGTTTATTTTTTACTGTGCACAGAAAAAATAGATTTCTCTTTCACAATCATGCACTTTATGTGGAAACATGGGAGACAATGTTAAGTATCGTTCGCTTGGTTTAACAGCAGCATTGGTATTGTATGTGCAAAATGTATAGACACCATTTCGACATTTGTAGGGCTTTATGAGACAAAACATGAATCGAAATTTCGTATGCGAATTAAAATTATTCATCTTTAATTGAATATGGAAAAGTAATTCAAAAATATATAGAAATTTCAAAAACAATACAGATTTTTGTCTTAATCCATATACAGCACAATTTTTGTCTAATTCTTGATTTAATTTTATGTGAGGGTAGTAACGCCATCTATTGAATGTTAGATCGACGTTACGTCATTCAGATGTTGTGCAACACTAACTTATACAAACATGCAGAAATAAAATGCTGGGAGTTCACGCTATTTACACTATCATGAAATGCCGCAAGCATCATGTGTCATTTTCGATGTTGGAAAAATTACTTTTCTAAAAAGTTTCATTCGGGAATTTTTTTAGGAGAAATGTGGGCTATACACTGAAAAAATTCATTTGTTAATCAGCTACAAATGATATTTGTAGCCGTGCTATTTGTACATTCTACAAATGATTTTTACATTGTACAAATATTTGTAAAATTTTTCGGCATGATTTTTATACAAATGCATTTGTAAAGTGGTACAAATACATTTGTAATATGTACAAATATATTTGTTATATATATAAATGCATTTGTAAATCCATTTTTATTTGTATATTCTACAAATTTATTTGTAAATTCTGCCAATTTATTTGTACATTGTACAAATAACATTTGTAAATTTACCTTACAAATGTATTTGTAGTCTTTCACATTCTATTCGTACTATTTACAAATGCATTTGTAATGTTTACAAATAAATATTGCTATTTGTAGGCGAATTCTATTTGTAAGCTGACACTACAAATGCATTTGTAGAATGTACAAATGCATTTGTAAATAGTACAAATAGAGTATGAGATTATCTGTCATCTATCTGTCAAACCGGTGTCATCATTTGTTTTGCTAAAGTCTTTGCATGCATTGTTTTTCCACTCTCGATAATTAATTAATTATTCTTAAAATTGATCAAATCAAGTGATCATTTTAAATCTATAGAAATCTAAATTCAAGAGACATAGTTTGGTGAAACGTTAAAATTCAACTAAAAGAGCTGAAGTGAAATAAAATTGCGATTCAAAGTGTTTGGTTTTAGTGTATGTATTGTTTGTGTAATTTTTGTGTACTGCTTAACAAGTGCTACACATTGAAAAAAATATCTTCCCACAATTGATTTTTGAATAATGTTTTGTTATGTGTTTACTTCCGGAATAAGTGTTGAAACCAAATCCAAAGGGACAAGAAAGGTCAGATAATCAAAAAATCAGACGCATTTGCAAATTGTGAGTGTGTCTAGGTTAGTGAAAATTCAATTTTTATCTCCAAGTAGAAATATTTTACACTTCACATATTTTGAAATTAAACTTGTGTGAAACCAATGATTGTTTTCACAATCATTTGAGAATGTCCAACTAAATATTTTGAAAAATGTCTAACAAATAACTGAGTAGTAGAAATGCAACCGTTGGACTGAATCTAGTTTTCGCTACAGCTGAAATAGAATATATCAACACTATTTTTTGTCTGTTTTGATTTTTTCAGATTTGATTTCAACTGCTGCATATTATAAATACATGTACATACATTTCTGATTTCGTCGTGACTTTTTAAATAAGATACATTATATTTGCGTTTGGTTGTATGTGCATTACGGTGCATTTTTGTGGTATGGATTGCTTTCTTTGCGCCCCCCAATAAGGGTGATATGTTTTGAAAATGAAAAAAAACACTGAATATTCATGCGGAATTGATCGAAATCTTTTTTATTATATTGGATATTCTATGCCATTTATGATTTAAACAATATATCGGCCAAATGGCTCCCGCGACTCTTCTTGCAAACCCGAATGCGTTCAAGCTTGATGATTTTTTGATGAAAATTGGGATCATTTTCAATTGATTCCAGAGCCCAATCCGCGAACTCCCGACGCAAACGATGGTCATTAGGCTTCAGTTCTTGGGCCAGAATCATCTTATAGGGATGTAGGCCAAGATCCAACCGCAAAATACGCCAGGTAGTCATCCTGGACAGGCCCAATTCCTGAGATCGGCGTGAAACGGACAATTCACGGTTTTCCTCGATACTGGCCTGTACGGCGGCTATATTCGTTGTGGAAGCGTGAAACTACTCATGATTAAATGGCAAACCTTACTGATGACAACTGACAGTAGACGTCAAAAATATCAGTTCAAATGAGCCCGATAGGGACATTCAAAATCATATCACCCCTATTGGGAAACCCTTTATTTGGATTTGACACGTTCTATGTCGCATCATTTTCGACTTTTCCATGATTTACCCGAGAAAAGCACTTACAAATGTACTTTTGGAGGTGATTGCAATCAATGTTTTACTCTTTTGAGTTCTTTAACTCTTCATGTAAAAAGGCACATGAATATTACTCGGAAAAACGATCAGCAAATCAATTCTACTGAAAATTCTCTAGAAAATAGTATGCAACACAGTTTTGTTGAAAGTGATATGCAAAAAACTTTTGAAAATACTCAGCTCGCACCAGCTATTCATTCTTCTGCAAGCAATTTCGGTAGTTTTCATACATGTGCCGATCCCATCAACAAGTCTGAACGATGAAAATAGTAATGACGATCAAAATGCAACTAATTTGTAAAAAATTTTAAAACTATTATACCATCAATTGATTTGAATGAGTCATTTGTTTCACCAACTTCGCAAGATAATTCTTTGCAACAAAAGGGGGTAGAATTCAGTTTAAGGCTTCATAGTTTTTCAAATTTTACACGAAAAGATGTCATCGATATACAAAATAATGTTCTGCAAAATATTGTTAATCCAATAGTTGATTCGGTCACCCAGATTTTGGAAAAAAATGTTTGCGATGGATATGAGCAAAGATTACGTCAAATCTCGCTAATACAGGAAATTTCACAACCATTCAAAACTTGTGCAAGTGAAATTCAATTATTTAATTGGCTCAAAGTAAACGCCTACATTCAGAACATTGACCAGTTTGTAATCAATGCCGAGATTGCTGAAAAGTACTCACATGGCGAAATGCGTTATGATGAAGTTAAAATAACCGCCGTATTGATGCCTCTAGCATTTCAATTCCGAAATTTTTTCGAAAGAAATGATCAATTAATGAAATCATTGAATCAAATCGAGAATATCTCGAAGACTCAATGACTAATTGATCATTTTATGAATGGAAATCTGTGGCGTGAAAAAAGTCAGCCGTTCATCAATGCCGGGAAAACAGTGTTGCCTTTTTTCTTGTATGTCGATGATTCCGAAATTCCACTTGGACCGCATGCAAACCTATTGGGTACATTTCTTTATTATTCATTTCCAATTTTCATGAATTCTGAAATATTTTTGGCATCTGTGATTGAAGGCCACGACTATAAATAAAGCTCCCATCGACTTTTGGCGAAAAAGCCTGAGTTTTGGACTAAAATGAATGAAAAGCCTGACCGACACAAAAAAAGTCTGACCGAAAAAGCCTGGCCTTTTTTTTCATTCTAAATGCCAATAAATATGACTTTATTTAATATTAATTGATATTCACATTGAAATATGCATAAACGTAAACATTAAATTGGTTTCTATGCACTGGTAGCACTTCGTCCTTCTTTTGCAATAGCGTACTTATCCCCCGAATGGATCTGGAATAAATAAAAATACAATTTTAGTTGCTAATGATTTAACTATCAATTAGGTATCCTAACCTTTTCGAGCAAACTGCTGTTTTCTTTGATGAGTTTGTGAAATTCCTCGCAGTCTATATATACAGCATACTGCGACTTTGTAGCTTATAACAGCAGAGACAACACGTTGGTCATTGCAGTGTACACTCGCTTTGTATTGCTGATAATATAGAATTGATGTTTTTTGATGCGGTATGCGTTCCAAACCATATAAAATCATCTGTGGTCGTTCTATATAAACAAATTCGCTGAGAATATTCTTCGAATATTGTGTATACAAAAAAGATTTTAGCTATGGCTCATCGAGTGCGATAAACGAATTATTTCAAAGAAGATTATCGCAACATTTTGCGTGTAAAACGATGAAGATTCGGTCACATAATTTTATATTTTTTCTCAAATTTTGGTATGCGAATAAAAATTTTACACGGAATTTTGTAATTGGCAGAAAATCCTGACAAGCCTGACTTGAAATGAAAAAACCAAACCAGCCTGACCAGGCCTTGGCTGACCTTTTTTGCTCGAAAAAGCCTGACGGTCAGGCCAAAAGCCTGACCGATGGGAGCTTTAACTATAAACAATACGGCAACGAAAAATGTCTGCGCGAAAAGAAGTTTTACACGGTCACCGAATCTCGAAAAGCGTTTATAATGGTGTGTCAAACTGATGGCGATTATAAACAAATGTGAATCACCTTTGCCTTATGTGTAGTATTATAGAAAAAAATGAAACACTGTGAGTTGATATCGTGTTGTTTTATTCAAATCATGTATGAAGAGTTGTGGAAGCGTGTGAGATTGAATTTTGAACAGAATGAATGTAAGGGAAGCTGATGTGATGTAGTTGTGTACAAAACTATTGTAATTCATCGACTATTCAATGGTCAGATCAACGGTGCTCACAGGCGCCGTTCGAATCTACCAATTAAACTGCCAATAAATGCAGCAAATCAATCAGCAATCCCGAGGGCAACTAGCCAATTGATTGTGTGCCAAAAACTATTTGGTTTTAACACGCGAAACTATCGCAATTTTAGTCAGAATTTGCAATGAAACGTTCTATGCAAAACTCCAACGAATAGAGAACAACTTTTGAACTGCTGGTGCTTATTCTGAGAAAGTACTTATGCTTTGATTCGCAACTTTGCATTGGCGAATTATAATCTTATAATAATTACAATAAATATCTAGCCCTTGTTGCGCACTCGCTCAATAACGTACCTTCACTCATGATGAATTGACATAAAAAAAAGTACGATTCTCATTCAGAGAGATGCACACCGATAGATAGTGATGAGTGGTTTTGACTTGAGAGCATTGAATGAGGTGTGAGTAATTGGTTTTTTTTATTGAGCGAATGTGATTTAGAGCTTTAAAAGGCTGCAAATGTTAACGGCGTGAAATCTTCTCAACACAAATGTATGACAATAAAGTGATAGCAGAAGCATCTGTACCACCGTGCATTTCGGTGATTGGATCGGTGCATGAACCACAATATTTCATGGTTGATTTTGGAAATATTGTTTACAAGTTTTTCAAATTTTCAAAAGCATTGGAGATGTGTTTCAAGGCCTACTTTGTTTTCAACTTCGCCTTTCCAGATACATGTGATTGCATGTAGGACTTCATCAACAAACAATTCTTCAAAATACCAACAGAAGCGGACATACCGAGACCAGGACTAGATGTATTGCTGCACGAAATTCACTGTAAGTAGACGCTATTCCTCTATATTCATTCAACTCGAAAAAAATAAACTTCAATGTGTATGTTGTTGTGTTTTTCAGTGGCCGCGGAAGCAAAAGATGCCGAAACATCGATTAATATATTTGAACAGAATGAATTCCAATGAAGTATGAATTAGTTTCAAGAAATGAATCGCATAAATATGATTTCTTTTATGCAGACCTAAATTCGAAATAAACCAACAATTATTGGACTGAGTAACCAATAAAACATCCGTTGTTTTAATTTCTAGCGTACCGTTGGGAATATTGATTTTTACAGTTTTTTCAGAAGTCTCTGAACGTGATTATTTTCAACAGAATCCTCAACGGATTTCCCAAATAAGATTCAATTTAGCGAACAAAATGCATTTTGTTTTAAGTATGAATGTATTTTATAAGAGATGTTAATACTTTACTTGTTTACGCTTTATTTATTTACCTTCAAAAATTTTCAATCGTGAAATAAATTTTCGTACGATTGCAGAAATTTGAAGATAAATAAAAGTGTAAGCTTCATATATATCATTCTATTTTGTTCATCTATTTTCAAAAAGTGTTCGTCTAAAAATCAAAATGTTCATCTAAAATTTGTCCATCTATTTTGCCATTTTGTTCATCTAATGGCAAAATTTTACAATTTTAGATGGACATTTTTGATTTTTAGATGAACACTTTTTGAAAATAAATGAACGAAGTCTGGAAAATAGATGAACGGAGTCTAAAAATTTGTTGAACATCAAGAAAAAATAGCTTAAAAAAGTCTGGAAAATAGATGAACGAAGTTTGAAAAGTTGTTGTTACAATGTTGTATTCATTACGTCAAGAAACAGATGAAAAAAATAAGTAATGTATATAATTTGATATGTTCGTTTATTTTACATTGCTTTTATATTCTAACCTTTGTACAATTCAATATTATGCAACCAATAAAGCACGCGAGCTCTTTGGTCGTCGTCCGGAAGCTTTTTTTTTGACAATTGTGTTGGAATTGCTGCTTTAGGCAACTTACATAGTCGCAAATTTAAAGCAAGGCCAACTACATGAACGCAAGCATAGTCTACATGTTTACATTATAAAATCGACCAAAACCTTGCTTCGCGTGATCAAATGATTTGTAATTTTTTTGCTTTTCTTTATTGACATTTTCGGCACTAAATTCACCGATGAATTTGTCTGAAGGTACGGAAAATTCACATGCGGCTTCACTGTCAAATGTTTCAATGAATTTAATATTAGAAAGCCATTCTGCAGCTTTACGCCAAAGTTTCAGTGACACATTCGGTTTATCCGCGATAAATCGCTTTTTTTTATAGCTATTTGATAGGTCTTCGCTCTTTTTAATAATCATGGCAGTAAACTGGCCAAAAGGCAATCGTTCTCGCAATGTGTACAATCTTTTTATCACATTATTGTACCCCTCTAAACCATTATTTGTAGAGGGCGTATAGTGTGCGGCCCCCTCATACCAATTTTGGTGAGCACCTAACCATTGCTTTTTAAAATATGAACAAAACTCACTCTCAGTTTTGGACCATTTGCGTAAAAATAATTTGGTCAACTTATCAAACAATTCTGGTGTCCCAGATAACTGAATGAGTCGAATGTCATTTAAAATATTTATTTTATTTTTGGCATTTTT
Organism: Obolodiplosis robiniae; assembly: GCA_028476595.1. Taxonomy (NCBI): domain Eukaryota; kingdom Metazoa; phylum Arthropoda; class Insecta; order Diptera; family Cecidomyiidae; genus Obolodiplosis; species Obolodiplosis robiniae. The sequence goes on from CM052015.1 coordinate 44,166,807, forward strand.
GAACTTCTGTTTTCGTATATTTCTAATGACATGTGCAAAGCACATGATATCTAATAATGCCGAAGGAAATGTTGCATAGAATGCATTGCGTATAGCGTCCGCACCGTCTGCAATTATGACACTGGGATTAAAATCAATTCCAGTTAGCTGCTTGACAGCATCACGAATTGATTGGAGTACGAATGCATAATCGTCCTTAGTTTCGTTCGAACAACATGCAAAAAATAAGGGATGGAATTTTTTGGCATTATCCACAGTGCCAACAACAAAATACGGATACCCCTGCCAATTAAGCTTATATGTTGCGTCCACGCATAGCTTATCGACACCAATGAACTTTTTTATTAGCCTTGGAGTGGACACAGCAAATCTAAACCACAACTTCTCTTCATAGTCAGAGTGTTCAAAATTAAAAACAAATGCTTTGTCATCATCAATAGGTTGCTCCGAATTTCCTGTGCACCATTCAACTAAATCTCCCAATTTTATAATTGATGGAGCTTCTGTATCCCTGTGTTTGCTTACAACATAATATATTTGTTTCTTTGTTCGATTTGGTTCATGTGCAAATTTCTTTAGCGTGTCTTTCGTTTTTTCACGCTCATCAGCAATATGGTGGATTATGGCCGCTGCTTTCATACCCTTTTTCGTACAAGTTATGATTTCTGATATCATGTCACGCGATAGTTTGGTTTTTCCTTTAGCTATGCTGATTTGATCGTGATCATGAGTATTTGTGGTTCGAAATATTTTAAAAACTCCAGTGAGTGTGTTTTCAATATAACGCTTTGACGAACATTGCGTTTTCGAACGCGCAATCACTTCTTTGCATCTATAGAAGACTTTAGTAGTCCCGTCAACCAAAACTTTTGTGTCATGAATTGTAAAGCCTTCACTTATCAAAGATTTATGCGCTTCTTCAGCAGTACCAACAATTCTCTCTTCGATCCAAATGAACTTTTTTCGAGTTTTTTTTGTCAATGGAATATCCCAGGGATCTTCATCGTCGTCAGCTGAACTTTCTATAGAGAAATTTAACGGTATGTGTTCGCCATCAGAGAGAGTGCTGATCAAACTTGTTTCACTGGTTATATCATTATGGCTTTTCATAAACACATCTAATTGGTCGTCTTCATCAGCAACATTCTGCATTGAGCTCTCTCCAAGTTGTTCCTATTTTATGAATGTAATTAGCATAAAACTCATTTAAAATGTAATTGAAAAAAAAATTCTCGAATATTACCTGTTCATTGTCATCAAAGAAACTATGAACAAGGGGAAAATCACTCTTGCTATTACTTACCTATTAACGGCTATTACTTTCTGAACAAACTATTTTTCACTATTGCCTAACTATTAAGATATCAGCGGTAACTCTGTCAGTCCGAATCATTATAGTGAGCTCATTTGTTGTCAAATAAAATGTTATTCAGAAAAATGTGGTCTATATTGGAAAATGAATTGTGTATTCAAATTCCAACATATTTGAAAAGTATACTGGAATGAGTTTTATTTTTTATTTTTATGAAGTGAGATTTATAGGCGATATATATTTGTTTCATATATTTAAACTATTTACTTCTATAGCCTTTGTGGTTTTGGAAACCCATTGTCTAATGGAATTCTAATGGAATGCAGTGATGAAGACATCGAGAAAATGGAAATATTTGTAAAAGAAAAATGGGCAGAAACTCTAATAAAAAATATCATTGCTGGAAAAGCAGACAGATCACAATTGGTGGCATATTTTCGTGAATTTTATTCTGAAAATCCAACCACATTTTATTTTGAAATTGGCGATAGAAAGCTGATTAAAGCACTTGCTGTTCACATTAGTAAATTACTTGGCGAAGGAGACAATGTGAACTACAATCTTCAACATTTAAAGAAAACTGAATTTGTTCCATTCAATCCAAATGCACAGTGCGTAATTCCTAGTGGCAAAGATCGAAGACATTATCTTCTTAACAAACTGATGGAAGTAGCAACTAAAAATGAAAATCGAAAACCTGGTGGCTATCGTTACGATACCGAAATACAATTATATGCCATGTACTTGCGGTTGTTGATAGGCCCGTTAGCATATAATACATTACAAAGAAATTTGGAGAGCTGTATACCATCGCTTCCATCTGTGAATAGATACATACGTTCATCGAGTTGCCACATTTATGAAGGAATTCTGATGAGTGACGAACTTCTCTTATACTTATCAGAGAGAAAGCTACCACTTGCAGTTGTGTTATCCGAAGACGCTACACGCATTGTTGGGCGTGTGCAATATGATGCGAAATCAAACCAAATCATCGGTTTCACTTTGCCTATTAATAAATCAAGCGGCATGCCAGTTCCGTTTGCTTTTCCAGCTCGAAATGTCAATGGAATATTGTCACATTTTTCTGCTAACAATTCGGTGTCAACTTATTTAAATGTCATCATTGCACAGCCGTTGGCCGAATTTTCTCCTTTTTGCCTTCTTGTCTATGGTTCCGACAACCAATTCACGAGTAATAACGTTTCAAATCGTTGGAAACACATCACAAAAGAACTCAGTTCAAAGGGAATATTGGTTCTTTCCATATCATCAGATTCGGATCCGCGATATAATTCGGCCATGAGATGTTTGTCGAAGCTAAATTACTCATCTGATTCATTCAATTTCACTTGGTATGCGTCCGGTGCTGCAATTTCACCATTTTATGTTCAAGATCCTATTCATATCGCAACGAAACTACGTAATTTCCTACTTCGCACACTCTGGAATCGGAATGTTTTACCTTTCGGCATTGGAAATTTCATAGAATTAAAACACCTATTCTATCTGTTGGATCACTTCACGAAAGATAAACATGAATTAACATCAACGATTTTAAATCCTGTAGACAAGCAAAATTTTCGTTCAGTTGAGAAAATGTGTAGTACAAAAGTGGTGAATCTGTTGAAATCGAGCGTAAAAAGATCTGAAGCCACTGTTGTGTTCCTGGAAACAATTCGTGATGTTGCTGATGCGTTTTTGAAACCGAATATTGATCCATTGGAACGCGTACGAAAGATTTGGTATCGTGTTTTTCTTCTTCGCCTGTGGAGGAGATATATTGCAAAACATAAAAATTATTCACTGAAAAATAATTTTCTCACATCTAATTGTTATTCCTGCATTGAGCTCAACGCTCATAGTTTGATACAAATTATTGTCTTTTTGAATAACATTAATCGTCCAGAATTGTTCCTGCCGCATCTCTTCGGGAGTCAACAGTGCGAAAATATATTTCGTCAGCTTCGTTCGCTCACGTCCAGATTTTCAACAGTTGCCAATTGCAGCACAAAAGAGGCCCTAAATCGCTTTAGTAAACTGCACATGTTGAATGAAATCACAAACTCTTCATCTTCGAATTTTATATATCCTCGGAATGGTGCATTTAATAAGCAATCGAAAATATACGAACTGCCGTCGCTAAATGAAATCAAAAGAGAAATTGATCAATGCGCAATTAATGCGATTACAACCGCTCGCGAATTCAACCTGCTTTTCAACGATGACGATGAAACAAATGCGGAACTTCTGTTATGCCGAGTCAAACAGTGTTTACCGAAAGCAGACATTGAAGCACCAAAAGCAACTTTACTTCCAAAACTTCTTAAATTGTCGAAATTTAGTGGAATTGCATTAAAAAATTTTGCTGCGACTAAATTATATTTTGATGAAAATAGTCCATTCGTCCAGCTGAATTTCGATAAAAATGCAAAGCGAATCGTTGTGAAAAAATCGTCTTTGGTTTGGGTGCTCAGGAAAGACTGTGTGAGAATGAGCAGTGATCGTCTACGTCGAGTCCAATATAGCACAAAAAACGACTCAGTTCATAGCAAAAAATCAAAGCGAAAGAAATTTGTTCGTTTCAACAACATAAAAAAGAAATCACGTGCAACAATTACATAATGTTCTTAAGGCATATATTTTGAACCAGTATTTGTTTTTGTTTACATAACTTTTCATTATAATCTCTGTAGGAACTAACATCCATGAATACAATATTCATTGAATTTTTGTTTGGGATTTCAATATAATTAATTGATATTATTCAATGGTGGAGCTGTATTCGAAAAATAAAATGTTTGGTCGTCAATAAATATAAAAATTTAAGCAAGCCTTAATAAAATAATAAATAATATGTATGAATTGAACTGATTGAGATCAAATTTCAAAATTTTGCTTGAAGTATATGAGCTAAGCTGTATATATCATTCGATGTAATGTCTGTAACACTGTCGTAATGACTTCTGATTTCAGAACCGCAAAAACGAAAAGCAACACTAATGGTTTTACTGTATGTAGTATCGGACCGATTAACAACTTGGCATAATCCGTTCTCATAAAATACGACTATATTGACCGCATAAATATCAGAAACCGCTTTCAAGGTCTCTGCACCGCCCCAGTAATGATTTTTTGGAAGCAATTGATTAATAAAATATTTCCATTCGGCTTCCATATTAATTTCGATTTCGGAATCAACGCACATCTCAAAAGACTTCTCAGCTTCAATGTTTTCATACACGCGACCTTTTATTTGCTGTTCAAATGAAGTGAAGTTATTTTGAATATGTTTGACAACAGCCGATCGTAATTCTTTGACCGCTTTATTTTGTTTTGCGCTATGCATTTTAAAAGCAAACAGTTGATGAGCCAACGATGTATACATGCAGTTTCCATCTGGAGCTGTTTCCACAACTTTGATGCTTCTGGATTCATCATCACTCAAAAGAATGTTGATATCGCATTGTATTTCCTTGCAATCCAAAATCGCCTGCGCCATGAACGTGATTTGTTTGGAAATTTGATCATAGATCATTTGTGCAACGTCTTGTTCTTCAGCATAAATTAATTCCGCATTTTGTATTTCTTTTGGCGATGAATGAGCTGCGATTTTTGCTTTTACACTTGGTTTCGTAATTTTTGGTTTTAAACTTACTTTTGCGACTTTTTTCGAAACATTTTTTTGAGCACCGGTCGGACACAGCTTGTGAACTTTCTTTAAATGTGTAGTAAAGTTCGACGTCACCCAATATTTCGTATTTTGACCGAAAAAGTACGAAACTTGTTTTTGACTAGTGTCCTTTGTCTCTGGATTAAATTGACACATTACGCAAGAGATATGTCCGAAAAATTTACCATTTTTCATTTGAATGGAAACGATGTCTTCATCAACATTTTCTACTTCAATGAATTCGCTGACATTATATAATTGCATACATTCCATGATTTTTTGAAACAAAGTTGATTTCAAATGCTGCATTGTGTCATCGTCTTTGTTTTTTTCTTCGTTTGTTTCCATTTGATTTTCATTAGTTTGATTATCGGGTTTCATTGGAGCATGACTTTGTGACGAAACACTTGCATTAGCTTGGAACAACTTCAAGCCTTTATTTTCACCTTTCCCATCAACCATGTTCTTTACGAACTTCATCAGGGATTTTATGAGTTTTTTGTCACCGGACAAAAATTCAAAGTTAGTGTGATCGTCGGCAAATGCTTCACCAAAATATTCTTTCAATGTTTCTTCTGGCACCAATACTTCACAGTCATTTTGCGGGCGTTGAATTTCTTTTTTCACATCTTTTTCCAATAACTGGAAAGTTTTTGTCTTTATAAAATGCTCAACATCTGCAATATCTTCATCATCCAAATCTTTGAAAACAAATGCATTGCTGAATTTCGTCATGCTTATCGATGCAATGAAAAAAAAATATTGTTTTAAAATTTAGTTACTTCACGAATTCAAATAGAAATACTCACTCAAATCCATGTTTAATGTAGGTCGGCACCGTAATGAATTTCGATTCAATGATTTTCCAAAAGTAATCAGACATGTTTAATCAAGTTTTTGATAATTTTACTACAAATTAGAATTTACTGGAACTTTTATTCTCTTTAGAACGCTTTATCGAACCAATCATACAGAACAAGCAGTAGTGCACTTGACTTTGTTTGACAATTACAAAGGGTATTTAAAAATGGATTCACAGACAATAGCTGAGTGATGGCCAATCAATTGATTTATGCGTATATAAAATATTTTTTGACATAAGATTCGAGATTTATATGTTAAATAATGTTAATTGTTGACATGTTCGATACTTGAATGGATTTTATTTTTTTTAACAAAGTAAAATAATTTTCATTGTATTTAACGTTTGGATTTTTGCTTCAAATAGTTTTTTAGTAGTTCGGGACATTGTAAATTTGTTTCTCGCTCCCAAGTGTCGTCTTTTGGACCATAACATTCCCAGCGAACTAAGAAAAAACGCTCCTTTCCCACCATTTTATCATCGATGAGTTTCTCCACATTAAAAATGTTGTCATTTTCCAAATCGGCAGTGCATTTGTCATGTGTGTTTCGATCGTTCATTCCTTTTTTGATTTGATTCAATCGAGCCGATGTGATGTCATTTTCGTGAGTCAACTTTGCAATTTTTTTCTCATATTCAGAAACTTTTTTAACATGACTGCGATTCATTTGTGATAAAGTAGACTCCAATTCTCGAATCTTAACGTTAGCCAAATCAACTTCTTTTTTAAGTGCCTGTGTCTTTGAACATAGCTTCACATTTTCATCGTTCTTTTTCTTCAAATCGAACGTAATTTTTTGATTCTCTCGTTTCATAGAAGCAAATGATTCAAGCAGTTTTTTTCTTTCGTCAGCAAAAGTATCTGGTGTTTTCTCATCACGGACAATTCCATTCGTGTTGTCAATTGCAGCTGGATAAATATTCGGTTTGCGATCGATGTTGCGTTCTGTTTTAACCTTAACTTTGCTCGCGATCGGCTTTACAAATGCATTTTTTTTGAATTTCTGAAATGAAATACATTGTAATTATTTTTCGAAAACAAATATCTGAACATTTCTACATACAACTGGATCCGAAATAAAATTGTCCATTTGCTTAACGGCATCTTTGAAAGCATTACCGCGTCCCTTTGTTATCAATTCCGCACGATTCTGTTCATAATCAATAACTTTATCTTTGTCGACGAAACCACTGAATGAAAGAAAAAAAAGTGTCATTCTTTTTCAGAGTATTCATTGATCGTATTATCCTAATTTTCCTTACAATTCTTTCGTTCCGAAAAGCAAAACACAAATCTGGTTTGACGGTGTTCGACCCATCATGGGTGGTGTTTCAACAACCTATGAAAATCGAAATAAAAAACAAATCAGTTATTTCTATACAATTCAAATTATCAATTCTGTACTATATAAAAAAAAATGCTTACTCGTGATGGCCAGTATAGCGAATATTTCATTTTGGCCCTGAAATAGTTAATATTTATAATTGAAGGCTATTTCGACAAATAAATTGGATTGAAGTTTAGTTGTTTACTTACCAAACCAAATTCATATCGTTTTTTTCGATTTTTACTTCTTCGCTCATTTTTGTTTTCGCTTGCAGCGATGTGAGTGTGAACGAAATTGTCGTTGCAATGAAATGCAATGAATAAACGCCATGCTTACGCATACGATGACATTGTACAGACTGCGGCTATTTACTATTAGAAGCTATTACTATAGTGAGGCCACTATTAATAGGGAAGCAGCTATTACTTGCTATTTCTTAGCTATTACCAGTAATAGCCAGAGTGATTTACCCCTTGCTATGAATCATCACATCGCTGGTGTCGTATGAATTGCTTTCATTGTTTGTTACATCGTGGAGTGGCTGCGAGCAATTACAATACAAAAAGGTGAACAATTTCATAAAATGTATGAAAATTGGTCTTTTCCGAAAAAAAATTGACACGACACCGGAAAAAAACAATTTCATCCGAAAATATTAACCTGTTCGTTATTTTGCGAAGAAAAATGCATCATCACCTCATCATTGCGTTGCAAACTCTTTTCAATGTGCACTATTTCATTGCCTAAATGTCCATGATCGTCTATCTCATTGTTGCTTTCCAAACGACGACGCTTCAAAGATGCTTGCTTCTCTTTTTTTTTGGGTGGCAACTAGAGCACAAACAAATTGGAATTAAAAGAGAGAATTTTTGCATTTATTTTGACAATCCGAAATTCATGTGGCATAATAAACACTATTTTGAATCAGACTGTTCGAATATGAGAATAATGCTCACCTGTTCAATATTTTCAACAAATATGTCCAAATTCTTATCGGGCGACGTAGAACGGATTTCCGAACGATGGCGCTTTGCATATGCACCCTGCTCATCACGTTTCGCTCTTCGTTTTCTTGGGGCCAACTAAAACGTTCAAAAATTGTCACATTATTTTCACAAAATTCAAGTGAAATGTTTATGCAACACTGTTTTTGCATGATTGGATTGAAACAATTACATTGTTAGATTACAAAAAAGCATTTTTTTGTTTTATGTTGGGAGTCGCTATCGATTTACTTTATTACGTCATCGAACTGTGAATAAAGTAAATCGAGATTGGCTAGAGCCTAACACAAGTTGAGATCTGGCTCTTATCGATTTACTTTGTGACGTCATCGAATTGTGAATAAAGTAAATTCAACCTGAAAATTTCATCATGAGAAAAATGCTTACCAACGATCCAATATTAGCGGAATGGTCGGGCATTGTTGAACTGTTCTCCAAACGATGGTGTTTTGAAGATGATCCCTGTTTATTTCGCTTCGATTTCGCGTTTTTAGTGGGCAACTAAAATGTAAAATCATTCAATTTTTATAGGGAAATAACTTCCATTTAATGAGTAAACCGTGCTCAGAATATCTAAAAATAAATTTTAAGTACAATACACGATGTGAAAAAACAATTTTTACCTGTTCATTTTTAGCAGAAATGTCTAGATTTTCATTACGCGTCTCAGAAATACTTTCCAAACGACTGCGTTTTGAAGATGCATTTCTGAGTTTCCGATTTTGTTTTGCCATTTCAAATTTTTTTATTAGATTTCCACAATCCATTTCACTTTTTTTCACCCACGTATTTTCTTTGTTTGAATATCCAAGCCATTTCAAAAGATATTCAACCTGTCCATTTCTTATTCTCTTATCAATAATTGATTCAACATCAAAATGATTTTCTTTTTTGCTCATGTTTCACAGACACAATATAATTAAAAACAATAAACTAAAATATAACAAAAACTGACGATACGCAAATAAACTGTGTTTTGTGCTTCGAGATCAAAAACCGACTGTGCATCTTCAATGCAGACCTATTTGCACAGAGCAATTAACAGAAAAATATTACCAATATAAAATACCGAAAATATGCGGCGTGCTCTGATTGGTTCAAATGGCATGATGTTCACCAACAATAGTTTGCCACATACAATGTAATAAATTAATCATTAATTAAAGTACATGCTTGTCTATTACGCCTAGAAATTTGCATACGCTACATAGCCTATTGGTTATGTATCTGGATCATTGCTCCACGGATCGAGGGTTCAAAACCACTGATGGTTTTTTTTTTTACTTCCTATTATTATATATTTTACATTTTTATCTTGTTCGTTCAACTATTTTTCAGACTTTGTTGAGCTATTTTTTTTAATGTTCAACAACTTTTCAAACTTCGTTAATCAATTTATCAGATTTCGTTGATCTATTTTTAAAAAAGTGTTCACCTAAAAATCAAAAATGTCCATCTAAAATTGTAGAATTTTGCCATTAGATGAACAAAATGGCAAAATAGATGGACAAATTTTAGATGAACATTTTGATTTTTAGACGAACACTATTTGAAAATAGATGAACAAATTGGATTTTACCATAAATAAAAGTGTAAGCTTGTGTTTATTTACATTTCTTACGATATTCTTGCTAGCTCATTTCACAAATGCATTTGTATAATCTACAAATGATTCCAGGCATAAAATTACAAATGCATTTGTACTATTCACAAATGCATTTGTAGGAGTACAAATATATTTGTAACATTCTCGCATATTTGTAAAATACACAAATGGTATTTGTGGCTGAAAACTACAAATAAAATTTGTAGAATGTACAAATGCGTTTGTGCTATTTTCAAATGAAATTGTTCAGTGTACTTTCAGTAATTCTGTCATCGATTCTAGGGCGGGTATTTTTCTGTGTTGATAAGTCGTAAAGAATATTCTATCCTTTCATTTACCAGACAAACGATATCTTAACGTAAGTTCCAAAATAATATGTCCACATCACCAGAAAAACAAACTACGCAAATGTTCTATTTATAAGATTATATTTGAATTTCAAATTTATACTTGAGAAAATGAAAACACATTTCATGTATCTGGGTGCTTCAAAAAAGTTTAAATAGCAAAATTGACACGTCAAAAATAGTATTCCTCGCTTGACAAAGCAGTTTTGCAGAGCAAAATGCAAGTTTTGAAAGTTATCATTTTTATATGCAGCGTAAGTGAGATATATTTGATGAGAATTCATTCGTAGAAACTGTAAGCAGCACACTTTTTGTAGTTTTTTTCCGCCGTGTATTGATTTTAGTTGCTTGGGTTGTGCACCAATGAATGGCTGAGAAAAATAATGCCACGAATTCTTGTTTTAAATGAAGTGTCCCTGAAAATTGTTCCAGCAAAAGTGTCTCAAATTTTCAAATTTTATTTTCGCATTGCTGATAACAGATAATTGATGGGTGTCTTCGGCAAATGTTCAAGGCTTATTAATATCTAGGCAATATTATCCTCATCCATTCAAATTAATATGCAATTTTCAAAATGTTGACGTTTCCACACGATGATAAGGTGTTTTTGTATAAATTCAATAGTTTTTTCTTACTTTCGCTACTTCATGATGGTCCAAGAATTCATACTCAAAATTTTACAGCATTTTGAAAACAATTAATTAACAGTTTGTTTGGTATAACTTTATCTTTTTGTTTAATCAGATTCATTTGGCTGTCTCTCTTAAGGGGGCGGATCCGGAATCGTTCTTCGATTACGCATGCTCACAACAGGGTGCGGTCCAAGCTGTCAAGAAATGGCGTAACAGGTTACAAAAAGCTCATCCAAAACTCAAGCAACTGGTTAACGCTACGCCTGATAAATTTAACTCGACTGTAAGAGCTGATGTAGAACGCACCGCCAAACACTTGGAAATTATAGATTCCGTTATTGTAAACCTTGAAATATCAAACAGCAATTGGTATAAATGTTGCAGGCAATTCCTGATTGAATATAGAAAAACTATGGACGTTGACGTTCAACCATTTAAAGACAGAGTTCAACAAATGTTTGAAAAATACTTCGAATATTTGGACAATATACATTTTGCACTAAAAAGAGATGTACAACAATTTGTATCCTTCGTCGATCCTAACATAATACCGTCCGGGAAGGCGTATCCATATTCATGGGCAACAACTGTTCAATATATTAAAGGAGGATGTGATGCGTTAGCCAAACTGATGGAAAAAAAGGTCGAAGCACAATGCGAGACGCAGATTGAAAAATATAAAAAAGCTGTACTGGGATCACTACTGCCAGTTTCAACTTCTTCGAAGACTCGAAAATAAATTAGTTTGGGAAATTTCAGCTGATAAAATTATGCAGCAGGTTCAAGGAGCTATTTATCTGAATGAATATTCAATTAATTACTTCTAGTTGTACCCAAAAACAGTGAATAAAAAAATGAAAAATGTAAATTCGGTCTTTTTACTTCTACTTGTGCGGAAAGGTAAAATCAGACTCACAATGTGCCACTTAAAAAACCCCTGAATGGAGGCAGAAACATATCGAAATCATTTAAAATCGCGTGTATTTGTCTAAATTTAGGAGAACATTTGATTTGGTCGCTTCGGAAATTCAAGTTACCAGATTGAGTTAGTTTCGGTGTTTATTTGACCGATTGTAAGTCCGGGTAAAATAATATCCTTCAAATGTCCACCACGAGCACGCTTACAGTCATCGATTCTTTCTTCAAAATTTTCAATGGCCGGCTTCAATTCTTGCACCAACTGAACCTTATAAGGCTTTAGAGCCAAATCCTTACGCAAAATTCGCCATGTGGTCATTGTGGATAGACCCAAATGTTGAGAACGCCGTGGAATCGTCAAATTTGGATCTTCTTCAACACTTTTACTCACCGCCGCGATATTTTCAGGTGAACGATCCAAAATATCGCGAATTTTACGAAATGTGGTTTTCACACATCGACCAATTTCGTAAAAGGTTTCGATGATTTTAATACGATTTTCTATTGAAATTGAAGACATTTTCACAAATGGCAAAGCTTCTGCTGTACATATGTCAGAAAATTAAATGTCAGAACTGTCAAAATATCCGAATATGTCCCTATTGAAAAACAAAGATCTTAATGGTAAATCCTGTATAAAAAATATTCAAGATTAATCGGACCTTGTATTCGGGTAGTTCATTGGATTAGGGTCTAATCGATAAATGAGCTGTTTGTCAATATAATTAAGAAATATTTGTATGGGGACTATGTTTATTTCACGACGAATCGCTTGAAAAACTCCGTAATCTCATCTTTTCACGGAAAAAAGTAGTCGCATATAATTTCAAGTCAATCCGATGAGATTTGGGAAATATTAATATGGCATCTGAATATGTTCCTAGAACGAATCAGTGTAATGTTCAAGTTTCAACGTAAACGTCAAATGAATTTGAATCTTGATTGCTCCATGCAATAATGTTCATTTCTGAAACAAATAACACCATTCTCACGCAAAATCTTTATATTCTCTCTCTCTCTCTCTCTCTCTCTCTCTCTCTCTCTCTCTCTCTCTCGATGCTCTGAGAAAACGTTTGTGGGGTTTGAGAAAAAAGTTATCTTTTATTTCACTACAAAAATCTATATTTTCACGAGTTTTTGTAGTGTTTTTTCTCAATAGTAAGGTAATAATTCAAAGTGCATCAACAATGGCTATTAGTTTCCATCTTGTTGAGTGGTTTGAACCAGATTTTGTGTGACTTATTCTAAAAGTTGCATGATGATATGATAAGAAATAAACATTACTAGGTTCGCCCGTAGTCGAAATTCGACTGTTCATTCTATTCTTCCAAGATAATTCTAAAGATAAAACCAATTTTTTCCGCCTTTATTTCATGTCATATAATAACGCAAATCATTAACACAACCCGTTCTTCATCATAATTTAATTTTCCTTTACTTAATAAGTGAATAAAAATTTCATTTTCCACAAAATTACCATATTTTTCACGATGTGCACCTATAATAATAAATAAATTTTACTTTTCATTCTTGCATATCATTTTATAATTTTTATTACATTTAAATGTAAGTTGCACCATACGCCTTGAAACTGCCCATGATAGTCAGTATTACACACCACTGTGTGTGTTAAAGGTATTGCGATCGGTCCAAAAAATTCAAAACGCTCGGAATAAGTTTTCTATGCGTTTTGAACCTAGAAAAAACGATTGCAACCATTCCCGGAGCAATTTTTTGTCCGTGTGTGGTACGTTGTCCGTTGTCCGTTGTATTTATAAAATTTGTTAACACGATAACTCAAAAAATTGAGATTAGAATTGATCAAAAATCTACAGACGCATTGAACTTTACTAGGAATAGAAACCTATTAATTTTCAGCCTAATCGGATAATTTTTTCGGGTAGCTCTAGTGGAGTGGAATCAAATAAATGGCCTTACGTACGTAAAACTAACTTTTCCGCACATTTCCCGAAATTGTTCGGGCTTACACATTTTTCATTGATTGCTATTCATTTGTATTGGATTTATGTTTATTTCTTATCGAATCATCATGCAACTTTGAGAATAAATCACAGAAAATTTGAAGTCATTACGATGAGATCGAATTTCGAGTCATTACACATCATGTGATTTAAATGTAAATTTTAATATAAAAAAACAAATGAACATCTCAGTTCCTAATTCTTACTTCAACGTTCTCTATTTTTGAATTGGTAATACCAATTACGAATTAGTTCACTCTGATGTGAACTTTCAATTCATGCCATAGAAAGATATGATTCTACATGTATGTTATATATAAATTTCGTTAAAAAGTTAATGAGCATTCAAATTGATGAAAAAAACACAGATTAGAAAATCACAAATACCTCATTCAATTTAATGAAAAAATTTGAATTTTGACTCTGAAAATTGAAAATGTTGTAGGGGAGGTAGTCTTAAACCTCATCAGAATGAGTGACTTGAAATTTTGCGTGACTCATTTGTTTCATAAAAAAATTATATTCTGAAAGTTTCATTATGATACAATGCGAACTAGACATAGTCCTCTTACAAATTTTTCTAAATTATATTGAAAAACAGCCCATTTTTTGATTCGACTCCACTAGAGCTACCCGATAAAATTATCCGATTAGACTGAAAATTAATAGGTTTTTATTCCTAATGAAGACCAATGTGTGTGTAAATTTTTGATCAATTCTAAAATCAATTTTCTGAGTTATTGTGTTAACAAATTTTTGCGTACAACGGACAACGTACAACGCACAACGGACCACACACGGACAAAAAATTGCTCCGGGAATGGTTGCAATCGTTTTTTCTAGGTTCAAAACGCATAGAAAACTTATTCCGAGCGTTTTGAATTTGTTGGACCGATCGCAATACCTTTACCACACACAGTGGTGTGTGCGGAAAAGTAAAAAACGAGACAACAACAACGATCAACCAACCCGAATCCATGGATACAGATCCCGCACAACAACCCGCCACCACCAGCAATTAATAACGAAATTCACCCGACCAAATCCTTCCGTTAACCAACCAACCACTATTTATCAAAACAAATTGTTGGCCTACTGCGAGGACAGTAGCCCCAACAAACCCCAAAATCACGTAAATGTGAACAATTTCCAAGTATGTTCACCAAGCCTAATCGATATCTATTATCAAAATTCCCGTGGACTTCGAACAAAACAAATGGAATTCTTTGCCAATTCGTCATCGTTTGGTCACTCCATCATTGCCTTGACTGAGACATGGCTAAACTCGTCATTCTTTTCCGCCTAATACTTCGATAGCACGTATATCGTATATCGTACAGATCGTGGGAAAACTGGATCAGCCGCTATTATGAGCGGCGGTACGCTTATAGCTGTACGTAACACCCACACAGCTATTGCATTTTTTTTTGTTATTTTTCATGTTTATTAAAAATTTTGTATGTCTGTGTCATTTACAATCATGAACTTGTTGTATATATTTGCTTCATGTCAACGGTTAGCAAACAGTGGCCGGCCATTCCTGACTTGATTTCCTACTTCTATTTCATCACTATGCTTAATTTTTATAATTCATAATCGTTATGGTATATACATTTTATGACCTATGTCCAATTCAGCTTTTATGGATTTTGTTATGAACTATGATGTTAGTATTCACAAAGCTTATTGAGCGGTTACATATGACCTTTCTCCGTTTCTGTTTTTATTGTAATATAAAAGTTTTTCGTTTTCAATCAACAATCCTCGTTTATGCATTTCGTTCATGAATGATGGTGTTTTATATCTGCTTCTTTGCATTACATCAAAGTTATCACATTGAGTGATTTCAAACAGATGTTCGTTTTCATTTTCAATTATTCGATCAAAAAATCTTATCTGATTCTCGTTGACAAATACATCGAATCTCTTGCAATTTGATTTTTCATATACTTTTCTCGAATTCACAAATTTTATTGAGTTTTCTTGCCTGTACAGGCTCTTAATATTATTCTTTCAAATTTTCTTATTTTTTCCATGTTATAGCTATTTATGCCATTCCATGCGGCGAACCCATAACATAGAATTGATCTAATTAGTGATTTATACAATAGTGATTTTACTTTTATATCTATCGTCCTGTTTCTGAATAAATTTTTATAATACATGCGAAAAATGCATTATACGCTCTCTTTATTTGTAAGTCAACTTGCGCTCTAAAATGAAATTGCTTATTGTAAATTATTCCAAGATATTTTATTTCATCTTTTGGTGTTAAGATTTATTCATCTATCCTAATTTCCACCTTTTTTACTTTTTTCCTGATTGTTGCACCGATGCCTTTCCATCGGCCTAAAACTATCAGTAACTCACATTTGGTTTCGTTTAATTTCAGTCTAAATTCTTTTGTATAATGTGATACTGATTGTAAATATTGGTTGATGTTTCTTTCGGCTCTATCTATATTACCATCCGAAACAACAATCGCAACGTCATCGGCATATCTTAGCGACTTCATATTTTCTTCCACTGGTTCCGGAAAATCAGCTGTGATAAAAGAAATGCAAAGGCTGATACTGACGAACCTTGTGGTGAGCCTTTGTCAATGAATTTAATTTCTGATTTTACATTTTGGACCATTGCTTGGAATGATCGGTTTTTCATGAAATTGAATAATAATTTGGCTGTTGCGTTCGAAAAGTTGTACATATGTAAACATTTCCAAATCAAACCCTTTACCCATAGCAGGTCAAACGCTTTTTCGTAATCAAGTGTTATTATGAAAGTAGGAGTTTTCGCTACTTTTCCTAAATTTTGTGCAATTGTATGACTTAGAGAGACTAGTGGATGCCAAGTAGATTTTGCCTTTTGGTATGCAAATTGTTGCTCCGGGAAAATTTTAAATTTTTTATTGTAATTCAGAATTGTGTCACTTATGTGTTTTTCTAATAATTTACTTAAGTTACTTAATAGCTGAATTGGACGATATGAGCTTATAAAACTTTTCGGTTTATTTTTTTTCGGAACTGGTATTACTATACCATGTCTCCATTTTTTTGGATAATAGCCAATATTGATTATATGGTTAAATAATATTGTAAAAAATATCACTGATGTTGGTGAGAGAACTTAAAGCATTTTTGTAGTGATTCCATCCGCTCCAGTACTTTTTTTATTAATTCTGGACTTGATTATTTGTGCAAGATTGACCCTGTTCAAAAATTTAATCGATGGATCGTTGTTATCATTTTGTATGTCTTGATATGGATCGCTTGCTTTAATTTCGTCTGAGTAATTTACAATTGTTTCATTTTCATTTAGCTCAAACCAATCATCAATGCTACTTTCTACTCTGTAATAGAAGTCTATTTCGTTTTCATCTTCTTCAATATTAATGTTATTTACACTTGCAAATTGTTTGGCGAAACCATTTGCTTTTGCTTCATTTGTCGTATATGATTCGGTCTCATCACTATTTTTCATAATATTTGGTAATTTCTCACGTTTTTTATAGCTAGAAATTTGTGGTATTTCATTAAATAAATTATGATTAGAAGTATTCAAACTTTTTATTTTGGTTGTAAAGTGACTTCGATAATCATCTGCAATGCTATTTATAATCATTGTATTTAATAATTTGATTTGATTTCTGACCGTCCTTTCAATTACAAAAAAGTTAGCGCTATTACGATTTGCAAATTTTTTTCTTCTTAAATTATGTTTCCTTTTAATCAATGCGATTAACCTATTTGACAATTCGATTAATTTTGATCTATTTAATTTAATCTTTGGACAGTTCTGTGCTAGTGCCAATTCAAAAATTTGTTCAACTCTATCTATAATTTCGTCAATTTTTCGCTTATTTAAGTTACTATTCTCAGGAATGGCTAAATTTTTTAGTTCGCGTTCGGCTTGTACGTTAAAATTGTTCCAATTGCATCTTGACCAATTCCATACGGTTTGTGGCTCAATAGTTTGGATTTCTTGGTCAAAAATCAACTCGAGCTCAATAGCACGATGGTCGCTTTCAAAATCTCACGTCTTAATTATGTTTTCTTCATCGTTTAGTAGATTTGTACTTACGATGAAACAATCCAGTGTTGATGGAGTCCTACCATCTCTCAGAAATGTTGTTTCGGATGGAAATATTACTTGAAAATGCTCTAAATTGTCATCAGCCCATCTTCTTAAGGCGTTACCGTTTGGATTATTTCGTATATTGTTCCAAGTAGTGTGTTTCGCGTTCAGGTCAGCACCCAAAATGATATTCCTTGTACCGTAACTTTTCATAAGATTATCAATGTGTTCATAGTTTAGAGTTTGATTTGGCATATAAGCAGCGATGCACACTAAATTTCTGTTTTCGTTGATTTTAATCTTCGTGATTGTGCATTCTATGTCACAGTTTGTCGGTTGTTGTAAGTTTTCGAACGATAGATTTTCGCTGATTAGGACTGCAGCTCCACCACCATTGTTGTTTCTGTCATTGCGATTTACGATGTAATTGTCAAAAGTTGGATTGTCGTATGTATTTAAATGTGTCTCGGATATCAGCATTACATGAGGCTTCTTTATTGATAGAAATCGCTGCATATAATGTTGTTTTGCTCTTGATCGTAATGAGTTAGCATACATTTGATGTAATCGAAAAGTTTGGCTGGTCATTTTCAACTGTTAGCTCCGAATTTCTGAGCAATTCTCATAAGCATTTCACACAGCTATTGCTATCACGCTTAATGAATCAAATGACACCGAGTACACTTTTGTAAAAGTGAGCATCAATTCTCGCTCAAGTTTGTTCATTTACGTAGCGTACATACCACCTTCATTACCAAGGGAATTGTATCTGAAGCATCTAAATGCCATCAAATCGATCCATCTTAACCCATCTGACAGCATTTTCGTATTAGGTGATTTCAACATTCCCCATGTAAATTGGGTTCTACCACATGAGAACTTCGATGATGACATCAATGTCATGCTTCCAACCAACATGCTCCCATAAATACGTTTTGGAACGCGCACGCTAGATTTCAAATTTGTATGACAGTTGCACACAGACAGATGTTCAAAATATATATGACTTTAATATCCTGAAAGTTTCAATTCGATACCAGGTACTTGCATATAAAACCGCTGTATTTTTGCTAAAAAAACACGTTTATTTTAGTATGATGGCAAAACATATTTTTTTTTCAAAGTATTGTCCATTCGAATCCGCACATTTTTGCCATCTTTCAGACAATTTATGAATACCACGCCAATAAAACTATTCGTCTTTTGACGCAAACCAGTCATTGAGCCATTTTCTCACATTTTCGTAAGAAGTGAAGCGCTGCTCCGACAGTGCGTGACCCAACGAAGCGAACAAGTAGCAATCTGACGGTGCCAAGTCTGGTGAGTAAGCCGCATGCGGCAGCACTTCCCAACTAAGCGCCTCAATCGTTTCCTTGACCAGTCTTGCAGTGTGTGATGGAGCATTGTCGTGCAAGAGAATCACTTTGTGTTGCCTTATTTGATATTCCGGCCGTTTTTGAAGCAATGCGCGGTTCAAATCGATCATTTGCTGTCGGTAGCGATCAGTATTAACCGTTTCACCAGGTTTAAACAGCTCATAATAGATGACACCCTTCTGATCCCACCAAACACACAGCATTGTCCTCGTGTTACCCATGATCTCTTGCGCTTAGGATTCTCGAAATATATCCATTTTTCATCGCCAGTCACAATCCAATGCAGAAACGACTTCCTTTTGTACCTTGCGAGCACTTGCGAGCAGCAATTCACAAGTGGTTTTTCGGTTTTCCTGCTGCCTTTCATTCAGTTCATGTGGCACCCAGTTTCCGACTTTCTGGATCTTTCCCATTGCTTTCAAACGTCTGGAAATAGTTGCTGGGTCCACATTAAATTGTTCTGCGAGATGTGGTTGCGTCTGAGCATCGTCCTCATCCAGCAGTGCCTGCAATGCAGTGTCTTCAAACTTCCTCGGCGGTCTACCACGTTCTTCATTTATCAGGTCGAAATTGCCATTTTTGAATCGTCTGAACCACTCTCTACACTGTGTTTCACTTAAAGCATGCTCGTCGTAAGCTTCTAGAAGCATTCGATGAGATTCGGCAGCAGTTTTCTTTAAACGAAAGCAGAAAAGCAGTGCTGTCCGCATTTCACTATTTTCAGGCACAAAATCCGACATTTTTCAAGAGCGAAAAAAACACATTGTTGTATGAAACTTGAAATATTGTGTATAGAGTATTGTTGACAGATGTCATATTTACTAATAAGCATGAACAACATGGTTTGACAGATCACACAGTACCAGCTATTGACCGCTATTTGTCAATAACGGTTTCATGTGCAAGTACCTGCTACAATATGAACTTAAGATAGTCGCCATACAATTTTTTCGTTTTGACCGCGAAAAGGCCCAGAAAATCGAAAATTTTGCAGGGGAGGTAGTCCTAAATCTCATCGGAATGACTTGAAATTTTGCACGATTCATTTTTTTCATAAAAAAAATAATATTCTGAAAACGCACATAGCCCCCATACAAATGTTTCTTAATTATTGTATTTCCAATATATTGAGATCAGCCCATTTATTGATTCGACTCCACTAGAGCTATCCGAAGACATGATCTATCCGAAGAATTAAAAGGTTTCTATTCCTAATGAAGACCAATTTGTGCGTGAATTTTTGTTGAGTTATCGTGTTAACAAACTTTGTGTTCAGGAAACAAGGTACAGGGTACCATGCAATTACATCCCGACATCGAAAAAACTACTCCATGGTGTTTTTCCTGGCCCAAAATAGATAGAAAACATATTTTTTGGGGTCTTAATTTTTGGACCGATCGCAATACTTTTACTACACACAGTGGAGTGTGTACCCTTCGATTCTGATTGTGATTCCGAAAAAGAATAGAATTGTTGTTGCGATTTTAACTTACTAATGGAACATTCAAAAATATATAATTTTCCCTCTAGAATTTAAGTTTTTCCATACATATATCAAAATATTTGTAACTCAAGTATGATAAATAAAATTATAAATGAAGAAGCTCCACCTTACCTGAAAAGTATTATCACAATAAATTTCAATAAAACGAGATCAGCTAATAAATTGATAGCAAAAATACCAATGTCAAATTTTCATAAAACATCACTTTCTCTTATATAAGAGGAGCAAAGTTGTGGAATTGCATACTCTGAAAACCTTTGCACGGGGAACTAACCACATACTGAGCTGTCTTTGAACATCACCACTGATATGGTACGTTCATAATGCGAAATAAATATTCACAATATCAAATCACGCCACATTTGGTGAAAGAACATTTATTTCGCATTGAAATGCACCACTTTAGTGGCGGTTTTCAACGACAGATCAGTTCCTCGCGCATAACAACAGTGATTTCAAAAATGAATTCAGTCGCTATTTATTCAGCAGAAATAATATTTAAGACTCAAATTCAATTCAAAAGATGAAAATACTTGAAAATGTTTAAAAATATATGAAAAATTTGAAAATGTATAGTAGATTTAAGAAAATTAGCCTTCTGGCAGCATGTGAAAGTTGTCATCGCACGCGTAACTTTAAGCAGACTCTATCATCGAATAATAAAAATAATAGTAATAAATGTTTTTTTAATTATTTTGAATTTTTAATATTATTGATTCGACTCCAACTAGAGCTACCCGAAGAAATGATTCGATAAGGGTGAAAATTAATAAGTTTCTATTCCTAATGAAGACCAATATGTGTGTAAATTTTTGATCAATTCTTATCTCAATTTTTTGAGTTATCGTGTTTACAAATTTTTGCGTACAACGGACAACGGACAACGTACCACACACGGACAAAAAATTGCTCTGGGAATGGTTGCAATCGTTTTTTCTAGGTTCAAAACGTTAGTGGATTGTCATCTGCGTTTCACTCTTGGAAAAACTTCCTCAGAACCATAACAAACCCATTCATTATGAAAAATCAATACAACAAGCAAACGAGTGATAGTCGTCAAGCGCAAATTCGATATTGGTATTCAATGTTCTCGGAAGCAGTTAACAACAAATGAATCGACGAATCGAATACACAAAAAAATAAATAAAAACATTTATATCAAATAAAAAACATCTTGCTGACGTGAATTCTCGTTCCGCAAGCGAATGCAAAATACAAAATTATTGATATCAAATTTTGTGCCGCAAATTATATAAAGAGCTGTTTTTTTGCTTTTTGAACGTTACGTATAAACATAGAAACAGATCTTGATATAATGTGCGCCACAACGTTTTATATCAATAATTCTGTGTTTTGTATTCAATTGCCTAACGAGAATCAATATACAGCATTTTGTTTGGGTACATGTTGTAATAATAGTAATTTTTGCAGTACGCAGAGTTATTTTTTTCTTTCTAATAGGTTCCAAATAAGCCTAAATACTTTCGATGGCTCTCTTTATACTTACGGCCATTAATATGAGGTGGCCAGTTGTCAAAAATGAAGAAATAATCTCCCTTAAATGTGCGACCAAAAAGTGTTGCTTCATACAAATTGCCAATCCTCTCCCTCTCATGAAATGACAATTTTGACCGATTTGATGGTTTTTCAATGCAACGGATATTCATCCCCGTTTTACTCCATTCGCGGTGCTGCAGCCCATGGTCTCTGATCGATTCATTTTCTGTCATTAGTTGATCAATGTGGTAAAAAAAGAATCATGTCCATCATTAAGATGCTTCATGTAAGCAATATTCATCATTTGCTGAACTTTTAAATTCAGTTTATTCTTGTGATCGATTCATCGTTTTACTTTACATCAACATAAATATATAATGAACATAAATCATAAAAAATATTAACCTTTCGGTGATGTCATCCGTTACTATTCAATTATGACGGCTTGCAGGGCACGACTGCACCGCATTCGAATGCTCGGGCCCATGAATGGCTACTACCTTTTATGCGGTGGTGTATTGAATATTGAAATACCCAATAACACAACCTTAGCGTTAAGGTAGTCAATTTACGTGTGTCTGTGCTAACTCAAAATCCTCTTTGTGCACACACACGGGACCGACGGCTTAAAGTGTCCTCCGAAACACTCCGTGAGTCGAAAATCACTATTTTTATGTGTTAGTTTTTCTCCCATCAATATATCACTGTTATTAGCAATGATCAAATTGATAGAAAATCAAACGGCCACTAGGAGATTCGAACCCACGTCCCCATGCTTGCAAAGCCGGCACGCTAACCACTACTCTACAGCTGGGCATTTGCTTTTGTAATTGAAAATACATTTATTTCAACCATTTTGTTTTGATTGATTCTCTTCTACAGGAAATTTTGTTTTCGGAAAAATTAGTTTTCTAACAAATTTCATTCCGGAATTTTGTACTTGAGTGTGGTCCATTTTCAGAAAATCCTGTTTGCAGGGAAAAAATCGTGAATTTATGAAACCGTCATCGATCCTAGGGCGCGTATTTTTTATGTGATGATAAGTCGTAAAGAATGTTCTATTCCAAGAATACAATCCGATTTCACTTGAAATGCACAAAAGTATGTTTTGCGTATGTAATTCCTCTAATTTTCTTGACAAACAATATCTCAACTTACGTAAGTTCCAATAAACTTGCACATCTCTAGAAAAACAAATTATGTATTGGGAGAACAAATTGAAAACCGCGCATTCGTTACTAACTTCATATCTATCATAGATGTCATTATTTTGACTTTGACAGCTATTGTATCTTAAAGAGGATAAAAAAATACATTGAAAACGATCTGTCAAACTTATCATTCAGTTGAATACACAAGTTTATTATTGCGTTGAAAATGTCGAGCTACGTGCCTACAAAACAGCATTTGCGGGAAGTTTTACTTTATTGGTTTAATCTGAAGAAAAATGCTTCCGAAAGTCATCGTTTGTTATGCGAAGCATATCCAGAATATGCTCCGTCGATTAGAACGTGCCAGGAGTGGTTTGCGCGGTTCAAAAGTGGTGATTTTGATGTGGAAGACAAAGAGCGTCCAGGCCAAGTGAAAAAGTTTGAAGACGAGGAGTTGAAAGCATTACTCGATGAAGACTCGTGTCAAACGCAAGAAAAACTTGCAAAATCATTGGGAGTGACACAACAATCCATCTCCTATCGTTTAAAAGCCATGGGAATGGTTCAAAAGCAAGGAAATTGGGTGCCATACGAATTGAAGCCGAGAGACATCGAACGCCGTTTTTTCACTTGTGAACAGCTGCTTCAAAGGCAAAAACGGAAGGGTTTTTTGCATCGTAATGTGACTGGTGATGAAAAGTGGATTCATTACGATAATCCGAAGCGAAAAAAATCGTATGGTTACCCCGGCCACGCATCAACATCGACGCCAAATGCTGTGTATTTGGTGGGATCAGCTCGGCGTGATCTATTATGAGTTGTTGAAACCAAACTTCCCAGGGTAGGGAAGTCCTACCCCACCCGCCGTATAGCCCAGACATTGCCCCTTCCGATTACCACCTCTTCCGATCAATGACACATGGCCTGGCTGAACAGCATTTCCATTCTTACGAGGAATGCAAAAAATGGGTCGATTCATGGATAGCCGAAAAAAGCACAGATTTCTTTCGACGCGGAATCCGTAATTTGCCAGAAAGATGGGAAAAAGTTGTGGCTAGCGATGGACAATACTTTGAATAATCAATTTGTAACCATTTTTCCATAATAAAGATCGAACTTTTGAAAAAAATGCGCGGTTTTCAATTTGTTCTCCTAATAAAATGTTCTATTAGCATATATTTGAATTTCCAATTTGTACTTGAGAAAATCAAAACACATTTCCTGATGTGTGTGGGTACTTCAAAATAGTAAAAATAGTAAAATGTACTACCTGTGGGTAATCAACTTACTGTTATACTTTTATTATTCCTTTTTTACGTGCCCGCAGAAAATAATAATAATATTGATCTTTTGTGATAATTCATAAACTCGTATTTTTTTAATAAGCAAAAGATTTTTATTCGATTGACCAATGGTCCTTCTGGTTCACTATGTGTCTGTTACTTTTGGAAGTCAAATCTCAAGAGAGCGTAATACCGAATACATGGTTTGTATGCGGTGTGTGTATAGCAATGAAGTTGTCGCCGTTTCTTGTCTGTGTCAAAAAATGTGTTATAAAATGTGGAAATAGAATTTTATTTCTTGTTAACAATGAAATTTGAATTTTAAAATAAAATTTAAACTTTTTAAAATAACGTAGATTTAACTTTCACCACACCAGCCTCCCTTCCAGAACGTTTATAGTCTGAGGCGATTGGGGAAATGTACTTTTCGTCCCGATCTGGTGGTGGTTCCTGCCATTAAATCTGACAGTGGTGGTGATTTTGATTATTGTTTATCTTCATTTTTGTTTGTTGGTCACTGTTGTTTGGCAACTGCTGCGCTATTATAGTTCGGTGATCATTTCCGTTTTCTACAAATGCTGGTTTTAAGCGATCGATAGTGACATATTTTGGTTTTCCCTTCAGGTTAATTTTGTATGATTTTTCCTTTCGTTTGATTACACGAAACAGGCCCTCATATGGTTGTTATAACGGTGCGAGTACTTTGTAACCTCGAAAGAAAACGTTTTCAGCTGTCTTAATTTTTCTCATTCTTTTACGTAATTTTTCCACGAATTCAGTTTCGTTGCCAAGTGTTGGTTGCTCGGTGAAAAAGTCGGCTGGTAACCGCAATATTTTGCCATAAAACATTTCAGCTGCTGTTGCTTGAATATCATCCTTGAATGCACATCTGAGTCCCAGCATTATTAACGGCATTTCGCTTGTTCAGTTAATATCACCTTTACATTTCAACGATGCTTTTAATGTGCGATGAAACCGTTCTATCATTCCGTTTTGTGATAGCTGTTGCTACTATTTCCGCTTTATGTTTTTGACGGGCATTGCGCCGGGCCAATGTATAAATCGATCGATTATGTTTACCAAATATTTGTATTCATTCGAATCCGTTAATGGTCCCACTATGTCGACGTTAATATGAGTGAAACGCTGGTTTGTCAACTGATTGTGGTTTACTGATGCTTTGTCAAATCGATGGATTTTCGATTTTCGACACGGTACGCAATGTTTGGTCCAATGTGTGATGTTTTTGTCATGCTTGGCCAAATGAATTTTCCACTGATTAATTTGTTTGTGGCCCTCGTGCCCGGGTTTGACATGCTGTGTGTAACTTCAAAAACCAATTTTCAGTATGCATTGGGTACAAATAGTCTTGCTATGTTGTTGTGTACGTGGCAGTAGTTCATTTGTTGCCGGTAGTGGCATCTTGGTTAACGAAATGCTGTATTTTGAATTTCCCTGCATGATCAATTTTATCTCATCATCTTTCACTTGTTCGTTTGTCAGGAGCTTGTAGTCTATGGCATTCCGATGCATTCCTTCGATGCGCGATAAATAATCGGAAACAACGTTGAATGTGCCTTCGATATGCTTGATGTCCGTTGTGAACTGACTGATTTAATGCAGCTGTCGAAGGTGTTGAGGTAATGCCTTTTTTGGTTTTTGTTGAAAATTTTATCTTCGAAATGTTTAATGCTTTTATATATAGCCAACAATTCTCGTGAGTAAGCCACCAATGTTTTTTGTGTGTCCGACAGTTTTTTGGAGAAAAATCCCAATGGTTGGAATACATCATTTACATTCTGATGTAAAACGCCCCCCATTGCGACCCCTGATGCATCCAATTTTCCATTGGATATGCCAACAATGTGGCGTTTACGAGTTGATCTTTGTCTCTTGTGTCCTTTGTCCAAATGATTTCACGTTTATCGTTTTTTACATTACCTGGGATCAGTTGTTGTTATTTATCTTGAGTGGCTGCTGCGTCTTTTATGAATCGTCGATAAAAATTCATCATGGCGATGAAACTACGTAACTCTTTCACTATTTTTGTTTCGGGTAAATCTCCAATTATTTGTACCTTTTCAGGTAATGGCAAAATACCGTCAGGTGTGTCCAAATGCCTGAGGAATTTTACCCGGGATTGAGTGCTAGTCCGTATTGTTGTAAGTGTTCGAATATCATGCGCAGGTGTTTTGCATGCTCTTGTCCATCATTAGATGCAATGCAAATGTCATCAAGGTATGGTACCACGAAATCTAAACCGCGTAATACTTCGTCGGTTTGTCTGTGAAATGTTTGTCCGGCATTACACAACCCGAAACCCATATACAAATATTCAAATAGGCCGACTGGTGTTATGATTGCTGTTTTGGGAATATCGTCTGGATGTTTAAGAATTTGATGATATGCCTTTTCCAAATCGATGTTTAAAAAAAATTTCTTTCCTGACAGTGCATAAAATGGAATGTTTGTATGTTTGGAATCGGGTACCTGTCCTGCTTTGTGATCGCATTGAGCGGACGATAATCTCCACACGGTCTCCATGTGTTTTGCTTCGGTACCATGTGTAAAGGTGATGCTCATGGTGATTTTGATGGTCGGCAGATTCCCTTTCTCATTAAATATTCGAATTCTGGTGGTCCTGTTGCAATTATATGATGATAAGTTGATGTTGCCGATTTTCTGGTAATGTGGGAATGAACTTAAAATCGTTGAGAATTTGCATTTGAATTGGTGAGAATAGAAACCGACCTCTAACTATTTTGAGAATTAAAATGAGACTAGAAAAAAAATGGGAATTAAATGAGACGAGATATTAAGTGAGCATTCAAATGAGACCCATAACTTTTTTATCGGTTGTCTAATTTTTATCTTCAAATTTTTCACGATCTCATTTTTATTCTTCAAAAATACCTGATCAAATTTTTGTAAATTTTGCTATTTTTACTAATTTGAATGACTCAGACACATCCGGAGATGTTTTTTTCATTTTCTCAAGCACAAATTTGAAATTCAAATATATGCTAATAGAACATTTACGTAGTTCGTTTTTTGGAAGATGTGCGAGTTTATTCAAACTTACGTAAGTTGGGATATCGTTTGCCAGGAAAAAAAATGAATTTCATACGCAAAACATACTTTTGTGCATTTCAGTTGAAATCGGATTGTATTCTTGGAATAGAACATTCTTTACGACTCATAATATTTAAGACTCAAATTCAATTTAAAAGATGAAAATACTTGAAAATGTTTAAAAATATATGAAAAATTTGAAAATGTATAGTAGATTTAAGAAAATTAGCCTTCTGGCAGCATGTGAAAGTTGTCATCGCACGCGTAACTTTAAGCAGACTCTATCATCGAATAATAAAAATAATATTGTAGTAATAAATGTTTTTTTAATTATTTTGAATTTTTTTAATTTTATTGATTCGACTCCAACTAGAGCTACCCAAAGAAATGATTCGATAAGGCTGAAATGAAAATTAATAAGTTTCTATTCCTAATGAAGACCAATATGTGTGTAAATTTTTGATCAATTCTTATCTCATTTTTTTGAATTAACAACAACAACAACAGCAACAAGCATTTATAGACCATTAATGCCTTTCAGCGTCTGGTCTTTTTTGTGGAACAAAATGCCTCATATACCCCTAACAATACCTCTCCACAAACCCTGTGAGCCAAGTTTTGAGTTTCATCACACCATTCATATCCCCTCGCATTCAAATCACTCGCATTCAAATCACATATAATCGAATCTAAATAACGTCTACGTGGTCTACCCCTACCTCTCGGCCCATCAGCTTCGGCGAACAGAATCCGTTTCGGTAATCGCTCTTCTCCCATGCGTTTAACATGACCAAACCATCTCAGTCTGGATTTTCTTGCTTCCTCTCCTACCGAATCGACGTTTAAATCCCCCCGAATCATCTCATTTCGGATTCTGTTTTCCCACTGATCACGGCGCGAGACTCCCGAAACCATTCTCAACACTTTCATATCAGACACTTCCAAATCATGAATCAAATTCTCAGAATCAACCTAGCTCTCGCTACCATATAGAATAGTTGGTCTGAAGATTGACCCGTGAATCAACATCTTTGTTTCTGTACTCAATTCACGTTTATTGAAAACGTGTGATCTAAGTTGGGCTACTACTTTATTTCCATTAACCCTACGCTGTTCAAACTCTTTATTAAACTTGCCATCTTCCGAAAAGATACAACCCAAATATTTGAATTGGGACACTTGTTCCAACAAGTTGCCATTCAATGTGCAATGAATTGGTTTTCGAGTTTTGCCCACATGTATAACTTGAGTTTTTGTGCCGCTAATGGTCATTCCGAAGTTCGTACAAGCCTCTTCCAAATCTTTGATACTATTTTGCAGCTCCAGTTCAGAATTTCCAAACAGTACCAGATCATCTGCGTAAGCGAGTGCAGAGATAATATTGTCCCCCAAAGCTACTCTACCCCTTAAATTGGCTGATTTGATCAGCTTGTCCATATAAATAATGAATAGAAGTGGCGAAATTGTACAGCCCTGTCGGAGACCATTACGTACTTCAAACCATTCACTCAAATCTCCATCCACTCTTACTGCTGCTTTACTGTTTGCGTACAAACTTTTTATCTTATTAACTTTTTGAGTTAACGTGTTAACAATTTTTGCGTACAGCGAACAACGGACAACGGACAACGCACCACACACGGACAAAAAATATCTCTGGGAATGGTTGCAATCGTTTTTTCTAGGTTCAAAACGCATAAAAAACTCATTCCGGGCGTTTTGAATTTTTTTGAACCAATCGCAATAATTTTTCTACACACAGTGGGGTGAGCGGAAAAGTAATTACCGCTTGAATAAGGCAAAATCTGTGAGAATTCTGGCGGTTTGAACGAAAAATTGCCCTCAATATGAGGAAAAGTCCTCATTTTTCACGTTTGCTGCCTAAAAGAACGCAACCCATCATTTAAAATGCAAATAAAGCATGTCTTATTCATCGTTAGTGGATTGTCATCTGCGTTTCACTCTTGGAAAAACTTCCTCAGAACCATAACAAACCCATTCATTATGAAAAATCAATACAACAAGCAAACGAGTGATAGTCGTCAAGCGCAAATTCGATATTGGTATTCAATGTTCTCGGAAGCAGTTAACAACAAATGAATCGACGAATCGAATACACAAAATATGAGTTCGCAAAACCAAAAACGTTTATATCAGTAGTAATGCTAAGCGGGTTCTGAATCGCGGATTAAATTGATATCAAATTTATATCAATTTAATTCGCGGTTGATATCAAGAATATCAATTGAATCAAATCAAAAGCTTGAAGAGAAGAAATTGGTGAAAGAAAAGCTGAAAAATAAAAAATCTGAAAAATGAAAAGCTGAAAAATGAAAAAGCTGAAAATCTGAAGTCCATTCGAAAAAAAACAAAATAAAAATTATTTGTTCTAATTTATAAAATCTTTTATTGTTGAAAAAAATTAATTGAATAAAATGGAAATAAAATTTAATGAAATTGAAATGAAATGAAATTAAAAAAAATTGAGCGATATCTCCTTATGGGAAATAAAGCGGGTAACATCGATCAATTGCGAAGGGTCGACGACATATTGGGCAGTTTGGATGGGGCGCATTCAGAAGAAGAGCGTATACACAGCGAGTGCAAAATATATGTCGGCAATGTAATAGTCTCGGGTTGTTGGACAATAGGTCTTCGTGGCAGACTGCGCAGTTTGGACGGTCCCCTGCTTTCTCATGGTCATTTTCATCATTGCCCGAGTTCGAATTTGCTCTTACACCACTATCATCGTCTTCAACTTCTACCACTTCACCTTGAACATCTGGAACAATCTGCACATCATCATCACCATCAACATCAATCACTTCGCCCTGGACAGCTGGCACAATCTGGACGTCGTCATCTGGATTTTCTTCATCTGCATCTCGTTCACCCATTGTGAGATCGATCACCATGTCTGCAGGTTCCGGAATGAGCACCAATTCAGCTTCCCTTGGTGAATCGCGATTCAAATTGATGGCGAGCTCGCTATTTACTCCCATCGATTCAAGCGGTTGATGTCTAGATGAATAGTAGTCCGGACCATCATTTAAGTCAAATCCGGATTGTTGAATAAAATTCTCCATCTGCGGTGCAAAAGTGGAGCTCGCTGCCGACGGTGCTGGAGAATAGGGTGACGATGATGCATTTCCTCCTGCTGACTGCGTTGATGATGGTGTGTCCAATCGATCCTGCATCTCTCGTACCGTCTGCATATATAATTCCAATGATGGCGATGTTGCTGTTGATTGTTCACTTACAGATGGCGATCTTCGCGAGTTGGATCGTTGATAGGGATGACTGCGACTATGATGCTCACGTAAATTTCTCGATGCCATCGGTTGAACATTGCGATGCATTTCATTCGCGAAGATGCTACGCAAAATGAGAATATTTTGGAGCAATAGATCGAGCATGATATTTATCATTTTGAATTTGTGTGTAGGAAGACTCGCTGTTTCAGAAGTTCTTTTTAAACTGAATTTTGAAGAATATCGGGCGATATTTATATGAAAAAATATCTTCCCATTTGTACATTCTTTATCCTTCTTTCACATATGACGTCTATATCTCTATCTCTTACAAGTGGAATGAAGAACATTATGCTTTCACCGATTCTCTATGTACAAAAAAAAATATCCTCTCTTAGTAATGCAGTTAGGAGGTTTTATTACCATACTATCATAAAACAGGAAAGTGAAATAAAAGAAAATTGCAATAGTCACTTTGTTATTGTTTACTCGATTATGCCCAATTCTCTAAGTTCAGATAGCAATGAGTTCATTTCCTGAGCATGGTTTGTATTACCAGCAACACGTGAAGCAATTAGCAATTGTAGTCTTTCACAAAGTTCGTTCGGATCGTCATAAAACTCATATGCAACATTTTCATTGTATGGTACAAAGTCAGATTCTATGTTTCCTCCTTTCTTTGTACGTTTAGGTCTTTTCATGTTTTCGGTTCCCTCGGGATCTTTCTTCTGTCCACCTTTTCTACCTCTTTTTCGTAATCTTACATTACATTGCCTTTCTCCGTCACTGTCCGACGTAATTAATGAAATATTTTCGATTGGCATTTCATCTACCGTGATTGCTCGTTGTTTTCGCGGAGTAATGAATGCCTCTTTATTGGAATCAGCCAATTGTTTAGGCAGCCAGACCCCTCGCGCCTGCAACTTTTTTCTAAGTGGCAATGTCATTTCACCAATACTCTTGGCTCTTTTTTCGGCTCGTTTTTGAAATGCTGATCGACCTCTTGTAATTGGTTTATCGTCGGATTCGCGCATAAGTTCAGTCATTATATCTTTCTTTCTTGCGGCTCTGTATTTACTGTAGTCGCGAATACTTCTTATCGCTTCTTGCTCATCCAATTTTCGATCTATTTTTTTTGCTGCTTCAATATCTTTTTCATCCTCAGATGTTATTTCATCATTTGGCAGTTTTTTCTTCAAAATAGATGAATTGTCAGGATCGCTATCATTGCGCTGCCTTTTTTGAATATTCACTCGAGATGGATTCGATAGATCAAAATTATATTCATCATCCGTTATCATTGCATCATCTGAATCATCATAATCTGAAGATTTCGCGTCCATGTCGCTGATAGTAATTGGTTCAAACTCAGTATCTTCAGTTTGCGAGACTCGTCGGAAATCTGATAGACGTTTCTCTTTTCCAGCAAATCGTTTTTTTGGAATGTTGGGGAATTTCTGTCCTCCAACAGCTTCAGCAAGTCTTTCAATTTTTTTTGTTATAGGTTGATATTTTTCATTCAAATCAATTTCGCGGGTCATTCGATTTTTGTAGGCTGCTTTGAATTTATCTTGAATAATCTTTCGTGTATTGACGAGTTTGGATTTAATATCCTTTTCGCGATTTAACTGATTCTCACGACTGCTATCGAGATTCATGTTTTATATTATATGTGAACGTCTCTGAATCAAAACATATACTAAGGTCCTGTTTACTAATTGCAACCCTTACATACTTGTAAAAAATTGCTGAAATTTTGTCTGTATCGACCATTATTCACATCGCTATCTAAATCGATTACAACGAATCCATATTTCTGCTGCCAACACTCCAAACAAAATCTCTTAAATTCATCAAATTTCATGTCGCAATTTACACCAAAATCATTGTAGGCATGCTTCAAGTTTAAATCATCCTGTTTGAATAGAATCAAAAAATTACAGTTATCGCGAATTAAATGTTTGCTCAGTTTAGTTAGTGTTTGAGTCAAATAAATAACGTCTGTTTGATAATGCCGCCCCATACAAAAAAGACTTCGAACGCGATCTTGACTTTTATCACAAATCACATCGTCAAATACAAAAATAGAATTCCGCTTCGCTTCACTAGGTTCAATCACATCATCTGAAGATGAAAATGTAAAATATCCGATCTCTTTGATTGGACTTAGAATGTCATGCAAATATTTGTATTTATCTTGCTCCAATGTCTTTGAATAAATAATATATAAATTTTCGAATTTAAGTCCATTTTCTGATTCGATCAAACTTATCAGCAAATTCGTTTTTCCACAGCCGCTTGGGCCGGCAATGATACACCTCAAATTGTTCGGTAAAAGTGGACTATGTCGCTTTTCCTTTGATTTATCGCTCGAAGCGGAATCGTCAATATTTCTGACAGATATATCCATAGCATGTTTAACGAAACGCATCTTGAGATCAACTGAGAATGTAGATCTGATAAATAATGAATATATATTCTGAATGAAATTAATCGTACGCGAATTGTTGAAGAGATAAGATCAAAAAATGGTTGGTCGTAAAGCATCGAGAAAAAGTGTAAAAAATAAATCGCGGAAAGTGCGTAAATGCTGCGGATATGGACTTTTTGATAAGCTCATAGACAAACTCCCATTTGAACTGCATTTGCCAAGTTATCAATATTGCGGGCCAGGTACAAAATTAGACGAGCGCCTGGCTCGCGGGGACAAAGGTGTAAATAAATTAGATGAATTGTGCAAAGAACATGATATAGCATACGCAAATAATAAAGATTCCAAGACACGCTACGAGGCAGATAAAAAACTAGGATCGGCTGCGTTTAAACGTGTTTTCTCGAAGGATGCGAAATTCGGTGAAAGGGCTGCATCACTTCTTGTATCCGGTGCGATGAAAGTCAAGAATGGCTTACACAAAATCGGTTTGGGCATTCCGAAACCAAATGGCCGAAAAAAAGCTAAAAAAATCAAGGAAATAAAGTTCGAGACATTGATCAAAAATGTAAAAAATGATATGAAAAACTCAAAGAAAGCAAGCCTTGAGTCCGCGGTTACAGCGGCACTCAAATCAAGTAAAAAAACTGCGAAAGGGAAACGTATCAAAGTACCGAGAGTGATAAAAGTGCCTAAAATTTCCGGAGGTGTCCTTCCACTCATACCAATCTTTGCTGCTCTAAGCGCGATTGGGTCTCTAGCTGGTGGTGCATCTTAGTAGTAAAAGCAATAAAAGAACTTAAAACTCAATTTGAGGCGAATAAACATCAGAACGGGGCAATGGAGCTGAAAGTCGGTCAAGGTTTATATCTAAAACCGGCTGCAAATGGATTCGGGCTATACTTAAATCCGCATAAAAATACAGCTGGCGACGGTCTCTACTTGAAGCGACATTCAAAAAACGTGTGGTGAGCGTCCCACAAGATAGACCACTTACCAACCATGATTTAATCAAATACGTTGAATTATTAAAAATTCCGCATTTTCGAGGTGTTTTTATGCGTGATACACTGCCGACAAAACCGAGAAAAATAGAATGTTTGATACTAAATCATGATAGTGTTCGATCGAATGGGACGCATTGGACCGCATTGGTTAAAATCATTGATTCAGCATGGTATTTTGATAGCTTCGGAAATCTTCTTCCGCCACTCGAATTGAAGACATATTTAGGGAAAAATGTGAAACTCATGCACAACTATCACCAATATCAAGAATTTGAGACAGTTGTATGTGGTCAGTTGTGTTTGGAATTCTTACAAACATTTTGGTCGAACGTATAAATGTGAGTGAAATCATGCAAAATTGATCAGTATAAAAATTACAATCATGACATCGTTTACTGTAACACTAACCGGTAATACATCCGAATTATCAGCCGCAATATTTCCTGAGATAGTTCTCGATGAAAATCAAAGTTATTCATGCGGTCTTCTGGATTTCACAGCGTATCACTCAATTCCGAATATCACGAAAGATAATAATATTTTTCATTTCATTGATGGGAATGGTAGAGCGAGATTCATTGAAATCCCAGTCGGCTGCTATGAAGTTGATGATTTATTGCGGTATATAGCGACTTGTCTGAATGAAATTGCAATTAGTTTCTTCTATTCAATCAACAAGAATACATTGAAAGCGTCTATCAGATGTGATCATCAAATTTTACATAACGAGCCGAAATCAGTTCTTAATGTGCTGGGTTTTGACAAAGGTTTCACAGGTGATGATGATGATGATGAAGTGAATCTCAATGATAATTCGATAAAGAAAATTAGTTATAACGTAGGAATTCCAGCTAACCGTGAGGTGGAAGCGAAAGATATAATTAGAATTTCGAAATTGAATGTTGTAAGAGTTGAATGTAATATTGTATCATAACTGTCACTCAATTTATGAATTTTCAGCCAATAAAGTTGACATTGGGTATAAAATTATTGAACAACCTCGAAACATAATTTATTTACCCATAATACCGCGTCGGATAAGCTGCATTCAAATTTCTATTGTGGACCAAAACGGCGAATCAATTGACTTTCGTGGTGAAGAGATTACAGTTCGAATTCATATAAAACGAGACGATAAATAATAAAAAAAAAAATAAAAATAAAATGCTTCTATACAATTCAAAAAGTTCTCAAACATTCCGATTTGACGATATAAATGTTAATTCGACGATCAAAAAAGTCACTCGACCCAAAACCATTAAGCGAACAACATCGCGATCATCAACGTACAAATTATCAAGGAAAAATATCAAATTTTTGGAGTCTTTGGGGTTCAAAGTAAAAAAAAATTGGAAAAAATGAGTGACATTCTGAATGTAATGAATATACCTGTTCGCGATAGCACCATCATACGTAAGCAATACCACAGCTATTCGCCATACACGTCATCATTTAATGCAAATGATGAAATTAGAATTCCAATTCAATCGCAGGATTTATATGTTTTACCATCGGAAAGCTATATTTATATAGAAGTTGAAGTTAGACGTAGACAAGGTACCGAACATGAAGCTATAGTTGGCACATGGAGTGCAAATTGTGCAGCGCGTTTTTTCAGTGAAATACGCTATGAAATAAACGGTGTTGAAATTGACCGTACGAAAAATGTCGGAACATCAAGCGAAATGAAAAATCTCGTAGCATCAACTCAAGCAGGACAATATTTTTTGGATCAATTGTTACATGCTTATACAGATTTGGCATTGGTAGTGAGAACGTATTCATTCATTATTCCTCTGAATCAAGTTCTGGGATTCTGCGATGACTATCGAAAAATATTATTGAATTGTAAACATGAAATCATCTTTCTATCGGCGTCTATAGAGCGACCACCGACTCATTCACCTTTAAATTGAATAAAATTCAGTGGAAAATACCGCATGTTCAACTATCGGATATTTCAAAACTAAAGATGTTAAAATATCTAGAGCGAAAGCAGTCAATTAGCGTTCCTTATAGATCATGGGATTACTATGAGATGCCTCAGTTACCGGAGAGCAATAAGCATATTTGGACGGTTAAATCAACAACTCAAATGAGTAAACCGCGATTCGTGTTTGTCACATTCCAAACGAATAGACAACGCGTGGAAATCAACTCGGTCGGATATGATCACTGTAACATTTCTGATGTTAAGTTGTACTTGAACTCGGAATATTATCCATACGAAAACTATAATTTAGACTTTACCAATTCAAAATATGAGGAGCTGTATTTCGCGTATCTTAACATCCATAGAGCTTATTACAATGATGATGTGTCTCGTAATGGTTTTATAATTAGAAATGGAGATTTTGGTACGAATCCGATATTTACATTCGACTGTACGAGATCTGACGAAACATTTTTAGGTGGTACAGTGGATATTCGTTTGGAAATAAATGCTCGAGCCAATATTCCGCCAAATACCGTTGCCAATTGCTTGATTATTTACGACAATCAATTCGAGTACTCGCCTTTTAGTGGTGTTGTTATCAGAAGCAGTTAAATTTATATGAATTAAAGTAGTTCGCGAATTCATCAAATTGTTTCAACTAAGCTAGAATTGATATGAGTAAATTGCAAGTTGTCAAGGAGCTTCATCGCGATGCGAGAAAACATTTCGCGAGACGTCGAAGCGCAATGAGAGGTATCGCCGACACATTGCAAGCAGATTTAATTGAAATGCCACCTGATCGCCAAATGAAGTATTGTTTAACAGCGATTGATACATTTTCAAAAATGGCATATGTACGACCACTTAAGACAAAAACAGGATTGGAAGTTACCCGAGCTATGAAGTCAATCTTAGATTCGATTGATCGACCTGTACGAAATCTACAAGTTGACATGGGGCGCGAATTTTATAATTCTGAAATGACGCGATTATTGGACAAATACAAGGTTAATCGCTATTCACCATTTAGTTCAAAGAAGGCGGCAATCGTGGAACGTTTCAATCGAACTTTGAAGGGAAAGATATACCAACAATTTAGCTTGAATGGAAATCATAAGTGGATTAGCATTTTGCCCAAATTGGTTTATGAGTACAATACAACTAAACATCGAACAATAAAAATGGCACCAAATGACGTGGATTCCGACAACGAGCAGTACCTCTTAGATACTGTGTATAATCATAAGAGAATTATTCCATTTAAAAATATTGTAAAATTCAAAGTAGGGGACCATGTTAGACTAAGTAAATATAAACATGTATTCGAAAAAGGTTATTTACCATCTTGGACAACTGAAATATTTATTGTAAGGAAAGTTCAGCATACGAACCCAATTACATATTTATTAGTTGATTATGAAGGGAATGAGATTAAAGGAGGCGTCTATGCTGAAGAGATGCAATTAGTTAAGTTTCCGGATGTTTATTTAGTTGAAAAACTTCTTCGGAGGCGAAACAATGCAGTTTACGTGAAGTGGCTAGGTTTCGACAATAGACATAATAGTTGGATAGATAAAAACGATGTACTATAACAGCTGACTTGAATAAACAGCAATACAAATAATTTCTGTCTTTTATTTCAGTCAAGCTTTTTTGTTTACTTTTCTCCATTAAATTTTACAATGTCCAACAATTCTGAACAAAAACAAGTGAGCGAAATGTTTGGTAATGGTGTTGAGCCTATGTTTCGTATACTTTATTGCTCATTTTTTTCAGGTAACATTCAACATGAATGTGCATATTTGGCATTTGCATGTATGGCAATATGCATACCATAAAGCAAGAATTGGTAGATGGTGTGAAGTCGCTTTGGACCGTTTTCGATTTGAACAGCGAATAAGAGAAGCTGAAAAGTTATTATTTCATATATTTAAAGCGGAACATCATAATAAAATTTCAGAAAAAATTTCTAAATTCAGAAATAACAAATAAATAAAAAGAAGATAACATTTTTTATTGGATTGAATCGATGCTCTTTTATTTTGTTTTTCCTTCTTTTTTTTTTTTGACGTATTCTTTACGTTTGTCTTTGTTCATTATTGGATGCATTCTTAATTCTTCTAGCTATTTTAAAATTGATTGGTACTCTATAATGTCCCCAGGCCAATGTATCAATTTTGTTCTCTAAAATATAACGTTTGTCATCAAATGCGCTTAATGCAACTTTATTTTGGCGAATGGTATACATTTTATGTAATCTTGAGCGAAATGAATTTTGCTCTTTCTCAATTTCACAATTACCCATCAAACATTCAAAATAGTGATTAAAGTTAATTTCTTTTTCTATGATATATTTCTTCACACCCTTTGCTTTCTTCATTTTATCTATACCATTCGTTTGAATGCAATACATTTTACTGCGTAATCCAACGAAGGCATTTACAATTTTACCATTCAATTCATCTTTGAATAAACCTGGAACTTTCTTATTTACACGTGGGATTTTGAAAACATTATCTGGGGGATAATCGCTAGTATCATATCTACTTATATCACTCTTCATATCGTCATAAAAACTATCAGACTTAATTTGATATATAAATGAGTCGGTATCAGTATAAGCTAATGTCACATTTTCACAATATTTCGGCTTCATGTAATTATAGTGAAAATCATACATGACAGTTTTCGATATGTCTAAAACTGCAAGGCCAACAGCTATTGGCTTATTCATTAAAATACTCGTTCTTTCCATTTCAATGGCGACAAAGTTCTCATCAAATATGGTTGATCTCTTAAAATTTGGTTTAGCGACGAGTGAGCTTACACCATATCTTCCACTCCATTCCGATCTCAATTTGATATCAACGCGGGACCGCAAATTTTCCATTGTTTTGCCTGTGAATTAGAATAAATTAACATTCTCAATTAGATTAAATTGCGTTATGAAAAACAGCTCTCGATAATACATACCAAAAACTGCATTGCAGAGCAGCTTGAAGAAATTTTTCTCAAATTCATTAGTCGCCTTTGTTCGCATTTGAGTGTTGAGCATGATGTATGGCTTCAACCAAGCAGATTGTTTGAACTGAAGGACGCGATGGACTTTTTTTAATTTCAACCCATGCTGTAATGCTAATTTTAACATGCGGTAGTGGATAACATAGTTTTTTTTATCATGCAGCGTTAATAGAAGTTTTTTAATGCCTATTGCACCTGGGACTTCTTTGTTTTCAGCACAAAATGGGTAGTCATTATGTAAATCATGTAGATGTGGTGGATACTCTAAATCAACTTCAAGAACATAACCGATTTCAGCATCATCTGTGACATTTAATATTTTCATTGCGTTAAATTCATCTTCACACCACTGAAATTGGCTATGAGGCAGATGCTGCATCATTGAGTGTCCATATAAATTGTTCGCATCGAGATACATGATGTATGTTGATTCTTTACTTTCGTCAAAATTGTTCATATATTTATTATTTGCCGTGGTGTACCTCTTGCTGCACTGGCTTATACCACCTCGAATTCCTCTTTCGACGAATAAAAGCATATCAATGTCTTTCAGTAGCTCTAGCTTAACTTTTGTATAGCGAAGCATGGCGTCGAATGAAAGGCCAGGTGCTGTATAATAGTTCGCGGGATCTAATTTGTAGATTGTCTTACACGTTTTTCTGAAGTTTTCGAATACATCGGCAAGAAGAAGCACATCGGTTTTCAAGTAAAGATCCGAGTACTCACCGAGATTTTTTATGTTAAATTCATTCCATACTTCAACCGCGAAATCATAGTCCGCATCTGAAATGTCTTGTTTGATCAGTTTGCTGTGAAATGCTTCTTTCGGTGGTAGAGTTGTATCTTCCAATTTTTCCCAATTATCAACGTAATCGTAGCAGAAGACACCTTTTCGCTCCAGCAATTTCAGTTGACGCTCACACAAATCTGAACATTCTACCTTCAATATTCGCTTCTCTTCCAATGGGATTAGTGACGATAAAAAGTCCAATGAAGAAGCCATGAATCGAAGTGAGTCGATAAATCGCAATTTGATGGATTCTTTGTAATTTTTCGCGGATCCATTCACAGTTTTCGTAAATGAAATGTACTGCTCTGTATTTAATGGTATAATTGAAACCTGACCTGGAATACATGTGGTCAGTTTATGTAGCAAAAAATGCGAGTCGTAATGAGTCAAATTATGGAAAACTACAGGAATTGTTCTACTTTCAGCGTACTGTAGATTACATGTTTGATGTGCAGCACCGCGATATTCGCCCGTTAAATGAGAGTGGTCTCGGACTCTTACGCATCCATCTTCAAATTCACTCTCACAAATATGACATTTCGCTGCTTTTTGGAAACTCTCCTCCAATTCAGGTGTCATTTTCAGTGGGATAATTTTGTTCAATGTTTGTCCTACAAAATGTGCTAATCTCTGCAATTCACCCATGAACCAATCAACACAATCGAGTCCACGTCTGCTGTCGTAGTATGAAATTGACTCATCATAGCTGCATTTAAAATAGTATCCGACACTATAAACTTCATGTTGTTGATATGCAGCAGTAGCATCACTATCAAATATTTTTTTTTCAGGTTCCTTTAAGAGAGATTCAACGTCTGCGTATATAATGAATGGTGAATCTAATTGATTTTTCCTATTCACAAATTCAATCATATCATTTTCATCTGTTGGCATTTCGATTTGAAATTCATTTTGCTTCATACAGTTTTCTCGATGATGTGTCAATTTTTCCAGCTTTTGAAAGTGGTTTAAGCAACGATCACAGAAATAAAGCTGACCCTTATGTTTCGAAACTTGATTGGAAATTAGCCTGCTTAGGTTCTTGATCCAACAGTAATGCGATTTGATGATCATATTAGAGTCCGACGTTCCGCGAGAAATGCATTTTGTTATCAGTAAAAGATGAATATGCTGTCTTTTTACATTTTTCGTGATACGCAGTGTTCGAATTTTGAATTTTTCTTCGACGTATACATTGATTGAGATTGTTGGATTT
The DNA here is from genome assembly GCA_028476595.1 of Obolodiplosis robiniae. Classification (NCBI taxonomy): domain Eukaryota; kingdom Metazoa; phylum Arthropoda; class Insecta; order Diptera; family Cecidomyiidae; genus Obolodiplosis; species Obolodiplosis robiniae. Next base: position 44,208,080 of record CM052015.1, read on the forward strand.
AACTTTTCGAATTTATCGATATCATTAAGTTTGACAGGGAAGTCAATTCCGGTGAAATTCAGTTCATTCGCATACTGCAAATACTGTGTCAAGCGTGTTGAGTTTCGGGTCGCTGGATACAAAGCAGACAAAACTGCCCATTTGAAACACATTTCATCATTATTGAAAACATTAACAATTGCTTTTTTCCTCATTAGATTTTCTGGTAGTTCAATGTAAGATGATGCTCTTATTGGCTCATATTTATTCACTTGAATTGTCAATTCTTTAATTTCCGAGAGGGTAAAACCAGATCCTTTGAAAACAACTTCCTCCACTTGCATGAGAATGTACTTCACAAAGTTTTCGTCATAAATTTCCACTAAATCACTATTAATATCAACAATTTCATTTTTAGTTTGAATATATAATGTTTGTTTCTCACTTAGTTCATTGTCACTTGTTTGCACAATTTTTTCAAACACTGCAACAAAGCAACCACTCACTTTAAACATCAAGTGCTCACCCAATAAATCTCGAATATTTGCATCAAAATATTCGAATGCATCCGTTAGAAAATCACGGATGTCAACATGCTCACGATTAATAATTGCCAATGTTAGCATGCGTCTGCTGAATGCGGTTTCGCGTAACATGATTTCAATTTTTGAAGACATTTTTAAAATTTTTCAATGATTAGTTGTATACTTCACATGGAGATTATGAAAACTAAACTCAAATCCTTTTATTTATGTCTTTTAAACATGCATTAACATGCTCTGACATGTATTAACAAGCATCAATGTTCTATGACACAGGTTTTCTTTTTTATGACATACAATTATGCTGGGTAATATAATGAAGTTGTAAACTTTGTTTTTACATTCATTGTTGTTTGTTGATGAGAAAGGATTGACGGCTGGATCAAAAAGAATTCAGCGTGTTGGTAATTTAGCGCGGTGAAGCTCAATGGGAATTTTATTGATTTCAAATTTTTATTATTTGGTGGTATGGTAGAGGGGATGGAGTTGATTTGGAATATAAATGATTTGACTAAATCATAACACATCAGTTCAAGTTTAGAACTTACTGGATCATTTCATTTAGACGCATTTTGTGAAAAATTATTATCACAATCCCAAAATGGCATCACCAATTACTTTGTTGAAAGGCATGTGCTACAATAAACCATACATAAGTTTTGATGATTTGGGTGTCGGCGACTACTTAGTACAATCATTCGCTTGCGTAAAGACGAAATATGGTGTGCAAATTCGAGCCGATCTTGGGGAAAAGGTTATTTTTTTACCTCAACGATTTGCTAAAGCTTTGACTGAGGAGGATGTCGAAAAACTGAATCAAGATCAATATCTAATTTGCTATAAAGGCAAGGATCCAGACCATCGTAATATGATCATGTTGGATTTTGAACGTGCAGATAAATATACCGGCTCTCTTATCAATATGGGTTTCGCTTTGAATTTAGATTAAGCATGTACCTGCTATTTTCACTTATACCATAATTAAATAAAGACATTAAATAAGAGATTTAAATATTTTTTTCCTTTGTACTCAATGATTTTTTTTATCAATTCAATAAATGATTGTAAAGAGGAACAAATTATTTTTTTTTTTCAAGTAGATTTGAGGTTTTCAGCTTTTCATTTTTCAGCTTTTCATTTTTCAGCTTTTCATTTTTCAGCTTTTCTTTATCTAACTTCTTTTCATCGAGCTTAACTTTTTTTCGGTTTATATTAATTAATTTTGACGTAAAGAAACACATCAAAATGAAAATGAAAAAAAAATTATTTATTGAGATAATTAGTTAGTTTTTTTTTTCAGAATTGATATCATTTTTTGTTCATTCGTTGGATAAAACAATAAAAATATGATTTTGATTTGATTTAATTGATATTTTTGATATCAACCGCGAATTAAATTGATATAAATTTGATATCAATTTAATCCGCGAGTCAGAACCCGCTTAGCATTACTACTTATATCAAATAAAAAACATCTTGCTGACGTGAATTCTCGTTCCGCAAACGAATGCAAAATACAAAATTATTGATATCAAATTTTGTGCCGCAAATTATATAAAGAGCTGTTTTTTTGCTTTTTGAACGTTACGTATAAACATAGAAACAGATCTTGATATAATGTGCGCCACAACGTTTTATATCAATAATTCTGTGTTTTGTATTCAATTGCCTAACGAGAATCAATATACAGCATTTTGTTTGGGTACATGTTGTAATAATAGTAATTTTTGCAGTACGCAGAGTTATTTTTTTCTTTCTAATAGGTTCCAAATAAGCCTAAATACTTTCGATGGCTCTCTTTATACTTACGGCCATTAATATGAGGTGGCCAGTTGTCAAAAATGAAGAAATAATCTCCATTAAATGTGCGACCAAAAAGTGTTGCTTCATACAAATTTTCGCTACCGACAATACAACAGCATCGTCGCATCTTACGTTGCATATGATTTCATGCACAAGTGAGTGAGAGAGAAACAAGCTGAATGTGGGCCACATTCGCATGAGCGGGAATTTACCGAAATTCAACAGTGATTGTCGTTTTTATGCGTGCGCATATTATTTACACAGGCCGTATTTGTCGCATTAATACGGCGTTTTGCTCTCTATTAATTTTCAGCCTAATCGGATAATTTTTTAGTGGTATGGAATCAAATAAATGGTCTTACGTACGTAAAACTAACTTTTCCGCACATTTCCCGAAATTGTTCGGGCTTACGCATTTTTCATTGATTGCTACTCATTTGTATTGGATTTATGTTTATTTCGTATCGAATCATCATGCAACTTTGAGAATAAATCACAGAAAATTTGAAGTCATTACGATGAGATTGAATTTCGAGTCATTACACATCATGTGATTTAAATTTAAATTTTAATATAAAAACAAATAAACATTCCTAATTCTTACTTCAATGTTCTCTATTTTTGAATCGGTAATAACAATTACGAATTAGTTCACTCTGATGTGAACTTTCAATTCCATGCAATAGAAAGATATGGTTCTACATTTATGTTATGTATAACAGTATAACTTTCGGTAACAGCATGAGCATTCAAACTGATGAAAAAAAAAAAAAAATTAGAAAATCACAAATACTTCATCCAATTTATTGATTTCAATATTGACCCCGAAAATTGAAAATTTTGTGAGGGAGCTGGTCTTAAATCTCATCAGAATGACTTGAAAAACATAGAAAATAATATTTTGGCAGTTCCAAAAGGAAACAATCTGAACTTAAGATAGCCGCCATACAATTTTTCAGTTTTGACCCCGAAAAGACTCCAAAAATCCGAAATTTTGCAGGGGAGGTAGTCCTGCATCTCATTGGAATGACTTGAAATTTTGCATGCCTCATTTTTTTCATAAAAAATTATATTCTGAAAGTTTCATAATGATACAATGCGAAATAGTCATAGTCCCCATACAAATTTTTCGTAATTATATTGAAAAACAGCCCATTTTTTGATTCCACTCCACTAGAGCTACCCGAAAAAATTATCCAATTAGGCTGAAAATTAATAGGTTTCTATTCCTAATGAAGAAAAATGTGTGTGTAAATTTTTGTTCAATTCTAAAATCAATTTTTTGAGTTATCGTGTTAACAAATTTTTGCGTACAACGGACAACGCACAACGGACCACACACGGACAAAAAATTGCTCCGGGAATGGTTGCAATCGTTTTTTCTAGGTTCAAAACGCATAGAAAACTTATTCCGAGTGTTTTGAATTTTTTGGACCGATCGCAATACCTTTACCACAATGGTAGTCGGCGAAAAAGTAAAAATGGGCTGTTTTTCAATATTATTATGAAAAATTTGTATGGCGAATATCTTAAGTTCACCTTGTAACCTATTGAAACTTTCAGAATATTATTTTTTTATGGAAAAAATAAGTCACACAAAATTTCAAGTCATTCTGATGAGATTTAAGACTACCTCCCTCACAAAATTTGCAATTTTCGGGGCAAAATCAAAATTTTGTCATTAAATTGAATGAAGTATTTGTGATTTTCTAATCTATGTTTTTTCATCAATTTGAATGCTCATTAACTTTTTAACGAAAGTTATACATAACATAAATGTGGAATCATGTTATTCGTTGGCATGAAATGTAAGTTCACATCATAGTGAACTTATTCGTAATTGTTATTACCAATTCAAAAATAGAAAACGTTGAAGTAAGAATTAGGAACTGAGATGTTTATTTGTTTTTTATTAAAATTTAAATTTAAATCACATGATGTGTAATGACTCGAAATTCGATCTCATCGTAATGACTTGAAATTTTCTGTGATTTGTTCTAAAAGTTGCATGATGATTCGATAAGAAATCAACATGAATCCAATAAAATCATTAATTTCGTGAAATGTGCGGAAAAGTTAGTTTAACGTACGTAATACCATTTATTTAAATATAAAACGTTGTGTAAAATGACCTTCCAATAATCATTTTTGTAATGCTGGCGAACATACACTACTTTCAACCAAATAATCATGCATCATTTCATTCCTCACAAATTGAAATAACATTTCAAATATTTCAGTATAAAAACCTATATACACCATTCTACATCTCACCCATGGATATGCTCTGCCATTTTTCTAATTTTGAGAAAAGAAAACAAATTATTGCGATTCTTTTAAAATTCAAAGCAAATTCTTTCCACTGGTATAACTTACGGTGTGCGTGTATGGCATGTTACCGAACAATTTATCATTTTCATGATATGCCAACCATGGTAATGGAATGCCAGATCTACCAAATTTCATCAAAACGCCTCCTTCATCAATGACACCTTCAAATTCAATTTCTTCTTCTTCTTCAAGTAAATCATCAGTTTCTGCATCATTTGCAGCATGAATATCGAACACTAGATCTTGTTCTGGCTTCACATACGGATGCTACGGCTTCTGCCAACGGATCAGACAAAGACATATTCAACACGTCGTGGTTGATATCGATTGAAGTTTCACCATCCAAACTTTCAGAAGCTAAAGGATCAGCTCCTTCATTAACAACCGAACCATTTCTGTCGTTGTTTTGAGTCTCTTCTTCACTCGCAACCAAATCATTTCTCTCGTCATTTTGAGTCTGTTCTGAACACACTTGATCTGAATCGGTATTCGCTCCCACTTCCTCATTTGAACGATTTTCTTCAGTGTCAGAATCACCCGAATATGCATTAAATTGATCAAAATCAGTTGGAGGGATCAGCAATTCTGTCAATCGTTTTTGATTATATGTCGGTGGCTTCACATTGCGATGTTTGATCAAAAAATCCATTGCATCAACAAAGTGCGCTGTAAAATCATTGTTAAAAATTAGGAGATTTCGATATATTATGCAAATTCTTGCACTGAAGAAATTACTTACTATTATAATGCCGCAATTGACCCAAAAAGTAACCATCAAAAGATCCATCAGAATTGATGTGTTCGATTAGTTTTCAAAAAAATTTCATTCTGGAATTTTTTACTTGAATATTTGGGGTCCATTTTCAGTAAATCCTCTTTGCAGGGAAAAAAAATCGTGAATTTTTTAAATCCGTCATCGATCCTAAGGCGCGTATTTTTGGTGATGATAAGTCGTATAGAATGTTCTATTCCAAGAATACAATCCGATTTCAACTGAAATGCGCGAAAGTATGTTTTGCGTATGTAATTCCTTTCATGTTCCTGACAAACGATATCTCAACTTACGCAAGTTCCAAAAAATGTCCACATCTCCAGAAAAACGAACTACGTAAATGCTCTATTAGAATATAATTGAATTGCAAATTTATGCTTGAGAAAATGAAAACACATTACGTGATGTATCTGGGTCCTTCAAAATAGTATAAATAGCAAAATTGAAACGTCAAAAGTAGTATTCATCGCTTGATAAAGTAGTTTTTCACAAGCAGAGCAAAATGAAAGTTTTGATAGCAATCATTTTTATATGCAGCGTAAGTGAGAAATATTTGATAAAAATTCATTCGTAAAAGCTTTAACCTGTGCACACACACACACGCACACACACCTTTTGTAGTTTTTTTCCGCCGTGTATTGATGACAGTTGCTTCGGTCGTACACAAATGGCTGAGAATAATAATGCCATGTATTCTTGTTTTCAAATGAAGTGTTCCTCAAAAAATTTACAATTGTCTCTGAAAATTGTTCAAGTAAAAGTGTTCCAACTTTTCAAATTTGATTTCCAAAATGTATAAGGCATCATTATCCTCATTCATTCAAATTGACATGCAATTTTCAAAATTTTGACGTTGCTACAAGATGATAAGTTGTATAGATTCAGTAGTTTGTACTATAGGTGCACCAAGCGGACGATGCTTTGTATCTTCTCCTATGTAAAGGGGTAGTGAATGTCGTTGGACCGCGCCATCTCTACCTAAATGATTGTACTAAACGCTTCAACATTTCACACCTTCCCCACCTTCCCCTTCTTCAAACAGCGAGTTTGACAGGCTCCGCATCTTTGCTGTCATTGTTTGAAGAAGGGGAAAAAAGTGTTTACCATCCATAGACGATTGGTACAGAGGGCGCTGCTGTCAAGCTAAGTGTCGAAATTCAATTTTGCATCATCCGCTTTAGGTGCACTTTCAGAATACAGCTTTGACAAAAATATGTACTGACTAACTTTTGTTACTTTTTGAGGTCTAAGAAGTCATACACAAATTTTTACTGCATTTTCACTTCTTCAATTAGATTCATTTGGCTGTGTCTCAAGTTCAGGGTTCGAATAAGGGATCGTTCTTCGATTACAGTTGCTCACAAGTGAATACGGTGAAATCTATCATGGATTGGCGTAAAAGATTACAAACTGTTCAACCAAAACTCAAGGAAATGTTTCACGCTGCGCCTGGTGATTACGACTCAGCAGTGAGAGGTGATGTGGAGCGTGCCGTCGAGGACTTAAAAATTGTAGATGACGCTGTCGCAAACCTTGAATCAGTATTCCGCAGTTGGCATAAATGTTGCAAGCAATTCTTAGCAGAATATAATGAAAATAGGATTGATGCCGTTGAACCATTTAAAAAAAGAGTTCAAGATATGTTTGGAAATTACTTCACATATTTGGACGATATATCGTTTTTACTTAAAAGAGATGTACGACAATTTGAAAAATTCGTCGAGAAAAAAATAACACAGCATGATATTAAATATCCATTTGCATGGTCATCAACTGTTCAACATATAAAAGGAGGACGTGATGCGTTGGACCAAATGGAGAAAGATAATGTCGAAGAAAAATGCGAAAATGAGATTGAAAAATATAAAAAATTTGTCATGGGATCAGATTTGCAACTTTCAACTTCTTCGGCGTCTCAAAAAAAAATCAGGGTAGTTTAGTTTGGGAAATTTCAGCTGATACAATCATGCAGCGGGTTCCAGAAGCTATTTATCTGAATGAATATTAAATGAAATTCTTCTAATTGTACCCAAAAACAGTGAATAAAAAAATGAAAAATGTAAATCGTTGAAATGTTTTATTTTGGAATGTAAATTGAAATTTATGTCAATAATCAACTTCATTATACAAATCACACTATATATTATAAAGCATTCAATAGATTCTCTCTCTATCTAAGAATGTTCGTTGAAATATATTCACGTCACTCATTCCGTGGAAAGTAAAGAAACGTGAGATTTATGATAAGCGATGACACTGAAGTGATTTCGTGAGTGATGTTCATTCACATTATAATTGAAATGAGAACAATCGTCATGTGGATCAATTTCTTGTTGATGTTCAACCGCATTCATTTGACGAAACAAATGCTATTGATTGAAATTAGATTGCACATTTAGTCGCGACATAATCTGTTGTTGGCGCGAACCCACATCTATGTGATGGAACAATTTTTGTCCATTGAAATGAGCTTTCAAATTTGATTGCTGCTCACCGGCATTCATATGATGAAACAAGTGTTGACTATTGACATGTGTACGCACATTTGGTTACGGCTCAATTGGTTGTTGGCGCGCATCGGAATTCATTCAAATGAACATATCTTGGCAAAAATTCGTTTTGTTCTTTGAGGCGACTATTTTGAGAGCTCAATTTTTGTACCTTCGCTTTAAGATGCACATTTTCTTTGTAAGATTTGTCGAATTCATTTAAGTTCGGAATATGTAACTGAATTTTAGTGATATTATCAGATTCAAATGATATATCAAAGCACAGCTTATCACACCACGCTCATCAAACAAGTGGATAGCTCGAAATAATTTCCCTCTCGAAGACACTAAATGCTTTTATGTTGACAGCGATTTTTCAGCTATCTAAAAATGGAGAATCTGACGTAACTTTTTTCGAATTTGAAAAAAGAAATTCATACGATACAATCTCGTGCGATGTAAAAGAACGTATTAAAATTCCCCAAATATATTTAAGAAATGAAAAATTATCCTAGATTCTTCATTCAATGCTCGAAGTTTTATTATCAATTTTTTCTGGTGATGACACACGCTATTTTCAGTTTTTTTAGCTACAGTGAGCCGATCAAATACAGACTAAGATTACATATGGAAAATATAATTTATTGGGCATAGCGAAAAAATTTCAAAGATAAATAGCCTTCCTTTACCTGTTACTTTTTCAGATGGATTTATTATTTATGTTATTAACAGACTGACTGCTAAGGATAATATTCTTAGCATTTGTAACCCCAAAAATAAATAAAATAACCAACGGTTCAAATTTACATGCTCTCAAACCAAATAGCAATCTCATCAATATTGAAATGTGCACATAGTCATGTTTTTACTTTTCCGCACACACCACTGTGTGTGGTAAAAGTATTGGGATCGGTCCAAAAAAATTCAACACGCTCGGGATAAGTTTTCTATGCGTTTTGAACCTAGAAAAAACGATTGCAACCATTCCCGGAGCAATTTTTTGTCCGTGTGTGGTCCGTTGTGCGTTGTCCGTTGTACGCAAAAATTTGTTAACACGATAACTCAAAAAATTGATTTTAGAATTGAACAAAAATTTACACACACATTTGTCTTCATTAGGAATAGAAACCTATCAATTTTCATCCTGATCGGATAATTTTTTCGGGTAGCTCTAGTGGAGTCGAATAAAAAAATGGGCTGTTTTTCAATAAAATTAAGAAAAATTTGTATGGGGACTATGTCTAGTTCGCATTGTATCCTATTGAAACTTTCAGAATATTATTTTTTTATGAAAAATATAAGTCCTACAAAATTCCAAGTCATTCCGATAAGATTTAGGACTACCTCCCCTGTAAAATTTTCGTTTTTTGGGACCTTTTCGAGGTTAAAACTGAACATTCGTATGCCGAATTTCTCAAGTTCACATTGTAACGAATTGAAAATTTGGAAATATTATTTTTCTCATGAATAAAATGAGTCATGCAAAATTTCAAGTCATTCCGACTTAGAACTATCTCCCCTGCAAAATTTCGGATTTTTGGAGTCTTTTCGGGGTCAAAACTGAAAAATTGTGTGGCGGCTATCTAAAGTTCACATTGTTTCCTTTTGGAACTGTCAAAATATTATTCTCTATGTTTTTCAAGTCATTCTGATGAGATTTAAATCTAGCTCCCTCACAAAATTTTCAATTTTCGGGGTCAATATTCAAATCAATAAATTGGATGAAGTATTTGTGATTTTCTAATCTGTGTTTTTTCATCAGTTTAAATGCTCATGCTGTTACCGAAAGTTATACTGTTATACATAACATAAATGTAGAACCATATCTATCCTTGGCATGAATTGAAAGTTCACATCAGAGTGAGCTAATTCGTAATTGTTATTACCAATTCAAAACCAGCGAACGTTCGTTGAAGTAAAAATTAGGAACTGAGATGTTTATTCGTTTTTTTCAATTTAAATTTAAATTTAAATCACATGATGTGTAATGACTTGAAATTCGATCTCATCGTAATGACTTGAAATTTTCTGTGATTTATTCTCAAAGTTGCATGATTATTCGATAAGAAATAAACATAAATCCAATACAAATGAGTAGCAATCAATGAAAAATCCTTAAAACCGGACAATTTCGGGAAATGTGCGGAAAAGTTAGTTTTACGTACGTAAGACCATTTATTTCAAATGTATTTAGGAGTGAAGCTACAATCTCTTGCTTTCTAATGTTCATGTAAATTATTTCAGAGTTGTGAAATTTCATAATGTATTCCATTTCGTAATCGTTACCATTATATAATTGAAACAAGTAATTGTCTCCTTTTGACAAAAGAGAGTCAATTTTGCTACTTTGCCTCATATTTTGGACCATATCTCGAAAACCGTAACTAAAACCGTAACTAAACGATGGCGTTTAGGCACTTAAAATTTGCGCACGGTCGCCACCTTTCCAAAATCGGTCCCATTTACTTGGATATCCTATAGGGTTTTCGAGTTATGTCCCGAAATATGGGACAAAGCGGAATTTCATAGAATCCCTGGAAAATCGCAGTTTTTGCTCTGAAACTTCTACAATTGTCGTCCGATCGTAGACTTCTGAGGCTTTAAATTTTCGTTACGACGGCGCAAAAAAATAGTAGTTCTGAAATTGGGATAATCTCAACCGGTTGTTGAGATCTGGGTCGATAAGTGGGTGAAAGTGGCCAAAAAAATCAGCGAAGGATGACCTTTTCGACCCCATAGCAGCCACAAATATAGACTTACGATAGCGTGTAAGCACTTAAAATTTGCCTATTTACCTGGGTATCTCATACGGTTTTCGAGATATGGTCCGAAATATGAGGCAAAGTAGACTTTTCACATTTTGGGCCATATCTCGGGAACGCTGCTTGAATCTGTCAAACTCTTGGGCTTTTTGGAACAGGGAGGCTCTATGCTAACACAAAATAAGCAAAAGAAAATTGGAGTAAAAACACTGCAGCATTGTGTTATCATGATAAATTCTAATAAATAGGTTGTACGAACCATAATAATTATTTTGATTGAAATTATAATAATTATCATGATGAAACTGATAAAATAATATGATAAATCATGATAATTATTATGATGTAGCTCTGATAACATTAATACGATTTTATTGTGATAAGTTAATAAAAACATGATAATGTTATTAGCATCCAATTCTAATAACGGTATTATTCAAAATGCTTATTATTATTAATTTATCATAATAATTTTTTATTACGTGCAAAACTATACTCCACGTATAAGCGACACTCAGACGCGTTGCTTTTAGAAGCGAGACAAAATTTTGTTACAAATCAAAAAGATTCAAGGTTCAAAATTGTTATTGTAATCCCGGCCTAGAAATCTGTGTGCAATTTTGATATGTTTCACTTTGAAAAAGAATTTAAATTTTGTGCCGCTTCAATGAGAATTCTTTTTGAGCTTCGCTCTTCCTAGCAGCAGGATGAAAATGTACTTTTATTCCATGGAATTCAACTCAAAAAAATAAAATTGGAATTGATCGAACATGAACGCACAAATTGGTCTTCAGGAGGAATAATAATTGTGGTCAGACAAAATGTCAAGTCATTCCGATGAGATTTGGGTAATATTTATATGGCAGTTCAAAGGTATCTACTTTCTAAGGGCAGGGTCGTTTTTTCGAATGTTCATAATAGTAAGCTCATATTTTTCTGAAAGCCTCATGCCTAGAGATGACAGCAGGGAGGAAACCGGTTCCCGCATTGGTCATTCAAGTACTTTTTCAAGGGTACAGTTTGGTGAGCGGTAATTTTGGTGCAAATTTTTCCAACGAAAATCATTAAAAAACGCTAAAAATCTACTTTATTGGCATGTCAAGCCTTGAGTGACCGAATAATAATACTCTTAATATTTCATGACATTCTGTACTGTTTTTCGACCAATATTTGGGGTACCCAGGCGTGGAAAACCCCTATATGTTGGCAATTTCCGAGATTTTTGACATCATGTGTATCATAGGACTCTAGCTTCAACGCTATCACACTAATTATATCCAAGTCAATGTTGATCGAAGGCTAAGGGTTGCCTGTAGCGCCTACAAAAGAATCACGAACAAAAACGGTTACTGTCCCACTTTTTTCCCCTTAAAAAAAAACAGCCCCCGCAAAAACACTTTATTTGGCACGAAACTCGACATATTCAGTGAATTAGAAAGTACTGTTGTTTACGCTTCAACTAAATGACACTTGCTGATTCTGGAACTAAATGACAGTAGCTTTCCAACGAATATTTGGAATGGTTAATCACCAGAGCTAGTGAAAATATGCAAAAAAAACCCATGAAATATGGGAATACAAAATGCTCCAAAAACCAATCAAATATGCTGTCAAATATGCCGCTAAAAAGTAGCAAAATATGCAAAAATAGCAATATTTTCCTTAAAATATGTATTTAAAAATTATGAACAAGATAACGATTTATGTTTGGATCAAAAATGTTTTATTTTTCTTTCATTTTGGTGCATTGCACTTAACAATCATGTGTCGTTTCAAGTTTTCGAAAACGAACGAACGACGTTTATCTGTCAAAGTGTTAGCGTATGCTGAAAAAGAGCGTTCTACATCACTTGATGTTGTTGGGCAAAATCGAAACAATGTCAATTCCTTTGTACTGAGACTTTTAACATAGTCGTCAGTTGGAGATGTTCCTTCATCCAAAATGCCACATATTTCTGTAAGTGGCTTATAACCCGCATTTCGCTGAAGAACTCTGTCCAATTTCTGACCAAATTCCTTTCGCGAAAGAGAATTTAGAGACTTGCGTATGTTTTCCATAATGCCAATGCTATCTGCCATAGACAATCCTTAGACAATCCTTGTGTTTCGAGAATGATTGTTGCAGAAACTATCGATGCAAAATTGCTCTTGATAAATGCCAGCTCAGTCTTTACTCGTTGGTTGGAAAAACATTTTTTCGACAATCGAATTGATTCAGCATCTTCACTATCAAAGTTATCAACAACTAATTTCACTTTGTCAAAATGATCGCAGTAGTACAATGCTGCTTTCAACCAAGTCGTCCAGCGAGTTGTGACTGGTTGTGGTGGCAATGCTTGTCCTGGCCAAGTTTGTTGAAATACTTTTTTTCGAGATGGTGCCTATGTAAATGATTAATCATTTTCAAAAATGGTTTTGATAAACATATTTGGACAAAAAGAAGCAAAGAACAACTACCTTTACAAAAACACTCTTTGTGCTTGATATAAGCAAATTGGTTTCAGAAAACGTCGTGCGTATGAACTCAGCTACCCGATGTAATCCATGGGACAAACATGTCAAGTGAAGCATCTTTGGATAAAGTATTTTGAGTGAATTCATAGCTGCAAGCATGTATGACGCTGCATCGGTAACTACGAGAAGAACCTTCTGGTATTGAATACCTAATATTACAATAAAATATATACACAAAATTAATACACATTTTAAAAACGATGTAATAAATCTAAGATACCATTGAGCCATAAAATTGACAATGAATCATTGAAAAAAGCAGCCATACTACTAGCATTTGAGGGATCCACTGTCGCCATGTTCAATAAATAGCACTTTCCACGTTCTTCACTTTTATAGTCACCATCCAAAATACCAGAAACAAAATTTGCCACCAATCGCTGTTCAGCGTCCGTCGTTTCGTCAATCGATACCCATATGTAATTGTTTTCAGCTTTGGCTCGCAAATTTGCAATGCAGTCATCGTATAGTAATGGTACGTACTTTTGTCGAAGAGTGCTCTCAGATGGTGTTGACTTTTTTGTGTATTTCTCCAAAACACCTGACAAACTCGGGTGATTGAGTTTGTGCAATGGAATGTTCGCTTCAACAAAAGCCTTACAGATATCTAAATTGTACTCATTTACTTTGAGTTCTTTGTATTCCGTGATTAGCGTTTGTGTTTTTGTTGATTGTGCATTGCTCAAATTAGCCGCTTGTTGATGCTTCGTCGTTCCAATGTGTTGTTTGATCAAAAACATCTTATCTGCAGATACTGTACAACTGCAGTAATTGCAGAACAAACCGAGTTGTCCGAACGAAAAACCCCTGAATATTCACGCAATACCCGCGCGATAAATTCACTTTGACTTTCCTTTTTTTCGGCATTTTTAATGACACACGTATTACATTTATGATGTTCCAATCGAGGTCCAAAATCAAACTGATTGATTTAAAATAGCACATTCGATATATTGATGCGTGCACAATTATACTGAACAGCTCCGATTTCGTGTGGAATAACTGTGTTTATATAAAACAATCATCTTATTGTTTTGAAAAAACATTCACGTTGGATTCTTTGACGATTCAAATGTCGTGATGCGAAATATTCTCGAAGCTGTCACACTGACAAGTGACAACACAAATACAAACAATACAGAAACATTTTCAATGTTAACAGATATCTTATGTTTATTACTGTTTCAAACACAATAATACTACTTTCATACCCAAAATGTAAAGAGGCTCAAAAGGTTTTTTTTAATCGTCTTTTTTGGCTATATATTTTTCATGATTTCTTTTGCACATATACAACGTTCACATTCGCACCAATTTGACATATAGAAAATTGAATGTTCTGTTTACGTTTCACATTTTTATTTACAGTATGTCGGTTTTTTGACGTATTTGGATTTTATATTTGTTTGTTTATTTTTATCGATTTCGGGAATCTATGAATTGACGAAAACATGTAGGAAAATTTATTTTTTTTTTAAAAATAAAAAATAAATTCGAAATATGCTCGATCGACTAAAATTGCCCAAAATATGCAATATGCATTTGCATGTTTTCACTAGCTCTGTTAATCACTGAAATCATTATCAAGTTACGCCATCTTTTGTAAAACCGCATGAATTTACCGGTACATCCTTTAAATTTTGTTATTAAATTAGCACTTATTCAATTAAATCTTATTAAACATGTTATTACGTTAATATTAAGATGTAATAAAATATATATATGTATTTCTACTAAAGGAAATGTTTTCTTATAGTTCTGGAAATGAATCTTTACGATGGACCTGAGTCTGGTTTCTGGAGGTAGCCTAATGGATTTTGAGAATCTACTTAAACCCACTTCCAGAACTAATTTTGGACAGAAAAAAATGTGCTAAGTGATTTAAGACAATACTTTATTCAATTCTAATTAATTCAATAATTATTTAATATTGTAGGTTACTAACCTAAGGTTAGTAAATATATACTAAAGACAATTTCAATATTTAATAAGAAATCTTAATAATGTTCAAATACTCATATAAACCAATCTGTACGTTTACTTACATGAAAAGTCAAACGTAACGATTTTGCATCTAATATTAATGCTAATATCAATTATAGGTCGCGTTTTTTTCTGTGATGATAAGTTGTAAAGAAGGTTTTATTCTAAAAATTCAGTCCGATTTCACGTGAAAGGTGTAGAAAAAATTTCCCTAAAAAAATACCAAAATACTTTTTTTTCCGAAATTTCAAATACAAATTTTCTCGGAAAATTAATTTTCAGAAAAGAATTTCTTGAAAACCGATTTTTCCCAAAAGAAATTTATAAATATTTTCGGAAAATTGTGCTCATGACCAAAAGAAATCCCAAGAATTTTCTTCTAAGTATAAATTATTTCAGTACTTTTCCATTTATCAAAGCAAGCCTATATAGTATATGCAGCACATTTTCAGTTGTGAGATCTCCTGAATGCAAGAGTCCGATCGATGAAATCTCTTGGGTCGTAGATTCAGAAAAATCATTGAAGCTTGGAAAATTATTAACCTCCATATATTCTAGTTATGAAATAGAATAAGTTTTCCCTCACACGTTATTATGAATCTATTTGTGAAGACGCTCTTATTAAGAAATTACACAAAATTAGAACTTTTTGTTCTGCTACTTTTTTATCTGATGGCCGTGACCGGCCACCGAAGGCGATTTTATGAACGGACACTGAAGCTCAAACACTCAACATAGAACATACAGGAATCATATTCATATCGTTAGAAAGGTTTTCATACCAGTTGTCATACTCTCTTTTCTCTTATTTCCAATTTGGACATCTTGGGTGAGTTATATGGGAAAAAACCAAAAGTGATGCATCTGACCAGCCACATTTCGTCAATTACCTGGAAAACTAGCCCAACGTTTTCATACTTATTTCTCTAAAGAGCCCAAACATTTTGCGATACATGTCATGTCTCTTATTTATTTATTTATTTATTGCAAAACCTAAATTCATACAAATATGTGCTCTCAGCAAGCTGAGAACATGCTGGTCTTAGACCCAATACGATATGAATTCCGCCCATGGTGCGACTTAAGCAAAAAGACTATTACATTTCATCAAGGGGGGATGGTATTTATGAATAGACTTTAAATACCGATATTGATTCCGGAAAACCATGGCAAAACCGGCCTGATTCAGGAGAATCAGGGGAAGTACATCATTTTTTACTTAATATTTTTCCCTACTTTATACAATGCAAAAACTCATCCTAAATTAAGCATTCCAGATCGCCCGGATTTATCCGGGTTCGCCCGGATTTTCAACTTTAATTCCGGCCCAAAAATCGCCCGGCCCGGATGCCCGGATATTGTACGAGAAGTCCGGACTTCGCCCGGATTTTTCAGAAAATTTCGCTCACTTCTAAAAAGTTATTTACAACTTTTCATATGAAAAACATTAATTTTTGTATCAAACTATTTGAATCAGTCATAAAAATAATAGTTATACCTGATTCTAACGGTTTTTTAAAATGAATTTTAACTTATCAACAAGAATGAAATGTCATTAGTGACGGTTTGAATTGCCATCTCAGTCACAACGTTCACACTAACAAACGTTATAAACAGCCAAACTCAATCACATTAAAAACAAAGCGTATCTTTTAGTTTGCATTTTGTCATCGTTCAAATCAGTCGAATCAAAAGAAAATATAAAGTGAAAATGCCGGGTGATGGAAGTGGTTCTTGCATATGGCGTGACTCATACAGTGCAACATTTCCAGAAATTGAGAAGGCCAAAAATTACGTATTACAACGTATTATATTATGATGGAATGGAAACAACAACAGTTTTTGAAAATGATTGAATAAATCACATAATGAATATAAAACATATGCTCTTCAAGTGTTTTTGTTTTTTGTTCCTTTTTCAGAATAAAATGAAAATCGCCCGGATTTCGCCCGGATTTTGGAATAGAAACCACGAAATTTATTGGCCGGATTTCGCCCGGATTTTAAAAAAAATCGCCCGGATTCACCCGGCTCGGATCAGCACGGAAAAATATCTGGAATTCTTATCCTAAATCTATAGGCGAGAATGATCATAATACCATATCTGAGCATGTTTGAATTTACTCGATAGAAACAATAGAAGAAAAAGGAGAAATACTAATGTTCTATGCGCAACCAGTGCTTCAATTCAAATTTAAACGCGGATAACGATTCAACATTTCTTATTTCGATGGGAATGCTATTCCACAAATTAATTGCTCCGTAAGTAAAAGCGCGTTTATCAAATTCAGTTTGCGGAAACTGTACTTGAAGACTATTTTGAGATCGGGCTCTACCGTTGATTCGGACAAACATATGATTCAAATAATTCGGCGAACGATTAGACAATTGCTTATAGATCAAGGCCGCTGAATGAAGCTTAGCTCTACACTCAGGGTTCAATCCATTAAGGCGCTGTCGATATTCAGTGATGTGATCATTACGTTTTAAACCGTAAATATACCGTATTTTGTCATTGTCAGCAACAAGAATACGATTTTCTTGATTTAGGGTGCCGTACACACCCCAACCATATGTAATCACATCACCATAGTCCATTAAAGGATCGATCAGCGCAGTAGCAATGTCCCGCTTTACATAGTTGGGTATAAGATGCTTGGTATGACGTATACGATTTAACACACCGTATACCTTTTACAGCTTACTCCCAACATGCTCTTCGAAATTTAAATTTTCGTCAAAAATGACGCCGAGATTTTTGATCGATTTACAGAATTCCAGCTTGTCACCTCCAATGATTACATCATTGATCATATCAAAATTCAATCGACTTGTATGGTGCTTAGAACCGATGATCATGACTTTGGATTTCAATCCATTTAATTTCATACCGCGACTTGTAATAAAATCATTTAATTTAGCAAGATCGGAGTTTACTTTAGAGATTACTTCATTAATTTGATTGAAATCCACTTCAAGATATGCTTGAGCGTCATCAGCAAATAAATGGCCAGTCATATGCTCAAGCACATTGAAAGTATCATTAACATAAAGTGAAAAGAATGTTTGGTCGAAATTACTACCTTGAAGAACTCCGTTAGTTATAGAGATTAAATCGGATTCAGAGCTACCGACTTTAACTTTTTGCTCAATGTTAGAAAAAATTGCCTTTACTTATTTTGTTGCGTCATCGGTGAAACCATACGATTCACAGACTTTAAGAAGACCATCATGAGGAACAGATGGAAAAGCACACTCATCACACATGTCGGACGGATGAAAATGTTCAGAAATTGCTTCGGATGGATGATTGACGCTTTTTAAGCGCTAATCTATTCATATCGCTCACCTTACTATTTTTATTCTACCAGCCTTATAGAAATCATATATTTCGAAATATTCAAAATTTGATTTTATTGAATTTGGTTCTATACATCTAAAATTTGAGATGTGATTACATTTTGTATGTGTACACTATTTTGCTTTTTTCGCTGACGGTAAATTGGAACTCTTTGAGTCCTTTCTCTTGCGTTTCCCAATCGGTGAATCATCTGATTCAGGTATGCTATCAGAAAAAGTAATAGAACTTTGATTGCTGCTTTCTAGCTGTGAAGAATCATCAGATCGAAACGCGATGTTGGAGTTTCCCGATATATTTTCCAAAGTTTCGGCCTTATCAAAATTTTGCAAATATAGCTCCACAATCTCTTCTAATTTTGGACTGTTTCCTTTCAAACTTTCCTTTGATGAATAAATAAGAAGAAAACATAAGAAAATAGAGCCAAACAACGACAACAGGCGTCAAAATAAAACGTGTTCTCAGATTACAAGGTATACATACCGGCGAGCGATTCATTGAAAATAATACGGAAGAATTGATTTCAGCACGTTGTAAGTACTCGAAAACTATCGAATCTATAAATTTTCTGTTTTTGTTCATCTCACCTTGTAATTCTTTTAAAGAAAGTAGAAATAGGCAATGCGATAAAAACGACTGCTGGTCAAAATGTTCGACTATACTTTAGTTCCCGATGACATCGATTCAGATGTCAATATTGCAAATACCATCTTATACATAACCAAAAATAATGTTGAAAACAAAATGCTTAGTCCTATGAAGTAATTTTATTACAAATATAAATCAAATGATCGTTCATTAAATATACTTTGTTAATGACAAATGTTGCAGAATATTGAGTGTGATTTCTAGCTGTCGAACTGCTCGGGAATATCCTTTTACTTGCAAATATTTTTTCACTAAAATGTGGCATTTTTCAAAGGGAACAATTTCCGATGTTTGAACGTTGCCACTCTTTCCTTCTCCAAAGAAAAACACTTCTGTGGTTTTTCCTTTCACCTTTAAAACCATTGCTGGCCAAGGGCTTTATTTCCGCATTTTCGCCAAACAGCATATATTCTCAGCAAGCGGTGAAGAATTGTTTCCTTTTTTCAAATGGGTCCATAATCGGGCTACAGTCATGTCCACTGGCGATATTAAATTCGCCACGGTATTTGTTACGAATCTCGAAATATTTTTAACTTGGACTTTTGAAGTTTCTCGTTTCTTGCGTAAATTGTATGTGTAAGGAGCATCACTGGAGCTGAATTTTTCGCCAAAATTAACCAAATCACACACCATTGCGTCCATAATTTGCTTGGAAGTCAATCGAACTAATTTTACCGTACATGGAATCAGCTTGATTCTTTTTTTGGGCACATCTTTTTTCACAACATTTTTCCTTAACCGTGTCCGCGACAAAACGGGAGATTTGATTTGAGCCGACGATGAAGTTTTTTGTGTTTTGGACATATCTGCCACCAAGTTCGGAACACAAACCTTTATAAGCCTCTTCTTGCTTGTCAATAATCTGTCGTTTCTCGTGGTTTCCACGTTTGTTTCTGTTCTTTTTTATCAATCGTGTTGGCATAACTCGTGATGTGCTCAATAAATTCGTATTATTTCAGAATTTCGCTGATGAAAAATACATTTGCTGATGAAATTATCTTGTCACAACCAAACATTTACAAATGACGTTTCGTATTGAAACATATAATGTACAACTTGAAGTTGGTTGCAGTGATGGAACTTCGTGTGAAGTATTAAAAACGTATTAAGTTGGGTTATGGTACTGACTTTTCATCAGCAAATGTGTTTCTATCAGTAGAACATATGAAACAAGTGCAAAATTAAAAAGAAACTTTTATATTCGAAGATAAATAAATACCAATTCAAATTTCAAAGGAAGACTCCGTGAACTGCGATTAATTCGGCAACCATTCATTATTGTATTTTAAAGCATTGTAAGTGCATTTATTTTCTCTATTCATAATTTTCCAATGGAAATCGCAAAGAACTATACTTCATTTGTATGCGATCGTGTTGTGTTTGCAGATGGATCCATCACTTGACCCGAAATTGGTAGAAAAGTACATTCGCGAAGGCAAATTTATTCATAAGCCCAACGAATCAACAAAAAAGTCAGGACGATTTTGGACGGCATATGACAGAATTTACCAGAAACATGAAGAAACGATTACGCTCATTAATGATTATGTTATTTGTCGCAAATGCAATAAAGTGTCGAGGTATGATTCTTCAAAAGGAATATCGAACTTGAATAACCATGCGGATCAGTGTAAACTTCAAGAGCCAAAACACACACTTCATTCTCATTTCGTTCATACGCGTGAAAATGTAATTGACTTCGAATACAAAAAAGAATTGTCTTTTCAAGCTGTTGCTGCCTCGGTAAAAGACATCCGTCCGTTTAATCAAACTGAAGGTGAAGGCGTTTTCGAT
This sequence comes from Obolodiplosis robiniae, assembly GCA_028476595.1. Taxonomy (NCBI): domain Eukaryota; kingdom Metazoa; phylum Arthropoda; class Insecta; order Diptera; family Cecidomyiidae; genus Obolodiplosis; species Obolodiplosis robiniae. Next base: position 44,229,055 of record CM052015.1, read on the forward strand.
TTACTTTACTGTGCATGGAATTTGGGTGCTAAAGTGGGTGCTGTCTCCAAAAATGAGCTGCTACGTGCATTACCGTGCCCAACAACAGTCAGTCGAAACGTTTGCAAGCTCGCAATTGAATGCAAAGAGAGCATCAAACAGAAATTAAAAAGGGAGTCAGATTCGGACACAACATTTGCATTGACCACTGATATATGGCAAGATAAATACAAGCGCCTTTCGTATATGTGCATTACGTTACATTATTTCGATCAAAGTGCAATGAAATTAGTTGACTTCATTCTAACCATGTACCCGATGAATCCAGAAAAAAAGAAGGATAACATATATTTACGCCAAATTGTTGAAGATAAGCTGAGTGAGCATGGATTATTGGATCTGCGTCAAAGTTTGGTGTTCATCAGCGATCGGGGTGGAAATATCAGATCTGCACTAAAGTATGATATTCGATTAAATTGTTTTCCACATTTTTTGCATAGCACATTGAAATATGCTTGTGCGGTAGAGAGCGTCAAATTATTAATTGACAGATGTGCGGCGTTAGTTAAATATTTTAAATTCACGGGACTAAATAATATGTTTGATAAATCGTTAAAGTCAGCAGTTAGTACGCGTTTTAATTATGTTTACATGATGTTAAGTTCTATTGACAACGAATGGGATAAGATTAAAGAAACTCTTACTACGCGCCATGAGACCGTTCGTTTAGTAAATATTGACCGAGACTCAATTAAAGTGTTGATGACTTTTCTGAATTTATTCAATTTCGCTTCCAAAGTTACGGAATGCACATATAAAGACACACTAGCGCATGTATGGATTAGTGTTTCTCAAATTTGTTCTATGTGTCACGTCGGACAAAATGATCCTGTTTATTTGAAGGCAGTGAAAGCGCAAGCATTTGAATATATTGAATCAAAATTCGTTTTACACAAATATCATCGGATAGCAACATTTTTGCATCCCAATTACAAGGCACTTATGTTTTGTCCATCTGAACTATTCGAGAAACGAGAGATTTGCTGATTGAAATGTTTTCTTTGACTTCTTCGCCCGAACGTTCACCATCAAGCTCAATTAGTCGGATGTCAAGCTGTGACTCGAATTCAAGCTTTCTGTCAAATTACTTCAATCGATATGAAGATGTAACTGACGAAGTTCAATCATATATCAATATTCGATGGATTCCGGAAGAAAATATTAATGTTTTCAAATGGTGGATTGAACGGAAAAGTATGTTCCCGAATCTACACAAACTTGGACTCAAAATGCACAGCATACCAGCAAGTTCAATGCAAAGTGAGCGCACATTTAGCAGATCCGGACTGGTGATAAACGATAGGCGAACGAGTTTGAATCCCGAAACTGTGGAAAGTTTAATGCTACTGAACAAAAACTTTGTATTCGAGGTACGTCCATGCAAATTGTTTATCAACAATAATTATAATTAATGAACTCAAAATGGATCAGGTGACAAACAACGTGGCAATCTTCGAACTTTTTGTTGTATGTAATAAGGGTTCTGACGGGAGACTTGTTTGTTACTTTCCTTATTTAAATTTTTACTAATGCCAATATTTGTACTTTTATTTTAGAAAAAAAATGGAATTGATGATTGATCGTTGAATTCCCGACACGCAATATCGAAATGACGTGATGCAATCTATTATCAATGTTGATTTATTTGAGTTTTTTCCAAATATATAATAAACTGTTATTTTGCAACGAATTTAGAATTCGTTTGAATTCAGCATGTACTATTTTCAGTTTGTAGAAGACGAATTTCAACTAAAAGGTAAATAAGATTTATTTGATTGGACACAAAATATTTTGGCTAATAATAAATTAAATTCCATTGAATTCAGAAAATACCAACACAACATTTCTGCATCGATACTTTACAATCAATCCCGTTTCTTTGTTCTTCTGTATGTTTGATAAAGGTTTAATGAAAAAAATCTTGATCGAATTATGTTGTGGAAGTTGTGCAGAATGATTTACGGTTACTTTTCTGCTGGGTTAAGATGTAAAATTTCATTATGTTTTGCAGTTTTTGACTATCGTTTGATACGGAAATTAACTCGCCTATATGCCAGCTTGTAAATGAACCTATTATGTTACTGAAACGTAAACATAGCGGTTTCATATTTTAGACAGGAATAAATTAGTATTATGCATTCGTATTCGCATTTAGTCAATCTCTTGTTTCGATTCGAATATATACTGATTGGTAAAGGCACTGATATACTTGTTAAGTTTTTAACAAAATTGTCCTCCGAAAATTGGTGTTAGCAGAATACACGATGGGTAAGAAAAATAGAGAAACTATCCTCAGATGTGCTATGCTTGTACACATCTAAACTATATTTCCTAAAGCTCCCTTCATGATATTATTATTTTGAATTTGATATTTGTGTTATCAGATTTTGAGATGTTTTTTGACGAAACAAGTGCAATAAGTGGGCGTACAACAAATGTACTCGGCAGACCATTCAGCGCAGAAACTCTGACGTACGAAGATAAACTTTAGGAACTGAAACTCAAGTTGAAAGCAGAAAAAGAATCAAAGCGAAAAATGAAGCGCAAATTAAAAATTCGAATGGCCCATAAGATCAATAAATTGAAAGTTCGATTGAGTGATAAAAAAAGAAAAGTGCGCAAATTGAAGGAAGAGATCAGAGCTAAAAAGATGATAGATTCGCCAACAATCAGTGATATAGGGAATAGAAGTGGTCAGCCAGCAATGGTCGAGTTGAACATGAGTGACGCCGAGATCGAAAATTTCAACCTTGAAGAAAATGTTGGTGATATGTTTGGCGTTCGACTTATACATTCGTATGCTAAACCATATTTTGCAGAACCGATTTATGTGTATGAATGTGATTATTGTGGTTATAAAACGCCTAAAAAAAACAATTTGGTGAAACATTTGGCATCTTGTGTTTTGGAAAAAAATCTTGACCAGAAATGTCCCGTGTGTGAAAAACTTTTTACGTATGATGACTTGCGAGGGCACCTTAGATATTATTCCAAGGGAAAAAACGCCGCAAAAAATAAATATGCACAATATACGTCACAAGAGCACAAAATAATGTTGGAAGGACATAAAAAGCAAAAGAAAACGTGCTAGTAGTGCTTCGTTTTTATTTTGAGTTTTTAATAAAATTATCGTGTTAGCGAAATAATGTACACGCTCATTTATAATGTTCATTTGTATAAAATAAATGTAAAGAAACGTTAATCAAAATAAAATATTCTTTGTAACTATTTTGAATTCTTGGCTAAAGTGTTATACTTATGGACAAAAACAATCGGATTTCGGATATCCGACCCAGATCTCGGATATCCGACAATGGATGTCGGATGGATTTAAAATAAGCAAATAGATGATTCGGTCGGATTCGGATTTAGTTTTTCTATCCGATGCAGCCCTCTAATGGATATTTCTTGAAAAGAGAAATTCAAATTAATATTCTTTGGGAGCGATAAATTGCTCAAGTCTGCCCCATGAGACGTGTGCGTAGAAGCAAAGAATTCATTGATGTCATTCAAATTGTAATTATCCAGAATTTCAGATTCACTGTCTTTAGAGTTATCATCTTTACAACATCCAAGGGACTCGATGACATTCCATTTGGAACGCATAGATGTTGCATTATTGAAGCTCTCGACAGTTAACTTCTTTTTACTTTTTCTTATGAGAGATTTGACTTTATTGGATTTTTCCTTATAAATATCATTTCTCTGTTGATCAGTAACTGGATTATCGACATTGTTTTTCTTACAAATATCGTAAGCAGCTTTTCTTTCTTTCAAAGCCTGTTTAATTTTACTATTAAACCAAGACTTCGGAGTATAATGAACACGACGCGTTCTGAGTGGTGCAAAGCGATCAAGAAGATTCATTATAAATTTAATGTCATTTAGTGTTGTAACCATTTCGTCGACATTTCGATTTTGGTCAAAGTTCCAATTCAATAAATCCACTGCATGATTTAGCTCATCCAAATCGATATTATCAAATCTTCTACCACTTACGACAATATTTTTATTGACTTTCTCAATTTTGATATTGTATGAGCACAATAACAAGTCATGGAAAGATATACCTGATGGAAAATGCCCGAATGTATTCACGCGCGCGATATTGATTGCAAAAATTAAATCTATTTGCGATGGTAACTTGCCCGGCCACCAATGCGTCGGACAATTATCATTAATTAAATTAAAATTCAAGAGAAAATTCGAATTTAAAACGCTATTAGAGGTCTTTTTATTTAGTAAATTAATATTAAAATCACCAGCTATCAACACATTTTGTTCATGTGCAAAACTTGAAATTATCAAATTAAACGATTTCCGCGAATTTTCTTCATTGCATTTCGGTGCTCGATATACAATGCCGAAAATTATTTTTGTATTACGAATGTATATTTCAGTGAAAAGGAACTCCACGTTATCGATTTGAGCATTATCCTTAAACGAATTGAGAATCACTTTTGTTTTGAAATTTTTCAAAACATAAATCGCTACACCACCGCCTTTATTTCTATCACCACGTTTCGATTTTCTATCAGCACGAATGATTTTATAACCAGGAATATCAATGGATTTATTTGTATTACTTGAACGTAACCAAGTTTCGGTTAACGCGATAAGACTCACATTTTGATTATTGTTCAAAGTTAATTTCAATTCATCTAGATGACAAGCATCCAGAAGTCCTTGTGAATTCACATGAATGAAATTGAAACTACCCTTGAATTTATCTAGTGACTTTATCCTTCTCTTACATTTATTGCGATTTTCCAAATGTAAATACGTCATTGATATTCAAAGTTACATTTTCAGATGCCAGAAGAGGACCTAGATTCATCATGCAGTCATATAGCGCAATAACAGGTTGGCGTATTGGAGGTTCCTGTGAATTATTCTCACATAAATCCACTCCAACACCTCCCACCTGCGATGAACTGCACGTGAATTCATTATCAATATTATTATGAGCAGCGTACACCTCACCTGAATTACCACAATCAATGTATTATTCAGATTACCCGTATTAACACTAATTAACGAACAAAAATTAACGGATGAAACATTACGCGCTAATCAAACAAATAACCGTACCATCAATAAACGATTGCTTTATAATAATTATATCGCGACTCGAAACATCGAAAAACGAAGATAAACAGCGAAGCACATGTTCATTGCACCGACCAACAACATTTCTGACAAAGACTTTACAATGGTGGACCTGATTTGAAACGCGCAAAATATTATGAACGGTTAACTTATATAGGATTTCGTCACTCAGATTTGGTAAATGAACAGTCTCACCAATATTCCTCAAGTCAGCGGTCCGATAAAGCATGAATCAGTCAAAGTACAGCAAAAAACAGTACCTCCAATAATGCACACTCGATCAAAACAGCAAATATGAAAAATTAGAGAAACAAGCAAAATTAATAAAACTAAAATAATATTCGTGTAATACAAGAAAAAGTTAAATGAATGCACGAAAAAAATTTATTAAATAAACTCTTATGCAATTAATAAAAAATAATATTTTATGTAAGAGAACGCAAAATTATATCGACCTGTCAGTACAAACGTCAAATTGTGATCTTCTGTTTGTGAGAAATTTCTGTTTATGAAAATGGCATTTACTTTTGTGATTGAAAATACATTTATTACAACCATTTTGTTTTGATTCATTCTCTTCTACAGGAAATTGTGTGTTCGGAAGTTTTTTAGTTTTCTAAAAAATGTCATTCTGGGATTTTTTACTTGAATATTTGGGGTCCATTTTCAGTAAATCATGTTTGCAGGGGAAAAAAATCGTAAATCTATGAAACCGTCATCGATCCTAGATCGCGTATTTTTTCCGTAATGATAAGTTGTAAAGAATGTTCTATTCTTAGAATGAAATTCGATTTCACTTGAAATGCGCAAAAGTATGTTTTGCGTATGTAATTCCTTTAATTTTCTTGACAAACGATATCTCAAATTGCGTAAGTTCCAATAAACTTGCACATCTCCAGAAAAACAAACTACTGATGATGTTTGTTTTTCAATAGGGACATATTCGAATATTTTGACAGTTCTGACATTCAGTTTTTTGACATATGTACAGCAGAAGCTTTGCCATTTGTGAAAATGTCTTCAATTTCAATAGAAAATCGTATTAAAATCATCGAAACCTTGGTCGATGTGTGAAAACCACATTTTGTAAAATTCGCGATATTTTTGGTCGTCATAATCGGCCTTCTGAAACCGCTATCAAGAATTTGGTGGATAAATTCAAGTCTACTGGTTCGGTACAGAACATACCAACAACAACACGTACTCGTTTGGGTCGTTCACCTCATTGGTGAGATTGAACCTCAATTATGCCAAAATGTGATTGACAATTTTAACGAAAGAATCTATGTCTGTAAGCGTGCGTGGTGGACATTTTAAGGATATTATTTTTCATTCATAAATGGCAGACCTTCTACTTTACATATCAATAAAAATCCACAGCATTTTCATACAAAATGTGTGTTTCATTTAAGATTCAAAAACAAACATCTTATTGGTGAACCCTGTATTAGCATATATTTGAATTTCAAATTTGTGCTTGAGAAAATAAAAATACATCTCCTGATGTGTCTGGGTACTTTAAAATAATAAAAATAGTAAAATGTACTACCTGTGGGTATACAACTTACTGTTATAGTTTTATTATACCTTTTTTACGTGCCCACATAAAATAATAATATTGATCTTTTGTGATAATACATAAACTCGTATTTTTCAATAAGCAAAAGATTTTTATTCGATTGACCAATGGTCCTTCTGGTTCACTATGCTTCCGTTATTTTGGAAGTCAAATCTCAAGAGAGCGTAATACCGAATACATGGTTTGTATGCAATGAAGTTGTCGCCGTTTCTTGTCTGTGTCAAAAAATGTGTTATAAAATGTGGAAATAGAATTTTATTTCTTGTTAACAATGAAATTTGAATTTTAAAATAAAATTTAAACTTTTTAAAATAACGTAGATTTAACTTTCACCACACCAGCCTCCCTTCCAGAACGTTTATAGTCTGAGGCGATTGGGGAAATGTACTTTTCGTCCCGATCTGGTGGTGGTTCCTGCCATTAAAGCTGACAGTGGTGGTGATTTTGATGATTGTTTTTCTTGATTTTTGTTTGTTGGTCACTGTTGTTTGGCAACTGCTGCGCTATTATAGTTCGGTGATCATTTCCGTTTTCTACAAATGCTGGTTTTAAGCGATCGATAGTGACATATTTTGGTTTTCCCTTCAGGTTAATTTTGTATGATTTTTCCTTTCGTTTGATTACACGAAACAGGCCCTCATATGGTTGTTATAACGGTGCGAGTACTTTGTAATCTCGAAAGAAAACGTTTTCAGCTGTCTTAATTTTTCTCATTCTTTTACGAAATTTTTCCACGAATTCAGTTTCGTTGCCAAGTGTTGGTTGCTCGGTGAAAAAGTCGGCTGGTAACCGCAATATTTTGCCATAAAACATTTCAGCTGCTGTTGCTTGAATATCATCCTTGAATGCACATCTGAGTCCCAGCATTATTAACGGCATTTCGCTTGTTCAGTTAATATCACCTTTACATTTCAACGATGCTTTTAATGTGCGATGAAACCGTTCTATCATTCCGTTTTGTGATAGCTGTTGCTACTATTTCCGCTTTATGTTTTTGACGGGCATTGCGCCGGGCCAATGTATAAATCGATCGATTATGTTTACCAAATATTTGTATTCATTCGAATCCGTTAATGGTCCCACTATGTCGACGTTAATATGAGTGAAACGCTGGTTTGTCAACTGATTGTGGTTTACTGATGCTTTGTCAAATCGATGGATTTTCGATTTTCGACACGGTACGCAATGTTTGGTCCAATGTGTGATGTTTTTTTCATGCTTGGCCAAATGAATTTTCCACCGATTAATTTGTTTGTGGCCCTCGTGCCCGGGTTTGACATGCTGTGTGTAACTTCAAAAACCAATTTTCAGTATGCATTGGGTACAAATAGTCTTGCTATGTTGTTGTGTACGTGGCAGTAGTTCATTTGTTGCCGGTAGTGGCATCTTGGTTAACGAAATGCTGTATTTTGAATTTCCCTGCATGATCAATTTTATCTCATCATCTTTCACTTGTTCGTTTGTCAGGAGCTTGTAGTCTATGGCATTCCGATGCATTCCTTCGATGCGCGATAAATAATCGGAAACAACGTTGAATGTGCCTTCGATATGCTTGATGTCCGTTGTGAACTGACTGATTTAATGCAGCTGTCGAAGGTGTTGAGGTAATGCCTTTTTTGGTTTTTGTTGAAAATTTTATCTTCGAAATGTTTAATGCTTTTATATATAGCCAACAATTCTCGTGAGTAAGCCACCAATGTTTTTTGTGTGTCCGACAGTTTTTTGGAGAAAAATCCCAATGGTTGGAATACATCATTTACATTCTGATGTAAAACGCCCCCCATTGCGACCCCTGATGCATCCAATTTTCCATTGGATATGCCAACAATGTGGCGTTTACGAGTTGATCTTTGTCTATTGTGTCCTTTGTCCAAATGATTTCACGTTTATCGTTTTTTACATTACCTGGGATCAGTTGTTGTTATTTATCTTGAGTGGCTGCTGCGTCTTTTATGAATCGTCGATAAAAATTCATCATGGCGATGAAACTACGTAACTCTTTCACTATTTTTGTTTCGGGTAAATCTCCAATTATTTGTACCTTTTCAGGTAATGGCAAAATACCGTCAGGTGTGTCCAAATGCCTGAGGAATTTTACCCGGGATTGAGTGCTAGTCCGTATTGTTGTAAGTGTTCGAATATCATGCGCAGGTGTTTTGCATGCTCTTGTCCATCATTAGATGCAATGCAAATGTCATCAAGGTATGGTACCACGAAATCTAAACCGCGTAATACTTCGTCGGTTTGTCTGTGAAATGTTTGTCCGGCATTACACAACCCGAAACCCATATACAAATATTCAAATAGGCCGACTGGTGTTATGATTGCTGTTTTGGGAATATCGTCTGGATGTTTAAGAATTTGATGATATGCCTTTTCCAAATCGATGTTTAAAAAAAATTTCTTTCCTGACAGTGCATAAAATGGAATGTTTGTATGTTTGGAATCGGGTACCTGTCCTGCTTTGTGATCGCATTGAGCGGACGATAATCTCCACACGGTCTCCATGTGTTTTGCTTCGGTACCATGTGTAAAGGTGATGCTCATGGTGATTTTGATGGTCGGCAGATTCCCTTTCTCATTAAATATTCGAATTCTGGTGGTCCTGTTGCAATTATATGATGATAAGTTGATGTTGCCGATTTTCTGGTAATGTGGGAATGAACTTAAAATCGTTGAGAATTTGCATTTGAATTGGTGAGAATAGAAACCGACCTCTAACTATTTTGAGAATTAAAATGAGACTAGAAAAAAAATGGGAATTAAATGAGACGAGATATTAAGTGAGCATTCAAATGAGACCCATAACTTTTTTATCGGTTGTCTAATTTTTATCTTCAAATTTTTCACGATCTCATTTTTATTCTTCAAAAATACCTGGTCAAATTTTTGTAAATTTTGCTATTTTTACTAATTTGAATGACTCAGACACATCCGGAGATGTTTTTTTCATTTTCTCAAGCACAAATTTGAAATTCAAATATATGCTAATAGAACATTTACGTAGTTCGTTTTTTGGAAGATGTGCGAGTTTATTCAAACTTACGTAAGTTGGGATATCGTTTGCCAGGAAAAAAAATGAATTTCATACGCAAAACATACTTTTGTGCATTTCAGTTGAAATCGGATTGTATTCTTGGAATAGAACATTCTTTACGACTCATAATATTTAAGACTCAAATTCAATTTAAAAGATGAAAATACTTGAAAATGTTTAAAAATATATGAAAAATTTGAAAATGTATAGTAGATTTAAGAAAATTAGCCTTCTGGCAGCATGTGAAAGTTGTCATCGCACGCGTAACTTTAAGCAGACTTTATCATCGAATAATAAAAATAATAGTAATAAATGTTTTTTTAATTATTTTGAATTTTTTTAATTTTATTGATTCGACTCCAACTAGAGCTACCCAAAGAAATGATTCGATAAGGCTGAAATGAAAATTAATAAGTTTCTATTCCTAATGAAGACCAATATGTGTGTAAATTTTTGATCAATTCTTATCTCATTTTTTTGAATTAACAACAACAACAACAGCAACAAGCATTTATAGACCATTAATGCCTTTCAGCGTCTGGTCTTTTTTGTGGAACAAAATGCCTCATATACCCCTAACAATACCTCTCCACAAACCCTGTGAGCCAAGTTTTGAGTTTCATCACACCATTCATATCCCCTCGCATTCAAATCACTCGCATTCAAATCACATATAATCGAATCTAAATAACGTCTACGTGGTCTACCCCTACCTCTCGGCCCATCAGCTTCGGCGAACAGAATCCGTTTCGGTAATCGCTCTTCTCCCATGCGTTTAACATGACCAAACCATCTCAGTCTGGATTTTCTTGCTTCCTCTCCTACCGAATCGACGTTTAAATCCCCCCGAATCATCTCATTTCGGATTCTGTTTTCCCACTGATCACGGCGCGAGACTCCCGAAACCATTCTCAACACTTTCATATCAGACACTTCCAAATCATGAATCAAATTCTCAGAATCAACCTAGCTCTCGCTACCATATAGAATAGTTGGTCTGAAGATTGACCCGTGAATCAACATCTTTGTTTCTGTACTCAATTCACGTTTATTGAAAACGTGTGATCTAAGTTGGGCTACTACTTTATTTCCATTAACCCTACGCTGTTCAAACTCTTTATTAAACTTGCCATCTTCCGAAAAGATACAACCCAAATATTTGAATTGGGACACTTGTTCCAACAAGTTGCCATTCAATGTGCAATGAATTGGTTTTCGAGTTTTGCCCACATGTATAACTTGAGTTTTTGTGCCGCTAATGGTCATTCCGAAGTTCGTACAAGCCTCTTCCAAATCTTTGATACTATTTTGCAGCTCCAGTTCAGAATTTCCAAACAGTACCAGATCATCTGCGTAAGCGAGTGCAGAGATAATATTGTCCCCCAAAGCTACTCTACCCCTTAAATTGGCTGATTTGATCAGCTTGTCCATATAAATAATGAATAGAAGTGGCGAAATTGTACAGCCCTGTCGGAGACCATTACGTACTTCAAACCATTCACTCAAATCTCCATCCACTCTTACTGCTGCTTTACTGTTTGCGTACAAACTTTTTATCTTATTAACTTTTTGAGTTAACGTGTTAACAATTTTTGCGTACAGCGAACAACGGACAACGGACAACGCACCACACACGGACAAAAAATATCTCTGGGAATGGTTGCAATCGTTTTTTCTAGGTTCAAAACGCATAGAAAACTCATTCCGGGCGTTTTGAATTTTTTTAAACCAATCGCAATAATTTTTCTACACACAGTGGGGTGAGCGGAAAAGTAATTACCGCTTGAATAAGGCAAAATCTGTGAGAATTCTGGCGGTTTGAACGAAAAATTGCCCTCAATATGAGGAAAAGTCCTCATTTTTCACGTTTGCTGCCTAAAAGAACGCAACCCATCATTTAAAATGCAAATAAAGCATGTCTTATTCAACGTTAGTGGATTGTCATCTGCGTTTCACTCTTGGAAAAACTTCCTCAGAACCATAACAAACCCATTCATTATGAAAAATCAATACAACAAGCAAACGAGTGATAGTCGTCAAGCGCAAATTCGATATTGGTATTCAATGTTCTCGGAAGCAGTTAACAACAAATGAATCGACGAATCGAATACACAAAATAAGAGTTCGCAAAACCAAAAACATTTATATCAAATAAAAAACATCTTGCTGACGTGAATTCTCGTTCCGCAAGCGAATGCAAAATACAAAATTATTAATATCAAATTTTGTGCCGCAAATTATATCAAGAGCTGTTTTTTGTTTTTTGAACGTTACGAAATCGCACCTTCATTATAAACATAGAAACAGACCTTGATATAATGTGCGCCACAACGTTTTATATCAATAATTCTGTGTTTTGTATTCAATTGCCTAACGAGAATCAATATACAGCATTTTGTTTGGGTACATGTTGTAATAATAGTAATTTTTGCAGTACGCAGAGTTATTTTTTTCTTTCTAATAGGTTCCAAATAAGCCTAAATACTTTCGATGGCTCTCTTTATACTTACGGCCATTAATATGAGGTGGCCAGTTGTCAAAAATGAAGAAATAATCTCCATTAAATGTGCGACCAAAAAGTGTTGCTTCATACAAATTGCCAATCCTCTCCCTCTCATGAAATGACAATTTTGACCGATTTGATGGTTTTTCAATGCAACGGATATTCATCCCTGTTTTACTCCATTCGCGGTGCTGCAGTCCATGGTCTCTGATCGATTCATTTTCTGTCATTAGTTGATAATTGTGGTAAAAAAAGAATCATGTCCATCATTAAGATGCTTCATGTAAGCAATATTCTACATTTGCTGAACTTTCAAATTCAGTTTGTGCTTGTGATCGATTCATCGTTTACTTACATCAACATATAAATATAAATAATGAGCATTCTGATCACTACTTGGTAGCCAGCAAACTGTGCATTAGCAAGAGCGGCTTAAGAAGCTATCAGAAGTCAACAAAAAGAGTGAAAGTGGAAAGATTGCGTCATTTATAAATAACAAAAATAGTGTGGGTGACTTCCCTGAGGAACGCCCGATGATGCCATAAAATCACTTGATTCACTATCTCTGTACTTGACGAATTGAGTTCTGTTCAATAGGTATGACTTAAGCCACGAAATAAGGTTGATAGGCAGATTGAATGCTCTGATTTTTTGAATCAATCTATCGTGGCCTTATCAAATGCTTTACTGAAGTCCGTGTACAAAACATCCACTTGAGCACCTGAATTTAGACTCTTTTGAGCATAGTAGGATGATTCAGTTAGATTAGATGTTGTGGATCTGGATCTCATGGAGCCATGTTGGTTGCAAGTGATTTTATCATGAACCAGTTGGAGTTATTTCACGTTTGACAGATGCTCAAAAAATTTGGCTACTGTTTGAAGTTTGGCTATGCATCTGTAATTTTTGATTTTTGATCTTGCACCTTTCTTGAAAATTGCCGTTACACTAGAGCGTTCCCATTTACCTGGAAAAAGACCAAGAATTACGAAGGCCACGAACATTTTGGTAGTAAACACTAATCTTTAGAGCGCCATTTCTGTTCAAATGATGAAAAGATTTTAATAGTGGCGTTTTTTCATCAGATAAAATGATTGATTTGCGGCGCAATGAACGTTTCCGCAGTTTCGATGGCACATAGATTTCATCTGAATGCAACAACTTTCCTGGCGACGAAATGGGTTTGACGCTGTTCAGACTTTTGATTTTGTCCGAAATTCAGTGTTTGATGTGGGTGATTGAGATTCTTCCACTGATGCTGCTACTCCCAGTGTTGTTGATGTGTCATTCGAATGTGACTGTGATCTTGAGTTTGTTGATGTGATTGATTTTGTGTTTTCAAGCGAGATTTTTGCGGTACTGCTTTCTCGTTTTATTGCCCATTTTGAGCAGAATGGACATTTAGGCCCAATGAGAGGGGATTTCTTTCGAAGAATTCCTTCACGTTACTCCAGGTGGCCAAAGAAATGAAACAGCAACACAATCGTATTATTGGCGAGGAATTTCCAATTTGAATGGAACGAAGGGGGGACTGTTTTTGCTTCTGTTGTTAGATAGCAATTTTACGCAGTTTATTTCATTCACAAAACTGCGCATAAAGTCAAATTGATTCAAATCAAGGACCCGATCGCAAGGGCCGCAAAGCCCATAGGCATGCTAATTAGCCGGCCAACTGCACACAAGTGGGCATGTGCCGCATCATACGTTGCGCTTTCGCAACCGCCACAAACACCGTCACTTCATATTTTGCATGTAGCGCATGCCATTAAACTCAGTCAACTCATATTTCAAAACCACATTATGCAAAATCACTTTGTGCGAATACGTTTTGCTTATATTTTTTATCATTAGTTCTTGTGATTTGTGACATTTAAATATTGTTAATTTTTGCAAGTCAAACAATGCAAAAATACATTCATAATTCCATTTTCTGATCATAAATAATCATTTATAACGCTGTTATTATTATAACGCCTATTTATTCGATTTCAAACCTTTCTATGATATGTAGAAACATTTACAATTGTAAGTACACAAAATTAGGAAAAGTCGCAAAGATTGAGAGAGAGAGAGAGTGCATGCGTCTGTGTGCTTGCGGCAACCGCACTACTCTTTATGAGTAAGCGTAACACTTGTGCACATCTACGGCTAATGGATAGGCATTAGCCGGCTAAGCAAATCGGTCAACAAACGTGTCTCTGATTCAAATGATCAATTATGTCAGTGGACATTTAGTGCTCGTTTTCACAGTTGATGACAAATTTTTAATTTTAATGGTGCGATCAAAAACAAAATTGGTTAGCGGCGATTTCTGTGACATTGAAGTTTGTACAGATTTGCCTTTGTCACATATTTTTACTTTTCCGCACACACCACTGTTTGTGGTAAAGGTATTGCGATCGGTCCAAAAAATTCAAAACGCTCGGAAGAAGTTTTCTATGCGTTTTGAACCTCGAAAAAACGATTGCAACCATTCCAAGAGTAGTTTTTTGTCCGTGTGTGGTACGTTGTCCGTTGTCCGTTGTACGCAAAAATTTGTAAACACGATAACTCAAATAATTAAGATTAGAATTGATCAAAAATCCTATTAATTTTCAGCCTAATCGGATAATTTTTTCGGGTAGCTCTAGTGGAGTCGAATCAATAAATGGACTGTTTTTCAATATAATTAAGAAAAATTTGTATGGGGACTATCTTGAGTAAACATTGTAACCAATTGGAACTTCCAGAATATTATTTTTCTATGAAAAAAATAAGCCTTACAAAATTTCAAGTCATACCGATAAGATTTAGGACTACCTCCCCTGAAAAATTCTCGAATTTCCGGGGTCAAAATTCAAATTTTGTCATTAAATTGGATGAAGTTTTGCTCATTAACTTTTTCACGAAAGTTATACATAACATAAATGTGGAACCATAGCTATCGTTTGCATGAATCAAAAGCTCAGATCAGAGTGAACTAATTCGTAATTGTTATTACCAATTCAAAAATACAGAACGTTGAAGTAAGAATTAGGAACTGAGATGTTTATTTGTTTTTATATTAAAATTGAAATTTAAATTACATGATGTGTAATGACTTGAAATTCGATCTCATCGTAATGACTTGACATTTTCTGTGATTTATGCTCAAAAAGGCATAATGATTCGATAAGAAATAAACATAAATCCAAAACAAATGCATCCAATCAATGAAAATCCCATAAATCCGATCAATTTCGGGAAATGTGCGGAAAATTTAGTTTTACGTACGTAAGGCCATTTATTTTGTTTGCATTTGACGCTACTGATGATGACAATGAACGGGCCCGTTTTTTCAATGACACCTACGTTGCTTGTTGATCAACGGAAATTGGAACAGGTGGTGTTCCATCGTCAGATAATTCGATAGTGGATGCATCCATTGGTTCGGTCATATCATCGATAGTCATCATCATCATCATCATCATTCAGTATTTATAGACCCAGCTGTAGAGTAGTGGTTAGCGTGCCGGCTTTGCAAGCATGGGGACGTGGGTTCGAATCTCCTAGTGACCGTTTGAATTTCTATCAATTTCATCATTGCTAATAACAGTGATATATTGATGGGAGACAAACTAACACATAAAAACAGTGATGTTCGACTCACGGAGTGTTTCGGAGGACACTTTAAGCCGTCGGTCCCGTGTGTGTGCACAAAGAGGATTTTGAGTTAGCACAGACACACGTAAATTGACTACCTTAACGCTAAGGCTGTGTTTGATTCGATAGTTTGATTTGAAAAAGGCGGTGAAGTATCAATGCAAGACTGGGCATTAGATACACTGGCATATTGATTAGTGACAGCTGTATTTTGGGATACAGGCTTGTCAGTGAATTTAGATGCAAATTGGTCAAATAAAATTTTCATTTCGTCGAATATTTTCGCATCAGTCATGAATTTCGACACCACTGTATTCAATGAGTGAGGAATACAGCTGTCACAATACCAATGCAGTTTGGTAATTTTAATAAGCATTTCGATCACGGACTTTTTCAGGGCTTTATTCTCATTAGCCAGACACGTATAGTGAAATTAAAGCACAATTTTTTTCCTTTTTTTACACAAAAAGGTTACTAAACTTTAACAACACGGTGTAATGAAACTTTTAATAAGTATGAGAACTTAGCTTTTAGATAACTTAAAAGTGTAAAAAAATAGAAAATTTCAATATTCTATAGGAGCTAACTAGCTGAATTGACTGTAACGTTTATTATACCCAATTATATCAAACGTGATATGGCAATCGCGTTAATTGATCCAATCATGGACTATGGTGATGTCATAACGTATGGCTGTGGTGCTCATAGCACTCAAAACCAAGTCCATCGTGATCTTGTAGCTGATAATGACAAAATCAGATACATTTTCGGATAAAAGCGTAATGACCATGTCACTGAATACCGGCAGCGTCTAAATGAATTGACTCCAGAGAGCAGGGCAAAGTTGCACTCAGCAGTCTTGATATTTAAACAGCTGTCAAAGCAGTCTCCTGTATACTTGAATCACATGTTTGTTCGGAACGGTGAAACATCGCGATACCCTGATAACCTTCGCGTTAATTTTAATCCACGTACCGCTTTTGACGATCGCGCTTTTAGTTACTCCGCAATTAAATTCTGGAATAGCATACCGGTTGAAATTAGAAAATCCGAATCGTTGACTTTGTTTAAATTAAATCTTAAGCATTATTTACGCGCCGAACAATAAATGCTCTATTACATTTATTTGATCGTGAATACTCGGAGCAATGTGATGATATTTTCTCAACCAATTAGATTAAAATTTTCATCATTAACATCATCATCATTCATCATCATCATTCATATGCTTTTTCTTATGTTTTTGCTTTCGCTTTCTCATAATAATGTTAACGTAAATTTCACTTCAAAAATCTGTTGTATTTCCTCTGTCTTTCCAGAGACAGGCCGGTTTTGCCATGGTTTTCCGGACCCAATTTGATAGAAGAGCTTCTCTCTAATATCACCCCACCTCTGACTGTATTCTTTTTTTTTCAAAAATTTATGTCATATTGGGTCTCTGACCAGCATGTTCACAGTTCGCTGTGAACACATATTGACATAAATTTAGGCTTCGTAATAAATAAATAAATAAATATTGTCGTTTCGATTGTGAGCATAAATCATAAAAAATATTAACCTTTCGATGATGTCATCCTGTATGCTTCTATTGGTATTTCAATGAATACAGACGCGTAAAGCATACAATTTGTGTTTCCGAGTTATTTTCTCAAATATATTTCCAAAGTCAGAAAAAAAATCAAAGTACTTTACAATTTCCAAAGTCTTATTTTATTGACAATTTTTCTAAGTCTTATCTTCCAAACAATTTTCACTTAATTACTTTGAGCCTATTTAGAGTTAACCGTAGGTTGAACAAATTAAAACTGAACGATTTGTTGAACGATGTTTGAACCTAAGGATTGTTTGAACCTTTATACTCTTTTTCTGAACTAACACATATTCAATCAGATACATCATATATTGTAATATTCAATATTATATTTTTCAATATAGATGCATTTGAATATACAAAAAACTATGATTTTGAATAAACTAGAATATATTTTATGTGTTAAATCTTCACAATTTTTCAATTTACTTTTTCTGTATTGATGCCATTGAACATAAAAACGATAGTTGTGTTATTCACTTGTTCCATATATAGAATACCACACTGGTTTAATAAAGTGAATGCACTATTGCGCTCGCATCATCCTTACTAGTAAAAGATTAAATTTCTATGCTCACTGAAAAAAGGTACACACATATGATTCAAATCTATAGGAGTGAATTTGAAAGTGTGTTTTTGTTTGAAAGTGTATGTTTGGATCTTATTTTTACGATCTTATTTCATTCTATTCTATTTTTCTTATTCTCCCTATTCATATAATCTTAAAGGATTCACTTGCCGTATTAGATTATGAACACGTGTTAATTAATGTTCTAATTTTATCTCTTCTTGGCCCCCCTTATATTCGTTCTCATCATTGAATAAGGCTCGCTCGCGTCCTTCAATAATTATTATTATTATTGTTGACGCTCTTGATGAAAGCATATGAATGTTTTTTATTATTGTTATTATTATTATTATTGACTTGCTCTCTATGTTAAACGATGAACGCATATGAATCGATGTTTTTGTTATTGGTATTATCATCGGTTCATAGCTGAATCGTTTACAATCCGATACTTATCAATTATAAAGTGTGGAGAGATTATACATTGCTTCGATCAAATCATGAACTTGTTGCCCACACTAATGATGCACAAATGTTTCAAAATGGCATTTGCTTTTGTGATTGAAAATACATTTATTATAACCATTTTGTTTTGATTGATTTTTTCCTACAGGAAATTTTGTTTTCGGAAAAATTAGTTTTCTAAAAAATTTCATTCCGGAATTTTTTACTTGAATATTTGAAGGTCCATTTTCAGTAAATCCTCTTTGCAGGGAAAAAAAATCGTGAATTTTTTAAATCCGTCATCGATCCTAAGGCGCTTTTTGGTGATGATAATTCGTATAGAATGTTCTATTCCAAGAATACAATCCGATTTCAACTGAAATGCGCGAAAGTATGTTTTGCGTATGTAATTCCTTTCATGTTCCTGACAAACGATATCTCAACTTACGCAAGTTCCAAAAAATGTCCACATCTCCAGAAAAACGAACTACGTAAATGCTCTATTAGAATATAATTGAATTGCAAATTTATGCTTGAGAAAATGAAAACACATTACGTGATGTATCTGGGTCCTTCAAAACAGTATAAATAGCAAAATTTACACGTGAAAAATTGTATTCATCGCTTGATAAAGTAGTTTTTCACAAGCAGAGCAAAATGAAAGTTTTGATAGCAATCATTTTTATATGCAGCGTAAGTGAGAAATATTTGATAAAAATTCATTCGTAAAAGCTTTAACCTGTGCACACACACACACGCACACACACCTTTTGTAGTTTTTTTCCGCCGTGTATTGATGACAGTTGCTTCGGTCGTACACAAATGGCTGAGAATAATAATGCCATGTATTCTTGTTTTCAAATGAAGTGTTCCTCAAAAAATTTACAATTGTCTCTGAAAATTGTTCAAGTAAAAGTGTTCCAACTTTTCAAATTTGATTTCCAAAATGTATAAGGCATCATCATCCTCATTCATTCAAATTTATATGCAATTTTCAAAATTTTGACGTTGCCACAAGATGATAAGGTGTATAGATTCAGTATTTTGTACTATAGGTGCATATTTAGAATACAACTTCGACAAAAATATGTACTGACTTAGTTCTGTTACTTTTTGAGGTCTAAGAAGTAATACACAAATTTTTACTGCATTTTGAAAACAATTAATTTACGGTGTGATTGGTATAACATTATCTTTTTTCTTCAATTAGATTCATTTGGTTGTGTCTCAAGTTCACAGTTCGGATAAGGGATCGTTCTTCGATTACGGTTGCTCACAAGTGAATACGATGAAATCTATCATGGATTGGCGTAAAAGATTAAAAGTTATTCAACCAAAATTCAAGGAAATGTTTCACGCTGCGCCTGGTGATTACGACTCAGAAGTGAGAGGTGATGTAGAGCGTACCGACGAGGACTTGGGAATTGTAGATTCCGCTATTGCAAAATTTGAATCAGCATTCCGCAGTTGGCATAAATGTTGCAGGCAATTCCTAGCAGAATATAAGAAAAATAAGATTGATGACGTTGAACCATTTAAAAAAAGAGTTCAAGATATGTTTGGAAATTACTTCAAATATTTGGACGATATATTGTTTTTACTAAATAGAGATGTACGACAACTTGAAAACTTTGTCGATTTTAAAAGAATACAAAACGATGTTATATACCCATATACATGGTCATCAACTGTTCAACATATAAAAGAAGGACATGATGCGTTGGACCAAATGGAGAAAGATAATGTCGAAGCAAAATGCAATAATGAGATTGACAAATATAAAAAATTTGTCATGGGATCAGATTTGCAACTTTCAACTTCTTCGGCGTCTCAAAAAAAACTCAGGGTAGTTTAGTTTGGGAAATTTCAGCTGATACAATTATGCAGCAGGTTCCAGAAGCTATTTATCTGAATGCATATTCAATGAATTACTTCAAATTGTACCCAGAAAGTGTGAATAAAAAATGAAAAATGTAAATCGTTGAAATGTTTTATTTTGGAATGTCAATTGACATTTATGCACAGTAAAAAACAAACGCCGGAATCTAGGTGGATATACTCCTGGTATAGGCGCCCATGTGTAAAATCACCTGTTACGTATACTATTCAGGTGAAAAAACGCCCGGCAGCTATATCACAAAATTTCGTCCAATATAATAGTATAACTATCATTTGACATAACAATAGGATATCTTATTGTTATGTGAAATGCACATTCACATAAGTAAATCGCGCCACATCTACATATAGATGCTCTCGGCGCTACATTGACATTTGATTCAAATGGACTGTACATGTATGCGCGCCAAGTTAGGTTTTATTGTGGCGCACATACATGTACAGTCATCGTAGATGTAGCGCGCAGAGCACTACATGTAGAATCCATGTAAATGAAATGCCAATTTTTCCGTGGGATGTGTGCAGATAAAAAAGCGTACATGCGTGGCCGTAAAAACCTGATCTTTTCAAACTATTGCTTAACCTAAATAGCCTCTCTAAATATCTATTTTGAGGCCAATATTAACTGATAAATTATCTATTCTACCGCCAAGAACTGTCTTAAAATAGAGAAAAAAAAGAGAGCCGTAGACACAAACTCATTTACAACCTGTTTTTTTTTTCCAAATTGTCTGACAATAAAATTGAACATATTCACAGTTGACTAGGAGAGTCATAAGTAAAGGTGCATAGTTTACAATGAGATGAAATTTAAATTTAATATCTTATTCCAACATAATTGTTGGTCTGTGGTTGGTTTGGATGCAGACAGCGAATTGAACATTTTAATCATAATAGCAATCAATGGTTATTCGTTGAATGAAAATATGAAGGGATATTACTTTTTTGCATTCGTTCGAGATTTAATTGTGTCTTAGTATTTAAATAAAAAAAAATTACTCAGTAATCATGGTTCTCTCGGAAATGGTTGCAACCGGCCGATTCGGAACATTTCAGCGAGATGAATTCTTAGTGGTATAGTGCCAGTGCCAAGCTGTAGTGCATATGTTGCTGGATTGAAGCCGAACATTACCGATATTGCGTTTGCGATAGCAAATACACCACACGAAACTGCATCTGGTTGTCTTGATGCTGGTCGTATCAAACGATGCCGTTTTTTATGGTAAATTATGTTTCCTTTGTGCAGTTGTGTCGTTACCCCATGCACTGTCATATATAATTACATCATTGGAGCCAGCGACGCAATGAGTAGTTATATAATGATGACCGGCTAGAATGATTTGGCAAACCAAAGGTTTCATATCTCTTTTTATTTTTCAGTGCTGTCAATGTTCGTTTCTTGACAGTTTCGGCAATCTTTCCATCGACTCTATCGTATGATTTACTTACGTGAAGCTCACCTGGGGCTTTTTGAATTCGCATTTCATTGTATTCATCGACGTCATCATTCGATCTGAACAATCGAATTGCATCATTTGGAACCACCGATTCCGGCTTCTCTCGCAATTTGATAAGATCAACATTTTGTTGAGTCATACTACCACTAGCCAAATGGTTTAATGCTTCGATGAATTCAACTTCGTCTTTTTGTCGCATTATTTCGGTCAATTCATAATATTCGAATGGTTCCCACAAAGGTGAAATAGGTCCAATCAACTGCCCAATTTCATTGTTATTTGGATTTTGAAATGGAAGAAACACTTTACGATCTCCTACAGGTGCTAATTGATTCATATCACCAACAACAATCACCGAAATACCTCCAAATGGGCTATTTTTTCCTGTTATCTGTACCAATCTTTGGTGAACCCAGTGCAGCAATTTTGTACCGACCATTGATATCTCATCAATAATCAAAAGTTTTAAATCTTTCAGTTGAGCACGAATTGAGTTTGCCAAATCATTTGAGAGCGTTGGCAATTGGGCGCCATACTGATTTACAGGCAACGCAAAAGCAGTATGCAAAGTAGTACCCCTTATCAGATGAGCAGCTTTTCCACAGGGGGCTGTCAATAAAACTTTTATTGTGTCCGGATTCGCTCCGTAAAGATAGTCAAGGTGCCGCGTAACCATTTGATAAAGGGCATTTATTACCATACTTTTTCCAAATCCAGCTGCACCACTAAGATAATATTGGAATGGTAGATTTGGCTCAGTTCGAATGCGTTTCAATAAGTGCATGACAAATGTTCGCTGTTCCGAATTCAACGTTTCAAGTGATTCTAACATATCGCTTTCAGGAACTTTATACGGGCTAAAGAATCGATTGCTATCAACGTGCTTCTCTTTTGGCTTGGTCTTTCCTCCCTGCTCAAAAATGTCAACAGATTCATCCTGTTCATTGATGTATTGTTTCAACAATTCTTCTTCTTCATCGCTATCATCAGAGTCAATTGTCGATTGAATATCTTTGAAGATTTCTTCGATTCTTTCTTCTGAAATTGTGACATATTTACGTTGATTCTCTCGAATGATTAAGTAATTTTCATAATACAATTTTGCGCAATTTTTGACTTCAATATCTTGTTTTTCTCTTCGCCATGGAAGGAACAGAAGGCATTGCTCAAGATAGAAATTTACTTTGTCTTTTTCGAAAGAATATCGTACATAACGGATAATTCTCAACAGAGAAAAGTTGAGTTTTCTCTAGTCGAATAAGTAATTTTGCCTTTTGCATCAGTTTTAATGATTTTTGCCGCAACAAAATCAGCCAAGCAAACATCATCCATACCTTCTCGCGCTTCATATTTGTCAAAAATATCAGAAACCGTTACATTTAAGCTGTCATCGTTCAATTTTTCTAATTCTGCTTTACTTTTCAGCATGTGAACTCTTGAATCAATTGGTCCTGTGTTTATGAACTCAGTAACACGACTGAATTCCGTTAGAGGCATTGACAAATTCAAGTAGACAGCTTCTTGAGCAGACAACAGAGTTCCATTGATGAATACATTTGAAATTTTGCGAAATTTTTCACGTAAATTGTAGTTACCGGCATTTGTATCTGAAACTGCTTGTCGTAGCAACTTTGAAAGGCCCGCTTCGGTTTTGCTTATGTAATTTACTATGTATGATGCTAGGGCGTATTCATCAAGAATGAATTGAATATCCATATTTATTCGTTTGTAGTCTTCCTTTCCTTTCAACTTTTCTTCCTTCAAATGAGGCTCCATTGGATGAAGAATTCTGGTTTGGCGCATCATGGGCAATGGAATATTGAATCGACACTTTTTTTTCTTTCCTTTCTTTTTGTAGCATGTAGGACGGTGTCGGTGATCTTAAGAGCTTATATATGGAATTTCCGGATAATATTTGCATGTGATAGATT
This sequence comes from Obolodiplosis robiniae, assembly GCA_028476595.1. NCBI lineage: Eukaryota > Metazoa > Arthropoda > Insecta > Diptera > Cecidomyiidae > Obolodiplosis > Obolodiplosis robiniae. The sequence continues at coordinate 44,252,833 of CM052015.1, forward strand.
CATCGATAAATTCTATGCATTGCCTTTCCGTTTCAGCAGGTTTATCAGCATCAAATCGAGGTGCGTCTCTGAGCCATAGCATTTTGTGTTCATGTGCCGAACCGCGTTGTTGAAATTCTACGCGTTGATAATAGTCCTCAATTTCATATTGACCAAAAATACCATTTTTCTTCGATGCCCACTTGATGAATGTATCATTTTTGTGCTGAAAATATCTCGCGCACATTACTGGATCATTGCGGATCAATTGAGTTTTGATGCTATCATTCAAGTTCATTGCTTCTTCAACAGTAATGCTTTTGTTGTACTGATATTTATACAAAACTTGCAACAGTTCTGGCCATTGCTTTTCAGCCGCTGAGAGAGTCAGAAAAATATGCGCACGTCCTAATTGACGAATCATTGCCATCAAATCTTTTTTGACTTTCTCCCAATAAGCTGGGGAAGATCTAAAGTTGCCGAGAATTCGATATCCAGCATCATGCTGAATTATGTCGTTTACAAAATCTTCTTTTAGCAAATTTCCCGCTGTTGCATTTTGACCCTTAACTTTGCGTAAACACACATTGATGTTGGTTGTAACTTTAATAACCTGCTTTCGTTTTGCTGTATGGAGGACATGTGTTGGTTCGCACGCTCGACGATCTGCTCTACGCAACTCAGATTTGATTCTATTTGTATACAAAACGTTGTTTGTGTTGAATTTTTGACCGAAAAAGATTTTTGGGAAACACAGTTCGTCAATATGTGGATAAATTAACCATGGTAATGGCTTATTATTTTGACCAGGTGCGATCGAAACAATCGAATTTTGTGCAATTACTTCATTCATGTCAAAGAATAAGATATCCGCTCTTCTTCCGATGATCAAGACCGGCACGTTACTGTGAATGGGAATCGCTACCGCTCAATGAAAACCGAATATTTTTGGCCCGAATTGGATGATATGGACTTGGACAATATGTTGTTTCAACAGGACATAAATTTGGTAAACGTGTTATCTCACGAAATGGCCCAGTCAATTGGCCGCCTCGGTCTTGCGATTTGACGCCGTTAGACTATTTCCTGTGGTGCTAAGTCAAGTCTATTGTCTATGCCAACAAGCCAGCGACGATTGATGAACTTGGTGCGAATATCGAACGTAAAATTGCAGCAGTTTAATATTTTATTTAAAAAAAAATTGTAGCGCTCTTATTGAAAAACCCTTTATTTGAGCGAAATCGTGAAAAAAGAGGTTCATTCGGAATAATTGTGAAACATCATTTCCATATATGAATGGGTGAGAATAAAACCCGACCTCTAACTATTGTGAAAATTAAAATGAGACCGGAAAAATTTGAAAACAAAAATAGGACCCGGAAAATTTTTAAAACAAAAATGTGATCTGGAATTTTTGAAGAATAAAAATGAGATCGTGAAATGTTTGAGGATAAAAATGAGATCGAAAAACATTCAAAATATGAATGTAGAAATGGGACCAGTAAATTTTGAGAGTAAAAATGAGCCCGGAAAATTTGAAGATAAAAATGAGACAATCAGTGAAAAAAATTTGGGTCTCATTTTTATGCAAAAAAAATTTCTGGTCTCATTTCAATTTGCATTTTTTTCTAGTCTCATTTTAATTCTCACAATAGTTAGAGGTCGGTTTTCATTCTCACCCATTCATATTTCATGTTTCACAATTATTCCGAATGAATAATAATCTGAAGGTAATTTTTCTTCCCACCAATTCGTATATGCATATACGATGCAAATATTGTTACAAATGGAGTAATAAAAGCAGCCGCATGCATCCACACAACTGTACGCATGCGTTCGATTGTGTGGACGCATGCATTATTTACCCAGATAAATATCCAGCAGTTTGCTGCTAAATATCTTTTTCACAAATACTGCATCTTAATGACCGTAGCATTAACAATGAATTCGATTTGTATGCGTTTAAATTATTATTATTTTGTCGAAAGTAATTTTTAAACAAATTAGCGTAAACAATGTTCAGATTCACAAAGAATCGAAATGAGTGCGTGAAAAATCGAAAGAATGGAGTTTAATTTTGGAATCTTGTCCTTTTAATAACTCAATCATTCGTTTCAGACCATTTTGAAACAATGAGTCATTTTCATATCACTTTGTGAAATTAAGTAAAGCAAAGATTCAAATTCAGCAGTGCCGTGCATAAATATTGCTTTTGTTATTATATTTTGGATTTTTTAGAGTGTTTGTACGCAGAGTGCACGTATTTGAAGTTTGCTCCATGAAACCGAGCCTTTTAGTTTATTTTATAAGCAGACGTTGGTGAGAAATAAATTTATTTATATATTTCCAAAATATCCGATATTTTTATTTTTGCGCGAACACACAGCAGCAGTAAGCGCTGACCGCTTAGTGTGAAGGGGAAAAGGAGGAGTACATATACATGTCTTCATATACATAAGCGGCTATATACACCAACCACACAGTGACCAACGCATGCATTGCGATTGCGATCCGACAAACGTGTGGTGATGGTGTGTGTCGCTGTTTTCCTTATGTACCAAAGTATATAAAGAAGATGAAGAAGAAGAGAAAAAGAAGAAGAGAAGAAGAACTTATTTACTTTTGCACTTACAAACGGTTTTGCTCAGATAAACGGCAATTCCTGTCAAATTCAAAAATGCAACAACACAACAGATTTTTTAAATTTAAATTTGTTTATTTTTTTGAGAGAGTTTTCATTTCTTCAATAGCTGTATATGCCAAATCGTTGAAGGTTTCAAATCGTTTCTCATTTTCATTTCCACCAATCCGAATCAGGAATAAATCTGCGTAAATATCATAACATGAAAAAATTATTCGATCCAATTTGTGCAACACATTTTACCTTTGATAAATTTCAAAACACTTGAATCGACTCCTTGGCACTTGATGACCTTAGTACCAACGAAGCCGATCAACAATGCCTTCACGAAATTTTTGTCGAAGTCACAATTCTCTCGCTTCCCCTCAGCATTCAATTGCTTGAGACCATTTACGATAACAGTTGCCAGTGAAACTTCTTTTGCACCCTTTTTCGATACAATTAAGTAGGCCCGATCACCATTTGCCTGTAACAGATTCACTTTAGCATGCGCGGAATAAAAAAGCACCAATTGTCCAGAAACCATACGAAGTAAACTCACATTTTCTTTATAGGGAATATTCATCGATATCGGATCGCTTGCCTTTACCTCGAAACCAAAGTACGGCTGTACATTCAGCCCAGCTTCACATACCATTTCACAATCATCGTCAATGACTGTTTTAATTTTAATAACGCCGTTTTCTATGAATGTGGTTTCATTTTCAGCCAAAGTTGGTGGTGCACTGATGTTATCCACTTCATTATTGGTCGTTCCAATTGCATCCTCTTCTTCGTAATTGCTGCCCTCATCGTCAAAATTTGGTAATGCAAATGAATCCATTTCATCTAGCTCAACATTCGGCATGCCGTACTTTACCTCATCGGCATTGTCCGATACCGACTTAGTTTCTGACGATTGAATCAATGAAACTTGCAAATGTGACTCTTGATCTTCGTGAGACATGCCTGAATTATCAATAGAATCTACGGGTTGTTCACTTAATTGCTCATCAATTGGCACAGTCTCCAATTCGCCTTCATTTTTAATGTCATCTTGCACTCGGTCAACAGATCGATCTGAACGATTGGCACTTTGACTATTAGAGGTCAACAAAGGCAAGGGCATTTCACAGGCATTGTATGACAAAGGCAATTGTGGCCGAAAATAGTCACGGAAATATTTCGCTCTCTCTAATGTTGCACAAAAACTTTTTATCCGCGCGTGATAGCAAGCATCATCACCAATGGGCGGGAATGTCGTTGAATAATTTCGACTGAAATCAGGAGCGATTGAATTGTTCGGTATACAATCGCGATCAACACCAATATTGCACCAATAAATACGACGATTTTGATTAGATTCTTTGCCAAAATTATTTAGCGCTTCTTGATTCAATTTCTGTATCCATTCTTGTGGAATAATAACTTTTTTCTTTGGGAAAATTAAATAGACGACCACCAACATTTCTTAGTTTTGCTTTTGAATTGTGTATTGCAAGTTGACCGTTCACAAACTGAGTCACCATTGACCACTGTGTCGCGTGCACGGTTCATTGTTCGTACCCTCTATATATATGTATCCTTTACGCATACATATACATAGAACGAACGAATAATAGACCGTGCACGCGCCACAGTGGTCAATGGTCACTTAGTCTGTGAACGGCTTGACCGTGCAATACATTTCAGAATCGAAAATTAGATACTGTGCAATCTATTGATTGAAAAACTGAAGCAGTCGCGTAATTTTTTTTGTTCGAAATATGGATTCGGATGAGGCACTGACCCCGAAAAAACGGAAGCAATGCGACACAAAGCCACCAAAAACACCAAAAAAAATTACCAAAGCAAACAAAGCATTGAAATTCTTCAGCGAGGCTTTTATTCGAACCGAAAATGGGGTCAGCAATACATACTACAAGTGTTCTATCTGCAAAATAGAATTGTGCGGCAATACTGTGGTAAATTTGGCTTCACACCTTCTTCACAAACATGAGCAAATTTACTTGGAAAATATCGGGCCAATTGACGATTCCATTGAAGTGCAACGTTTGAAATTGCTACAAAATTGCGTTTCAATTGTCGGATTGAGTGGCAGACCATTTACAAGCTTGTGTGACCATGGATTCCAGCAAATCATTGGGAGTCAATTGAATCACTTTGCTGGAGCCGGCATTCCGTTAGATCTCAAACAAGACAAACAGCCAGCGGTCCACGCACATTTGAAAGAGAGCGCGAGTCAAGTAAGAGACGATATTAAAAATGCTCTCAAAAGAAAACCACTTTCAATTCAACTTGATATCGCTACACGATTAGGTAGATCGATGTTTGGAATCAATGCACAATTCGCCGGTAAAAAACAGCTCAATTTGTTCAATATAGGAATGATTGAATTGGATAAATCTCATACAGGAGAAAACCTGTCAAGAGTGTATCGAAATTGTTTGGAACGATACGGAATTATGAAACAGCAAGTGATGAGCATTTCAATCGACAATGGCAAAAATGTTCAGAAGTTCGTACGAATCGAGCAACAAAATGCTGCCAGCGTTGTGAGACGTCTTGATTTTAGCCCTGAAAATGCTAGCGTTACGGAAATAAGAGATAATGCATTAATCGATGAAGAGATAGAAGCCGTTTTAGCAACCGAAGAGATCGCTGATGATGACGACAATGCAGCCATTGCGGAAATATTTAGTGAATGTGGAATCGATGTAAATGTATTAAATGAGCTCGAGCCTCTGTTGAAATCGACTGTTGAAATAATACGAAAAGAACCAGACACCGAAATATTCAATTTGACCGGCATAAATTGCTCAGCACATACATTGCAATTGTTGGTGAAAGATTCACTGAAGGATTTGCCAAAAGAAACAAGCAATGTTATTGATTTGTGTCGGCGGGTCATTAAGGCGCTCAAATTGAATTCAACGAAAGCGATTGTCGAAGAAGCGAAGAAAAATATGCTAAGAGTGATAACAATGCAACCCGATCTGAAATTGAAAGTTCGTTTGGACGTTGAAACACGCTGGGGATCGACCTTTGTGATGGTATGTAACATTTATTTACCGATAAATGAATCAAAATCGTGAGAAACTCTTCTCTTAGAATATTTTGTTTACTTTATCAACGAAGTGTTTATTTCCATTCAAATTTTGAAGCGTTATCTTGTTTTAATGAAATGTCGAATCATTAGTTGCATACGTAAAATACAAATTTGCATTGCAGTCGACAGAAAAAAATCGAAACCATTCATTCCAATCGAGCATGGTGAGAACCAAAGTCAAAAATACAAACAGAAAACATTGATAGATTTAAACGGCGATCGGCCATTCTCAACCAAAAAAAAAATCAAACGCTTCACTTTTTGAATGTGTGTCTGTTCAACTAAACAAATTTTTGTGTTTACGGCGCTCCGTATTTTTTTTCCAAGTTTATTGATTAATCGTATTTTATATTGCTATTCGATTTGTCTCTTTTTGTTGCATTGCAATTTTAGTGAAATAATTATTTTGAAGAACGAATATTTATTCAATTTGCAGCTAGATGGATTGAACAGTATGCGTGATGTTATCGAGTGTGTTGCCAGAAAATCTACAAAAAGCCGATATGGTGAATTTCCATTGATTTTGGAAAAGTGGGATGTTTTACGGGATTTGATCAATGTATTGCGGATTCCATATCAAGCAACAGTCAAATTGCAAAGAAAGGATCTAACAATGTCTGATTCATATGGTATCTGGCTCGAAATACGATTGCGACTTAATAAAATGGTGGTTCAATAGGAAGAAATGCGATTACGATTGAATAATGTCAATCCACAGACAACGAATGCGCTGCCTTTCACAGATCTGGCTGAAAAAATGCTGAATCGATTTGATAGTAGATTTGAGACCATTTTCAACAATCCAGCAATGAAAGCAGCAATTTTTCTCGATCCAAGATATCGATTGGGTATCATTCGCAAGCCGACATACGTGAAAGAAGTGAAAGAGTTTGTATTGGAAATGAATCGACGAGTTAATTTTCTCAATAATAGTCAACATCACGCCGGAGAACGGGCAAATGATAATAAAACTGCTGATACCTATGACAACTTTGACGTTGCAACTGAAATGCATCTATACTGGGACAGTCAAACAACAGAATCAAATTCAACCTCGAATTCACAACGACCGTTCGATTTTGAAACCGTATTAGAAGCGTTTGACCCACCGATATTAAAGCCAACCGATTCGCTCTTCGAATATTGGCATTCTGAGGAAATTGACGACGAGCTACGGGTTGTTGCATTGGCAATTTTCGCCATTTCACCATGTGAAACACAATGCGAGCGTGATTTTTCCGTACTTAAGCGCATTTTTTCGGATCAGCGCTCAACTTTGTCACGCGACACACTCGCAAACATATTGAGTATAACTTTTAATAAGGATGTATTTTTGGATATAAATCAAAAGCAAGTTGAAAATTTGCGCAAAACCAAAACAACTGACTCTCAATAAGAACACCTAAAAAAAAAAACAAATTTAAATTTGAAAAATCTGTTGTGTTGTTGCATTTTTGAATTTGACAGGAATTGCCGTTTATCTGAGCAAAACCGTTTGTAAGTGCAAAAGTAAATAAGTTCTTCCTCTCTTCTTCTCTTCTTCTTTTTCTCTTTCTTCTTTATATTCTTCATCTTCTTTATATACTTTGGTACATAAGGAAAACAGCGACACACACCATCACCACACGTTTGTCGGATCGCAATCGCAATGCATGCGTTGGTCACTGTGTGGTTGGTGTATATAGCCGCTTATGTATATAAAGACATGTATATGTACTCCTCCTTTTCCCCTTCACACTAAGCGGTCAGCGCTTACTGCTGCTGTGTGTTCGCGCAAAAATAAAAATATCGGATATTTTGGAAATATATAAATAAATTTATTTCTCACCAACGTCTGTTTATAAGTAAAATGTTTACTAAATAATCGTTATAGCAGTAAGTGTTGATCTCGTGCAGTTTTTTTTATCAAAGATTGAAGGAAATACATTGTATCATCATTCCTTTGAAACCGCGCACAACTCTTAAACGAATAACATTCAAATGTATTATGAAACAATATTGCACTGAGGAAACAATGTCGATCTGTTGATCTTTTTGGCTGTTGGTGCGAAAATGAGACAAAGCAAGAAAAATAACGGTGCTGAAGTCTCCGACTCTGATTACAAATTATCAAACCTTAAAACAAATCGTTTTTTGGAATTAAATGAAAAATTAAGAATACAAATCACTTTATATAGTCTCGAGCAATTGATTTAAATGTTCCGGATGTTCGTATCAGCCGGATGTTCGTATCAGCCGGATGTTCGTATCAATGAGCGAACAAAAAGCAAAAGCAATGGACATGCAAACTAAAATGGGGGTGTTATTCAATACAAATTCTTACAAGACAAAACTTACCCGAATTCAATCGATTATAGTTAATAAAAACTATTGTTCAACTATCGTTAGAATTCAATAACCTTCACTGCATGTAATGTTGTTAAGCGGAATGAAACGCATTCATTGTTGTTTAGTTAAAGTTTGGTGACACTTCGTGTGTCTTACATTAGTATGTGTGCACAGTATGTCACTCGGCTGCTGCATTTAAATGTAAAGAGTGACACTTGACTTTCGACCGCCAACGAGCGAACATTAAAGACATTGTTTTAATTTATTCATCGCGTTTGTAACTTCATTTTGCTTACTTCCAAAACTGCCGTATCAATTGGGATACGAGGATAAATTCAACAGGTTATGGGCCCAGTTCTTGCTAGCAAATGAAGTGAGAGATCGATATAAATGTGAAATTTAGAATTTCGATTTTTGTGTTCGCAAAAGGATTTGTGGTGGTGCAAGAGGGACGGAAGATCTTCGATCGTGAATTGCAAGACATTGTGAAATTCGGTTTTCATCGAACGTTTAGAAACTTACGGTAAATTCGGTGCAAAGAATTTGTGCGAGCGACGTGGAATATTCTGGATCAAAAATTGTGTCGCAAAAGAGACCTTTTTTGTTGAATTGTGTCATCGTACGGTAGATTCGAGTGAATTTGTGCGAATTGTGTGGAGCAAGGAAAATCGTGTCGGTACATGTTCTGTAACTCATTTTTTTTGTCGCGCTGTGTGAGTGTTGATTTTGTACGGTAAATTCAAGCCGAGTGAATTTGTACGATTGGAATGAACATTCGAGAACTATAGCACGTGGTAGTGAAAAGTACGGTCGTCCGAGGAAAGTGAAGAACGTTAAAAGCAACAATCAGCTATTTTTGTGAAATCAAAGGCAACGTTTTTTTGGACAATCTAATTTTGGTCACGCGGTGAAAATAATTTGTGGAATTTCGATAATTTCTGGACAAATTGGAACGGACAAAATGGAAGGTGATCGTGTAAATATCGAGAAGCTGGACGGTACCCAAAATTGGTTGACGTGGAAATTCCAGATACGTCAAATTTTGGAGGATGGTGAATTATTCGATGTTGTGGATGGTACCAGTGAGAAACCAACAATGACAAGTGCTAATTATGCGACAGAAATTGTTGCATGGAAGAAGCAAGATGCGAAGGCTCGACGAATAATTTCGACAGCATGCAAGAAACAGGCGGTGCTACAAATTATGAATTGTGAAACGGCACATACAATGTGGACAACGCTCAAGAGCACATATGAGCAAGCATCGAAATCAAACATTTTATTTCTACAACAGAAATTTTATAGTTTCACAAAGGAACCGGGTGATGACGTCGCAACTTTTTTGTTCGAAGCTGACCGAGGTTGTGCAGCAATTGAAAGATCAGAATGAGACAATTTCTGACACAATGGTAATGACAAAGATTTTGATGTCCTTGCCGGCTGAATATAATCATTTCCATAGTGCATGGGAATCAACAGCGTCGGATGATCGAACCATGGCAAATTTGCGTGCACGATTGATGGTAGAGGAGCTTCGATTAAAGGCACAGGGTCAAGTCGAAAGTGTTGAGGCGCTGGCGGCCAAACGGAATTTTCCGAAAAAGGGAAATTTTTCGAAAAAGAATCATTCGTCACATCAGCAGGGCAAGAAGAATGAAAAAAATTAATAGGCCGAAGGGTAAATGTTTCACATGTGGCGAAGCTGGTCACTGGAAAAGGGATTGTACACAGGAAAGGAACCGATCCGACAGGTCTAACAAAAATTCCGGTAAAAGGGAGGACAGCATATCTGAGGGCGCATTTGTGTGCGCAACATTAAATGGTGATAAAGACGCTTGGATTTTGGATTCAGGCGCAAGCGACCACATGAGCCATCGACGTGAGTGGTTCGAAAATTACAGGGAGGCATCGTCGAGCATTACAGTTGGAAATGGTTCGGAAATCATGGCTGAAGGAAAGGGTGACATCAGTATTTTGGCATTCAACGGTGTCAAATGGATTCGCAAGCACATTGCGAATGTTTTGTATGTGCCAAGGATTCACATGAATCTATTTTCTTCAGGAAAGGTCATGGATCGCGGGCATCAACTGAAGTCGAATAGCAAACGCTGTGAAATCATCAAGGATGGAGACATCGTTGCAGTGGGAGTTCGACGGGATCGATTGTTCCAGATGCTGTTCAAAGTAATTGAACCAGAGGGAGTCGATGCAGCGGTCGTGGCAAACATGGCAGTGAAACGAGTTTCACTTCGATCGTGGCACGAGCGATTGAGTCACCAAAATATTTCACATGTGAAGAAATTTTTACGGGACAATGAGATTGATTTTATCAACGAAGATTTTGCGTGCGAAGCGTGCGTATATGGAAAGCATCATCGTGGGAGCTTCAAACTTCGTGAAGAAAAATCAAAAATGTGTGGCGAAATTATTCATGCGGATGTGTGCGGACCAATGCAAACAAATTCATTGGGCGGATCGAGATACTTTCTGCTTTTGAAAGACGATTATTCGCATTTTCGTTTTGTATATTTCCTGAAGCAAAAATCGGAAGTGGCAACAAATGTCAGAAATGCGGTAATGCGAATGCAGCAGGAAAGTGGACATCCGGTACGAATTTTCCGATCGGACAACGGGACGGAGTTCGTGAATGCGGACTTAAAGGATTTTTTTGACGGAAAGGGCATTCAACATCAACAAACGGTGCCGTATACGCCGGAGCAGAATGGTTGTGTGGAGCGTGATAACCGTACAATAGTTGAGGCTGCGCGCACAATGATCCATTGCAAACAAATGGACTATAAATTCTGGGCGGAGGCAGTCAACATGACAGTTCATGTCTTGAATCGGACTGGTACAAGCACTGTTTCGAATAAATCACCGTATGAGCTGTGGCATGGCAGAAGGGCAAAGATTGACCATCTTCGAATTTTCGGTTGCGAGGTTTTCGTGCACATTCCGAAGGAAAAACGGCAGAAGCTAGATGCAAAAGCGGTGAAGTGTGTCTTCGTCGGATATGATGGAAATTCGAAAGGATATCGCGTCTGGAATCCAGAGACAAACAAGATCGAGGTGGCTTGTGATGTCATTTTTCTATTGGAGGAATCAACGGTGCTGCTTGACATAGGGAGCGTTGAAAAGGCAGTGGGCGAGAACCCAAGTGAATCCGATGACGAATCGGATAAAGATGCACAGGAGTTCGAGACGCCAGATCAGCCAACCCGTTGTGGTGCATTGTGCGATCTCGATAAAAGAAATTTCATCGAGAGACGTTTGCGCGACCGAAGCACGATAACAGCAGCACAGAAACTGACGTATTTTGCACTGATGGCACATGCTATGTTGGCAGTCAATGGAGAGCCACATACGTACGAGCAGGCAACCGAGTCGAGCGACCACAAGCAGTGGGAGCAAGCTATGAATGAGGAGTACGATTCACTCATCGAAAATTGTACATGGAAACTGGTCGATCCGCCAAAGGATCAGAAGGTGATTGATAATCGATGGGTTTATAAGCTGAAGCAAAATCCAGATGGAAGTATCGATCGCTACAAGGCACGATTGGTGGTGCGTGGCTTCACGCAGGAATATGGAATCGATTATCAGGAGACATTCAGTCCGGTTGTCAAGTTCACATCAATTCGGGCAATCCTGGCAATGGCAGCATCTAAGCATATGAGGTTGCAGCAATTTGATGTGAAAACAGCTTTTCTGAACGGCGATTTGGAAGAGGATGTTTATATGAGTCAGCCGATTGGTTACAATGATGGCAGCGGACGAGTGTGCAAGCTGTTGAAGAGTTTGTACGGACTGAAACAAGCGTCACGTTGCTGGAACAAGAAATTTCGGCGTTCATTAAAAAATTCGATTTCAAAGTCACTGAATCGGATCCATGTGTTTTCGTATGCAACAAAAAAGGGGGCTTGATGATTTTGGCGATTTATGTCGACGATGGATTGATTGCAGCGGAAAGGGCGGGTTCTATATTGCCAGTGATTGAGCATCTGCGCAGAGAGTTCGAGGTGAAGGTTTCTGAGCTCAAGTGTTTCTTGGGGCTCGAAATTGACCAGCAATCGGACGGATCAATACATGTGCATCAAAGGGCGTATGCGCAAAGGGTTCTCAATCGTTTCGACATGACAAATTGTAATGCGGTTGCGACACCATCGGACAGTACTCAAAATCTTGGGGACTTTGAAGCGGATATGAAGATCGTTTTTCCATATCGTGAAGCGGTTGGTAGTCTAATGTATTTGGCTGTGGCAACACGACCTGACATTAGCTTTGCTGTTGGCAATGTCAGCCGACACATGGAGAAACCAGCAGCGGCCCACGTAAATGCAGTCAAACGCATTCTGAAGTATGTGAGGGGCACGATGGACATGGGAATACACTACGAGGGCGGTGCTGAATTGTTTTTGACGGGATTTAGCGACGCGGACTATGCAGGCGACATCGAAACCAGACGATCAACGTCGGGGTTTGCATTCATTTTTGGAAATGGTATCATCAGTTGGTGATCTGAACGTCAGAAGTCAGTTGCATTGTCGACGACTGAGTCGGAATACATGGCAGCATCTCATGCGATCAAAGAACTGGTGTGGCTCAAGCGGCTATTATCGGAATTGTTATTGATGGAAATGCGGACGCCAATTTTCTACATGGATAACCAGAGTGCGATCCGACTTGTGAAGAATCCAGAATTTCACAAACGAACAAATATCGATGTACGATACCATTTCATACGCGAGAAGTTCAGGGACGGAATTTTCGAGTTAGACTACGTGGCAACGGATGAGCAGCTCGCAGATATCATGACGAAGGCGTTGTCAAAGAACAAACATCAGTATTTTCGGACAATGATGAGCGTTGTGCCAAATGGAAATTAACGTTTTTGTTTTGTCTTCAATTTTTTTTTGTTTTTCTTTTGGCAAGTAACTTGTAACTAAAAGTGGGAGTGTTAAGTGGAATGAAACGCATTCATTGTTGTTTAGTTAAAGTTTGGTGACACTTCGTGTGTCTTACATTAGTATGTGTGCACAGTATGTCACTCGGCTGCTGCATTTAAATGTAAAGAGTGACACTTGACTTTCGACCGCCAACGAGCGAACATTAAAGACATTGTTTTAATTTATTCATCGCGTTTGTAACTTCATTTTGCTTACTTCCAAAACTGCCGTATCAATTGGGATACGAGGATAAATTCAACAAATGTTTAACATTCAATTCAAAGTAGGAAGACTATTCCTCTTTTTCTTTTTGAAGAATTCGTCGATTTTCGGCACTATATCTTATTTGTTAAACTTTATTGAAGTATGGAAAACTCAAACTGTTCTATCAACAACACACTATTAATTATTTTTTCATAAATTTCGACTAACGAAAAATCAACATAATAAATTTATGTATCAAAACGAAAAAAATCCATCCGTCTGCGATTGCGACTGATTCACATGAAATAAACACAACAAATGTAATTAGAACAATTCGCAGTGACGGAATTTGACAGCGATTGGTCGCCGCTGTTGTGTTGATGCATAAGTATTGGAATGATGCCGCATAAGAGAATACTTACCGGTATATTCGTACAATTCTACACAGCGTATAAACTGAAAGCGAGCAAAAGAACGCAAAATGAAACGGAGAGTCATTTGCTCCGCTCTTCATTATGAAATGGAATTGTGTGGACATAATCGGCGAGTATTTACTAAAAGCCAATATGGTCATTGCATCAGCTATAATCTGATGCAAATCCAGTGCCCTTAATTTGGTCACGTGGCCAAAAAAACACTCCATTATTGTTAAATCATATACATATAGAAGATTTGCTCGGAATAAAGATGTAAAGTGTCAACGCAATAAGATTAATTCAAACTTGTGTTCGTCCACTACATGTCCCGTTTCTTGTATTCGCTGTATGTTTTTACATTCCGCAAAATATAGGGATCGGTCCAAACAATTTTTGTATTGTACTTGGTATTTAGACTGTTGAAAAGATGCTCCACTCCTGCTGTTGCAGTTTGCGAACCGAAGGACTTTTAATAGGTTGGCTAATTCAGATGATTCATTTCAAATGGCTAATTATCGATTTAGTCGGAGGATGGCTTCAGATTCTTGGTGAAGTTTTTGAATTACTTGACAATTATGTTACCATTTCGCATTCTATCGATCTGTTTCTAAGAGTTATCCTGGTCTTGGGCATTTATACTTTGAGCAACATTTTGGGAATATCGAACGTCGATTTAAAATTTGTTTTGATATTTCTACCTTATAGAATAAACGAGGTGCGATTTTCTTTACTAGAGTTCGCCCGTCGTCCAAGATTGGACGATCCAAACAAAGAGTGAAAACTCAAAGAATATAACACATTTAAATTTATTGAAAATCAAGCAAAATGCATATTTTATTCATGAAATTCAAAATTAATGATCTCATCTTATTTTTTAATTGAAAATTATTGACAAATCAAATTGGAATCAAGGTTAATGTAAAACTCTTATTTGAAGTGATAAAAAGAGTTAATTGTCTTCTTCTGGTTTTGGATAGAACCTGTACACACCGAAATACATTGCCATTTATTATTAAAATGCCCTATAGTAATCGGCTTTATAGCATTTCACTATAGTGGTTATTGGATACAGGGAAATTGAATAGTATACTACAGGGAAGTTGAATAAGATATTTAACCATTTGGCTATCTCAAGTTCACATTGTTTCCTATTGGAACTTTCAGGATATTATTATTTTATGAAAGAAATGAGTCACAAAAAATTTCAAGTCATTTCGATAAGATTCAGGACTATCTACCCTGCAAAACTCTCGATTTTCGTCGTCTTTTCAATGTCAAACCTGAAAATTTGTATTGTGACTATCTTAAGTTCACATTGTATCCGATTGAAACATTCAGGATATTATTTTTTTATGAAAAATGAGTCACGAAAAATTTCAAGTCATTTCGATAAGATTTGGGACTACCTCCCCTGCAAAATTTTCGATTTTCGGGGTCTTCTCGGGGTCGAAACGAAAAAATAAGTCATTCAAATTTTGTCATTCAAGTCATTGAAGAGGTCATGAGGTTTAAGACTACCTTAGCTCCCCTACGAAATTTTCAATTTTCGGGGTCAAAATTCCAATTTCCAAACATGATCACAAAACATTAAAGTCGTACCGTTTTTTCATGCAGGCATTTCAATAGTTTAGTTGTGTGCGTACGTTTGAATGTTATACACTGGCTACACACATCCGTCGGTATGACGAACTGTGTGTGATGCGACGAATGAAAGAATGTAACTGTGTGTATTGGGTTTTTTCCAATCTATATGAAAATGTATTGCGCTCTATATGAACAGGTAACAGGCGGTATTTGGTGACGCAACTTTTGTGTTTTCAAAAATCATGGATTCAAAGCAATTTCGTGTGTTGATTTATCATTGTTTTTTGATGGGAAAAACTACCGTTACAGCCCACAAATGGCTTGGAAAGTGTTATAAGGAATCTGCACCATCGAAATCAAGCGTCAAATACTGGTTCGCTGAGCTTAGACGTGGTCGTACAGACACCGATGATGTTGAACGCTCTGGTCGTCCAAATGAGAAAGTCGAGAAAATGATAATTTCAAACCGCAAAGTGAAATTGCAAGAGATAGCTGATGCCTTAAAGTTATCAAAAGGTAGTGTTCTCACCATAATACATTTGGGTATGAAAAAGCTGTTTTCATAGTGGGTGCCGCTTTTCCTTAAACCAGAATAAAAACAACAACGAATCGACATTTCCGAGAGCTGTTTGGCGATGTTTACGCGTGAAAAGTCAGAATTTTTGCGTCGGTACATCATGATGGATGAAACATGGATCCATCATTACACTCCGGAGACCAGTCGCGAGTCAGCTGAGTGGAGAGCGGTGAAAGTGCACCAAAGCGTCCAAAGACGCAACAAACAGCTGGTAAGGTCATGGCCCCTGTTTTTTGGGATGCGCATGGAATTATATTCATTGACTACTAGGAACATGGAAAAACAATCAACATCGACTACTATATTGATTTGTTGGTGCGTTTAAAGACCGAAATCATCAAAAAAGGCCACATTTGGCGAAGAAAAAAGTGTTGTTTCACCAAGACAATGCACCGTGTCACAACTCGAAGAAAACCATGGAAAAAATAGGTGAATTGGGCATCAAATTGCTTTCGCACCCACCGTATAGTCCAGATCTGGCCCCCAGCGATTACCACCTTTTCTCAGAACTCAAAAAGATACTCCGAGGCAAGAGATTTCGCTCTGATGAGGAAGTGATCACCGAAACTGAAGCGTATGTATTTTGAAGGCCTCGACACATCGTTCTGCAAAACCGGTATTGAAAAGTTACAGAAGCGTTGGAATGATTTTTTCTCCGCCAAGGGTAACTACGTTGATGGTGCGGAAAAGTTAGTTTTACGTACGTAAGACCATTTATTCTCTATAGTGAGAGTCAAATACAACAAAATAATCGCATGATTACAATTAAAAAGGAATACAATATTCAGAGGATTAAACTCGAACAATCTTTTTTAAATTATATGAAGTACTTTGATATTTATTTTGAAAAATGGCTCCTCGTAAGTAGAATAATATTTGAATGAAGTAGTAAGTAATGTTGACAATTCAAATGAGTATGTGTATTGTGTACTCATGATTAGATACCAGACTGGCGGCAAAAAAGGAAAAAGAAATGGCTCATATTTGTCCACCACATCGATACAAGTTTTTTCTCCATCAGAACGCACAAGAAACATCCATTCGAGGTACTTATTTACTTCATTTTTCTCAACATTCGCATATGATCTAAATTCATAGTGATGATAACAGTTTGATGATGACAGATAAGTCTTTGTCCTAACTAAGAAAAAAACATGTTTTTGGCAAAATTCATTTTTATTATTCAACATAGTTGCCTTCGAGGGCGATACAGCGATTATAGCGATCTTCCAACTTTTCGATACCATTTTTATAGTACTCTTTCGGTTTTGCCTCAAAATAGGCTTCAATTTCGGCGATTAGTGTTGAATTTCTTTTCGGAGAGCATTCTCTTGAGGTCTGCGAACAGGAAATAGTCGCTGGGGGCCAAATCTGGAGAATACGGTGGGTGGGGAAGCAATTCCAAGCCCAATTCATGTATTTTTGCCATCGTTTTCAGTGATCAACACGTTGTTGTTTGTGGTCGATTGTGAGCTCGCGCGGCACCCACTTTGCACAGAGCTTCCGCATGTCCAAATATTCGTGAATAATACGATGTACACGTTCCTTTGATATCTTCAGAGTGTCAGCTATCTCGCTCAACTTTACTTTACGGTCATTCAAAATTATTTTGTGGATTTTTTTTTTGACGTTTTCTGGTGTAACCACCTCTTTTGGGCGTCCACTGCGTTGTGCATCCTCTGTGTCTGCACGACTACGTTTAAATTCACGAAACCAATATTTTATAGTTGATTCTGCTGGTGCAGAGTCCGGGTAACATTTATCAAGCCATTGTTTGGTTTGCACAGTATTTTTTCCCATCAAAAAGCAGTGATGAATCAACACACGAAATCCGTTTTTATCCATGTTTTTTTTCAATAACAAAAGTGGCTTCACTCAAAACGCAATAACTCTCGAACTAATCGTCCGATTGCTGTCAAATTTTGCCACGAATCGTAACGTATGGGTTGAGCTGAAAGATCACTTTCGATTAGATCTAATCATTTGACTTTTTTTCAACTATAAGCTATGCTTCATTGGATTTTGCATTAAATTTTCCAGTTACACGTTCACTAACACATGCAGTTGAAATGATTGGAATCAATTTATTTCACATCGATAAATTGCCACAACGAACAGTTCGAGCCAGACAAATTCGAATACGACGAAACACATGTCCGACGACGAAACTTGTGCCAAATCGTCGTTTGGTTCGCATATACACAATTGATGGTATATTTTTTTCTGATCTGTAAAATTTTTCGTATGGAATTGAGGCAGAACACAAGACTCTTAATTTTTGAAAGCTGTCTCTAAGAGGGATCCTCTTGATACTTATAATCGTTTCTTCAAACAGTAGGTACTAATACTGACGACAGCAAAACCGATGACATTACACATCACAAATGGTGTATTTGCCGTAGATCATCATTTGGGCAAATGATTTATTGCGAAAATTTAAACTGCCAAATAGAATGGTTTCACATGGACTGTCTACATATGGAGGCGACCCCAAAAGGACATTGGTTTTGTGCAAACTGTCGAATGCAAAGTTCCAAAGATTGAAATTCATCTCAAACGGCATGCAATTGTTAGAGAATGGTCGAGCTCCAAAAAATTTTCACTGGTTTTCACTCGAAATAGTTAAGTTGAATTAGGTTTTTACAATTAGGAAAACAAAAAAAATATTCTCTGTCACACTTACAAATCAGAAATATTTCTCTTATTTTCAAATGATTTTGGGTTTCTTTATCAAAACATTGATAAACAAAATAGTTCTATAAGACGCCACGATAGAAAATGAAAAGCACATTTCTATACGAAAATCATACATTGATGATTTCAATTTAGCCACAAAACTCGAAAACAAACCTCTCTATAATTATAAGAGCAAACAAGTTATTTCCTTCAAATTAAAAAAAATTACAAATGAACCAATTTATGTTCACAAAAATATTTTAGTATATAAGATTGCTCGAACACAGCGTTCAAAATGAATTTTTTGATATTTTGATATCATTACCAAAAAATATTTCTTTATGGATTAAAGTAACCTTTCATCGATGAATGACTGATAAAAGAATACGAACAAATGAAAGGATTTGCATAACATTGTTTCTACAATATGATCATTATTTATTTATTTTTTCGTTTTTCTAAACGAGTAAAAATAATATAATAATAAAACTAATTTTCATCAGATAAAAACTAATTGCCTGTGGTATCGTACAAATGCTATTTGATCGTCATCTAATTCATTTAAATGTTGACTTTATTCTAATTATCTGTTAAATAAAACTTCTAACGTGTCAATAAAATGATGATAAGTTGTAAAGAATGTTCTTTTCCAAGAATACAAGCCGATTTCAACCGAAATGCGCGAAAGTATGTTTTGCGTATGTAATTCCTTTAATTTTCTTGACAAACAATATCTTAACTTACGTAAATTCCCATAAACTTGCACATCTCCAGAAAAACAAACTACGTAAATGTTCTATTTGCATATATTTGAATTTCTAATTTGTGCTTGAGAAAATGGAAACACATCTCCTGATGTGTCTGGGTACTTCAAAATAGTATAAATAGCAAAATTGACAAGTCAAAAATAGTATTCCTCGCTTGATATAGCACTGTTTCACATGCAGAGCAAAATGCAAGTTTTGAAATTCATCATTTTTATATGCAGCGTAAGTGCGAAATATTTTATAAGAATTCATTCTTAGAAGCTGTAATCAGCACACTTTTTGTAGTTTTTTTCGGCCGTGTATTGATGACAGTTGCTTCGATTGTGCACAAATGATTGGCTGAGAATAATAATGCGACGTGTTCTTGATTTCAAACGAAGTGTCTCTGAAAATTGTTCAAGTGAAAGTGTTCCAACTTTTCAAATTTGATTTCCGAATTACTGATAAGAGATAAGTGATAGGTATCTTCGGCAAATGTATAAGGCATTATTATCTTTATTCATTCAAATTAACATGCAATTTTCAAAATTTCGACGTTTCCACACGATGATGGGGTGTATAGATTTAGTAGTTTGTACTATAGGTGCACTTTCAGGGTACAACTTTGACTAAAATGTGTTCTGACCAACTTCCGTTACTTTTTGAGGTCATCATACTGAAATTTTCACTGCATTTTGAAAACGACTCACAGAGAAAAAACGACTCGGCGATTCCGAGTCATGGGTTAGTGAACAATAGATTGTTGATAAATTTTGTTTGAATTATCACACAGAGTTTGACTTAAATTCCTGTTTTAACATATTTTTTCACCAACATTGAACTATCAGATGGTTTACCAGTTTTGGTAAATTTAAGCCGAACTGCTGGTGAATTTATGTAAATACCAAAATTTATGTCAAAGTCCGTGTGGTTATTCAAGCAAAATTTAACAACAATCTATTATTTATCAACGCAACACAAAAATCTGTGCTTATTTACAGTGTGTTTGGTATAACTTTATCTTTTTTCTTCAATCAGATTCATTTGGCTGTGTCTCAAGCTCAGGGTCCGGATAAGGGTTCTTTTTTCAATTTCGCATGTAGCCAAATGAGAACGGTGAATTCTATCAAGAATTGGCGTAAAAGATTACAAACTCTTCAACCAAAACTCCAGGAATTAGTTAACGCTAGGCCTGATGAATACAACTCAACTGTAAGAGCTGATATTGAACGTACCGCCGTAGACTTGGAAATTATAGATTCCGCTATTGCGAACCTTGTATCATCACACAAAAATTGGTATACATGTTGCAGGAAATTCATGTTAGAATATAAGACAAATAAGATTGATGACGTTCAACCATTTAAAGACAGAGTTCAAGAATTGTATGAACTTTACTTCAAATATTTGGACGATATATGGTTTCTACTTAATAGAGATGTACGAAAATTTGAAAACTTCGTCGATTTTAAAACAATACAAAACGATGATATGTATCCATATTCATGGTCAACAAGTGTTCAAAAAATAGCAGAAAAAGGTAGAGCGTTAGACCAAATGGAAAAAGATAATGTCGAAGCAAAATGCGAAGCGGAGATTGAAAGATATAAAAAAGCTTTCATGGGTTCACTACTGCAAATTTCAACTTCTTCGGCGTCTCAAAAAAGACTCAGGGTAGATTAGTTTGGGAAATTTCAGCGGAAACAATTATGCAGCAGGTTCCAGAAGCTATTTATCTGAATGAATATTCAATGTACTACTTCTAATTGTACCCAGAAACTGTGAATAAAAAATGAAAAATGTAAACTAGCTTCGATTGGAAATTATTTTATTGAAGCTGAAATTATAATCAAAGTTTGATCCTATTCAGCAAATCGGTCAGTTTTGCTTTTCCGCACACACCACTGTGTGTAGTATTAGTATTGCAATCTGTTAAAAAAAATAAGCTTTCTATGCGTCTTTAACCTAAAAAACGATTGCAACTATTGCCGGAAATTGTGTTTGTCCATCCGTGGTACGTTGTCCGTTGTACGTTGTTGATAACACAAAAAATTGAGATTAGAATTGATCGTGCATGAACGCACAAATTGGTCTCCAGAGGAATAGAAACCTTTCAATTTTCAGCTCAATCGGATCATTTCAAGTCATTCCGATGAGATTTGAGAAATATTTATACAGAGTTATCAAATTTCGCAATTCATTACATTTTGCCATTACTTAATTCATCATTGCCATTACTTAATTCAAAGTGCAATTGTACGTTTCTCTAAATTCCATTGCAATTGTATTTAAAGGAATAGAGGTCTTCATGGGTATAACTGTATTCCGATATCCGAACCGTATCCGAAACAATTTTTGCTGTTACGATTCGGTTGCAGTTTGAACAAAAACGGTTCAGATACGGTACTGCCTTGACCATTTCGGATACAGATATATCCATATTTTGGATATGAATACATCCAAATAAAGCCAACCTCAAAAATATATTTTGTAAATTCATCAAGTATAACAGAGATGCTTTCTTATGTGGAACTTAAACATGTACCGCTTCACATTACATTTGCTGGATGTTTCAGTCCCACAGTCCCACAAATAAAATTTTTTGTTTGTTGTTTTTTGATTCAAAGTTTGTACGCAAACAGTAAAGCAGCAGTAAGAGTGGATGGAGATTTGAGTGAATGGTTTGAAGTACGTAATGGTCTCCGACAGGGATGTACAATTTCACCTCTTCTATTCATTATTTATATGGACAAGCTGATCAAATCAGCCAATTTAAGAGGTAGAGTAGCTTTGGGGAGCAATATTATCTCTGCACTCGCTTACGCAGATGACCTAGTACTGTTTGGCAATTCTGAAGGTGAGCTGCAAAATAGTATCAAAGATTTGGAAGAGGCTTGTACGAACTTCGGAATGACCATTAGCGGCACAAAAACTCAAGTTATGCATGTGGGCAAAACTCGAAAGTCAATTCATTGCACATTGAATGGCAACTTGTTGGAACAAGTGTCCCAATTCAAATATTTGGGTTGCATCTTATCGGAAGATGGCAAGTTTAATAAAGAGTTTGAACAGCGTAGGGTTAATGGAAATAAAGTAGTAGCCCAACTTAGATCACACGTTTTCAATAAACGTGAATTGAGTACAGGAACAAAGATGTTGATTCACGGGTCAATCTTCAGACCAACTTTTCTATATAGCAGCGAGAGTTGGCTTGATTCGGAGAATTTAATTCACGATTTGGATGAGCAAAAGGCATTAATGGTCTATAAATGTTTGTTGTTGTTATTGTTGTTCAGTAACAAATGTCACACAATAGAACATTAAAATTTATGTGAATTTTACAGACATAAAACAAAAGTATTGATGATATGCCATTCATAAAATGTATTAGATAGACGTACCATTTAATTCATTTGTTTTTTTTTTTTTTAATGTCGTGAAATTATATAAATAATAAGCCAGTTGTTTGTAGTTTGTTGTCACATTTCCCTTAGCATACCATGTAAAGGGTGATTTTTTAATAGCTTTCGAACTTTTTTTTGAAAAAAAATCACAGAAAATTAAGAAAAATGCACGAAATCTTTATTTGAATCGATAGAACGGTTCATATAATTTAATGTTTGAAGATAATTTCATGTAGATGTTGGCCGCGACTGCGCCGTAAATGGTTCATCCGTTGGGTCCAATTTTGGCACACTCTCTCCAACATATCGGCCGGTATATCACG
The DNA here is from genome assembly GCA_028476595.1 of Obolodiplosis robiniae. Lineage (NCBI taxonomy): Eukaryota > Metazoa > Arthropoda > Insecta > Diptera > Cecidomyiidae > Obolodiplosis > Obolodiplosis robiniae. The sequence continues at coordinate 44,275,745 of CM052015.1, forward strand.
AATTAATTCATGAATATTGTGCTCGAGAGCGTCAATCGTAGCGGGCTTGTCGCTATAAACATGAGCCTTCGTGTAGCCCTACAAAAAATAGTCTAACGGTGTCAAATCACAAGATCTCGGCGGCCAACTGACCGGGCCAAGACGTGAAATAAACTGTTCACCAAACTCGCCTCTCAAAAGGTCCATTGTTTCGCGTGCTGTGTGGCATGTGGCACCGTCCTGTTGGAACCACGTGTTGACCAAGTCCAATTCTTGCATTTTTGGCAAAAAAAAGTCTGTCATCATCGAACGGTACCTTACTGCATTGATCATAACGTTGCGGCCTTCATCGTCTTTGAAGAAGGACGGTCCGATGATGCCACCGGCCCACAATCCACACCAAACGGTTACTTTTTCGGGATGCATTGGTAGCTCCTGAATTGCCTCTGGCTGCTCTCCACTCCAAATACGGCAATTCTGCTTATTCACGTATCCATGGAGCCAAAAATGAGCATCGTCGCTGACGACAATTTTCACATTTGACGCATTTTTCACAGAGCACGAATTTTGATAATAAATTTCAATAATTTGCAAGCGCTGTTCGTTTGTAAGTCGATTCATGGTTAAATTATAGACCAAACTGAACAAGATTGACAATGACACAAGACACGAATCACGCGTGATCTGTGAAAAACAGTGCTGCCAAAAAGAAAGTCGCTAAAAAATCACCCTTTAGTTTTCAGCGATCATTTTATCATTGGGAAATATTCAAATGTTGAGTTCCATGTACCGTAAAACCTAAATATATAATGTTCAGCATTTGGATTTGGCTGCATTACTTGGCGTCTGGATTCGCACCTTGCATTTCGTTTTTTTCTAATAATACATTGTTTGGTCATGATGACTTTGAGATTATATTTTGTTTGCATACAACTTATTGACAGAATGTGTCGTAAGCATTGAATGGCTATTTGCTAATACTGATTGACAATTCTTTTATCCTTTTGTGATATGCGAAGATCAGTTTCGGAATAGTTAGGTCATTCGAATTAATACGGGTATCTAAGTTACGCAAAACTGGAAAGCAGTCTACACAAGCTCCATTTTGTGCTTGTTTTGTTTTAAATAATAAATGGCCGTACATACGTAAAACTAACCTTTCGGCACATTTTCCGACAGTCTACGGGTTCACAGGTTATGTTTATTTCTTATCGTAGCATATCGTAACTATGAGAATAAGTCACACCATATTTTGAGTAATTTCGATTAGATTTAAGATAGATTAATACCACGAATTAGCCGTGCCATGTTTGCGAATGTATTGGTATTTGGTTCAAACTCACCAATAGCGGGACGGGAACTATTAGCCATTTTTGCTGTTCACTTTGACTTTCACACAGTGGTGTGTGCAGAAAAGTGACAATGTGGAATACATTAAAATATAAATCGTCTTTTATTCAATCTTTTCAAAATCTTCTAGTATTATGCTTTCAAAATGGATCTTTCAGGAGGAATTCGCGTGAAAAATTCAGCCTCTTGTACTGTCCTAACATATATCTGAATGTTTGACTGTCTGTCGCCCCACAAATTTTTCGTTTCGATCCAGAAAAGACCCCAAAAATCGAAAATTTTGCGGGGGAGGTAGTTCCAAATCTCATCAAAATGCCTTGAAATTCTGTTTGACTTATTTTTTCCACAAAATGTGAAATGTGGCACAGCCAGCTTGTATTAAGTATGAAACAGACGTAAAGTTTATTAAATAAAGTTCTGACGAGTTTGATTATTTACAATATTAGGCAATACCATCTGTCGTTAATAAATGTTTCTTCAATAATTATTCACGGCAAACACATCTCAACTTACCTACTAAGTTCCAAAACACTTCCACATCTCCAGAAAAACAAACTACGCAAATGTTCTATTAGCATATATTTTAATTTCAAATTTGGGACAAAAAATGGGAACATATCCTTGAAAATAGGATAATTATTATACACGTTTATTTTAGTATGATGGCAAAACATATTTTATTCAAAGTATTGTTCATTCGAATCCGCACATTTTTGCCATCTTTGATCTCTTGCGCATAGGATTCTCGAAATATATCCATTTTTCTTCGCCAGTCGCAATCCGATGCAGAAACGACTTCCTTTTGTACCTTGCGAACACTTGCGAGCAGCAATTCACAAGTGGTTTTTCGGTTTTCCTGCTGCCTTTCATTCAGTTCATGTGGCACCCATTTCCCGACCTTCTGGATCATTCTCATTGCTTTCAAACATCTGGAAATAGTTGCTGGGTCCACATTTAATTGTTCTGCGAGTTGTGGTTGCGTCTCAGCATCGTCCTTATCCAGCAATGTCTGCAATGCAGTGTCTTCAAACTTCCTCGGCGGTCTACCACGTTCTTCAGTTCTCAGGTCAAAATTGCCATTTTTGAATCGTCTGAACCACTCTCTACACTGTGTTTCACTTAAAGCATGCTCGTCGTAAGCTTCTAGAAGCATTCGATGATATTCGGCAGCAGTTTTCTTTAAACGAAAGCAGAAAAGCAGTGCTACAAAATCAGACATTTTTCAAAAGCGAAAAAAACACATTGTTGTATGAAACATGAAATATTGTGTTTAGAGTATTGTTGACAGATGTTATATTTACTAATAAGCACGAACAACATGGTTTGACAGATCACACAGTACCAGCTATTGATCGCTAGATGTCAACAGTGGTTTCATATGCAAGCACCTGGTTTGCAGCGTAAGTGAATATTTGATAAGAATTTACTTTTAGAAGCTTGAAGCAGCACATACACACACACACACACACCTTTTGTGGTTTGTTTCGCCGTGTTCTCGAAATTTCAAGTCATTCTGATGAGGTTTAAAACTACCTCCCCAACAAAATTTTCAATATTCGTGGTCAAAATTCAAATTTTGTCATTGAATTGGATGAAGTATTTGTGATTTTCTAATCTGTATTTTTTTCATCAATTTGAATTACAGTGGAATCTCGATTAACCGTCACTTCTGTTAACCGTCACTTTTTGGGCCGACAAAAATTTTTTTGTTGTTGTTTTTCTATTGATTTATTTAGCGAGAGTTCGCTCAAAAATGTTGGAACGAGACAAAAATCTGAGTCAGCTAAATGAATATGAATTGTATGAAATCTGTGACTGTGTCGGTGCTCTATATTTAGAGTCACAAGCTGAACGGTTGCATTTATCTACAGTAATTGTTTGTTGAATTTTTCTTCTGTCTTTCGTAAACAAACGTTTTAGACAGCATTGAGGCATTGTTATGACACATAAAAGCAAAGTGAAACATGCACTATCGCGCAAATTATAATTCCCCGAAATATTGTTTAAGAAGAGCGAGAGAGAAATTTGACTGCGCTACTAAGAGTGATTGCTTTCACAGTATTGATTTGCACACGTTACAAATTTATTTTTGGCGTTGCAAATTAATCACTCTCCGTTTGTTCGTTGCGCCGAAAACATTGAATTTCACAATGGCAAGCAAGCCATCTACGTCTGGTGAACAAAAACGCAAAAGAAATGTTCTTACACTTGAACAAAAATTATCAATAATTACTAAACTAAATCAAGGTAGGTCTGCCGTTGCTTTGAGTACTGAACTTGATGTGCCGCGAACAACAATCAATGAAATAAAAAAAAAATGCCGCTGAAATCGAAAAATTCGCTTCACAAATGGAATCTATGGATGGTCGCGCAAAAAGTCGAAAAACAATGAAAAAAGCAGAAAATGAAACTCTCGACACTGCGTTATATTTATGGTTTATCCAAAAACGAAGTGAAGGAATTCCATTATCGGGACCTATTGTGTCTGAAAAAGCATTGCAATTCAATGTTAAGTTAAATGGTGATCAAAATTTCAAAGCAAGCATTGGTTGGCTGGACAAGTTCAAAAATCGTCATGGCATACGAGAATTAAATATTGAGGGCGAGAAGATGAGTGCGGCAGGTGCTGATATCGTAAACGCTTTCAAAGTTCAATTTCAAAAGATGATCATTGATATGGGTTTAACTCGCGATCAAGTCTATAATGCTGACGAGACCGGTTTGAACTATAAAGCATTGCCAAAGAAAACACTTGCTGCTCTTTCGGAAAAGTATGCGCCAGGATTTAAGATGCAGAAGCAACGAATTACTGCAATGGTTTGTGCGAATGCCAATGGCAACAACCGCCTTCCTTTGCTCTTGATTGGAACAGCAAGTAAACCACGCTGTTTCAAAGGAATAAACATGAATGCAATGCCAGTGAAATATTATTCACAAAAAAGTGCGTGGATGGATCAACGCATATTCAATAAATGGTTCAAAGAAGTGAGAGTTCTTATTTTAAACAAATAACGTCTGCATTTTGTGAACAATTTTTACAAATTTCTATTTTAAAACAGGTGTTTGTACCATACGTTGAAAAAGATTTGAAGGCGAAGAATTTACCGTCAAAGGCTGTTATTGGACAACGCACCAGCACATCCAGAAGCCAGTGTATTGCAAAGTGACAATGGAAACATTACGGCTTGCTTTTTGCCAGCGAATACCACCTCGTTAATTCAACCGATGGATCAATCTGTCATCGAAACATTCAAGCAACGATACAGAAAAAAATTCATTCAAGGTCTAGTTATGGAAGAGGACATTTCTTTGCCAGATTACTGGAAATCATACAATTTGAAAAATGCTGTTGATAATGCTTCAGATGCTTGGGCTGAAGTTTCTCACGAGACACTGAAACGATCATGGAATAAATTATGGCCTGAATCAGAGGCAGATATTGTTGCTCACACAGTTGAGCGCGATCATGTTACAAATGAACTTTTAACTGAATGTGAAGCTATTTTTTCGTTGGATAGGCAAGAAGTCAATGAATGGTTACACTGTGACGATGATAATGATTGTTGTCAGCTACTAACAGACGACGAAATCATTCAAAAGGTGGCGGAACCAGAACCAACTGTTTTGGAAGATGATGTAGACGCTGAATATGACGGTGGTGATGCTACTGATGAAGTAGCTAATTTAAAAGATTCACGCAAAGATGCCAGACAAGCTGCAGCTCACATTCAACAATTCATGGATTGGTACGAACAGCAAAATGACGCTTGCCATGTCGATGCGATGATTTTGCGAAGAATGCGAAGCCTTGCCATTGCAAAATCTCAAACGAAAATCAAGCAATCGAAAGTTACTGATTTTTTTTCAAAATAAATTTTAATCGATGTACAACAGTCACATGTTACCTGCTCTACTCATATGTTTACACCATGTTAATCATCGTTTGATATCAAAATAAACATTTAAAATTATGGAAATGATCTATTTTTTATGATTTTTTCTAGCTTTTAGCGGAGTTTTGGGATATATTCGATTATCCGTCTTTTTTGTTCGCAACTCGATTATCCGTCGAAGCTCTGGTCCGCTGCCTGACGGATAATCGAGACTCCACTGTAATTTGAAGCTCATTTACTTTTTAACGAAATTTATACATTACATAAATGTGCAACCATATCTATCATTGGCATGAATTAAAAGTTCAGATCAGATTGAACTAATTCGTAATTGTTTTTATCAATTCAAAAGCAGCGAAGTGAAAATTAGAAACTGAGATGTTTATTCATTTTTTTTTATTTAAATTCAAATTTAAATTATATGATGTGTGATGACTTGAAATTCGATCTCATCGTAATGACTTGACATTTTCTGTGATTTATTGTCAAAGTTGCATTATGATTTGATAGGAAATAAACATATATACAATACAAACTCTCAGCATTCAATAAAAAACCCGTAAACATGAACAATTTCGGTAAATGTGTGGAAAAGTTAGTTTTACGTACGTAAGACCATCTATTCGATTTTGCATGCTCACAACAGGGTACGATGACAGCTGTCAAGAACTAGCGTGAGAGATTACAAATTGCTCATCCAATGATTTGACGCTGCGCCTGATAAATACGACACGAATGTAAGAGGTGACATTGAAATTACTACTATTGAAATAGCATACCACAATTGGCATAAATGTAGCAGGCAATTCGTGGCAGTATATAACCTAAATAGGATTGATGCTGTTCAACCATTTAAAGACAAAGTTCAAGAATTGTTTGAAAATTACTTCAAATATTTGGAAGATATATGGCATATACTGAATAGAGATTTGTCCCAGTCAGTCATAATCCACAATCATCGCTTGAAAATAAAAGCAATAAACTGATAAAGAGACTACTTGAGTGCAATGCTTTTGATGAATTAACGCGAAAACGAATGACGAAACATAATACACACATCCCAAGAATTTATGAGTTACCAAAAATCCATAAAGAGAATGCACCCCTTCGACACATCGTTTCTACGATTGATGCATCACAATTATCAATTTTCTTGGATAAAATCATCAAAACTTGGCTCCACGACAAATACGATGTAAAAAACAGTTTTGAGGTGAAGGAAAAATTAAAACGCATCAGTGCATCAGCTGCGGAAAATATAGTTTCTTTCGATGTCGTTAGCTTATTCCCAAGCATTCCAATTGATTTGGTCATCAAAATACTGGAGTCTAAATGGGATCAATTTAAACACACACTTCTTGTTCCACGAGAATTATTCTTTGATATTTTACGTTTTGTTTTAATTGACTCAACTTTCATGGAATTCGACGGCAAAGTCTACAAATCAATCAATGGATTGGCTATTGGCTCAAACATCTCACCCACCATCGCAAACTTAATAACAAATGAATTATTAGACACAATAATTCCTTTGTTACCATATCGTTGCAAATTATTTGTAAAATATGTCGATGATTTATTGGCCATTGTGCCGAAACGACATGTACAACGCACACTTAATTTGTTAAATAGTTATCATCAAAAAATTCAATTTACTTTTGAAGAAGAAAATTTGGGTACTATTCCTTATTTGGATTTGTTGATAATTCGCAAAGGTGAACACCGCATCAGATAGTAGATTATGCTATTTCTCTGCTCATCCATTCCAGCAAAAAATGAATGTTTCTTTCAACTTATTTTATAGAGCATTAAAACTGAGCTATACCCAGTTTCATTAAGCAAACATTGGTAAATGTTTTGGTATTTTATTAAAGAACGAATGAGTCGACCGGAATAAAAGTGAGAATACACCGGCTCTAGATCAGTACTGCGACTAGATAATCAAAAACGCTGAAGTGAACCATGAATATTGTTGAGTGGCAGCAGCGGTTCTTAATTTTCGCTATCAATGTTCATTTTACACTAAAAATATTCTTTATATCAGCCGTATGAGATAAAAGGATTAGAGGAAAGAAATACGTTGGCTGCATCTATTGTTCTCTGAACTCAGATGTATGAATTTTGAATATGTGCGTACATAGTCGGACGCACTGGAGATAAGAATAATTAGGAAAGAAAGAAGAAAGGAAAAGAGAAATTTGAAATGAAGAATGCGTTGAAAACAGATTGCAGATAAAAATATGTTGAAAATGCATTCTTATCGGTGTATAGACGTTTGGTCGAGAACCAATCGTTCAGTAGCCGATGAACGTACGGCCGAATCGGTTACACTTCCCCTCACATAGGGTAGAAAAAATTTAGGGTGAAAATTTTTTCTAAACCACTACGAAAATCAACATTGTGTACGTATATAACAATGATTAAATTGTAATTAAGTTCAATATAATATATGAAAAAAAAATTCTTAATGGAAATAAATTTTTTGATTAAATTTAAATTACATAAATTTATTTAATTTTATTTAATTTGAAATATGTAAAATTTTAATTATTCAAAACACAAATTGATGAATTGATTCGACAAATAATTATCGTTGATCCATTGAAAAATGAAAAAAAATTATTACTCGGATTCCCATTGTACTCTTTCTCTGAAATACTCTATATTGAATTCGACAGTATCATCGCTATTGATACTGTCCTGATCATCATCAATAGCTATTTCAGTACTATTATTAGAGAAATAGGCTAATTGGTCAAAAGTGTTCAAATTAGTATTTTCAGATGTGGATGGAATCTGATCAATATCAAATTCATCGAACGTTTTTAGAATTATTCTTGAATTAGCACATTTTAAAATGTGTTGAGTGTTCGCAAAAGAAAGCGTGTTTTCGCCTGGAGCTTCCACTAATGTAATTGATTTTAAAAAATTCTTATTTTCCAATTCGCGGACAGATTCTATATTTTCTATTGTGAATTTAATTGATATTGTTAATGATCGAAGGTGCGTCAAATTTTGAAATCTATTTAATAGTAAGCTAATTGCTTTAATTAATAAGCTTGAAGGATTTTTCGTTATTATTGTCAATGTTTCTATTATATAATTTGCCAAAATTGCTCGTACAAATTTGTAAATGTACGCTTAATCTATTGTGCAATCTCTTATTATTAGATTTTTATATTCAATTATGTTAAAGATATTAATGAGATATTTTGAAAAATCGCATCTTATTAAAGTTAATTTTTCTATATTATCATAAGTGTAGAGAATGTCCAAAAGCGGATTGATTTGATTATCAGGAAATTGATTCTTAAAAGTTAAGGATTTAACCCACACAAAAGGATCTGATCGTTTTATTATTTTGATTCTAATGTTTTTATCAAGTGAAAAGATTAGGTTTTTGGTTGGATCTATTTTAGCTAATAAATCCTCTGGAATTTTCTTGGGAAAAATGATTGTATGTATCCGGGGAAATAATTCACATATAAAAACATAATCTTTCCATGATTTTATTTCAACTTCGCTTAAATCTAAAATCCCATTGTTCCAAATCTTATCCATGAATGTTTGAAAATTTTCGAAATTTTCGTAGTATGCTGTATAAAATGCCAATTTATTGATGCTCGCCATTATAATGATTTCATAAAGTCCAAAGTATTTCCAAAAATCGTGGACAAGTACACGAAAGAACGGATCGCCCACGGAATGTTTGGATTGAAAAAAGTTTTCAATATCAAAATTTCCGGACATTCTAAAACAATGAATTTGATATTTTAATTAAAAGGATTTGTTTTGACGGTATCGTCGTTAATATTATTGATAATAATTGTTGGTTTTTTTGAATTTGTTTTTCTACGATAGTATAAGTAAATTATAATTAATTTTGTAAGCAATACTACGATTGGAACCAAAATATAAAGATAGGAAAGGTCAAAAGAATTACTGGTTTCCCAATTAATTTTCCTTTTATTTTTCTCGATTATTCTATCTACGTCTCTAGCTAATTTGTCAAATTCTTCAAAATTATTATGTATTAATTTAATTTTGTTTAATTCTACAAGTGTTAGATTATTGTTGGTCTCTATTTTAAAATGGAGGAGTTCCATTGTTATTTCTACTGTACGCTTGGCTAATTCGTGAATGTATTCCGATTTATGTATATAATTTAATCATGGTCTCAAGGCGATATCTTCTGTTTTTACTCTACATTTATCAATTAATGTTAAAATACCACTTGTATTGATTTCATGAGTTTTAGGTTGAAGATTTGAACAATATTCCATCATTATCAATGGTTTATGAATATTGATATAGAACATGTCGTTGTGATTTATTGGAATTATATAAGTAGTTGTAGGAATCAATTTAAAATTGCAAAGCTTATTGATATTATTTTTGTTCGGATTCATGTAAAGATTGATCTCACACCTGTTTGAGTTATCCAAATGGATATTTTCCATTGGTTTGATAAGTTTAACTCCATTTATTCCCGTATATCCCCCTATAAATTCTTCTTGAGTTATTGGAATATAATGTAAGCCATTTTCTTGTAACAAAACAAGTTGTATTGTGGGTTGCAAGATGAAAGTGTAATTATTAATTGACGTTGGAATAGAAATAATTTTGTATGCAATGTAATTATCTATTTCGACGATTGGGAATTGAAGTGTAATTAGTAATTTCTCATCATAAAGAGAAGCTCGTATTTGGGAGTATGCGTAGATACGTCAAGGGTTTTCATTTTCAATATCTATTGGTAACATTTGATTTCTCTTTAATTTATTCTGAATCTTGTTAAGGTCTTCTTTTAAAATATTTGTAAGTATTAGATTGTTTGTTATTCCGGATGCTTTATTTTCCAAAACTCGAAGAATGTGTTTAGAAAGTTCTTTATGTCTTGTTATTAAGAATTTAATTTCATTAATACTTTTTAATAACAAAATGTAATTTCCAGTTCGTTCTTCAAAATTATAGTTTTGTTATGCTAAAACTGTAGTTAAATTTGATAAATGTTTTACGGTATCTTGTAAATTATACAGGGATTCACTGGCTATCCGTATGCTACGTTTGATTAATAATGTTTGTTCTCCCAATAGATTGAAATTATTCTCAGTTTCAATTTGTAATTGTTCAATTTGTTTATTAATATTTCTTTCTGTATCCGCATCAACTGTTCCAAACAGATTTCTTCCCCATTTTCCCATAAATTCGAAGGGTGCGCGTTTTTTTCTGGTTTTTAGTTGATGAACTTAATATAATTCATTTTTCTTCATTAATTCCAATTCAATATCAATAAGTCTTAATACAGAGTGACCGTAATCACATGTGGTATGTTTACATGCAGATTTATAACTTTTCATTATTTTTTCAATACTTGGAATAATTTTTTTATAGGATGTTAAATTGAATGAGTAATAGATTGTATATGTGTCGTATGATATTCTTGCTTGAGCCACGTTTATAAACATTAAACCGGAATTATAGGTTTGAGGTTGAAAGTCAAACATGTTTACTATCCCAACACCGAATATTATCGTAAGCGAGAATACAACATTCATCTACGAAAAAAAAAAAAATAAAAATAAAATAATAATAATATTAATTTAACAATTATTTAATTAAAATGTTGTATATTAACTGTATATATTTAATTGATTCTCCGTCCAGTTCATTTAATGAAATTACTGGAGTTATATTCGGAGGTTCCCCATCATAATCGGCATTTGCTTTTTTAATTAAATTTTTATGAATTTTGACTTTTTTCCCCCTTTTCATTACTTGAATATATGCGTCAGAAACATCAATAACCCGAAATGGTCCATCATAAACATTTTGGAATTTATGTTTTTTCACCTGGTCCCTGATTAATACCATATCATCTGGCTTTATATCAATGTCAGAAGCGTTTGAATCATAATATTGCTTATTTTGAAGCTTTTTATTATGTAAATGTTGTTTTGCCAATTCAAGAGCTTCGGCGATATTGTTTCGAGTTATTTCTGCCAAGTTGTCATAGTTATACGTAAATTTTGGCGTTTTCAATTGATTTGGGATTTGAATCTTAAATCCGTGTGCTAATTCATGAGGTGTATAGCCAGTTGTTGAATGAATTGAATTGTTGTATGCGAATGTTGCATATTTTAAAAGATCATGCCAAGAATCACGATTTTTCGAAGTGAATGCACGCAAATACGCGTTTAATGTTCTATGTGCGCGTTCGACAATATTGGCTTGTGGATGATATGGTGTAGTGAAAATCTTTTTTATTGAGAATAATGCTGAAAGTTCTTTTATGACCTGTGATATAAAATTGGATGCATTATCTGATATTAATCTCGATGGAAAATTATATCGGCAAATGATATGTTCCAATAAACATTCTGCAGCTGATAAGGCAGTACAGTCGTTCGTAGGTACAGCAACCAAGAATTTCGTCAAATCACATATTGCAGTGAAGATATATTTGTGACCTCCCGAACTTTGAGGGATTGGGCCCACAAAATCTATATATGTATGATCAAATAATACTTCTCCAAGACTAGAAATTTGCATTGGAACTTTGGTATTTGTTGTAATTTTCGTTTTTTCACAAATTGCACATTTCTTTACATAGCTTTTTATATCTTCAGTCATATTGTTCCATTTATAAAATTTTGAAATAGTTCTATACATTTTCTCACCTCCAATATGGCCTCCCAGGAGCGTTTTATGATATAAATCCATTATGGACTCAATATCTTCTCGCTCCTGAAGTTCAATAATTTTATTGAGAAAAAATGTTGTGGAAATATTTTTTGAAGTGAAGATATCTTGAAATATATTTTTGAAATACATATAATGACGAATATTGTCATAATCAAGATTAATTGCAATATTTTCAACGGAAGGGTCAGATTCGCAAATTTCCAAGATGTTATGGATGCATTTATGGGTTGAATGAGAATTTTGTTTATTCGCAAATTGATTTGAAATGAGTCTAACAAAATGAAATTTATTGATTTTTCGCCATTCATCAGAAAAAGAAGTAATTCCAAATTTGTCCATGATTTTGTTTCTCAACACATTATTTTCCATTGGAATCAAATGAAAAATTAAATCGAACTCACGTTTATTCAAAATTGTTCCATTTTTTTCATCTATTGTATATTTGATATTATCCAATGATTGTGTTATTTGTTTGTGAGCTTGTGCTCTGGTTAATATGAAACAATCTTGTTTTTTACGTTCAATTTCTAGCATTTCAGAAATAGTTATAGGTTCTATGCGAGAAAGAGCATCTGCTACATGATTTTGAGCACCAGGCTTATATAGAATTTTGAAATTATAATCCATGAGCTCAAGCTTTTGACGAAAAAGTCTTGAACCGCAATCTTTCATGTTGAACAAGTAACATAAAGGTTTATGATCTGTAATTAAGACGAAAAATCGACCATAAAGATATACTCTGAATGCCTTTATTGCTTCGACTATTGCAAGAAGTTCTTTTTGAATTGTTGAATATCGTTTCTGTGTTTCATTCAATGTTCTGCTGAAGAAATAAATAGGTCTATCATTGGGTAATTCACCCTGTGATAGCATAGCACCTATGGCAATATCTGAAGCATCTGTTGTTACATAAAAAAGTTCATCGAAATTTGGAAAAGCCAATGTTACTTCTTCAGCTAGAGCACTTTTAAGCATATCAAAAGCTCTTTGCTGTTTATCAGTCCATATGAAGGGTTGTTCTTTTTTTAACAGTAATGTCAAAGGTTTAGAAATTTTTGAAAAATTTCTGACATATCTGCGGAAATAAGCACAAAGACCTAGAAACGATTGAATGTGTTTGATGGTTGTTGGTCTGGGATAATTTCTTATTGCCTCTATTTTCTTTGGATTAGCTTTAATGCCATTCCTATCAATTATGTGACCCAAATATTTAAATTGTTTTGCATAGAACATACATTTTGAAATTTTAAGCTGTAAATTATGTTTCTGTAAGAGCAACATAACCTGCCAAAGTATGTTATCGTGTTCAGACTTTGTTTTTGCATAAATGATGATGTCATCGAGGTATACATAAACTCCTTTGCCAATTAAATTTACTAGAATTATATTTATGGCTTTTTGCCATGTTAAAGGAGCAGAGGCTAATCCCATCGGCATTCTAATCCACCTGTATTGGAAATTACCCGCCGTGAAGGCTGTGTAATCTTTAGAGTCTTCTTCCAAAACAATTTGGTGAAAAGCTCCCTTTATGTCTAAAGTGGTAAAGAATGATCAACCATTGAGTCCGTTAAGGATATCGTCGATTAGTGGAATTGGAAAATTTTGAATTTCCGTTATTTGATTCAATTTTCTATAATCAACCACGAATCGAAAATCATTTTTGTTGCCAGTTTGATCCCCCTTAGCCACTAAGAGAACAGGAGAATTAAAATTTGATTGGCATTTTTCTATTATTCCCTGTTTTTCATAATCATCAATAATTTCTTGCAATATTCTACGATGTGTTTCTGGAATTCTGTATTGACGGACATTTACAATTTTTGAATTTGGAATTAAGTTAATTTTGTGTTTAAGAACATCAGTGGAACAAAGAATATCTCCCTCTATATAAAATTGGTATGGAAATTTCGTGCATACATCCAAGATAAATTGTTTTTCAATTTCGGAGCAATCATTTATATCTATTTGTTTAATAATTATTTGCGACCTATTTTTTTCAAGAATGTCCGTTTCACTAATCTGGACTTTATTTGTATTAAATATTTGAATTTTTCTTTTTACAAATGTTTTAAATTGTGTTCTATAAAAATTTGTAGCTTCTTTGTATTCGTTTTCCCCAGAGAGAGTTTCTATCTCTCTTCTCTCGATGATGGGTTCGAAAAAATCATATGAAAGTGCTATTTGTTTCATAAAATTATTTTCAAGATTGTCATCTTCGCTTTGAAGTAAATTTTCATTTTTATGAAAATTATTTATTTCGTCTTTTACTTGGACTATATTTTTTAAATTTATTTCAATCCGCATTTTTCCCATATTTATATTTGCATGATATGAAGCTAAAAAATCGTAACCCAAAAATCCGTCAGCTGGCCCAGAGCATTCTCTATTAACCAGGTGTAATGTTGTCCCCAACAAACGACCACTGATTGCGAAGATGCCGTGTACCATGCCTTCAGTTTTCATCGAGAGTTCTCTTCCCACTATTCCAAAGATAGTGATTTCATATTTAATACGTGGAATTTTCCGTAAAATGATATCAGAAGCGAGTAATGTGACACTTGCTCCAGTGTCCACTAATAATTTTATTGGCCGTTCGCATAAATTTGTCTTCAAAATTACAAAAGGTGCTCCGTTTTCAGTATAAATTTCCTGAATGATAATGCCATTATCTTCCTCATCACTTTTATATATTACTTGTAACTTTTTCAATTTATCAAGTATTTGAGGATCATTTTCCGAAGTTTTAAAATTTATGGTTGGAGAATTGGATGAAACGAGTTGGCCTCCAAGTTCCATCCCTACTAGTTTTCCGTCGAAGAAGGAGTTTGAGGATTTTGTTGTGAGGCTTCGGTTGTAGCAAAATTGTTTTGACGGGTGTCGTTATTACGACGAGAATCCGAATTATTATTATTATTATTACGGTTAGATCTATTGTTATTATGACCATTGTTGCGTGAATTGGAGTTATTATTGCTATTATTGTTGTTGTTGTTGTTGTTGTTGTTGTTGTTGTTGTTGTTTTGATTTTGATTATTTTGGTAACCGTTTCCATTGCCCCTGTTATTGCCATATCGATTGGACTGATTGTTATTTCCACGTTGCTCATATCGAGAAAATTGAACATTTCTTCGTGTATTCGTTGTATTCATTGAACAAAATGCAGAAAGAAATTTATTAATATCGCTACTACCGTCCATTTTTCTTCTACAATCGCGCTCTCGATGTCCATTATTTTTACAATATTTGCAAAATAATTCGCTACTGGGAATCGAGTTTATTAAATCAAATTCGGCGTTGATTGCGTACGCGATTGCCTCTTCAAGCGAATTTGCACCACGAATTAATAATCGTTCTCTTATTTTTAAATCATTTATTCCCCTCGAAAATGCCTTATACGCAATGCGATCGTTCTCATTTTTCTGTTCTTCCGACAAATAATTATACGTCGCATTTTTATTTCGCAGCAATGTTCTGGCTCTCTCAGCATATTCCGACAAAGATTCTCTTTTCTCTTGTTGCAAGCTTTCTAGTTGGCTTGATAATAAGTTTTTATCAGCCAAATATGAAAAATATGAAAGAAGTGCATTTTTGATCGTTGGCCAGTTGGTATTATTTAAATTATTGATTAAATTCTTGGCTTCGCCCATTAATTGTAACAACATTTGGTCATAAAACTCCCTCTCTTCTGCTTCATTCGTACATGTAGAGCTTAATGTTTCGCATGTGTCTATAAAATTTTTTAATTGTTGAAAGGATTCTCCATCAAATCTTGGAATTGAACGCAATCGTCTTAAAAATCCCTCCCGAGGACGATTGTTTTGGAAACGTTCGATTTCATTTAATTGACTACTGAGATTATTCTCGGATTGCCCTGTAGGTTGATTAGGGTAACGATTTTGTCGTTGAGAAAGATTGGATTGTATATTTTCCAGTATTTGATATATTTTTTGTAATTGGTGATCATTCGAATTGTCTTGTGAAGGGTTATTTTCCGTCAAATATGACATTCCAACTTTTGAAGCGTTAGGAATATTTTTTTGAAATGGCTCAAATGACAAATTTTCAATTTGTTTGCGAATGGTTTCCGTATTTTTGTTTTGGTTCTTCAAAATATGATCTATTTCATGTTTATGTTTCCATTTCATTTCTAAAAAAGTGCTATTTAGCATTTCCTCGCGCTCCAAGATGAATTCATTTTGTTTTTTGATATAATCATTTAAACGAAGAATTTCCAATTTGAGTTGCTCTATCTCCCCGTCAGCCGTTATATTTTGTTTTGGTAGCTCAAAATTGTGAATCTTAGGTTTTGTTCCCCCATATGCATTTGAAGCCAAATGGGTCGCAGAAAAAATTGTATTTAAACCATAGGTATTTGGAGCAGAAATTAAGGGTGTTATTGAAGAAGTCATTAAAGATGTAATTGGAGTCATACTTGAGCCCAAAATTGGAGATGTAACTGAAGACATTATTGGAGTTTGTATTGAAGTAGTAGTTACTGTGCTCGAAAGAAGAGGAAAAAATGGAAATGTAGTAGGGACAGTTGTGACTGTGTCATTTTTGGCTAAATTTTCCATCTTTTTTGGAGAATGCTGTACGCTCATATTATCAGATGCTATTAATTCCCCTTTTTTATTTTCGATTAAAGAATTCAATTGTGTTATTTTATTTTCTATTTGAATAATTTTCCTGGAATCAGATTTTTTACCCAAAGACTGTCGCGTACTATCAATTCTTTGTAAATTATTTAATTCAATTTTTAATTGAGATTTCATATAACGCAACTGGTTTATAGTTTGTGTTTTATCTGACATGAAAATTTTTGAAGAATGTTGATGATGAACCAAAAAGAGTTTTAGAATTTGTTTTGAAAAATTTTAAATTTCGGTTATTTCACTAGAAATGTCAGAAATAATGGATCGTATGAATTACCCAATTTTCCATCAATCAAGATTTCCCCGTTCGCAAAAATTCAAGCAATGAATTGTCGCAATTAGCGTTTATTTATTAGAATGCTCCCAATTGACTTGCAAAAATTGTCAATTATATATATATAACCCCAAAAATTTATTTGACTCCACTTGTTTATCCCGGAAAAATTAATATGGAAATTATAATTTCCATCCAAACTCGCACCAAAAATGATGAAAAAAAATTCAACTCAATTCTAACAATAAAAGAAAATTTAATGATTGTTTCGCAATTCGATCATCATCAAAAATTAAATTCACGGAAAAACAAAGTTTTCAGATTTTGCAATTAGTTAGTTAGAATTAACCCAAAAAACCGAAAGAAGTTCCAAACACAAACACACTTTTGATTGCTAAATTTTAATTCTAACTATCGTTGCAAAATAAAGGATCAAAATAATTGGAATCAAATTCAAAATAGGTCTGCAAAGCTTGCGTGTTATTGTATCAATGTATGGGCATTACCAATCGCTACATCTCCCCTTTTTTTTACAAGTTGTGAAAGTAGTTTTAATACTTTTTTCCGCTGCGTGTGAATTTCGTGTACGAACTTGAATCGGGTTGATTTTGGAGTTGTGCTATGTTGTTGTCAATACTCGAGCGAAAAACACGAATGTGCCGAGATGTCCGCCTGTAATTTCGTCCATCAGAACAAATTATGTACGATCGTGGTGTGGCGTGTTTTTCGATGATCTCTCCCAATTGCCATTTGTTATTGTTTTCAAATAAAACTGTTTGTGATTTTTCGAATTTGATATTTTGTTTTGCTGTCTTATCATGATATGTCTTAATTACTTTTTGTTTATTTGCAAACTGCTGATCAACATTATCGCACAAGTTCGGTTAAAATTTGTCTTCATGCATTGGCAAATTTGTTCTTAGCATTCTACTTTGTAAAAGTTGCGACGGCGAATAATTTACGTTTTTTATCGGAGTTGTTCGATAAGCCAAAAGTGCTTCAATGATTTCTCCTTCTTTTTCCGATTTTTTCAAAATGTTTTTGCAAATTTGTACCGCGCGTTCTGCTAATCCGTTCGACTGTTAATGTGGACTTGATGTGACAATTTCAATATCATACTCGGCCACGAATATTTTTGTTTCATATGATCCCATCGGCATATTATCAGAGACGATAACTCGGGGATATCCAAACGCACCGAAAATATATAACAATTCTTTATTTACTTTTGATGCCGTCTTATTTTTTATTTTGCGCAGTTCTATCCAACTAGAATAAAAGTCCATAACAACCAAATAACTGTTGTTTCTATAATCAAGAATATCGCACGCTCTTTTATTTACTCGCAAAATTCTTTTATTTTATTTAAATTGTCGTCTTTTTCTGTTTGTTCTTGTAATTCGATTTTTCTTGTGTCGCTCACGTTTAGCGATAACACGGGTTCCGTTAAATTTTTATCTTCGACATTTTCACCATTTGAATAGGTTTGCCCGGTGCATGTTTAAGGTTAATATCGTAATTTAATAATTTAATGCGCATACGTTGCAATTTCGGTGACGGAATTCTGTGAATTTCTTTGTTTACAATGCCGAGAAGCGGTTTGTGGTCGTTTATTACTTTTCGATTTGTGAATAGTTTTGTTCGTTTTTGTTAGGCTGCGCGACGCAAATGAAATCGGCCTACCGTCTTGGATCAAACAATATCCCAAGCCGTAGCTTGATGCGTCGCATTGAATATACAAATTTTTATATTTTATTTTCATCAAACGGAACGAGAATTTGGACAATTCATTTGTTCAATGGTTTTAAGTCGTTCCGGATCTGGTTTTACCGAATTAAGCGAAAACATGTTGCCGATTATTTACTTCTGTGCAACCGATTTGTAATTTGTTTTTATTTAGTTTAATATTTTTCTCTCTCGCTCTATCGAGTACGTGTTTCAGCACTGCATCGTGTTCTTCTTGTGTACGACCGAAAATCAAAATGTCATCAAAATATATTATTATATTATTTATACCGGCAAAATTTTCTTGATTTAATTTTTGAAATGATTTGCGCCCGGTTTTATTCCGAAAGGCATTCGACGATATCTGAAATTTCCAAAGGGTGTCGCGAAAGTACAGAGCCTTTTTGATTCTTGCGTGAGTTTTACGTGATAATAACCGTCTTTTAAATCGAGTACCGAAAAATACTTCATATTATTCATACACGAAAAGTGAATCAAATCTTTATTGAAATCGATAAATTGGTTCTTGCCATTTACTTTTTGAAAATAATTTCATGCCCCACAAAAAATAATCCAGGGGCGTTAAATCGCACGATCTGGCCGGCCAATGAACGGGGCCGAAACGAGAGATGAACTGTTCGCCGAACTTACGGCGCAGTTCGTCCATGGATGGACCCGCTGTGTGGCTGGAGGCGCAAGCGTTGCTCGTTTGTAAGTCTTTCCATCTTGAAATTGCAAAGCATACTGAGCATTTTTGACTGTGACAGACGTCAGTTGGAATTTGACATCTGTCAAAAAATTAAACGTCAAAAAGAAACCAGCTAAAAAATCACCCTTTACTCTTATTCAAATCGACCGGATCAATGCATATTCTCAACGATTTGTTCGCATCTTTTTTTTCAACCGTTACTAGATGGTGCACCCATTCACTCAATTCATTACTTTTTCAATTATGTATGTTTTTTGCAACTAATTCATCTAATTTCTTTTTTAATTTTTGTTTAATGGCAAACGATACTCGTCGTGGTGAGTGTGCTATCGGAGTCGCATCTTTTTTCACAATTATTTTTTACTTTCTATTAAAACAACCAAGGCCCTCAAACAAATCCGAATATTTTTCAACAATTGATTCTTTGTTCATATGACTACGATTTTTCTTCTACTTTTACTTTGTTTATTGACTTAGTATTTTTCTTTGGGCTCATTATTTTCAATTGTTCGCATGAATTCAAACCGAAAATTGGCGTGTCATGTGTATCGACAACCGCAAAAATAATTTTGTATGACATATTATTATAAAGACAAAGCAATTCGCACATACTCCTTGGAGCAATTCGTTGGCCCCGAAATGCTTTCAATTTTATGTTCGTTTGTTCTAATTTGTTGGCGATGCCCAGTTCATTACACACGCTCACCGGCAAGACGTCGATTTCGGCTCCAGTGTCGAATTTAAATGCGATAACTTTGTTGTTTATTTTGATGTTTCCAAACCATGAACGCCGATTAAAATTCACACAGTCATTCCCGCTTACATCATTGATGGAACCTATGTAAAAATCATTTTTATCACTAACTGTTGAATTTAAATCAAATTGCAATGTCGATACATTTTTACTTTTACAACATTTACTGAAATGATTGGATTTATTGCATTTGTTACAATTTCTACCGTACGCTGGGCACTCACGAGCCTTATGCGTAAATCTACAACGTGTACAGTCAATTTTGTCGGTGCTCGTACGTTTTTTGTTGTTTTTGTCATCGATCTGTGATTGTCGACCACGTGGTTTGCCTTTGTTGCTGTTGTTGCTATTCTTTCTCTCATTTGTACGATTCCAACGGTGCTGTGTGTTGCTCTTTTCGTTGGTTTTTTTACTTTTCCTCTCACCTCACTGTGTGTGGTAAAGGTATTGCGATCGGTCCAAAAAATTCAAAACGCTCGGAATAAGTTTTCTATGCGTTTCGAACCTAGAAAAAACGATTGCAACCATTCCCGGAGCAATTTTTTGTCCGTTGTATGTTGCACGCAAACATTTGTTAACAAGATAACTCAAAAAATTGAGATTAGAATTTATCAACAATTTACACACACATTTGTCTTCATTAGGAATAGAAACCTATTAATTTTCAGCCAAATCGGATAATTTTTTCGGGTAGCTCTAGTGGAGTCGAATCAATAAATGAACTGTTTTTCAATATAATTACGAAACATTTGTATGGGGACTATGTCTAGTTCGCATTATATCATATTGAAACTTACAGGATATTATTTTTTCATTAAAAAAATGAGTCATGCAAAATTTTCAATTTTCTGGGTCTTTTCGAGGTCAAAACTGAAAACTTGTATGGCGATTATCTTAATTTCACATTGTATCGAATTGAAACTTTCAGGATATTATTATTTCATTAAAAAAATGAGTCATGCAAAATTTTCAATTTTCTGGGTCTTTTCGAGGTCAAAACTGAAAACTTGTATGGCGATTATCTTAATTTCACATTGTATCGAATTGAAACTTTCAGGATATTATTATTTCATTAAAAAAAAGAGTCATGAAAAATTACAAGTCGTTCCGATGAGTTATAGGACTACCTCCACTGCAAAATTTTCGATTTTCTTGGTCTTTTCGAGGTCAAAACCAACGGGACCGTGCTATTTGCGACATTTTAATCATATCTTTTCTCCAGCGCCATCTTTTGAGCAGTAGTATTGATGTGATATTTCAATCGTTTCAATGACTCATTTGTTTTTATTATTTGTGTCAATAAAAATTTTGTTCGTATTACAATGGATCTAAATTGAGTTCACCTATGTAAAATAAGATGGCGCGGTCAATTGGCATACTCTCGAATAGCTCTCAATTTCCATATAAGCACGGTCCGCTTGGTCAAAACTGAAAATTTGTATGGCGACTATCTTAAGTTCACATTGTATCGAATTGAAACTTTCAGGATATTATTTTTTCATTAAAAAAATGAGTCGTCGGGTAATTTCGGGATATGTGCGGAAAAGTTAGTTTTACGTACGTAATACCATTTATTCGTAATTGTTATTACCAATTCAAAAGCAGCGAACGTTTGTTGAAGTAAAAATTATAAACTGAGATGTTAATTTGTTTTTTTTTTATTAAAATTTTAATTTAAATTACATGATGTGTAATGACTTGAAATTCGATCTCATCGTGATGACTTGACATTTTCTGTGATTTATTCTCAAAGTTGCATGATGATTCGATAAGAAATAAACATAAATCCAATACAAATGTGTAGCAATCAATGAAAAATGCGTAAGCCCGAACAATTTCGGGAAATGTGCGGAAAAGTTAGTTTTTCGTTTTCCCATTTATTTGATTTCATTTATAGATGCAGTTTTGTTCATCGTAGAAATTTGTTCCTGTGTTGCTTCACTAGCACGGCCTTTTTGTACTGCAACATCATATGTTAAATTTGCTGTCTCCAAAAATTTTGATTGAAGTTTTTTGTCATTTACTCCAATAACTATTTGGTCACGCAGCATTTCTTCTTCGTTTGTACCGTATGTGTGCACCATGTGTGCACCAGCAATTTAAGATTCATTAAAAACGAATCAAATGATTCACCTTCCTTTTGATGTCTCAGGCGAAATATGAATCGTTCGTACACTGTATTTTTTCGTGGTGTACAAAAATCGGCAAATGCTTTTATTATCTGGCTATACGATGCTTTTTGAATTGCAGTTAGACCAAATGTATCGTAAATTTCCTCTGTTTCTTCACCAATCGCATTGAGAAACGTGTTAGTTTTGTCGACATCGCATTTATCATCCATCCCATTGGTGATTGCAAATATATTGTAGTTTCGTTTAAAACGACGCCAATTTTCACTTAAATTTCCGTCAAATTTGAGCGCTTCTACTGGTTTCACTCGGTGTGTCATATTTCTTTTTCGGCGAATTTGCTCTTTTCTCAACTTAATTTCGATGAATTTTTTAACGATGATGGCACTGGATTGATATTATCTTGTGTCGCTGATCCAACTGCTAATTACTGCATTAGCTTTATTGTGTTGAATTTCTTTGGGTTCTCCTGACCTCTTTTTACTCGTTTTTTGCTTGTGTAGTTTTACGTTTGATACTTTACTTTTTTCCGTCGATAATTTTCATTTCAAATTTGGTTCTTTTTCTTCGTTGCCAATAACTCTTGATCGTAGCTTCATTTATTTGCTTTGTATCTTTATTTATTTATTACGATGTCCTTCTTTTACTTTAATATACTGTGATTTTTTGACTTTAATACATTATTGTATTACTGTGATTTCTTTCGATTATTTTAAAAATTTGCTTCTTTTTTCGTCCATCCTGTTCTCAGCGCCATGTGGTGTGCTGATACGAGAGAGCGAGTAATAGAAAGACGTACGATCTGTGCTATGTGTAAATCATTACTAGTTTTATTATGAACGCTTGCGTGTTAGTATGTATGATGTTAGTATCAATGTATGAGCATTACCAATCGCTAAACTGGTCGTCCAAATGATGCAGTTACGAAAAAACGTCGAGAAAATCGAGAAAATGATAATTTCGAACCGCAAAGTGAAGTTGCAAGAGATAGCTGATGCCTTAAAGTTATCAAAAGGTAGTGTTCTCACCATAATACATTTGGGTATGAAAAAGCTGTTTTCAAAGTGGGTGCCGCTTTTCCTTAAACCAGAATAAAAACAACAACGAATCGACATTTCCGAGAGCTGTTTGGCGATGTTTACGCGTGAAAGTCAGAATTTTTGCGTCGGTACATCACGATGGATGAAACATGGATCCATCATTACACACCGGAGACCAGTCGTGAGTCAGCTGAGTGGAGAGCGCCCGGAGAAAGTGTACCAAAGCGTCCAAACAGCTGGTAAGGTCATGGCCTCTGTTTTTTGGGATGCGCATGGAATTATATTCATTGACTACTTGGAACATGGAAAAACAATCAACATCGACTACTACATTGATTTGTTGGTGCGTTTAAAGGCCGAAATCATCAAAAAAAGACCACATTTGGCGAAGAAAAAAGTGTTGTTTCACCAAAACAATGCACCGTGTCACAAGTCGAAAAAAACCGTAGAAAAAATAGTTGAATTGGGCATCAAATTGTTTCCGCACCCACCGTATAGTCCAGATCTGGCCCCCAGCGATTACCACCTTTTCTCAGAACTCAAAAAGATACTCCGAGGCAAGAGATTTCGCTCTGATGAGGAAGTGATCACCGAAACTGAAGCGTATGTATTTTGAAGGCCTCGACACATCGTTCTGCAAAACCGGTATTGAAAAGTTACAGAAGCGTTGGAATGATTGTATCTCCGCCACAGGGAACTATTGTTTTTGCCAAAAATATTGTTTTTCTTAGTTAGGCCAGAGACTTTTTGACCCGCCTGTTAAATGTCATTTTGAGCCCCAAATGGCACTATGGCAGTCACCATCAGGGGAAGCATGCATACATACACAAACATCACACATATCATGCATATGAAAATAATCGAAGTGATGTTGCGAATATCTCTCCAACGTTCGCTCGCTCAGTTTTACTGTGGCCACAGCAGAGCAATTTGCTTAAATTTTAAATTGTATGTCGAAGATACTTAACAACATTTCATGTCAACGCAAGTTTGCGTTTATGTAACACAGCATAGATTATATCATATCACCCTTATATGGTCGTTCATGAATATATGGAATACAATGTATTAGTACATGCACATGCACAGCATGTCTTTACTTGTATCCGCCGCTTGAAGATAATGTATGTAATAACAAAACAGCTAACTATTGATAAGAAATGATGTTTCCAACAATTCTCGAATTAGTTGAGTTTTATTTATATTTTGTAAATTGAATAAACGCGCCGGGCTATCACATCGATTCGGAGAATTGCACCCAAGGTATGTGCTGACGATTTTACGGCCCATGCAACAAGAAGTGAGCACATTAAAATTGCAATTCGATATATTCATGGAGGCTAAGGATACCTTGGTATTGTTGGCAATTAGTGAGGATGAGTTGACAGCTCACTCCGAATTACTAGTTGGCATCGAAGAAACTTACAACAAGGCAATGGCGCAATTAAATCGACTTTTGGCATCATCATGTCAAGCGGTATAGATAATTGAAGCTTGAACGATTGGTCGTTCCGAAGTTCGATGGCAAATTTAAGAATGCTTTCGAGACGGATTAAAAAAATTACCGGAAGCATACAAACTTCGCAAATTGCGTGAAGCTGTACAAGGTGACGCGTTATTACTCGTTGGAGGTATGTACATGTACACCGTTGGTTATGGTGGAGTTTGGCAGGCATTGAAGGTCCGTTACGATCAAGCGGACGATGCTTTGTATCTTTTCCTGTGTAAAGGGGTAGTGAATGTCATTGGACCGCGCCATCTCTACCTAAACGATTGTACTAAACGCTTCAACATTTCACAACTTCCTCGCCTTCCCCTTCTTCAAACAGCGAGTTTGACAAGCTCCGCATCTTTGCTGTAATTGTTTCAAGAAGGGGAAAAAGTGTTTACTATCTATAGACAAATGATACAGAGGGCGCTGCTGTCAAGCTTAGTGTCAAAATTCAATTTTGCATCGTCCGCTTGGTTACGATAGTCCAAAGCAATTGGCGGATGCATGTGACCAGTTTCATCGGATTAAAGCAACAACCAGCAGAGCGAAATGAGATGTCAAACTGAACATGACAGTTGACATTATCAATTCGAATTGATAATATCGATTTGGATTGAAATTCTCAAGTCTTTCACAAGATAAATGTCAAAGTCATGCGGTCACCCAGCACATGGTCCTTTCTGTTCAAACCTGCATGGTGGTAGGACTGTGTATGAATTTGGTAAATAAATTAATAAATTTGTGCACCTTGTCTCTAATTTTGCCTCACATTTTTGTTAGGGGGTAATTACTCTCATCGTACGCGCAAAAAACTTGCAATCTTGTTGCACGATTTTGCGAGAACTCGTTGTACTCAGTCGACAACTTGCAAATAACGTGCCGAACGGGCACTGTGTACAAAAGTCACATAAACAAAACACGTAAGAACTCGCACGAGTTCGAGTTCTGGCGTTTATGCAATACACTCACATACTAGCTCACACATTAGTCCACATACTGTCACACTGAGTGCGATGTCAACGAGCACGGCTAAAATTCTAGCTAAAAATACGGTCTCCACGAAATTAACACGTGTGTTAAAAGAAAAATTGCCAAGATTAATCGAAAAAATTCTAACCATGTCATCATTCGATTCCGGAAAAAACACTTTGTGACTAGCTTTGCAACCTTTCTTTAAACAAACTAATTTCAGTTGAAATAAATTCTCAAATTTTAATCACTCACAAAATTTGTAAAAGCATCAGTATACAGGGCTGGCCATCTAACGTTTGCATTTTGAATCGGCTTGAACTTTGTTATTTATGAATAAAAAACGATATTATTCATATGACTGCCAGTCGCTTTACAGTACGCCATTCGGTCAACCCAATTTTCAAGCACTTTTTCGATTGTTTTGGCTCGAATTTCATTAATGGCAACTTCGATTTCGTGTTTCAAGGCATCAATCGTCTCTGGATGATTAGCGTAACACTTGTCCTTGACAGCTCCCCACAAAAAATAGTCCAACGGGCTCAAATCGTAGCTCCGAGGCGGCCAATTGACTTCAGATTTTCGGCTGATTATTCGATTTTCTGTGCTTGTGAGCTACCATACAAACTCGTAAAAACTTCTACAAAATTATGGTAAACATATGTACGCGCCACACTCGCAAGAAATTGCAAGAACTTGCAGAACTCGTGTGTTCCGAATTGAACGCATTTAATAACTCTTCTTATTATTTTTTAGTTAATCTTCTTATCATATTCCGTTTAGTTATTAGAATAAATATCGAGTTAAATATACCTCCACAGTATTTTTCTTAATTATTCTGATACCCGATACAACACGTGAGTGTGATTACCCCCTAGCATTTTCGTTCATCTCATTTCACTTTACTAGGATCATTGCATTCTGATCAAAAGCGTATTGCCGCAAACACAATTTTTCTGACAGTTCAACAGATGGCAGATATGGAACTGGAACTCAAACCAATCAAGGCTAACGTGGCTCAGCGAAAAACGCATCTGGAAATCACAACACAGTTCCGTATTGGCAGTGAACTGAATCAAGTAGAATTATTGGAACGATTCAGTACAATTGGACAATTATTTGCTTTTGTTGAACGGCGTGTAATCCGACAAATATTAAATAAATAGTCGTAGTACATCTAACTAATAACACTTGAGTCGGATTCAGAAACAAAAACTGAATTTTAAATGAAACTGAATTCTAACCTGAATGCATTTCGAACATGTTTCGTTTAATTGTTAGCAATTACGACTAATGAGCCAAATTGTTTTATCGTTGACGGCGGGTGAGTAGCACAAACGAAAACGACATTCACTTACACAAAGGCATGTATGAAGATTTAGTGTAAGAGACTGAATCAAGGGGTTTTTTACTACCAAATCACCAAAATGAATTCCAAGCACCAATAAAAATTCATGAAGTACCAGACAATATTCAAATGTACCAAAAATGACCAAACAAAAATCTGCTGATATCTGCAATTCGTATAATAAATACGTATAGACGTATCGAGACAGACGTATGCACGTATGTATTTTTCTATTTCAGCAGATTTTTGTTTGGTCATTTTTGGTACATTTGAATATTTACTGGTACTTCATGGAATTTAATTGGTGCTTGGAATTCATTTTGGTGATTTGGTAGTAAAAAACCCCTTGGACTGAATCGTTTCATCAGAGGAGATGGATGTGGCACTGAAATGGCATATCCATTCGGAACAATATGCAAGCAGTTCTATGCAGAGATGGCCCAGCTTCGTAAATCGGGACAATTGGCATCAACCAGCAAGCTTTTTACACTGAATCCACACATTGACGCTGAGTCTGACAAATTGCGTGCAGGGGGTCGACTGGTGAATGCAGCCGTCTGTGAAGATCAGAAATAACCTATCATATTTTCCCAGCATTCTATCAAAACTTATCACATGGCAAGTTCATCAGGACACTCTCCATGGTGGCATTCAGCTCATGCTCCAAACACTTCGACAAGAATATATTGGATTTTGCACATGCGACCACTGGTCAAACAATGCACTCATTCTTGTGCTGTTTTTCGGAGGCATAGACATCTCAACGGCAGCATTACTGCGATTGCGTGTTATAGCAGCACCACCATTCTCTTCGGCAGGTGTTGATTATTGTGGCACATTTCACATTCGCATTGGCTCAAAAAAGGTATGCACTATGTAGAAGACATACGTGGCTTAGTGTGTATGGTTACTAGAGCAGTATTAGGTACATTGAATTGGCTGAATATTTATCTGCGTAGGCGTTCATCAACGTCTAAACGCGTTTCATCAACAGGTGTGGCCCAAGCAATAAAATTAACATAGAGACATTGACATTAACTTCGTTAATCGTGTCATGAAAGAAGATTTAAAGGAATAGCACAGCGCAGAATCAACAGCTGGCTAATCATGGCACTAAATGGCACTTCAACCCTCCAAGAGCTCCACGTCAGATATAATCCGATTTCACATGAAATGCGCGAAAGTATGTTTTGTGTATGTAATTCTTTTCATTTTCCTGACAAACGATATCTCAACTTACGTAAGTTCCAAGAACTTTCACATCTCTAGAAAAACGAACTACGCAAATGTTCTACAAGCAAAAAATTACGTGTTTTACAAAACAAATGTTTACGAAACTTGTTTTTTAACAAATATCGCATAGGCAATGTCTCAACTGGCGATATTTTTCGCGAACACAGATTTATAGAATTAGAAAAAGTAATTGATCTCGAAATGAATACTAATTTATATAAAATAGTTAATAATGAATTAAAATGTAACATTGTTATTGATTACAAAAGTGATATTCACAATTACGAAACAAGACAAGCGAAAAAAATGCATAAAAATAAAACCAGAAATAAATTTGGATCCCTATCATTTCTAAATCGCGGAATCTCGACTTATACAATAATAATTTATCTTCACCATTGAAACAATCAAATAATATAATAATTTTCAAGAAAAATCTTAAGAAAATATTACTTAATAATCAAGCACTCGAATATAAAACAAAACCAAAATCAAAGTCAAAGACTAACAACCACCAAAGCTCAACTAAATATTAGCAAATAAGCAAAAATGTATTCCTATTTTTAAGGGCGTTCATGTATTTACATTTGCCATCATCAATAAATAAAAAAAAAAAAAAAATATATTTGAATTTCAAATTTATGCTTGAAAAAATGAAAACACATTTCGTGATGTGTGTGGGTCCTTCAAAAAAGTATAAATAGCAAAATTGACACGGCAAAAATAGTATTCTTCGTTTGATATAGCACTGATTCACATGCAGGACAACATACAAGTTTCGATAGAAATCATTTTTATAAGCTACGTAAGTGAGAAATATTTGATGAGAATTCATTCGTTAGCTATGTAGTATACACATACGCATACACTTTTTGTAGTTTTTTTCCACCGTGTATTGATGACAGTTGCTTCGGCTGTGCAGAAATTAATTCCTGAGTAATAGCGCCACGTATTCTTGTTTTCAAATGAAGTGAACCTGAAAATTGTTCCAGTAAAAGTACCCCAACTATTCAAATTTGATTTTTGCATTAGTGATAAGAGATAAGTGATAAGTGTCTTCGGCAAATGTATAAAGCATTGTTATCCTCATCCATTCAAATTTACATGCAATTTTCAAAATTTCGACGTTCCCACACGATGATAAGGGGTTTGTGTATAGATTTAGTAGTTTTTGTGGGTTCAAAAAGTCATACTCAAATTTTTACTTTATTTTGAAAACCATTTATTTACAGAGTATTTGGTATAACATTATCTTTTTTTTCATTCAGATTCATTTGTCTGTGTCTCAACTTAAGGGTCCGGATAAGGCATCATTTTTCGATATCAGATGTTCACAACAAGGTGCGATGAAAGCTCTCAAGAACTAGCGTGAAAGATTACAAATTGCTCATCCAAAACTCTAGGAATTGTTTAACGCTGCGCCTGATGAATGCGACTCAAATATAAGAGCTGATGTAGAACGTGCCGCCGAAGACTTGAGAATTATAGATTCCGCTATTGCAAATCTTGAATTAGCATGCCACAATTGGCATGAATGTTGCAGGCAATTCCTGATAGAATTTGGGAAAACTACGTATGTTGCCTTTCAACCATGTAAAGATAGAGTTCAAAAAATGTTTGAAAATTACTTCAAATATTTGGACGATATATGGTATTTACTAAATAGAGATGTACGAAATGTTGAAAACGTCGTCGATATTAGAAGAATACCGTTCGATGAGATGTATCCATATTCATGGTCATCAAGTGTTCAAGAAATAGCAGAAGGATGTGATGTGTTAGCTCAACTGGAGAAAAATATGGTCGAAGCACAATGCGAAGCGGAGATTGAAAAATATAAAAAAGTTGTCCTGGGATCAGGATCACTACTTCAAACTACAACTTCTTCGGCAGCTCGAAAAAGACTCAGGGTTGAAATGTCTGGAATATGCTAGCTTATAAATTGAACGATGTTAATATTCGCGTTTTGCGAACTTTATTTGTTTTTGTCTGGATCAATAATGCAGCAGGTTTCAGTAGATATGTAACTGAATGAATATTCAATGAATTACTTCTAAATGTACCCAAAAATCGTGAATAAAAAATGTAAAATGTAAATTTGCTTCGATTGGAAAGTATTTTATTGACGCTGAAAATATAATCATAGCTTGATCTTATTCAGCAATTCGTTCATTTTTACTTTTCCGTACACCTCACTGTGTGTAGTAGAAGTATTGTGATCTGTTCAAAAAAATAGCCTTCTGTGCGCTTTTAAGCTTAAAAAACGATTGCAACCATTCCCGTTGACATTTTTCAATATTATTTTTTAAGAAAAAAATAAGTCATACAAAATTTCAAGTCAATCCGATGAGATTCGGGAAATATTCAAATGACAACTAAGTGCTTCGAACGAAACAGCGTAAAGTTGAACGTAAACGTCAAATGAAACGTAAACATTCGATTCAGTGATCCATCGTCTATGCAAACTCCCACTCTCAATCACACATTTTAAAAACGAATATGAATATATCAAGAAAGTAGCCGAATTAAACGGCTTTTCAACGTCGTTGGTCGATGAGTTAATCAAAAAACATTCAACTAAATTAAAAAGATAAAACTTGTCTAGTTTTATTCAAACAATGATGCACCTGAAAAAAAGAAGAGTGGCAATGTCATATGTCCCAAAAATCATCAACAAATTGAAAGGCGTTTCCAAATTAAGTGATAATCGAAATAAATATACTCGGTGGCACTAAAGACAAAACAGACGATTAAAAAAAGTCGGGAAATTATCGCATTGAATGTAGTGTATGTGGTTGTGTTTACATTGGTCAAACCAAGAGAGCTATTTGCACTCGTTTCGCAGAACACATTAAAAGTGTATTGAGAAGAGAGAGATAAGAAAGTCGGCGTTTGTCGCTCACATTTATGAAGAAAAACATCCAACGAACAACACACAGTGTACAATTATTGAAACGTGTTACCGATGAACGTAGACTAGATTCTTCCAAATGTGTTTATATTTGAACACAGAAAATTCCGTAAATCTCGATTCCGGCAACATTGATTCGTTTCTTTTTTCTTTTACTAAGAACAATCGAAGCACTACAAAATAGTTGCTGTTTGTTTTGTTTTTGTATCAGCTGTGTATCTCAACATTTGGACGGCTTGTGTTTAGGAGACATTCGATTCGATTTTGAGTCGTGATTGCTGATGATACATTCAGGTTAGTTTTGTTAATAAATTAAAATTATTTCTGGAGAAAAAATCCCGTGTAAAGTAAATAAGGTGATATCAGACAATAGTGTCATAAATCATTTCGATAATAAAACCATTCTCACGCAAAGTTTTGAAATTGACCCTCTTTCTCGATTTGAGAAAAAAAAAAATTGTGCTGTATTATATTTTTCATCATAAAAAACTTGATTTTTACGACTTTTTGTAGTGTTTTCTCGATACTAGAAAAATAATTAAAAGTGGACATCAACATAATAATAATAATAATAAGTTCTTTATTTAGACAATGCCATTTACGTAGCTAATACATTTCATATTTCATTTCGTTACTTAATACTTAATACGATGACTTGATATAATTTCTTAGCTTATTATCGAAATGTCTCTGTAAGATTTCACATTTTATCTCCCCTGGGAGTGAGTTATAAATTTTGATTCCTCTGTAAAACAAAGAGTTCTGGCTGCATGCCTTGGTTGCATTAATCAACTCTATTTCATTGCTATTTCTAAGTGTTCTACTGTTTGTTTTGTCTTTAAATTTAATTCTATTTTTCAAATACATGGGCATCTCACCGTTTATAATTTTATATATAAAAATCATAGTTCTAAAAATCAAAATTTGCCTCACATTTAAAAGGTTTAATGCATTCAACATAGGTTTTGAGCTTGTGAAACGATCAACCCCAAGTACAATTTTCAAACATTTGTTTACTTGAAATAACAACAAAATTGCATATCACATTTCCAATGTATCACGTTGCGTTCTTTTGCTTATTATAAATAAAGGCATTTGCCAATGCACAACCAGTTCTTATTGTGACTTCAAATAAAACACTTGCGTTTTATTTACTCACTTTTATTTCCCCATTCAGCACAAAATATCAAGTTGGTAGCAAAGCGAAGTTCGGTGTAAAGTTTAATTATTCTTGTATCGTTTGTTTTTTCGTGCTTTGTAAAAAATGGGTAAAGAACTCAACATCATAAAATTGACCGGATCGGACAACTATCATGTCTGGAAGTTCGCGGTTAAAAATTTGATTGATTATGAGGGACTAACCGAAGCACTCACACCGGTTGATACCCTTACGCCAAATGTGGCAACAATGACTGATATTGCGAAATTGGCTAAAGCCAAAGGATTATTGGCACTGAGTGTAGAGCCTAGTATATACGCGCATATATCATCAGCAACGAGTGCATTGGAAATTTGGAATGTGTTAAAAACTCTGTTTGAAGATCGTGGTTTATCGCGTAGAATTACGTTGTTGCGTGAACTTATTTCCATTCGACTTGAAGATTCTGATAACATGAACGATTATATCGGAAAGATCAAGTCAACGTCGAATAAATTGATCGGAATAGGATTCAATCTAACAGGTGAATGGCTGGGTGCTATCATGTTAGCGGGATTGACCGAAGACTTTCGTCCATTAATAATGGGAATTGAAACCAACAACGAACAAATAACCGCCGAATTGGTTACTACAAAATTGCTAGATATGCAAGCTTCGAATAGTGGTGAAACAAGTGCCTTTTTTAACAAAAATAAGAAAAAGAAATTCCATAAAAAAAAATGTTATACGTGTGGATCGGTATCGCACTTAAGTAACGCGTGTGACAGTAAAGATACAAAAAATAATAAGGCTGACAAGTCAAAAAATGAAAAAAAAGGTGGCAAAAAAGACGATTCGAAGAAAGCAGCCTTTATAGCTCTAATGTGTAAAAGTGACATCGCAGCAAACGACGATAGTTGGTATATCGACTCTGGTGCCGGCTGCCACATGATAAAGAGCGATAAAGGAATGCGAAACTCAAAACCGTCTGAGATCAGCAGTATTATGAGTGCGAACAATGAAAAAATGAACGTGAAAAAATGTGGTGATGTATCAATTGAACTAAATGATATGTGCATTTCAGTTGATAGTGTTCTACATGTGCCTGACATTGCTGCAAACTTACTTTCTGTATACAAAATATGCCAGAAAGACAATAACGTAAATTTCAATAAAAACGGTTGCACAATTACTAACTCAAACGGTGAAGTGATCGTGTTCGTTAAACCAACCAACGGAGTTTACAAAATTGGCAATAAAGCAAAAAATATGTGCTTACTTGCAGCTGACAATCGCGATAGTGCCATCACGTGGCATCGCCGGTTGGGTCATATGAACCTTCAGACAATGCAAAAAATGCGTTCAAACATTAATGGCATTGTTTTTTCACGTGATGAAAATTTGGTTCGCGCATGTATGATTTGTGCAAGAGCAAAAAGCACACGCTTACCGTTTACATTGAGTACAACAAAGTCAAAAGAGAAACTCGAGATCATACACACGGATATCATGGGGCCAATGGAGACGGCTTCAATTAGTGGAAAACGTTATTGTCTAACGTTTATTGATGATTTCTCGCGCAAAGTATGGGTGAGATTTCTGCGACATAAGTCTGAAACTTTTGACGAGTTCAAAGCTTTCCGTACCATGATAGAAAAACAAACAGACAGTCAAATCAAGATTATCCGATCGGACAACGGTGGTGAATATTGCTGTGATCTTTTTGAAAAGTATTGCCGGGACCATGGTATACGACATCAATTCACAACACCATATACACCGGAACAAAATGGTGTGTCCGAAAGAATGAACAGAACGCTTAAAGAAAAGGCCAAGTGCATGATTTTTGACGCTCAATTACCAAAATCATATTGGGCCGAGGCAATTAACATGGCCGCTTACATTGTTAATCATTCCATAAATTCTGTGCTAAAGGATAAGACGCCTGATGAAGTTTTTTATGACACCAAGATTGATGTATCCGATTTAAAAATCTTTGGATCAAAAGTCATGGTGCATGTTCCAAAGCAAAGACGTCGAAAGTGGGATGCCAATGCGAAAGAAATGATTTTTGTTGGGCATGATGACGATAGGAAAGGCTATCGTTGTATCGATCAAGATACACGCAGGCTCACTATAAGTCGCGACGTTCGTTTTTATGAAAATGTGACCGACACACTCAATGTTGAACATGACACCGACGAAGAGAGTGTAAAAGATTTTTTGGATACTGACACTGGGGTGGTCGATGATCAAAATGAGAGCTTTGAAAGTGCGATTGATTCGGAACAAACTCTTACGGGGAGTGCTTTAGGTGATGTAGCTGAACATGACATCGAAGAAACAATGCATGAGACATCAGTTGAGGCAGATGATACGAGAAATGATCCAACATACCAAACACGAGCAAATGTGGAAACCGTGAACACAGAACGACCACAACCGAGAACGCGTCGACCTATTGAACGTCTTCAAGTCGCATGGTCAGCCTTTTTGGCCGAACCTGTAACTGTTGAGCAGGCATTCGAAAGCCAAAACGCCGAAGATTGGAAAAGGGCGATGGACGAGGAAATGAATTCTCACCGTATAAACAAAACGTGGTCGTTAACGCAATTACCACCGGATCGAAAAGCTATTAAGTCACGATGGGTTTTCAAACTGAAGGAAAACGCAAATGAAAGGCGTTTCAAGGCCCGTCTAGTGGCGAAAGGCTTTTCGCAAAGGCATGGAATCGATTATGATGAGACTTTCAGTCCAGTCGTGCGTACCACTACACTTCGTATAATGTTTGGAATAACTGCTCAACTTAACTTGAAAATCCATCAAATGGATGCCATCACGGCATTTTTACAAAGTGATTTGGATGAAACCATATATATGCAACAGCCTGATGCATATAATGATGGTACGAATCAAGTTTGCAAACTAAATAAAGCCATTTATGGTTTGAAGCAGGCCGGGCGACAGTGGAATGTCAAATTAAGTGATGCACTAGTAAAATTTGGACTTATTAAATCGAGCCTCGACCCATGTATTTTCTACAGTAAAGACAAAGTGTTAGTAATCGCGGTGTATGTTGATGACATACTAATTTTTTACAAATCGAGAGATGACCTGAGTGAAATTAAAACTCAATTGAATAAACATTTTAATATGAAAGACATTGGTCATGCTACGGAATGCATCGGTTTAAAAATAAATCAGTACAGCGAAAAAATTGAAGTCGATCAAACGAAATACATTGAAGAAGTGATCAAACGGTTCAATCAAGTGAATGAAAGGGTTGCCAAAACACCCAGTGATCCGAACATTAAATTATCAGTGAGAATGATCGACGATAAAAATGATATTACGGGCCATGTACCTTACCAAGAGGCAGTTGGTAGTTTGCTATATATTGCACAGGGTACCAGGCCAGACATCGCTTTTTCGGTAAACGACGTCAGTCGCTTCAACAGTAAACACTGTGAACAACATTGGGACGCAGTGCTACGCATCATTCGGTATCTAAAGGGTACAAAAAACCTAAAACTGTGTTATCAAAAAACGGGTGACGAGTGTGATCTTCATGGTTTTTCTGATGCTGACTGGGCGTCCGATATCGATAAGCGCCGCTCCTGCACGGGCTTTGTATTCAAATTGTGTGGAGCAGCCATCAGCTGGAAAAGCCAACGACAGAGTATAGTTGCACTCTCCTCGACCGAGGCTGAGTATATTGCTCTTTCATCGACTGTAAGAGAAAGTTTATGGATACAGCAATTCATAAACGAATTAACACCATCATTCGTATCAACAGTACCCATATACGAAGATAATTCAAGCTCAATTAAGATCGGTGAAAAAGAGGCTTTTCGTGAACGAACAAAGCACATAGATGTCAGATATCATCATACAAGGCAACAAATAGCTAAAAAGCTGATCAGGTTGCATTATGTGTCAACACACGACAACACAGCTGATCTGCTGACAAAGGCATTAACCGGAGAAAAAACTTTGAAATTCGCAACCGAAATGGGTTTGCATAAAATGACATAACATCCTTTTTTTTTGTTTCTTTCCCTTTTTTTTGCTTAATGCAGGTATACGCAGTCAGCAATTCAACAATTAATGCTTAGTGTTAAGATTTTCTTGGTATAAATATCCATGTCACCACAGCAATAAACCTCAGTCACAATTGTTCAGTTAAACTGATAATAAATCGATTCAAACACAACATTCATTATGGGTTGGTTCACGTCATCGGAAGAAATAGAGAGCGAGTCAAAGACGGTCGATACGAGTGGTCATGTGAACAATAACATTATCATTGGCGAAGCGCGCGACACACACAATCAGCTAATTGTCAACGAGAAAATACTATTGGCATCATATTGCCTCATCGCGTGCGAAATTATAAAGATTATAGCCTGCGCCGTCATGCATTATAAGAGGGCAATAAAGAAACGCTACAACGGACCACCGAGAGTTTGATAATAAGATTTTACTGTTTTTTTTTTGTTTTTGTTCACTGCTAATTTAGTTATCCATTAAATCAGAATGTTCGAAGAAATTAAAAATTTATCAAACAAGAGAGTGACTTGAAATAACAACAAAATTGCATATCACATTTCCAATGTATCACGTTGCGTTCTTTTGCTTATTATAAATAAAGGCATTTGCCAATGCACAACCAGTTCTTATTGTGACTTCAAATAAAACACTTGCGTTTTATTTACTCACTTTTATTTCCCCATTCAGCACAAAATATCAAGTTGTTTTGCAGAATCTGCAGTCTATCCAAATCACAATCATTGCACAAAAACAACACAGACGAGCAATATGTAAAATGTGGTTCAATAATAGTTTTATAAAGTGATGCCTTTTGGCCCGAGTTCAGCTCATTTCTTAAACGACTCAAAACATTTACTTTTTTACCAATTTTTTTGCATAAATATTCAGTATTCTTGTCAAATTTCAATTTGTCGTCAATAATTATTCCTAAATACTTAATTTCTCTTTCAATCGTCAATCTACTACCATTGATTTGAATATTAACATTACTTCGGTCAATTTGCTTATTTGCTATAATCATTACTTTGGTTTTATCAACATTCAGTTTTAATTTGTTCTGACATAATTTATCAAACAAACAAGACAAGTCATCATTTAATTGTTTAACACAATCATTCAAATCGCTAGCAATTATATAAATCAACGTATCGTCAGCAAACATCTTGATTTTACAAAAACGTAAACATTCAGCTAAATCATTAATATAGAGAATGAATAAGAGTGGTCCTAGTATAGAGCCCTGTGGCACACCTAAACGATTATTAATCTCTTGTGAAATCACATTACATATTTTTACTACTTGTGTTCTGCCGGTGAGATAACTTCTGAACCATTGTAGTTCAACACCAGTCACCCCAAAGTCATGTTCTAGTTTGATTAGCAGCAATAATGGTTCAATTGTTTCGAACGCACGTTGAAAGTCGAGAAAGACTGCAATTATAATTTTGGAATCATTCATTGCATCCTTCCATTCGAAAAGTACATCGTTGATTGCTGCCTCACACGAATAATGTTCTCTGAATCCTGACTGGTATTGGTACAAAAAGTTATGCTTTTTGATGTAATCGGCGAACTGCGAATAGGCTAATTTTTCAATCAATTTCTCAATGCACGGTAACATGTTTATTGGTCGATATTCATTTATTAGCACTGTACCACTTTTCTTCTGTATTGGAATTATCGTCGATTTTTTTAGCGCTTTAGGAAAAACTCCCATTTGAAAAGAGTTATTGATGACATCAACTAGTTGCGGGCCAATAACATACATCGCATCCATTAGAACATTTGCATTGAGAAAGTATTCGTCGGTGTTGATTTTCAGCTCTTTGATGCATGCTTTCATAGCGTTTATTGAAACACCATTAAATCTAAACGGTGGATGCTGTAAAGTTGTTGTTGTGTTATGCTCAAACTGAATTTGTGGTATGTTTCGGTTGAGTTCAACGATGCTATTCACGAAAAATTGATTGAATTGGTTCACAATTTGCTCATCATCTTCATACGTATTGTCACCATCTTTGATGTATGACAAATCACTTTTCTCTTTGCTCAAAATCGAATTCAAAACTTTCCATGTTTGCTTCATATCACCTTTGGCATTATTCAATTTGGTTTGATTTGTCTCGAATCTTTTTTCTTTTATCGCGTTTTTATATTTGTTTTGAACAAACGATATTCATGCCACTTTTCATCCGATTTTGATTCACCAGCAAATCTCGCCATTCTGTACATATCATTTTTCTGTTACGCATTTGTTCTAAATGTTGGTCGAAAGAATCTTGATTTGCTTTGATCACTTTTATTTCTTAAATTGCTCTGTACTTTTGCTCAGAATGTTGAGAAGCCAGTCCATTTTATCGTCCACTGAATAAATGTGCACTTGATCCCATTGCTGAATATCATTTTCAAGTGATTGCCATAAACTGTTTTTATCATAATTCCTCCATACCGTTGTTTCACGATTTTTTGGCTTAATTCCTTCTACTTTGCCTTCTATTATTCCTTCAATTATAGAATGGTCAGTGATTTGATCGTCAATAAGCACTTTACATAACACATTTCTTCTATTTATGTTAGTAATAACAATCAATCAATGTCGACGAATTTTTTTCAACTCTTGTCGGACTCTTCACTAGCTGTTTCATTCCATTATCACAGCAAATGTTTTTCAGCCTCTGTACATGATTCGTGCTCGAGAGTAAATCGATGTTAAAATCTCCACACACGATTATTTGTTTCCCATATGAAATCGCTTCAAACCATTCATTAAATGAGAGCAAAACTTCAGTTTTATTTTCACTGGCTGACAAATAAACACCAGCTAAAATTGTTGACACTTTGTTTATATCAATTTCAAGAGACAAATACCCATGCGATTTTCTGTTCAATGATGGACACATTTTTATATTTAATACGACTATTTACATAAACAGAGACGCCACCAGTATGTTTAGAGTACGATTTACAATGAATACACACATAATTATTTATCTTCAAATCACTAATATCACAGTCGTCGATCACATGAGTTTCATTCAGGAAGCAAATGTCTGGCAATCTTTTTTTTATCACATATTTTAATTCGTCGAAATTGTTACGTATACCACAAATGTTTGAGCATAACACCTTCAGCTTTTTGAATGATTGCTATTCTGCTGGATTGTACTCGATTTTATTTCGTAGAACCGCTAAACGGCGCTGCAAAATGCTGCATTCTTTGCTGTACGCATGATGACTGGTCTTCAAATTCATTTTGCTCGATTCATTTGCTGCTTTACAGTTGACACAACATAGCTTCTTTGATTTGCAGTCATCCAATTTATGATTACCGGCACATTTGCTGCATGATTGCGTTGTTTGCTTACATTGCCCAGCAATGTGAGAGAAGCCACAGCATTTGAAACAGCGTTTCAAATACAGATGTTCTAAAATTCGGCATTCTCTCCACGGCAAATTCAATACACCAATTTCAAGCAATTTCTTGTATACGGTACTCTTAACCTCAACAATGGCCTCTTTTGTTGTTGTACCACGAAATTTTCTTGAAATAATCGCTACCAATTTAATTTCAAAATCACGAATGTTCTCATTGTTCTGCTTCAGCTCATTAATAACTGATTCATCTGCTAATTGCGTATCAATATTCGTGATACGTAGCCGTGGATCTTTAACGACTGGCAAAAACACATCATATTCATCACCAAGTTTTTCGTGGACCATTTGCTTTACCTTCATTGTTTCAGTAGCATTGCTACATTGCAAAACTACACCACCATCACGAGCATTTCGAGTACCGCACACATTAACCGATTTTTTATCGACTGTCTTGACAATTTCTTCCATGGTTTTTTTGCTGTGTTGCTTGTTTTTCGGCTTAATGACAACCGCTGGTTTTATTGGTTTAGTTGAGGCAACATTCGCATACGAATTGTTGTCAGGTGTCACCTTTGCTGACGTTGTTGCATTTGGTCCAAACGAATTAATTTTTTCATTCAATAAATTGACCTTTTTAACTAAATCAACCAATGAATTTGCCATTTTGCCCATCAAATTGTTGTTGCTAGCAATCGTTTCATTTTGCTTTTGACAGCTCAAATCAGTTTTGTAAACCACCAATGTCAACTCTTCTATTTTCTTTTCGATGGATTCATCTGTGGTTGTAACGCAGAACGGACATAAAATACGCAATGAATTACTTGTTTTTCTTGCTTTCACATCAGTTTTTCTTACACCGGTGCAATTGTTGTGAAATGCCGAACCACATTTATCACATATAAACGACTCAAATTTCGCTTCTTCTTCTTCTTTTATATCTTTTTCACAGCTTTGGCACATCGACATTTTTCCAGTTTGTTTGTGATATTTTTAGTTTGTTTTGTTTAAACTCCAATGTCTTTTTGTTTATAAGTTCACAAAACAACAATAAGAACACTCAAATAAAAAACTTCATCGATTTATCCTTAAAAACACCAAAAATATATAACAAACACCTCGTAATGACTTCCAATTTTCTGTGATTTATTCTCAAAGTTGCATGATGATTCGATAAGAAATAAACATAAATCCAATACTAATGAGTAGCAATCAATGAAAAACGCGTAAGCCCGAACAATTTCGGGAAATGTGCGGAAAATTTAGTTTTACGTACTTAAGACCATTTATTTAATATGTAAAACACTGTGCTGGTGTTTCCTTGATAATTTTATGCTAAGGTTTATATATGTATAAAGAGAGAATTATTTTCGATTTATTTGACTTAATTATTCTTCGCATGGTACACATAACTATATTTAATGATAGAATACCTTTAATGTATGTGGGCATGTGCCGCATCATACGTTGCACTTTCGCAACCGCCGCAAGCTTCGTCACTTCATCTTATGCATGCGTTACGCAATTAAACTCAGTCAACTCATATTTCAAAACCGCATTATGCAAAATAAATTTGTGCTTATATTTATTTTTTATTATAAGTTTTTGTGATTTCTGACATAAAAATATTGTTGATTTTTGCAAGTCAAATAATGCAAAAATACATTCATAATTCCATTTGCTGATCATAAATAATTATTTATAACGCTGTTCTAATTATAACGCCTATTTATTCGATTTCAAACCTTTCTATGATATGTAGAATCATTTACAAATTTAGGTACACAAATTAGGAAAAGTCGTAAAAATTGAGAGAGAGAGAGAGAGCGCGCATGCGTGTGTGTGCTTGCGGCAACCGCACTACTCTTTATGAGTAAGCGTAACACTTGTGCACATCTACGGCTAATGGATAGGCATTAGCCGGCTAAGCAAACCGGCCAACAAACGTGGATCATTGCGTCGTCTCTGATATAAAAAGAAGTGTACATTTTGATTGTCACTCCATAACTCGAGAACGGCTCGACCGATTGCCATAAAATTTTTAGGGAAGGTGCAGGGAGGAGTGATGATGGTTAGTTGATTCATATATATATATAAATCAAAATCGGTTCAGCCATTCTCGAGTTATGATTTTTTTCCTGAAAAAATTCAACATTTGAAAAAAAAAAGTTTAAATTTCGGTCCGACCTAACGAAAAAAATCGATTCAAACTACTACACAAACTTATAAAGGGTGATTTTTTAAGTGGTTTCTTTTTGAAAATCGAAAAAAAACGCAAAAAATTTCGAAAAGTGAATCAAATCTTTATTGAAATCGATAAATTGGTTCTTGCCATTTACTTTTTGAAAATAATTTCATGTCCCACAAAAAATAATCCAGGGGCGTTAAATCGCACGATCTGGCCGGCCAATGAACGGGGCCGAAACGAGAGATGAACTGTTCGCCGAACTTACGGCGCAGTTCGTCCATGGATGGACCCGCTGTGTGGCTGGAGGCGCAAGCGTTGCTCGTTTGTAAGTCTTTTTATCTTGAAATTGCAAAGCATACTGAGTATTTTTGACTGTGACAGACGTCAGTTGGAATTTGACATCTGTCAAAAAATTAAACGTCAAAAAGAAACCAGCTAAAAAATCACCCTTTATATACTATATACACACATTCATTTGATTGACAGCATACAAATTTTAAACAGATGAACCTGTCAAAATGCACATGTTTGCCAATCACTTTCTTCTGATACAGCCGGTCTTACATTCACTGCTTTCCAATTGGAATTTTATTACAAGTGATTTTTTTTTTAGTTTCATAAATATTGGTTGGTGTTAGTAAATGTTGTTGGACCACGTTCATTTCAACATTTGCGAAGAGTAAATGGTCATTTATGTGTGACGTATCGTGAAGCATGCGAGCAATTAGGTTTACTTGAAAATGATGCGCATTGGGATTTAACGCTTCACGATGCATCGATTGCTTCTTCTCCACATCAAATACGTATGTTATATGCCATAATCATATCAACATGTTTTCCATCAAATCCACTTGAATTGTGGAATAAATACAAAGATTTTATGGCAGAAGAATATTTGATTCCAATGCGTCATCACACAAGAATCGCTGATTTGCTGATTTCATTGGAAATGTATAATGAGGCATTGATAGCGATTGAAGATATGTGACTTACGATTGCAAATAAAGCATTAGGGCAATTAGGTTTGTCACCACCCAATCGTCCAATGCATGATTCATTTGATCGAGAATTGCAACGTGAACAACAGTATGATCCCAATGAATTGCAAACATTTGTGAATTTAAATGTTCCCAAATTAAATGACCATCAAAAACATGTCTATGATACCATCATGCAAGCTGTACAAAATGAAGTCGGCGGATTATATTTTTTGGATGCGCTTGGTGGTACGGGAAAAACATTTGTGATATCACTGATTTTGGCAGCCATTCGATCGCAACGAAAAATTGCATTGGCACTTGCTCCGTCGGGAATCGCTGCTACTCTATTGGATGGTGGACGAACAGCGCACTCTGCATTAAAATTGCCGTTGAATGTGCAGATCGGTTCTCGAAGCAATTGTTAGATATTGGAAATGGCAAAGTTCGAGTCGATAATACAAATGGATTGATTACATTGCCGAACAATTTTTGTACCATTCTCCAATCAACAGAAGAGTTGATTGAAAGTGTATTTCCAAATATTGTTCAAAATTACAGGAATCAAAATTGGTTGAGAGAACGCGCAATACTGCCACCAAAAAATGTACACGTCAATGCAATCAATTATCAGATTCAAGAAAAATTGCCAGGTGCAGTGATATCATATAAATCTGTTGATAGCGCAATGAATGCAGATGATGCAGTGAATTATCCAATTGAATTTTTGAATTCACTTGAACCACCGGGTATGCCACCGCATTATTTGAATTTAAAGGTTGGCTCATCAATTATTTTATTGCGGAATTTAAATGCCCCAAAACTGTGCAATGGCACAAAATTAGCAGCAAAAAAATTGATGCCGAATTTAATTGAAGCCACAATATTGACCGGAACAGCGAAAGGTGAAATTGTGCTCATACCACGAATTCCACTGATTCCAACAGACATGCCATTT
Source organism: Obolodiplosis robiniae (assembly GCA_028476595.1). Lineage (NCBI taxonomy): Eukaryota > Metazoa > Arthropoda > Insecta > Diptera > Cecidomyiidae > Obolodiplosis > Obolodiplosis robiniae. Next base: position 44,319,591 of record CM052015.1, read on the forward strand.
GAATTTAAGCGTTTGCAATTCCCACTGCGTCTATCATTTGCCATGTCCATCAATAAGGCGCATGGACAAACCAAGGGGCAGATCACTCTGAAAATTACTTTGAAATTACATGTTTTAGATCTAAATTACTTACGCAATTAGATTTTTTTTGGAATTACTTTTGTATGCAAAATCTGAAGTAATACGAAATGTCAAACGTTCATACAAACGTATATGGCTTTGTGTATGTCAATTTATAAGTTTTCTTGTGGTTTCTGTAAAATAAATGCATTTCCCAAAATGGATTTTTGGGATGTTATCGAAAATAACTTTGGTTTTGAAATTAAAAAATGCATTAAGTATAGTTTCAAGTGAGTGTTGCGTTCAAATTTGTTCGCTCATGTTTTATTGCATTGTTTCATCTTTTTTGTAGATTGAACGGATTTGATAATGTGATTGCCTTCAAAAATGTCGAAACTAGACATATCAACAGCATTAAACATTTCATAAGAGAAAATCACACAAACATTTCTGAGTTAAACTCAGCGGAATTCAAATCAGATATTTTCGGTTTTTATGCAGAAAAGTTAGACGAATTCCAGTTTTTTGATGGTGACCGACTTCTTATTATGGAGTTGGTAAATCATATCAAAAAGAAATTTGAGATAATGGGTTTCAAAGCTGCACTACAATATTTCAAGCCAGTTCAAGGCCGATGTGAAGTTCAAACAAATAAATAAAGTGCTTCGGTCAAGCTAAATGTTTGCCAAAATATTGAAAAATTACAATCGGCCGCCGAAAGAAATTCGAACCGTAAAAAAGGAGGATTTAGATACGATACTGAGATTAAAATGTTTGCGTTTAATTATTGGACCACTGGGCTATGAAACACTTTATAGAAATTTAGAATCATCCATTCCAGCATTTTCATCTGTGAATCGTTACGTTCGACATCTTGATTCTCACATCACTGAAGGAATTTTGCGTTGTGATGAGCTTCTACTCTATTTGAAAAAAAGAAATTTACCATTAGTGGTAGGCCTCGCTGAAGATGGCACAAGAATAGACAGTCGTGTGCAATATAAACGGTTAAGTTCTATTCATAACCAATTGGTTGGTTTCGCATCACCAACATGTAATATGACCGGCTTACCACTTCCGTTTAGTTTTCCGGCAAGGAATACTGATGATATAGTAAATCACTTTTCGAATGAAAACTCAGTTTCATCATTTTTGAATGTAGTGATGGCCCAACTGCTAGGCGATGCCCCAGCATTTTGTTTACTCACTTTTGGTTCGGATAATCGCTATACTGCAAACGATGTTTCTAATCGATGGAAATCTATTATTTGTAAGCTGAATGAGATGGTAATAAAAGTGATATTTGTTTCTTCAGACTCTGATCCAAAATATAATAGCGCAATGAGAAATCTATCAAACATTGGGAAACAGAGTCAATTCAATTGGTTTTCGTGCTACACGAACAGTGATGTCCCATTTTACATTCAAGATCACATTCATATCGGCACTAAAATGAGAAACTTTCTCCTCCGTTTCCTGTATAATAAACATGTTTTACCGTTTGGAAAATTTTTCATCACAATAGATCATTTACAATTTGTGAGAGAGAATTTTCCAAAGGATCAACATCAATTAACAAAATCAACATTAAATCCTGTTGATCGACAACATTTTGAATCTGTGCGAAAAATTTGTGATGATAGAGTTTTAAATCTATTAAAAAACAATGTTCCTGGTAGTGAAGGCACTGTGCAATTTTTACAGATTTTACGCGATGCAATTGGTGCTTATATGGAGAAAAATTTGAATCCGCTTCAAAGAATCAACAAAATTTGGTATTCATTGTTTTTAGTTCGCATTCGGCGTGATTTCATCATATCAACGAAAAAATACACACTTAAAAACAATTTTTTGACAACAAATTGCTACTAATGTTTAGAAATTAATTCACACAGTTTAGTCTTATGTGTTCTATATTTGTACAAAACCGGCCAACCAGAATTATTTCTGCCCTATTTATTCAGTAGCCAGTCATGCGAATCTATTTTTCGTCAGTTCAGATCAATGACATCAACATATTCTACGGTGACTAACTGTACTGTAAAAGAGGCAATTTCAAGAGTGGGAAAAATTCAATTACAAAATGACATAATGCACAGCACTTCACCATGTTTTATTTATCCTCGCTTAAAGCAACAATCAGATTCTGATTCAAAAATAATCCATCCATTAGAAATGTACAATGAAATAATTGTCTGTGAAAAGAATGCAATTAATACCGCAAAAAAAATGGGTTTGATCGCTAAAGAAAATGCACGATACAAAAATACTATATGTAAATTAAATCCATACACGCCAAAGGTAAATTGCATCACGAAAAAACTGAATTCTCTTCACATTGATGAAACAAAGTTGTTGAGAATGCCTGATCCTCGAAATATACAGCTGAAAGATTATTCTGGTAAGCTGAAATGTGCAGAGTTAGACGAGAGAAGTAGTTATGCCGAGTTATTCAATGCGACTGGAAGAAGAATAATTGTGCGAAAAACATCATTGTGTTGGCTGTTGCGGAATGAGTGCCGCAAAGTAAGTAGCGATCGATTGCTGCGAGTTCGAAACAAAACTGAGAAACGCTCAGCAAATGTAAATAAAACAACTCTATCAAACACCGTTATCAAAAGTAAAAAAAACAAAACATTCCGACAAACATCGAGACGATTCAAGTAATTCAAAAAGCTTTTATTTTTTTATTAAGAATGAAAGAAAAAGAGTATGCATACATCCATTTCGTTCAGCACGTTTAAATTCATTTAATAAAAATAAACAAAACAAAGCGAAGCAAAAGGAAAAATTAAGCCTAATTAATAACAATGTTTATAAATGGATGCCTTTTTATGTCAGTCATATGTTTAAAGTAATTCAGATTTAAAATCGATAAGCGTGCATTGTTATGTCTCTAATACATAATGTATAAATGATTTTTTTTAGTAAAGAGTGTATGTGTTTCAAATATTGCCTTTCATATTTACTTCTTACGTTTAAGAACAAAATCAACTGCCTTGAATGCATTTACAGAGTTAATATCAATAGTACTGTCATAGTGATTGCGAATATAATATCCATCTCTACCCATTCCACCAATTCGATATGCAATAGGAATAGTTTCATCGTGTATTTTTTTTTTATCGCTTGAAATATAATACGATCCATTTTCGTCGAAAATCACAACATTTTTGGCATATATATTTGATGCTGCGATGATAGATTTTGTTCCACCCCAAACACAATTTCTTGAAAGTGAATTCATCACGAAGTTTCGGCATTCGTCAACATTGTCAACTATTTGCTCTTTTGTATTTTTTTTCATAAACACGATCTTTCAATGGAAACAAAAGCGAGTCGAAGTTTTCTGGTAATAATATGTGTGCAACAACATCGGCTCTCAATTTTTCGGTGGCTGCTAAATGATCTGCGCTGTCGATAGGATAATGGTAAATTTGATGAGCAATAGAACCAAATAAGCAATTTGCATCACCTTCTATTTTGGCCACCGTTAATTGTGCTTCTTCATTATTGTCTTGCAGGAAATTCATTTGTTCTTGTCGATCGCTGCTGCAAAGACCGGCATGCACCATTTGTGTTATGTGTTGAGCAAATTGACTGTAAAAAGATGTGCTGGCACTGTTTGAATTTAAGTTTGAATTGTTTTCTTGGACTTCATATTCTTCGACTATGAGCAAATCTGAATCGTCATTTGTTTGCATATTTTCGTCAGCAATATCGCCAACATTATCGTCAACAATAGGTGTTAATTTAACAACCTCTTCAAGAACCTTTCGCTGTTTGCCATTTCTACGAATCGTTGGTAATTTATGAATGTCAGTCAAGTGTTTTCCGAAATTCGATATTATCCAAGTGCCATTTTTATCAGGGTCGTGATTGTAGTAAACTCGATGGTCCCAATTCTTTTTCATTTTGTTATTACGGCAGATAAATACAAGTGATGATTCCATAAATTTGCCCATTTTCTATTTTAACGTTAACAATTTTTGCATCCGAACATTCAAAATCAAACAGATGACCAGCTCCGTGACCTTCAAAACACGATTGAACTTTTTCAAATAAATGCTGTTTCAATACTACCACATTATGAGTTGAATTCACTATTTAGTTAATCGGTTCATTTTCTGAATTTGTATAATACTTTTCGAAGAAATGTTCGGCAAAGAACTGTTGAAAAAACCATGACATTTGCGATTTTTTTTCTTGGTTTTCATTTTAAATTCATGCAAACCACTATTGATTCCGTTTTCATCGACCATTGCTGTTACATGTCGTGAAAGCTCATAAATTAGCACTTTATCACCATCTCGAAAATAAAAACTGTTTGGATCTGATTTACAATGTTCACCAAAAATATCTGTTAGTAAATCATCGTCTGCAAGAAATTCACTATTCGGATCATAATTTTCACCAATGGTTTTTCTTTTGGCTATTTCAAGTGCATTCTCACGAACAAATTTTTCGATTCCTTCAAGACGTTCGGCATTTATTTGCTTCATACAAATCGGATTGCTGTATCCCGTGATGCTATTTGAATCAAAATAATAAATATAATTGAATGCACATTGCACAATTTTCAAATGTAAGGAAACTAAATACTTACTCAAATGCATTTTTGATAAAATTTGCAATTGTGATGAAGTCTTTTTCAACAATATTCCAAAAATGCTGTTCCATTTTCGATTGATATCAATAATTTTGTTTGACTGGGTGATTCATTGATTGTTTCAAATAGATAGTTTCAGTCATCCATTTTTAAAGAGCCAAATCTGACACTTGTTCTGTCGCAAATGAGTTTTGCAAAGTGAAATTACTTTTTATTGTGGAATTACATTCAGATGAACAGAATCACATTGACTCTATGCTTCTTTTTTCCGATGTTGATTTTTTATTATGTACTATATTATTAACTATGTTAAAATGCTAGACCAACATGGAAAATTTGTGAATAAATAAGTAAAAACTAAAAAAAAAGTCACAGAAAATCACGAGACATATTTTTTTAGTTCTAAAATTGTTTGCTTGAATAAATACCATTGAATAATTTATGTACATTTGCTTAACAAAATGTAACTTGATGAAGAAAAGAATTTAATTGCTCGATTCCAGAATTCCACCACAAAAAATTCAATGAAATCGACTAAAGTCAAAAGAAACTGCAAAAAAAAATTGAATTGTAATATACGCCATGAAACCAGTGGTGAGAGGTTTCGATTTTGTTTAAAAAATAAGAACAAATTGATCGATATTCGATTCAGTGGAATTGGTATGAATTCGGAGCGTGTAAATAAAAAACATTGTAATATAAACAAACCCCTCCAAATCAATTTTGAATCAATTTTTATTTCTCTCTTTCAAATGAAAACATTTGTTTGCATAAAATGTACATGGAATTATAAATTCATCTTTTGTTTATAATCGTCGAGGATTTCGGGACACATGAGATTGTCTTCGTGCACCCATGTATCGTCTTTTGGAGTAAAATTTGCCCAACGGACTAAATAATACATGCCGTCTCTTTTTTCCAAGTGGCCGACCAATTTTTCAACTTCATACACATTGTCGTTTGTTTCGTTCTTTATTGCAAATGTATTTTGCTGGTTTATACCAACTTCGAGTTGTTTGATACGAGCATGAAATGTTTGATTTTCGCAAGTCAAACGGGCAATGGTTTGTTTATCGTTTTCTTTCTGTTTAACAAAATCCGATGTAACATATGAGAGCTCTTTCCGCAAATCATTTATTTGTGTCGTGAGGGAATGAACCTTTTCCATTAACTGCTGTTTGATTTTTTGTTTTTCGATCAAAATAGCTTCACATTCAGTAGACTTTTGTTGCCAATCTAAAGTGATGCGTTGATTTTCTGTTTGCAGTGAAACAATTTTGTTAATGAATGCTTGTTTATTTTGTGTATTAACAGCTTGTGTTGATGATGCTGGAGTGACTGATACTGGAGTAGACACACGAACTTCTGGCAAATTGGGCACACTTTCGCTATGAATTGCAATTTCAGTTTTTATCCCCAAATAAGGTTTTTACCCCCAATCAGTTTTTTTTCGACCAATTTTGGGCTTGCATTCAATCGAAATTTCTGAAAACATTCGTAATGGTAAATCTATGTAAAAAATCAGAGAGCAAACCACTCGTTTTAGTTACTTGTTTACCTTTCGGTCTGAAATGTATTCATCCATTCGATTTATTGCATCTTTCAAATCTTTTGTTTTACATTTCGAAATCAACTTTTCACGATGTGCAATGTAGTTGAGTATTTTATCTGAGTCAACAAGTCCACTAAAATTGTTCAAATGATATTAAAATAAGATTATTTTCGCAATTTCGATTTTGTAGTGACTTACTATTGTCTTGTGCCGAAAAGAAGAACACATTTTTTTTTTGCTGGTACCCGACCAATGATGGACGGCGTTTCAAAAACCATCTATTGAAATAATTTAAATTCAATATGAATTATTATTCAAAATCTCAATTTAAAATGTAAAAAACTTACACGGGCGGGCCAATACTGACAATATTTCATGCGAGCCCATACAAGATCGATATTTGTTTGATTTTGCATTTTATTTTTAGCAATACTTGTTTCGAAAGTAAAATTGAATCAAATAACAAGACTGTACTAAGTTTAACATGTCAGATGAGAAGTAACTTCAACGAACATGTATCCAAAATTACGTGGAAACTACTTTCAATGCGGGAAACATTAGAAATTACTTTTCATTTCAGGTGAAATTAGAAATTACAATTGAGTGATTTCCCCCTTGGGACAAACGCTTCAAATATGCGGATTAAATTTGGAGGAGCCGTGCTTTTCACATGGACAGCTAGCTATACGTGGCCTGCTCAAGAGTTGGAACTTCAAATTGTTTGTTTATGCTCGCTTCAAATGGGCAAACAAAAAATATTGTATATCCAAATGTTTTGGATTGACATTAATAATTTTGAAATACAATGCATTCATTTCATTAAAAAAACCTATAATATTTCATTTCTTTTTTTTGTTGGTTGCAACGAAGTGCAACGGGGTCCGCTAGTATTTACTATTTCTCTTAAATAAAAATGTTTTTAAATATTTCCGTGCGTAAGTGTTGAATGTGCAGCTCAGAATGTATGTGAAATGTCGCATCGCACCATCGCGTGCCTGTTGTTGTATCATTCGGGAAGCATCGTGTGTCGGGCAGTGCGAAAGAAAGAAAGAATTTACACGCATACACGATGATTTGCACACTCAACGCTTACGCACGGAAATATTATAAAAATATTTTTATTTAAAAACAAATAAATATTCATATCTGAAGGTCTGTTTCAATGCGGTCGGCAACTGGTTCGGCACGTCCGACACTAATTTTCAATGGTGGAAGCGAGAAAGTGTGAATGAAGTGAATGAGTTATAGATAATGCAGTGCTTACTTGTATGCGAGTGATTGAATGGTAAATGTGATGCGTGCGGGTGAATGCGTATGGTTTAGGTAAATGCGAGTGCGAATGCTAGTGCGAGTATGATTGCGAGTGCGAATGCGAGTGTGAGTGCGAACGCAAATGCGAATATAAGTGCGAATGCGAATGCGATTGCGAATGCGAATGCGAATGCGAATGCGATTGTGAATGCGAATGCGAATGCGAATGCGATTGTGAATGCGAATGCGAATGCGAGTGCGAGTGCGAATGCGATTGTGAATGCGAATGCGAATGCGGATGCGAATGCGAATGCGAATGCGAATGCGAGGGTAGAATAATATCTGCCTGTATGATACCTGTGGAAAATAGAAGTGGTGATTGGTTTTTTATCCACAGTCGGACGGCAGGCGATTACCGTGTTAAAAGTAGAGATGGAATGAGTCCACCTCAATACAAGCACGGCAGAAATATTCCACCTGTGCAATGAAAAATACGAGTGGAAATAATCCACTTCGTATTAGATGCAAAATGAAAGAGCTAGGTTTCTTACCAATTGCTGGTTTAGAAAGGCTGATTTTATTGAAATTTCGTGAGCTTCTTATTATCTAGGCCAGTACGTTGCGTTGGCGAATTATAGATCAATTAACATGAAATCTGATAGATAGAACGAGCATTTTGAAGAAGTGATGTGTAATGGCAGATGTGACAAAAGTTTCTCTTAAGAAACGCATATTCGCAATATCGTCTTCAAATTGCTTGATCTGAACATTAGTGAGGAATGATTTAACTTAGACTACCTGTATAACTATTGCGGCGCGGATGGACAAGGCGCGGGCAAGAACATGACTTTTTTTGACGATGGTTTCTTGTGATGCGAGTTCGATCCCGACCTCATATATTTTTTTTTTTTTTTTATTTTATTTATCGTGCGGAACCAGCAACTGTGGAGCTTTTTGGTCTCTCCTCGTTCGAGGCACATTATTTCAATTGAAGAGGTTTTTACGGAAGCATTCCCTGCTCTTACACAAATTATTGAATTAAAAGTGTGTGTGTATATCAAAGCCAAACTTAAAACCCGACAATATCCTAGCGAATACATTTCAATTGAAATGCGAAAAAGTATGTTTTGCGTATGTAATTCCTTTTTACTTTTCCGCACAAAAATTCAAAACGCTCGGAATAAGTTTTCTATGCGTTTTGAACATAGAAAAAACGATTGCAACCATTCCCGGAGCAATTTTTTGTCCGTGTGTGGTACGTTGTCCGTTGTACGCAAAAATGTGTTAACACGATAACTCAAAAAATTGATTTTAGAATTGAACAAAAATTTACACACACATTTGTCTTCATTAAGAATAGAAACCAATTAATTTTCAGCCTAATCGGATAAGTTTTTCGGGTAGCTCTAGTGGAGTCGAATCGAAAAATGGGCGGTTTTTCAATATAATTACGAAAAATTTGTATGGGGACTATGTCTAGTTCGCATTGTATCATTATGAAACTTTCAGAATATTATTTTTTTATGAAAAAAATGAGGCAGGCAAAATTTCAAGTCATTCTGATGAGATTTAAATCCAGCTCCCTCACAAAATTTTCAATTTTCGGGGTCATTAATAAATTGGATGAAGCATTTGTGATTTTCTAATCTGTGTTTTTTCATCAGTTTGAATGCTCATGCTGTTACCGAAAGTTATACTGTTATTCATAACATAAATGTAGAACCATATCTATCGTTGGCATGAATTGAAAGTTCACATCAGAGTGAACTAATTCGTAATTGTTATTACCAATTCAAAAATAGAGAACGTTGAAGTAAGAATTAGGAACTGAGATATTCATTTGTTTTTATATTAAAATTGAAATTTAAATCACATGATGTGTAATGACTTGAAATTCGATCTCATCGTAATGACTTGACATTTTCTGTGATTTATTCTCAAAGTTGCATGATGATTCGATAAGAAATAAACATAAATCCAATACAAATGCGTAGCAATCAATCAAAAACCCGTAAACCCGATCAATTTCGGGAAATGTGCGGAAAAGTTAGTTTTACGTACGTAAGACCATTTATTTTCAGACAAACGATATCTTAACTTACGCAAGTTCCAAAAAACTTCCACATCTTCCGAAAAACGAACTACGCAAATTTTCTACAAGCATATATTTAAATTTCTAATTTTTGCTTGAGAAAATGGAAACACTTCTCGTGATATGTCTGGGTCCTTCAAAATAGTATAAATAGCAAAATTGACACGTCAAAAATAGTATTCCTCGCTTGATAAAGCACTGTTTCACGTGCAGAGCAACATGCAAGTTTTGATAGCAATCATTTTTATATGCAGCGTAAGTAAAATATTTGATAAGAATTCATTTGTAGAAGCCGTAAGCAGCACAATTTTTGTAGTTTTTTTCGGCCGTGTATTGATAACAGTTGCTTCGGTTGTGCCACGTATTCTTGCTTTTGAATGAAGTGTCCTTGCTTATTTTTCCAGTGAAAGTGTCCCAACTTTTCAAATTTGATTTTCGAATTACTGATGAGAGATCAGTGATAGGTGTCTTCGGCTAATATATAAGGATTATAAAGATCTAGGTATTATTATTTTCATCCATTCAAATATACGTGCAATTTTCAAAATTTTGGCTACACGTGTGCAAGAAAAACCACATAAGGTGGATGGTACATCAATGCCATTAAAATATTATTCGTCAGATCATAAATGAATGGTTTCCACACGATAATTAGGTGTTTTTGTAGAGATTCAGAGTACAACATTGACAAAAATGTATTTATGACTAGCTTTCGCTACTTTTGAGTCATACTCCAATTTTTACTGCAGTTTGAAAACAATTGATATAAATGGTGTTTTATCTTTTTTCTTCAATCAGATTCATTTGGCTGCGTCTCAACTAAAGGGTCCGGATATCGGATCGTTTTTCGACACCGGATGTTCACAACACGCTACGATGAAAGCTGTCATGGAATGGCGTGAAAAATTAAAAGATGTTCAACCAAAGCTCATGGAATTAGTTAACGCTACGCCTGATGAATTCGACTCAAATGTAAGAGCTGATGTTGAACGTGCTGCGGAAGACTTGCGAATTATAGATTCAGCTATTGCAAACCTTCAAGAAGCATACCCCAAATGGGATAAATGTTGCAAGGAATTCCTGAAAGAATATAAGAAAAAAAGGATTGATGCCGTTGAACCATATAAAGAAAGAGTTCAAAAAATGTTTGAAAATTACTTCAAATATTTGGACGTTATATGGAATATACTAGTTATAAATGTACGAAAATTTGAAAAAGTTGCCGAATATAAAAGAATACCGTCCGAAAAGTCGTATCCAAATGCATGGTCATCGAGTGTTCAAAAAATAGCAGAAGGACGTGATGCAATGGACCAACTGAACCGAAATAACGTTGAAGCACAATGCCAGAAGGAGATTGAAAAATATAAAGATATTGTCAAGGGATCACTATCGCAAGCTTCAACTTCTTCGCCGGCTCAAAAAAGAGTCAGGGTAGATTAGTTTGGGAAATTTCAGCTGATATAATTATGCAGCAGGTTCCAGAAACTATTTTTCTGAATGAATATTCAATGAATTACTTCTAATTGTACCCAGAAACAGTGAATAAAAAATGTAAACTGTTGAAATGTTTTAATTTGGAATGTCAATTAACATTCATGTCAATAATCACAGTCAACTTCATACTTCATTATACAAATCACACTATATATTTGAAAGCATTCAATTAATTCTCTCTCTATATCTCTCTCTCTATCTCTCTCTGAAATTTTAACCTCTGAATGGTGCTCGTGCACACGTGGGACTGCTAGTTTTATTTTCAACATAAATTTGCAAAGAATGGAAGTTATTTCTTTTTTTTTAGTTACAGAAGAATCTCCGATTGGGTTTAATAGTGTTGCTTTGCAACTGAAATTGCTACTATGAATCAACGCGCACACTGGCAGTCGCTCTTTGCAGAATGTACAAATACAAACGGAGATGCATTGACGTTAAGCAACAAAGCTTTGTTTGTATTGTAAATTCTGACAAAGTCGCTTTCTGTGCGGTCGTTGATTTATAGTTTCCGTTTGAGCACTCACAATGCAAAATAATTTTATTCAACCGATTTGAGATGGTGTCTTCCGCAAATTTGTGAAAACTTTATTTTGATCTGTCATTGTATTACTTCGTCCCAGCAAACAATTTTGTATCTGTGATCTTATTGTATATCAATCCGACCGGAAGCTGCAGGGCTGAACTTTCTCATTCAGCTCGACGCGAGTACCATCTGAGCCACCTGAACCATCTGTGCATGTATAACATACATTTGGAACGATGACAGCAAACTAGGAGTTTATATCCGAACAAATATCTTTAAAAATATGTACATAAGCCACAAATATTGATGTTTTTGGTAAATGCCCACAAATTTATGGGTGAGATTCAGGGTTGTGTATGTTGAAATTGTTCGAGAGATTTAGTTTGAGTCGAGCGTGTTTTCCGATGTTTTTTTTCGGAGAAATGCAGAGCGTGTAATATCTTATGGAAAGAATTTTTTAAAGTGGATTATGTTTGCCGAGTGATTCGTTTTTCAAGTATCTCGTTGGTTTAAGATGTTATAGTAGAACGTTTCGGTTGTTTTAAGTATTTATTTAGAGAATGGCAGCTCAAATGTCATTCAATTTGTGTTCATAATTAAGTTAAAGGTTTGACATTTACGAAATGGGACGCTATACGCTTGAACAAAATTGGGAAATATTGAAAACTTACTTAAAAAAAAAAAAAAATTAAAAATCGTCTTTTCGGATGAAGCCCATTTTCACCTCAGAGGCTATGTCAATAAGCAAAATTGTCGCATCTGGGGTTCGGGAAATCCATACGTCACCATTGAGAAGCCAATGCACCCACAAAGAGCTACGGTTTGGTGTGGGTTTTGGTCCGGCGGCATCATTGGGCCATTTTTCTTGAAAATGAGCAAGGAGCCGCCATTACAATCAAGCTTTGACATTTGGTGTTCGATAAAATAGGCAAGAGAACAGGCACGCAAAACACTTTTGGTTAAGAATCATTTTTAGTGCATGTTAATAAAATAAATAATTCTGAAAATTGTTTTCGAGGCAAACCCGTTAAAATGAGCGACAACAGTGGAACAAGCGGTCGTGGCACAGGCGCGAATGAAACAGTAGGTACTGCAATGTGAAAAATTGTCGTTTTTTATCCATTCGCTTTCGCTTCGAAGAAATGTGACAAATGTTTTTTTGTTTGTATACTCCAGCCACGATCAACGGGAACTACCTCTTCAAAAGGGAAATGCGGAGATCTTCCGAATTTAGTGTTCGAAAACAACGAAAAGTCAGATCTCGCCTTTCTTTTGAGCGGATATATTTGGGATGTTAAAAAATCTCGACAGTTGGATTTTGAACGGAAAGTGATGCATAGTTTGGATCTCATCATTGCCATGGCGCCACAGCCGGTGAGACTTTTGATTGTTATCTACTCTATATCAATTGGAGCACTTGTAATTTTATGAACATTTTTAGGATAAATCATCGAGTCAGTCTCAAGATGCGGCACCACTATCAGGCAACCAATCTTCATTCGAAACATTGTCGCCACGAAGCGATACGCACATTTTGGAGAGAAATGCAGCAACAGAATTTGCAAAATTAATATACTAATATATACGCTGAAGCCACTTAACCAACCACAGTTTCAGTATGTTGCTGACAAAATTGAGTCAAAAGTTTTAGACATCGTCGCAGAAATCTCATCAGATGGCAATGGAAATGCATCAAATTCTAATTCGATGGTTATTGCCTGGCTGAAATATAGATGGGCATTTTCGCGAAGTTAATAAATTAAGTCAATAATTTATAAATTTATTAATTAATTGTAATCACTTTTAGCCATTTCACTTTGACTTTTGACACTGACCATCTGTCAGTGTCGGTAATGACTTTTCTCGAAGAAGTCCCTCTGTATTAGTATGTATATGTGTAGATTATTTCTGGACGTTCTTCTGTAGTGGTAATTTTGCGAGGCCTCTTTATGTATCGGTGTTAATATGTACACGCTTCATCGAAGCGTTCTTATGTATGGGTAGCGTCGGTTTTGAGCAGCATAATGACTTGACAAAAATGACTCGCTCTCTTACAATTGAACCATCGACCAGACAACGTCGTATAGAAGAAATAAATTGTAACTTCGTGTAATAAAATTGAATTTAATGAGTTTTATTTAAATCCTTCGGTCCCGATTACATAATAAATATTTATTAAGTCCATCTTAATAATTAGTGAGATTGAACTTAAAAAATTATTAAAACGGATCATAATCATTTATTAAGTTCAATCTTACTAATTATTAAGATGATCTCAATGAAATTTTAATAAAATCCCATCTTAATAAATTGTTTTCGAAGAAGCAACGTTTCTGTGAGATGGAAAAGTAATAAAAATGCATTTTTGGGCCATTGGATACGCTATGGTTAGGCAAACCAATTGTGCATGGAATTTTCGGGTATTTCTAGTGGTCCGACCAGGTCGATTCTGTGGAATAGGTACTTCAGAGCTGGTGGATTTTTGGTACGATGTGTTCTAGAACGAAGAATACTATTGGGGTTTGGGGGGGATTTTTTTCGGGTTCATTTCCCATGAACGTATGTGTATTGGGTCCGTATTGTCCTCTACATGGGAACTTTATATGAAACTCTCGGAAACTAGCAAATAGAACGGTCGAAATAGCGATTTCGTAGTACCCCAAATGGGTGTCATAATTGACAGCAAGCTCAACTATAGAACTCACACTGACTTGATTATTTCAAAATGAAATGCTGCCTTAGGCTTCGTCAAACGTTTTTGTCACGAAATAAATGACCAAACAACGCTCAAAGCAACCTACTCCGCGTTTGTTCAATCAAAACTCGACTACTGCAGCTCATTATGGCTAACGATACCATCCACACGATCAGATACGATTGAAAGAGTTCTACGACAATTCACAATGTATGCGCTTAGAGAATATCCGAATGAGAATAATAACTACCAAATCTTATGATGAGCGATTGAAAAAATTAAATATTGTCGAAATGATTAAACTTGCTCGTCGGAGAATAAATTATGCAATATTATTTTTGTACGATTTGTTAAATGATAAGATACATTGTCCATATGTCAGGAATTTAATCACAATTAACCAAAACACCCGCAATTTTAGAAATGCTGAACTGTTTAAGATTTCAGACAGCAATTTAAGTAGAATGCCAAATGTACCAATTACTATGATGTGTAAATATGCAAACCTAGTCAAAGATGTATTTAATAATTCTGCAAATCGCAATATTTTCAAAGAAAAATTGTTCAAACTAGATGATACCCTATTCAACACATAAGAAATTGTAAATATTATATAGAAAGTATTCAGCCATTTTTTTTTTTTGCAGTGAGAAAATAAATAAATAAAGAGTTTGATGAAGAGCAAAGGAACACTTTGCAAAAATTGGTTGAATCGTTTGAACTACTACAACTACAATACCTGTTTTCAAACAAACTCTTCGCAGAAATTGACATAAATGCAGTGGTTGTTTTACCAAGAAAATCGGGTAAGCCATCAGCGCTAAAAGACGAGTCGAACGACGAATCAGAAAAGTCTGACACAAAGGGCGACAAATCGACGTACGGGGATACTTTAGACGGAACGGTAGTCCCTCAAAGTGATCTAAAGAACGTGAACAGAGATACTGACACAGATACTGTCACACATTCCGTCACAGATCCTGACACAATGACACAAACGAAGGAATCATTTCTAAAAACCGCGTCGGGATATAAGTTTAACGGCGACCCGAGTAAACGCGACGGATTTATAGCCGATGTCGAGCTAGTGCAGGACATTGCAGTGGACGCAAACAAAGAAACCTGTTTCAAATTTATAAAGGCGCGCCTAGAGGGCAAAGCGCTAGAATCAATCACTGGAGATGTAAAGACAGTGGCAGATATCATCAAAGCGTTGAAAAAAGATATAAAGAATGAGCCATCAAATGTGATTGAGGGTCGATTGGCAGCCCTACGCATTGAAAAGGGCAATCTCGTAAAATTTTGCGAAATCGCTGAAAAAACTGCTGAAGCGTACAGGCGAACTTGTCAATGAAGGGACTCCAGGGAAAGAGCACAACAAAAGGCAGTTAAACAAACGAAACTACTGTGCCGAAGATTGACTCGATTAGAGGTTGTTAAGTCAGTAAATAGTGGTAATTCCCAAAGAGAAGGAGGTTTCAGGAACAAAAATGGAAACTTCCGAAACAACAAGAACAACCGTAATGGTGAAGCTACGATCAGAGTGGTCCAGGTAAACATGGCCACCCCGACTCAGGGCGGGGGACAGGAGGAGCAAGTGACACTGGAGATTTTTCCGATTTCATCTCCGTCGTGAAAAAAATCTATGATCAACGTGGGAGAAATCGACGAAACGGACGTAATCGAAATGAAAGGAATTACATCTGAAAAGGTGAAATCAATTGGATCGATAAAAATTACGATGGTTATGAAACAATTATCGATAGAACACAAATTCTACGTTACACCTGACGATTTTCCTATTCCTTCTCATGGAATATTGGGAAAAGATTTTACAAAGAGACACAACTGTGTGATTGACTACGGTCAAATGACCCTAAGGGTAGCACCGAAAAATATACCATCAGCTGTAATTGGAATTCAAACAGAAGTAATAAGAAATGTTGTGGCACTGCCACCAAGATCGGAAACGTTCAAACTTTTTCGAATAAGAAGTAATTGTTACCCATGCATCGCACAGGGACAGGATGTGGGTAAAAACGTGTACATACCAACTACAGTAATTTACGAACCGGAAACATGGATTAGGGTTTTGAACGTCAACGACGAAATAAAATATATCCAAACGAATAGATTAAAAACCGATCATTTTAACGAATATGACATTTTCACAATCACGAAATCAGACAAGGAGAATAAGGATAAAGAACGTGAAAACTTGCTTGAAAAAACATTGGAAAATCGAATACCATCCCATGCAAGGGCAAAACTGTTGCCATTATGTAAAGAATTTGCGAAAATATCTCATTTGGCTGGCGATAAACCAACAGTAAATAATTTCTATCGTCAAAAATTGCTGTTACGTGACAACGAACCGGTATACGTAAAATATTATCGTTTACCACAAAGACAAAAGACAGAAGTGCGAGAACAAGTGAAAAAATTTCTCGCGGATGGGTTGATAGAGCTGTCCACATCAAACTACAACTCACCATTAATAGTCGTGCCCAAGAAGAGCACGGACGGTGTGAAAAAATGGCGATTATGTGTAGATTTTCGTCTCTTAAAACAAAACTCATACCGGACAAGCACCCGTTGCCATGCATAGACGAAATCCTTGACGGACTGGGCCGGGCTCGTTACTTTTCGGTAATGGATCTACAAAGCGGATATCATCAAATTCCTCTAAAGAAAGAATCGAGACCGTTAACAGCGTTCAGTACTGACAATGGATTTTACCAATTTAAGGTATTGCCGTTCGGTATAAATACGGCATCAGCAGCATTTACACGCATGATGATGATTGCGTTCTCGGGTTTAACTCCCGAACAAGCATTTATATACATAGACGATCTGATTGTGATTGGTTCCTCGGAGAATCAGCACTTAAACAATTTGCGTAAAGTATTTGAAATGTGCAAAAAATACAATCTGAAACTAAACCCCGAAAAACGCAATTTTTTCCGCTCGGAGGTGTATTTTCTTGGACACAAGTGCACTTCGAAAGGCATCTTTCCGGATCCAACGAAGTTGAGCGCAGTTCAAAATTATCCAAAACCAAAAGGTCCAGAAGAAGCAAAGCGATTCACAGCTTTTGCAAATTACTATCGACGTTTCATACAAAATTTTTCGGCTATTGCAAAGAAACTGAACGACCTGTCATGTAAAAGAAGGAAATTCGTATGGACTGAAGTTCATGACAAATAATTTGAAACGTTAAAACATAGTCTCATTACGGCTCCGGTACTTACATACCCACCATATTTATATGGCAAAAAGTTCACGGTATATAGTGACCATAAACCGCTCATATACCTATACAAATTGAACAATCCATCGTCAAAATTGACTAGAATTCGCCTTGACATCGAAGAATATGATTTTGATGTAGTACACATAAAGGGTACGGACAATGTGGTGGCTGACGCACTTTCTCGAATAAGCCTTGATGACATAAAATATATGTACAACCACGAAATTTTCATCCTCACGCGATTTTTGAAACGCAAAATGGAAGAGGAAAATAAAAGCAGGACTGAAAACAAACAAACCAGAGATGAACAAGTTGACACGACAAGTAAAACTCATGTACGTGAAGAAACACACAATGGTTTAATTCCTCGTGTAACCCACGCGAAATTGACGAAAATGGGCACGCAGGGTTCGAAAATCAAAAGTTTGACAGTTGCCGTCTACAAAAATCACAAACTGATATTCAACTGTAAATTATCAGCGTCAAGAGATGAAAACATACAAATTACAGATGTGTTGGCTAAGCTGGATCAAATGGCAGCCTCGTACGAGCTTAACAAAGTTCAATGGCCAATCTACGACAAAATGTTCAAAATTGTGGATATCGACGAATTTTTGGAAGCGTGTGGGGTATTGAAAAACATCGAAATTGTTGTAGTACACAGACCACCGAAGGTCAAATCAACTGAGGAAAAATCTGAAATCCTAAAAAAATTCCATAATGATGAATTATACGGTGAACATTGTGGTCAGAAACGTATGTACGCGAAATTGAGAGAACAGTTCTACTGGCCAAGAATGAGTCAAGACATAGTAAGTTATGTCAAACAATGCCACGTATGCAAGTTAACAAAACCTGGCGTAAGAACGAATCAAGAAATGACTTTGACGAAAACTCGATTGAGACCATTTGACATTGTACAGATAGATACGATAGGTCCAATGATAAAATCTGAAAACGGATTCGTATATGCAATAACACTAGTCGACGAGTTGAGCAAATACTTAGTTATCATTCCGATTAAAGATAAATCAGCTAAAACAGTAGCACTAGAGATTTTCCATCAATTTATCCTCAAGTACGGATCAATGAAAGCGTTAAAGAGTGATCTTGGTACCGAATACGTCAATTCCATTATGACTGAACTGTGCAAAATGCTGAAAATCAAGCACAGCAGGTCAACAGCTTACCACCACGAAACGATTGGAAGTGTTGAGAGAAGTCATCGTATTCTAAATGAATACCTCAGATCGTACCTAAACGGCAATGTGACCGATTGGGACACATACGCAGACTACTTTGCGTTCAACTACAACACAACTCCCAATTAATGACGTTTGAGGTTTAGTCTCGTTCAGTCTCGTTCGTCTTTATTCTATTTTTATTTGAAGATAATCTGTGTTAAAAAAACCAAAAAACTGATATAAACAATAGAACTAGTGATTTTATCTTCGAAAAATATAAAGTGCAACGCCAAATATCAAACAATAACGATAAAATCGGGTTTACAGTGACGGCATTCACGAACAAAGTGATTGTTGTTGTTGTCGCTATTGCAACACAATGACCAAAATAAAACTATGCTCCCGTGACGACTGTCCGCCTGCAAATATAAAATCGGATTTGTCAACGAAGTGTGCAGGTTGTGGTCATGTTGTTCATCTTCCATGTATTGGCATTTTTGTGAAACTCGAGCAAATAAAATCACCGAACGTCAGAATATTTTGTAACAAATGTACTGGCGAAATGTCAAACGAATCGAATGTACCGAGTGGTGAACCAAAAGTGGTCTCAAAAAAAACCCGCCGAAAAATCGTCAGCACCGAGTAAGTCAAATTTGATTTTACCAGAAACATTTTCGACACCGAGTGGTACACTGAAACCGCGCCAAACCAAATTGACTGAAATGGGGTTCGCAGAAGCAAAACCAGATGGTCCGTCAATTTTATCTGAATGAACCACAATCAAAAGTATGATTTGGAAATTGACTGGGAAAACAAACGAAATACACGAAGACACGCAATTTTTGGCCCAAAAGTCAATTACTCGAGGTGATTCGGTACAGAAGAAAACTGTTTCGCGAAACATTTCACTCGCTCATGCCTCAAAATCATCTTTTGCACACACCCCGACCAATTCATTCGCAGACACATTGCGCAGTGGCTCACAGCCTCAATCGGCCAAGCGTCAACGTTCCGACTCACCGAAATTCCTTGCTCCGAAAATTAATGTTTCGAAATTTGAAGCTCCAAAGCCAAAAATGGGCACAAAATCGTCTGTCACTGGCCTAAAAATCGTAACAAAACCGAAACGCGTCGAGAAACCGGTGTTCCACAAAGCAATTTGGGTTTCCGGTTTTGATCCAATGACCATCACAGAAGAAATCGTAAATTACATTGTGCGGAATAGATTGGTAAGTGACAAGTCGATGTGCAATGTGACAACACAAATTGGTGAAAAAGGACAAGGATGTCAATACGTTGAAATTCGTTTCGTTTTAAATCGAAGTCAACGAAGCCCATTTTAATGTTTTGTCTGCTCCGGATGCCTGGCCAGAGAATGTTTTCGTCCGAGAGTTTCTGCAAAACAAAAATTTAGGTGATTTTTTTCCGAACTTGAATTCGAACAACAGACGCAACTCGACCTCAACGGATTTAATGGAAACAAACGAATCACAATTACCGGCCAGCACCGCAATGACCTCGTCGAAATCACAATCGAACAAAACACCGAACAAAACGCCCAACAAATCACCGATAGAAACACCGACAACTTCACCGATAAATCGCATCATTATCTAAGTGATCATTCGTCTGCAGTCAATTCGAATGAAACAAATCTGAATGCGCATATACAAAATACTTCGCCTACCAATTTTCCAGGCCACATTAATATTAATCATCTGGACTTATTGGAAATCAATATCTACTCCTCGAATATGCGTGGTATGAGAACGAAATCAAAGGAAGTGTATCGCAACTCATCTTTGTCCGAATATGATATCTTCACATTGACTGAAACCTGGTTAACTGATGGAATCGCTTCATCAGAATATTTTGATACATCATTTAACGTTTTTCGTAAAGATAGGGATCAAACTGATTCAATTTTTGAACGTGGAGGAGGAGTTCTGGTAGCTGTCCGATCTCATTTCATCTGTTCAGAAGTATCTATTTTCAACGCATCATCAATTGAATGCGTTTGTGTTAAATTAACGTTGAATAAGCATACAAATGTATTTATTTTTAACTCGTATATTCCACCAATGTCGTCAAACGAAACTTATCAATCTCATCTTAATGCCATAAAATCAATACATTCATCATGCCGTCCATCGGATATTTTTATATTGACTGGTGATTTCAATATGCCAAATGTGTCGTGGATTGCGGATGATGATTCTAATATTCTCCTGCCAGAGCAAATAGAACCTTCACATGCAGCTGAATTTATTGGTACAATAAGTGAGCTTGGATTGTTTCAAGTCAATAATATTCGTAATTCAATGGGTAGACTATTAGATCTTGTATTTACGAACGACCACGAAAATCTAACAATTTTTAGACCGCCTCCGCTAGTCAAAGTAGAAGATCTTCATCCACCGATTTTGCTCACATTTGAATGGCATTTCAATGTTGCTTCATCTGAGCCAAATACCGACACATTTAACTATAAAAGAGGAGACTATTTTGGCTTGAATCAGTATTTGTCATCTTTATGCTTGGAAAATCAACTTATTAGTCGTCATCTATCTCTAGACGATAAGGTGACTGTGCTTGTTAATTCATTAACGACAGCAATAGAGCGGTTTATACCAAAGAATACCATTAAACGTAATGTAAAGTGTCCATGGAGCAATGCTCAACTACGTAACCTAAAAAACAAGAGAAATAAGGAATGGAAGTATTTCAAAATCTCGGATGATAGACGTTCGTTTGATGCAGCATTCGCTGCGTTTGATTCATTGAATACAAAACTCTACGATGACTACATCAATAATATGGCTTCTACTGTTCGATCAGACTCAAAATCATTCTGGCGTATTATTAATTCCAGGAGGAAAACTGATAATATACCGACAATTCTTCATTATGGTGATACATCAACGACTAATATTCAAGTTCAAGCTGATCTTTTTGCAAAATTTTTCAACAAAAATTTTGAATGTAATAGGAATGGCTTACAACCCAATCGAGTGACTTCCATTGGAGGAACTAATGATTTATTCCTGTTGGAAGAAGCATTTGTATTCGACGAGCTTATGAAAATTGATATATCGAAAGGAACGGGACCTGATGGTTTTCATCCATTATTGCTGAAAAACTGTGCAGCCTTTTTGTGCACTCCACTTCACATCATATTCAACGAATCACTAACTCTCGGATTGTTTCCTTCTCAGTGGAAGAGTTATAGCGTGAATCCAATCTTTAAAAAGGGATCTAGATCAAATGTTAAAAACTATCGCTGTATAGCTAAACTACCAACTATAGCTAAATTCTTTGAGAAACTCGTGAATATTAAACTGACTGATATGGTTGCAAATAGAATATCACCGAAACAACATGGATTCTCTAAAAGGTGTTCAACAGTGACCAATCTCATGGATTTTACTCACTTTGTGTTTAAAAATCGACGACAAGTAGATGTGCTGTACACATATTTTGCAAAGGCTTTTGATAAAGTCAATCATGATATATTGATTTCAAAGTTAAACAGATATAATATACCTAGTAACCTCATCTATTGGATCAAATCATATCTTCGCGACCGTCGTCAATTTGTAAACTACAATGGTAGAAATTCCGGGGAATTCATAGTAAACTCGGGTGTGCCTCAAGGAAGTCACTTGGGTCCTACACTTTTCTTGCTATTTATCAACGACATAGTTGAGGAATTGGGTATTGATGTGTTTATATCTTTGTTTGCTGATGATCTTAAAATTGCAGCTGCAATCAATTCCGCTATGGACACATTGAAGATTCAACGTGCTATCGATAAATTGAGGCAATGGTGTATCGCGAACGATTTACACCTAAACTTAAACAAGTGTTCAGTGATGTCAATTACATAATAACCTCCCAATAGCGGAACCTCTAAATAGCTGAAACCTCGATTTAACGGAATTTTTTTTCGGCCATTGAAGTTTCAGTGCAAAATGACCTCCCAATAGCGGAAATTTTACCTCTAGTTAGCGGAAAATTGTTCATTCGGTCAAAAAAATTTACATCAAAAATGATTGTAAAAAACCATTTTTTTGTTTTTTCTTTATGTATTTTTTCTTTCTAAGCCGATTTCTAAGTAAGCATTTATTGTTTTCATCATGACTCATGAGCAAATTCATAAACATTAAAAGAGAATCAATTGCAAAATAGATCAACTGAAATTGACCCAAAATTGAAAGAAATGAAATGCGAAATCAGAAGTTGTTCGCAAAGACATGTTCGTTCAAGTCATTCAACCAAAAATCTTGATTTTGCAGCATTTTACAGCATATAACAGAGATATAATTTGGTGTTTATTTATGTGCACAAGGTAATATCTGCTTCATTTGAATAAGAAATCGGTATCTGTGAGTAAGACACATTGAAATGTCAATATAACAATAATAAATCAATGATTCTTATATATTCTTGATTGAAATACCTCTAAATAGCGGAAAATTAAAAAAAAACAGCATTTTGAACCTCCCAATAGTGAACCTCCCTCTAGTTAGCGGAAAAATTTTTGTCACCGTGCGATTCCGTTATAGAGAGGTTATTCTGTACTAACAAACAACAATCGAACATCATTATTGGAAATCACCATTATGGGGATCACGTGTTTGAAAGATTTAAAGAGCAAAAGGACCTTCGTGTTATTGTGGATTCGAAATTGAACTTTAATAACCACATAAATATGATAGTGTCTAAAGCAAAATCTACACTTGGATTTATCAAACGCTTTTGCTTTGACATAAGAAATCTCAATACTCTTAAGACTTTATATAACACTCTAATTCAATCATTGCTTGAATACTGTTGTGTCGTATGGTTACCATATCATTCGATATCGATAGACTTAATTGAATCGGTGCAAAAGCAATTTACAATATTTGCATTGAGAGAATATCCATCTGCCGAAAACAATTATCGTATTTCTTCATATGAATATAGACTCGAAAACTTGAAAATGATGAAACTTGAAAGGAGGCGTATCAATGCAGCTTTGCTGTTTTTCTACGACGTATTGAACAACATTTTCCCATGCTCACAGATAAAAAAACGTTATTGCGCTTCATTCAAACCCATTAAATCTTCGTGAATCGTCCGAGGAGAATTTCAGAATAAAAAATCTATCACTTATTAATGAACATACGGCACCAATAAATCAGATGTGTAAACTTGCAAACTTCATTGATGAACTATTTAAAGAACCTGCTTCTCGTGCAAATTTTAAATCTCAATTAGTTGCCTGTGATAAATTGAATCTTAGGTTGAAACAACAACAAATCCAATGATTGTAATTAAGCCATTTCTTTTTAAATTCATTAGCATTGTTAATATTGTGATATTGTGATTATGTGATATTTTTAGCATAGTTATCGAATGTAATATTTATACAAATTGTATTTATAATCATCCAACCTTGCAATGTTTGAATGAATTTTTCTAAAAGAAAAGATACAGGTTTTAATGGTGGTGAGATCCGATATAATCGATCAATGACCCTTACCTTTTTCCCTGTCAGATATGTTATTACTTAAAAATGAATAAAAACAGCCAGTCTTTGGGCAGGGAGAATTTCTTGGGAAACCGTTATTTCACTTGAACTGCGCAAAAGTATGTTTTGCGTATGTAATTCCTTCTTTTTTCTGACAAACGATATCTTAACTTACGCAAGTTCCAAAAAACTTCCACATCTTCCGAAAAACGAACTACGCAAATTTTCTACAAGCATATATTTAAATTTCTAATTTTTGCTTGAGAAAATGGAAACACTTCTCGTGATATGTCTGGGTCCTTCAAAATAGTATAAATAGCAAAATTGACACGTCAAAAATAGTATTCCTCGCTTGATAAAGCACTGTTTCACATGCAGAGCAACATGCAAGTTTTGATAGCATTCATTTTTATATGCAGCGTAAGTAAAATATTTGATAAGAATTCATTCGTAGAAACCGTAAGCAGCACAATTTTTGTAGTTTTTTTCGGCCGTGTATTGATAACAGTTGCTTCGGTTGTGCCACGTATTCTTGCTTTTGAATGAAGTGTCCTTGCTTATTTTTCCAGTGAAAGTGTCCCAACTTTTCAAATTTGATTTTCGAATTACTGATGAGAGATCAGTGATAGGTGTCTTCGGCTAATATATAAGGATTATAAAGATCTAGGTATTATTATTTTCATCCATTCAAATATACGTGCAATTTTCAAAATTTTGGCTACACGTGTGCAAGAAAAACCACATAAGGTGGATGGTACATCAATGCCATTAAAATATTATTCGTCAGATCATAAATGAATGGTCAAATTGCAATGATTTGTCCATTGAATTGAGGGCGCTCGGGTCGGTTCGCGTCGTTTTAGTTGGACGTTTCCACACGATAATGAGGTGTTTTTATATAGAATCAGCAGTTTGTAATATAGGTGCACAGAGTACAACATTGGCAAAAATGTGTTTATGACTAACTTTCGCTACTTTTGAGGGTCCAAGAAGTCATACCCCAATTTTTACTGCATTTTGAAAACAATTTATTTACAGTGTGTTTGGTATAACATTATCTTATTTCTTCAATCAGATTCATTTGGCTGCATCTCAATTAAAGGGTCCAGATATCGGATCGTTTTTCGACATCGGATGTTCACAACAGGCTACGATTAAAGCTGTCATGGAATGGCGTGTAAAATTAAAAGATGTTCAACCAAAGCTCATTGAATTAGTTAACGCTACGCCTGATGAATACGACTCAAATGTAAGAGCTGATGTTGAACGTGCTGCGGAAGACTTGCGAATTATAGATTCAGCTATTGCAAACCTTCAAGAAGCATACCCCAAATGGGATAAATGTTGCAAGGAATTCCTAAAAGAATATAAGAGAAATAAGATTGATGCCGTTGAACCATATAAAGAAAGAGTTCAAAAAATGTTTGGAAATTACTTCAAATATTTGGAAAATACATTTTATTTACTAAATAGAGATGTACGAAAATTTGAAAAAGTCGTCGAATATAAAGGAATACCGTACTATAAGTCTTATCCAAATGCATGGTCATCAAGTGTTCAAAAAATAGCAGAAGGACGTGATGCAATAGACCAACTGAACCGAAATAACGTTGAAGCACAATGTGAGGATGAGATTAATAAATATAAAAGAGCTTTCATGGGATCACATCTGGAAATTTCAACTCCTTCGGCGGCTCGAAAAAGACTCAGGGTAGATTAGTTTGGGAAATTTCAGCTGATACAATTATGCAGCAGGTTCCAGAAACTATTTTTCTGAATGAATATTCAATGAATTACATCTAATTGTACCCAAAAACTGTGAATAAATAATGAAAAATGTAAACTGTTGAAATGTTTCATTTTGGAATGTCAATAGACATTCATGTCAATAATCAAAGTAAACTTCAAAGCATTCAATAAATTCTGTCTCTCTCTCCTAAATTTTCACCACTGAATGGTGATCGGTTGAAATGTGTTTCTTTGCAACTGAAATGGCTTCTATGAATCAACGCGCACACTGGCACGCCGCTATTGCAGAATGTACAAATACAAACGGAGATGCATTGACGTTAAGCAACAAAGCTTTGTTTGTATTGTAAATTCTGCACAAAGTCGCTTTCTGTGCGGTCGTTGATTTATAGTTTCCGTTTGAGCACCCACAATGCAAAATAATTTATTTCAACCGATTTGAGATGGTGTCTTCCGCAAATTTGTGAAAACTTTATTTTGATCTGTCATTGTATTACTTCGTCCCAGCAAACAATTGTGTATCTGTGATCTCATTGTATATCAATCCGACCGGAAGCTGCAGGCAGGTCTGAATAGCAATGACGACTGACAGCGTCAAAACACACTTTAAAGATCAGTGGCGCCATCGCTTGGCCTTTGTCCGTTTTACACTGATTTTTACGGTGTGCTATGACTCGTATGACGCTGTCAGTTGTCATTGTAATTAAGATCTGTATATCTCCTCTCGTCCGCGCACTCAACACAAAAATATACATACGATATTCATATCATTTTATACCTATATCACAACCTACACAAGATCAAGTGGCATCATTTTATCTCAACATTTTATTTTTTGTTTTACAATTATTTTTGCCGGTAATGACGCACATGGATGCACACTTGTTGAACACAATCGGTAACAGTAAACAATGAGCATGAATTCATCTAAAACTGTCAAAAGCAAAATGGTTGCCACTACAGCTATCGCTTCATACTTAATGTATGCTAAGTAAGGGTGATTTTTTAAGTGGTTTCTTTTTGAAAATCGAAAAAAACGCAAAAAATTTCGAAAAGTGAATCAAATCTTTATTGAAATCGATAAATTGGTTCTTGCCATTTACTTTTTGAAAATAATTTCATGCAAATGTTGGCCGCGGCTACGGCGCAAATGGTCCATACGGGAAGTCCAATTTTGGCACACTCTCTCCAACATATCGGCCGGAATCTCGCCAATAACGCGTTCGATGTTGTCCTCCAAGTCGGCAATCGTTGCTGGCTTGTCCGCATAGACGAGAGACTTAACGTAGCCCTCCCGGCTGCTCATCACACCAAATCCGACAGTTTTGTTTGTTTACATGCCCCGTCCAAAAAGATGATTTTTCGATGAAAATCAGGATCATTTTTGAGCTGCTCTAGAACCCAATTTGCGAACGCACGCCTCTTGGATGGTCATCAAGCGTAAATAATTTGCATGATGAAATTGCAAAGCATACTGAGCATTTTTGACTGTGACAGACGTCAGTTGGAATTTGACATCTGTCAAAAAATTAAACGTCAAAAAGAAACCAGCTAAAAAATCACCCTTTACATACACATAAAAACAAAGTTTTTACTTTTCCGCACACACCACTGTGTGTCGCTCGGAATAAGTTTTCTATGCGTTTTGAACCTAGAAAAAACGATTGCAACCATTCCCGGAGCAATTTTTTGTCCGTGTGTGGTACGTTGTACGTTGTCTGTTGTCCGTTGTCCGTTGTACGCAAAAATTTGTTAACACGATAACTCAAAAAATTGAAATTAGAATTGAACAAAAATTTACACACACATTTGTCTTCATTAGGAATAGAAACCTATTAATTTTCAGCCTAATCGGATAATTTTTTTGAGTAGCTCTAGTGGAGTCGAATAAAAAAATGGGCTGTTTTTCAATATAATTACGAAAAATTTGTATGGGGACTATGACTATTTCGCATTGTATCATTAAGAAACTTTCAGATTATCATTTTTTTATGAAAAAAATGAGCCATGCAAAATTTGCAAGTCATTCAGATGAGATTTGAGACTACCTCCCCTACAAAATTTTCAATTTTTGTGGTCAACTTTCAAATTTTGTCATTAAATTGAATGAAGTATTTGTGATTTTCTAATCTGTGTTTTTTCCATCAATTTGCATGCTCATTAACTTTTTAACGAAAGCTATACATAACATAAATGTGGAACCATATCTATCGTTGGCATGAATTGAAATTTTAGATCAGAGTGAACTAATTCGTAATTGTTATTACCAATTCAAAAGCAGCGAACGTTTGTTGAAGTCAAAATTATTTAGAAACTGATATGTTTATTCATTTTTTTTTTATTTAAATTAAATTTAAATTACATGATGTGCAATGACTTGAAATTCGATCTCATCGTTGACTTGACATTTTCTGTGATTTATTCTCAAAGTTGCATGATGATTCGATAAGAAATAAACATAAATCCAATACAAATGAGTAGCAATCAATGAAAAACCCGTAAGTCCGAACAATTTCGGGAAATGTGCGGAAAAGTTAGTTTGACGTACGTAAGACCATTTATTAAATTTAATATAGAAGGTATTTCATTTAATTTACATAAAATTATCAAAATAAATAATCATAGGAATAAATAAATGTTTCAATAACAATGAAGACATTTATTGCCGATACAAGTGAGCACATTGAGTTAAAGGTGTATGAACACTTGAAGGTCACCAATATTAGTGTTAACGTGTGCTATATTTGTTTCTCGTGTGTGGCTAAAAAAATAATCTTGCCCATCCTTTAGATGCTTTATGCAAGGCTTGCAAGCAATATTCATCATTTTCTGAACTTAACATCAACATAAATTATAAAAAGACCTATCTTTCGGTGATGTCATCTTTTACTCATCAATAATGAAGAGTGCGGAGACACATTGCTGCGATCAAATAATGAACTTGTTGCCTACACCAATGACGCAGGGGTATCCAAACCGGGAGCCACTGAGCCACATGTGGCTCTTTGAACGATCCCAAGTGGCTCCTTGATCCACCGCTGATTTTTTTACAAATTTTACTAAAATAATAAATTTGAGAAAAAAAATTTGCAGCATTAGCGAATGAAGTATCGAAATATTTATGTCTCATGTGTATATAAATGACCAAAGAAGATTAAACGAAATTCACATTAATTCGTTGTATTTTGACTTTTGTATCGATTTTTTTGTTTATATTTGCTTGAAAAAAATCTGCTTGAAAATGTCCAACTGCTGCCAATTAGTGGCCAAACATTCAGTTGCCCTATACATGATTTGGGTACACACATTGAAATCAAGCTGAAAAGTGATTTACAAAAGTGTCATTCGTTTGCATTGGCTTTGGATGAAACCACAGACATCGGAGGTACTTCACAACTGGTATTTTGCGTTCGATTCCTAATGGATATGGATACATTTGGAGAGGAAATGCTGGCATTGGTACAGTTGAACGAACAAACGCGTGCAATTGATATTTTCAATGTGTTTTTATCAGTGAAATCCCGTTTCGATTTGGATTTAAGTAAACTCAGAATGAATGAATGAATTTGAAATCATAAGAACAACTGAATGGCGGCACGAATTGTTTTTCCTGTGCGATTTGATCAACCATCTCAACACACTAAATTCGAAGCTACAAGGCAGAGAACAATTTGTATGGGATCTCGCAAAAAGTTTTACTGAATTCAAGCTCAAATTGATTTTATTCAAAACTGAAATTGAAGCGAACGATTTTACTCATTTTCCTACTTTGAATAAACACTTCAATATTTGCTTTATTGAAGACAAAAAGAACGATAAAATTCGTTTCATCAAATATCTCAATATTTTGATTGGAGAATTTGAAAAGATTGATTTCAGAAAATTCATTTTTAGTTTTGAATAATGTTGTGCCAATGTATATGTATGTTTAGTTCTACATATGTGTGTGAATGTACGTTTTCGAGTCTTGTACGCCGCAAGTCAAAGTATCGTACAATGCTTTCTCAGAAAAGCCTGGAAACAGAAATTCGTTGTGAATTGTGCAAAACTGAACCAGATTTTTCAACAATGGCTAAATCCACAGAATGTCATCCATCTCATTGACAAATTAAATTTTGAATGAAATTAAATAAAGAAGAAAACCAATAAGTCATTGCTATAAAATTATGATTTTTTCTCCAAAAATTGAAAGTGGCTCCTTGAAAGGATTTGGAGCCACAAATTTGGCTCCTCAAAAAAAAAGATTGGAGACCCCTGCACAAAGGTTTCAAAATGGCATTTGCTGTTGTGTTTGAAAATACATTTAATACAACTATTTTGTTTTGAGTGATTCTCTTCTACAGGAAATTTTGTTTTCGGAAAATCGGAAATGTTTGATTTCGGAAAAATTATTGTAGTTTTCTAAAATATTTCAATACGGAATTTTTTAGTTGAATATTTGTGGTCCATTTTGAGTAAATCCTGTTTGCAGGGGGAAAAACGGGAATTTCTTGGGAACCGTTATCGATTCTAGATCGCGTATTTTTTGTGTGATGATAAGTCCTAAAGAATGTTCTATTCTTAGAATGCAATTCGATTTCACTTGAAATGCGCAAAAGAATGTTTTGCGTATGTAATTCGCTCTTTTTTCTGACAAACGATATCTCAACTTACATAAGTCCAATAAATGTCCACATCTCCAGAAAAACGAATCACTCAAATGTACTATTAGCATACATTTGAATTTCAAATTTGTGCTTGAGAAAATGAAAAAAAAACATCACCTGATGTATCTGGGTCCTTCAAAACAGTATCAATAGCAAAATTTACACGTGAAAAATTGTATTCATCGCTTGATAAAGCAGTTTTTCACATGCAGAGCAAAATGCAAGTTTTGAAAGCTATCATTTTTATATGCAGCGTAAGTGAGAAATATTTGATAAGAATTCATTCGTAGAAGCTCTAAGCAGCACACATACACAAAACTTTTGTAGATTTTTCCGTCGTGTATTGATGACAGTTGCTTCCAATGCGTGTGATGTTTAATTTTTATTTGTACATTATTATCGCCATTCATTCAAATTTACATGCAATTTTAAAAATTAAATAAAACGTTGCCACAAGATGATAAGGTGTATAGATTCAGTAGTTTGTAATATAGGTGCACTTTCAGAGTACAACTTTAACAGAAATGTATACTGACTAACTTTCGTTACTTTTTGAGGGTCTCAGAAGACATACACAAATTTTTACTGCATTTTGAAAACAATTTATTCACAGTGTGTTTGGTATAACTTTATCTTTTCTATTCAATCAGATTCATTTGGCTGCGTCTCAGCTTAAGGGTACGGATGAGGGATCGTTCTTCGATTTCGCATGCTCACAAATGAATACGATGAAAGCTGTCAAGGAATGGCGTGAAAAATTAAAAGTTGTTCAACCAAAACTCAAGGAATTGTTTAACGCTGCGCCTGGTAATCACGACTCAAAAGTAAGAGCTGATGTTGAACGTGCTGCCGAAGACTTGGGAATTATAGATTCAGCTATTGCAAACCTTAAATTAGCATACCACAATTGGCATAAATGTTGCACGAAATTCCTAGAAGAATATAAGAGAAATAAGATTGATGCCGTTAAACCATTTAAAGAAAGAGTTCAACAAATGTTTGAAAATTACTTCACATATTTGGACAAAATATGGTATTTACTACATGGAGATGTACGACAATTTGAAAAATTCCTCGATATTAAAAGAAAACCATTCGGAGAGAAGTATCCATATTCATGGTCATCAAGTGTTCAAGAAATAGCAGAAGGACGTGATGCGTTAGCCAAACTGAAGGAAAATAATGTCGAAGCACAATGCGAGGAGGAGATTGAAGAATATAAAGAACTTGTCATGGGATCATTTCCGCAAACTTCAACTTCTTCGGCGGCTCGAAAAAGACTCAGGGTAGATTAGTTTGGGAAATTTCAGCTGATACAATCATGCAGCGGGTTCCAGAAGCTATTTATCTGAATGAATATTAAATGAAATTCTTCTAATTGTACCCAAAAACAGTGAATAAAAAAATGAAAAATGTAAACTGTTGAAATGTTTTATTTTGGAATGTCAATTGACATTTATGTAAATAATCAAAGTCAACTTCATTATACAAATCACATTATATATTTTAAAGCATTCAATAAATTCTCTCTCTCTCTCTCGCTATTTAATTTTAACCACTGAATGGTGATCGTACACACGTATTAATTCTACTGCTGAGTTTTGTTTTCAACATAAACTTACTTTGAATGGAAGTTATTTCATAGAAGCTGAAAACATAATCAAAGTGTATGAAGCAGATACTTGGAACACAGACACGTACTCGCAATCGAAGAAGAAAAAATAAGCCGGTAGTAGTCTTCGATGTTCGGGAGTTGAGCAAGCATGCAGGCAAGCAAGGCAGGCATGAATAAGCGAAAAATATAAGTAAGCTATGCAAGCCGCACACTACACTACCCAGCCAATTAATGGTTGTTTATATTAAAAGATTAAATAAATAATATTCGAGACACAAAAGGAAATCCAATAGTTTATTTGCTCTCCCAAATTTGTTTGGCTCTCGAACATTTGGTGCCGAAACCGTGGAACGAACACGGTTTCTATGCAGGCTGAAATAGGCATGCTAAATATGCAGGCAAAAATCATATGGTATTGGGAATTTCTCAGAAAAAAAAATTGCTGGCTGGCAAAATTCCCCGAAGCATAATTTACGAGCATAACGCTCAAACCAAATGTGTGATAAGCAGACGCAAATCGAAAATCAATGGTTGCTTGTTGGGCGCAGAACAATGCAACAGATTGTCCGTGAACATAAATGTTCGGATGTCTCGAATTACAAAAGCCGTTAGACT
Source organism: Obolodiplosis robiniae (assembly GCA_028476595.1). Lineage (NCBI taxonomy): Eukaryota > Metazoa > Arthropoda > Insecta > Diptera > Cecidomyiidae > Obolodiplosis > Obolodiplosis robiniae. The sequence continues at coordinate 44,352,447 of CM052015.1, forward strand.
CTGAGTGTTTATTTTCTCGGAATGATAGCAGTCAAGCAGGCGAATGCGACATGCTGACTACACTCGAGTGCAGAGTAACAAAATCGGTTTCAAAAATATGATGCAAAGAATTTCAAAAGTGGTGAAATTCGGATGATTTCGAATGAAATGTTCTTACACGTGTCAAGCCTAATGCGAAGGCTACTTTGCAGGGCTGAGAAATGCTGGCAAAGCAAAATATGAAAACAGACGATGCAGGATAGTGCGATAACGCTGCGCATAGATCCGATTCTTTCTAACTAATTAGCATGCGACTAAAAAGGCGGTGAGCAAGCGATGTGAGCGTCATTCGTGTTTGTGAACCCTCTCGAGGAAGACATAAAATTCTTAGCAGAACTCAAAGTAAAACGATTTTTCTTTGCGGGTGTGTTACGTGTGTAAGCTAATATAGCAACATCTTTTACGGAATTAAGCGGGCCGAACCAACAAGTACCACATATAATCGAAATTCGGGAAGGTTTTAGAACGATTTGTTAATAAATTGGTAAGATGGCATCAAAACCACTATCATCACGCAGAACAGCAACATCGCGCGATCGGGGCGATCGTGAAGCGAATGATGCTGACCAAAATCGTGAGAAGGCAGGATAAAATGATGCTGAACGCATAGAAGCTGAGCGCATTGAGGCTGAACGAATCGAGGCCGGGCGACTCGAGATTGAACGGGCAGAATGGGCCCGGTTGCAGGAACAGCATGGCGCTCAATTGCGATTACAGGCTGAACGGGAACAGGCCGCCCAAGAGGAAGCCGCACGCATGCAGTTCCGAAATTCGATAAATCAACGCAATTTATACGAAGGCTCGTTAAACGAATTGTTCACGGAATGTGATGGTGAAGCAATGTATGCTCTTAGTCGGATAGATATTGAAGACACGATTGATAATTTACAGAGCACCTTCGATAAATTTGAGCAGGCACATTTGGCGGTGATTGGTAATGCACCAACGCCAACTGAATTGGAAGCAGAAAATCATTGCTATAGTGTATGGCAGAAGCGATGCAAAAATTTACGTAGAAGTTTGCGTGCGCGTGAAATGGAATTTAAGCAGGCAGACGAAGCAGAAAGGCAGAAAAACGCAGCCGGTACCGAACCACGCACATTGCAAGTGCAAATTGAGTCCGCTGATATGCTGAGCGGAATCAAAGACACGTGGGGAACGTTCGGAGGGGATTCAGACAAGTGGTATGATTTCCGGGATCGGTTCAAGGCGGGCGTACACGACAATCCAAAAATCATACCGGCACATAAGTTTCAGTTCCTCAAAACTGCTCTCGTTGGCCGTGCGAGCGGTTTATTTAAGAACTGGCCTATGACCGACGCGCTCTACCAGAAGGCATGGGAGAGAACATGCGAGCTTTACGAAGACGATTACCTCGCAGTTCAAATTACGATGAGAAAACTTTTCACCATACCGCCAATGCAAGGCACCTTTGCAACGCTACGTACCATGCTAAATAAAGCAAATGAATACATGAGTCAGTTGGCAAATTTCTTCGAGCCAGAAGAATATGACGTCATGACGCTGTTTTGGTTGCTAGACCGAATAGATGCGCCAACTTTTGAAGCTTGGGAAACACATCGACGATGCTTGCTGGCAAAGGAAACGCAAGCAGAGGGAGCAGAACTGAATCTGGAGCAGTCTGTACAGGACGCGGATGCTGAAGCGACTGAAGCCGCAAGGAAAATAGAGCGTCGGAAGAAAATTCCAAGGGTAAAAATCTTGCTGGACTTCCTTGAACAACGCGCAGGAATTTTGATGCACACTGAACATGCACGATGACTCGCAGAAAACATGCTAATGATGCTCCGAAGCAAGCAGATAGAAGACGACAAGAGTCGTCGCGCGATTCCAGCACACACGCTGGAGCCTCTTCGGGTTTGACAGGGTTTCCCCCATGTTATGAGTGTGGAAAGGATCACACGCTATATCATTGCGCACAATGGAAGCATTCACTGTTAGAGCACCGTTTGGAGGTGATTCGTGCAAACAAACTCTGTGAAATATGTTTGCGGTCGCATGAGGACGGTGGTTGTGCGCAGGAAAAAAGGCAGTGTACAAAATGCAAGGGCAAACATTATCACAATTCGCGATTGTGCCCCACCCGTGAGCTGGAGATGCGGAATGCGCTTATGTCTACTGTTGAAAATTATCCGGTACCTCTCACATTTGGAAATAAGCGGGCCACCAAACGGGCTAGACCAAGTAATAGTCGTGATCCAAGTCGCGATTGACTAGCAGTAAAACGAAGACGTGCGGATGCACAGGATGTTGTGCAACCAGCTTCAGATTATCATGTCTTGCAAGCAGAGACTGGTTCTGAAAATTTGATACGCAAAGAAGGACCGAGGAATATGCAGTGGCCCACCGAAGAGCAAACCATGGGGAACGGAAACGTTCAGACCACAGTGGTTCTCGCCACGGCGGTGGTTAAGTTGCAGAATGGAGTGCACATATCCGATCCATATAGGGCACTTATGGATTCAGGTGCGCAGATCAGCCTGATAACAAAGAGGCTGGCCAAAAAATTAGGATTGCGCCCAATTAGGATTCATATGCCGTTGCGAGACGTGGGAGGGCCGTGTGGTGTTTTGCGATATAAGGTTTACACTTATATACGCCCATGGTTCGAAAGCATTTTTTTCTGTACAGTTGAATTGTTCGTTATCGAGCAATGGGAAAGCTTGCACTCACACTTTCAAATTCAAAAGGAAGTGCCACCTGATGATAATTGCAAGCTGGCCGATGAAAATTACCAAGTGCCTGCTAGGATTGATATGATTCTGGGTGCAGAAATATGGGCAAAATGTGTTGACACTCGAGTTTATCGCAATGCAAGAGGAGCTATCATGCAGGGCTCACAATTTGGCTTTCTGGCACTGGGACGTTTTAAACTAGTGGAACAAACCGAAGCGAATGTCGCCGAAGTCACGGCGGCAGAGGGTGAGCAGGCTGGTCTTGAGATAGAAGTCTTATTGGATGCGTTGAAAAGATTTTGGGAATGGGAACACACTGATGATGCAAAAGCTGAGTTGACTCCAGAGCAGCAAGCGGTGGAAAAGATTTTTGCAGACAACTATTATCGGGATAAAGACAATCGGTACGTAGTACGCGTCCCCCTCAAATCTAATGCGAATTTTTTAGGTGATTCCCGAGCGATAGCACTAAGACGATTCCACCAACTGGAACGTAAATTACAAATGGAGAAGGATCTGCGGGCCCAATACATCAAAGCGATGCGAGAGGAAATGGCTGCGGGATATATGCAACTCGCCGTGGGGAAACCAAGCAGATTATAATTTTATATTCCACACCACTGTATTAAAAAGAAATTCAGAGTGGTAGAGGATGCGTCATGCATAAGCAGTAGTGGTTTGTCGCTAAATGACATACAGATGGCAGGTCCAAAATTGCAGATGGATTTGCATGATCAAATTATGCGTTTCAGACGCCATCGCATTGGCGTAAAAGCAGACATTAAAAAAATGTTTAAGCAAGTTCGGGTTGATCCATCGCAATGGGATTTGCAGCGAATATTCTGGCGGGAATCGCCAGAAGATATGCTGAAAGAATATTGGCTGACGACCGTTATTTTCGGTATGAAGTCATCCGTATTTAACGCATGCAGAGCTATGATTCAATGCGCTAGGGACCATGCCGAGCAATTTCCAGAAGCTGCCCAAGCGATTGAGTCCGACTTTTATATGGACGATTGTATTGCAGGTGGAGAGCATGTCGAAACGACTAAACTGCTATGCCGGGAAATAGAACATGTTCTAGCGCAAGGCGGATTTGAGTTGCGGCACTGGTCGTCAAATTGCCACGAGATCGAGTTGGATATGCAGTCCGAGCCGGAAGCAGTGGTCGAACTAGAAGAAAAAAATGTGACAAAGTTTCTCGGTCTATGTTGGCTGAAAAAAACGGACGAACTGACAATACGTGTGCACGTTCAAGGTGAATCCAAAGCTGATACAAAACGTAAGGTACTGAGTGAAATTGCTGCGCTTTATGATCCGAATGGCTATATCTCGCCAGTAATAGCTGAAGCTAAAATGCTGATCCAAGAGATTTGGAAGCTCAAACAAGTCGGTTGGGATGATAAGCTGCTCGAATCGATTGCTAAATGCTGGCATTCGATTCACTCAAAATTGCATAAGCTGGCAGAATTTCGTATACCACGGTGGTTATCAATGCAGAGCCAAAGCAAGGTTGAACTGCATGGATTTGCGGATGCATCAATGAAGGCATATGGCCCTGTGCTGTATATACGCGTTATACACGCAGATGGTCAAATAGCAGTGACACTATTGACCTCAAAGTCAAAGGTATCACCAATTGCGGCTAAAACTATTCCACGATTGGAATTGCAGGCTGCAGTCATGTTAAGCAACCAGATTAAGCGAGCAAGGAAGATATGCGAATTAGAGAATGTCGAATACTTCTCCGATCGGTTTTAATACAATCGAATTCTCCAGAATAAACTTACATCTTCATTTTGCAAATAAATGCGGAGAAAAACTTATCCAATGATAGGTCAAAATATCGTGTTAACCTATTTGTGAGGGAAATTTATCTAAAATCGGTGGAAATGTGGATTGGAATTTCACGGGAGTCAAATAGGGATCCAAATTCTCAAACCTGCTCTTAATAATTTAAATAAATGGAGTTTTCAGTTTGAATATGAAAAGAAAACAAATTTATATGCCGATGATGGCACCTTCAATTAGAGTGTAGATTTCTTTGAAGAACTAATTGATAACATAAAGCATGATATTGAAATCTTAATAAAAAGTTTTGATAAACACTATTTGAACCTCGAATTGGATAAATCAAATTTTATGATTAATAACAATCATGATAATATCCCGAATCATGTGGAATTCCCTGGAAATCACGGTGGAAGGTAGTCAATGCGAGTGACGCAAGCACTTCAAATGAAAAAGCCACGAGCCTTTGTATACACGAGTTTTCGAAATCTGTTCATTTATGTATCAACAAGGATCCGATCCAAGAAAATGTGGCACCGTTGGTAAGCCCTTGGGTCGTAGGTCAAGAAAACCGGAAGTCTGGAAACTGACCTCATCATACCCTAGATAGAGGGGTTTGAAAATTTGATCCAAAGTTCAGTTGTTCGACCCTAACCGCCCTTAGCAGCATCATCAAGTTTTCCTGGACCTTACCGTCAAGACGCTTCCAACGGTACTTCGATCGTCAAAATCAAGCGTTCGCAAAAGCAAAGCTAAATTGAATGCCTATTTTATACAGTGCATATTAGGCATGCCATCGACGAGATGCGTCGCTGTGTTTGCGCATACGTATGTGCGGCATTTGTGTGTGCGAGAGCTGTGTCTTGTGACTACGATGCGTGCGCAAACACAGCGACGCATCGCGTCGATAGGCATGCCTAATATGCACTGTATAAAATAGGCATGCGATTAAGCTTTGCTCTTGCGAACGACTGATCAAAATTGGAAAGCCGTTCAAAAGTTATGTTATGTACAGTTTGATTTTTTTCCTTTATAAATAAACATGGAAGTTTATCTGGTAACTTTGTATAGACACGTTAATTCTTTCTATTTCATTCTAAGTTCTATCAATTTCATCATTGCTAATAACAGTGATATATTGATGGGAGACAAACTAACACATAAAACAGTGATTTTCGACTCACGGAGTGTTTCGGAGGACACCTCAAGCCGTCGGTCCCGTGTGTGTGCACAAAGACGATTTTGAGTTAGCACAGACACACGTAAGTTGACTACCTTAACGCTAAGGTTGTGTTATTGGGTATTTCAATATTCAATGAGCCCGAGCATTCGAATGCGGTGCAGTCGTGCCCTACAAGCCCCTCACCAATGTATTCGAATAATAGTTCTCATGCTGGTGGTATTCATGGAATACGAAAAAAGACTGAACACACCTAACGGTACACAATTTGGTCTATAAATACTGAATAATGAATGAAATGATATAAATAAATATACAATCCGATTTCACTTGAATTGCGCAAAACTATGTTTTGCGAATGTAATTCCTTTTCTTATCTTGACAAACGATATTTCAAGTTACGTTTGCTCCAAACAACCTTCCACATCTCCAGAGAATCAAAATACGTAAATGTTCTATTAACATATATTTGAATTTCAAATTTGTGCTTGAGAAAATGGAATCACATCACCTGATGTATCTGGGTCCTTCAAAAAAGTATAAATAGCATAATTTACACGTGAAAAATAGTATTCCTCGCTTGATAAAGCAGTTTTTCACATGCAGAGCAAAATGCAAGTTTTGAAAGTTATCATTTTTATAAGCAGCGTAAGTGAGAAATATTTGATAAGAATTCATTCGTAGAAGCTTTAAGCAGCACACAAGCACAAACATTTTGTAGATTTTTCCGTCGTGTTTTGATGATAGTTGCTTTGGTTGTGCACAAATGAATGGCTGAGAAAAACAATGCCATGTATTCTTGTTTTTAAATGAAGTGTCCCTGAAAATTGTTCCTGTGAAAGTGTCCAAATTTTTCAAATTTGTTTTTCGCATTACTGAAAAGAGATAAGTGATGAGTGTATTCGGCAAATGTGAATATAAGGCATTTTTATCCTCATTCATTCAAATTTACATGCAATTTTTAAAATTTGGACGTTGCCACAAGATGATAAGGTGTATAGATTCAGTAGTTTGCACTTTAGGTGCACTTTCAGAATACAGCTTTAACAAAAATGTGTACTGACTAACTTTCGTTACTATTTTAAGGTCCAAGAATTCATACTCAAATTTTTACTGCGTTTTAAAAATAATTTATTCACAGTGTCATATCTTTATCTTTTCTCGTCACGCAGATTCATTTGGCTGCATTTCAATTTCAGGGTCCGGAAAAGGGATCGATTTTCGATTTTGCATGTACACAATGGAGAACGATGAGAGCTATCACGGATTGGCGTAACAGGTTACAAATTGTTCAACCAAAACTCAAGGAATTATTTGACGCTGCGCCTGATGAATTCAACTCAAATGTAAGAGCTGATGTTGAACTTGCCGCCGAAGACTTGAGAATTGTAGATGCCGCCATTGAAAACCTTGAATTTCTAAAAATAGATTAGCAAAAATGTTGCAAGCAATTCCTGAAAGAATATAAGAAAAAAAGGATTGATGCCGTTCAACCATTTAAAGAAAGTATTCAAACAATGTTTGAAAATTACTTCAAATGTTTGGACGATATATTTGATTTACTCAATAGAAATGTGCCAAAATTTGAAGACGTCGTCATTTATAAAAGAATACCGTCCGAAAGTTCGTATCCATATTCATGGTCATCGACTGTTCAAGAAATAGCAGAAAAAAGTTACGCGTTAGCTCAGCTGAAGGAAAATAATGTCGAAGCACAATGCGAAGAGAAGATTAAAGAATATAAAGAACTTGTCATGAGATCATTTCCGCAAACTTCAACTTCTTCGGCGGCTCGAAAAAGAGTCAGGATAGATTAGTTTGGAAAATTTCAGCGAAGAAATTGAACGTTGTTTATTTTCACGTCATGCGAACTTGATTTCTATTTGTTGAATGCAATAATGCAGCATGTTCTAGAATCTATTCATGTAAATGTATATTCAATCAAATAAAATACTTCTTGCCGAGGTTAATTCTCGTTTCGCAAGCGAAAGAAAAAAACAAAAAAATGTTGATTTAAAATATTGTGACGCAAATGGGGGACCGAACTACGTCCTACGGAACTAACTCCTACGTACGTGGCGAATTAATTCATGCGTACGTATGAGTTAATTCCGAATTTACTCCTGTAGTAGTTAATTCGCTTGTGAAACAAGCAAAGCTGTCGGACTTAGTTCGTAGTGAAGCGAACTAGTTCATAGGAATTATGGGTAACTGTGATTTAATGTCGCATGACTTAGTTCGTTTATTCTGAACTATTTACATACACATGTGTTGGTGTGAGGCAAGTGTCCGATAACGACTTTCACCCTCACTTTCCGACTCACTTGCAAGCCATAACTTGACCACAATGGATGCATACCAAAAAATATTAAACGAAAAAATCGCTAAATTGAAAAAAAATGGCACGTTGAAAAAAGGAAAAATAAGAATTTTTAAGTCCAGACAAAAAATTGAAAGTGATAAGAAAGAGCGCGAATCGCGCAAAAGTGAGAATGTTGCCGATCCGTTCGTTTTTAGTGATAAAAGTGATTCGCCGATTGATTTCGAATGTGAGAATGTCGTCGATCCATCTGAAAAAAGTGAATCGTCAGTTGATTTCCACGCCATCGATTTGTCAATTGATGTTGATGAAAATACTGTCGAAACCGATGAAATATCCCAAATCAGCGCCTGACATAATCGCATCAGATTGCGATGAAAATACATTCAGTGACAAAGCGAAATCACTTGAAGCCGTTGATTCTGGTATATCAGACGAAGCACCGAGTTCAAGTGCGAATAACGATAAATCATCTGGTTTATTGTTTGGGCTGCGGCGTCAAATCAACCGTCGAGTATCTTTTGAATTGATGAAAGGCTATCGTTGTTCTTCGAATGTTATGTTTTGCCCGGACGAGCAACAATTTTATGTCAAAAATACCGTGTCAAAAGTCGGCGTTGGGTGGACGTGCCACGTCAAAGATTGTAAGGCAAGGGTTCATGTGCGTGACGGCAAATGCTACATTGCCAATTCAGATGCTCATGATCATGGCGATAAATCGCAAATGTATTACGATTTATGTGCCCTCAACGAAATGAAAGCCATATTGCGATCAATTGATAATCGTTCCACACCCAAACAAGTTTTTGATGACGTTATCGGGAGGTAAGTGCAAAAACTATCACTTAATTGTTAAAAATATTCAACAATTTTGATAAAATTGCATTTACGTGCATGTCATCGTTTAAGTGTTGAAATATTTCAACAATAATGATGACTGAAAAGATTTGGAATATCGAGCCTTCGTTAAATCACTTTAACAAAGTCGATAATTCAAATTCCTGCATGTCAAACAAGTGCTATACATTTTTCGTTGAATTGCTTCAACAAAAACGATAAGACCAATGTTATTTACCCCCACAGACACCAAAAAAGCTCTCTGCTCTATGGTGACCACAAGCGATGTTTACAAAAAACTCGCAATTTAGGTGTACCGAAGGCACCAGAAAGTGTGAAGGACATAAGAGATGCCATAAATCGTGCCGAAGTCTTTGACACTTATTGTAGAACACATCAAAAGGATGACCCTGACGTCTTTTTGGATCATCTGTACGAAGGCAAAGACTTTTCTTACTGCATTTTCAGCAGTAAGAAAATCATTCATGAAATTGGAAAACACATTGAAGTGAAAGATAGGCACTATTTTATCGATGGTACATTTAAAATCGTGCCATTTGGGTGTTTCACTCAATTGCTGGTTCTTCATGTCGGGAAATTTGACACCGTTCATCCGTTCGTTTATGTGCTCATGTCGCATCGCACACAAATTGCATACACACATGTTTTCAAATATATTCACAAGAATATATTTTCATTGGATTGCGCCACTTTCACCTCTGATTATGAAGCAGCCCTCGAAAATGCGCTGAGAACTTGCTTTCCTGATAGCCAGCTGGTGTCTTGCTGGTTTCATTTCGTTCAAGCGGTCCGAAAAAAATCTTCGCAAATACCAGCGATTTTTGACTTAATTCGTAGTGATTCGCGAGCAACGCACATTTATTATAAATTTCAATCTATCCCATTGCTACGCGAGGATATGATCGTAGGCGCATTTCTAGATTTGTCGGAAAAAGCATTGAAATTGAATAAAGCAGCGTTTGAGCCATTCTTGACATATTTCGAGCGCCAGTGGATAAAAAAGGTTTGTTTTTTCAACACATGTGTTCCACTTTGTCATTTGTGTTGAAACGTTTTTTTCATGTACATTGCCTATTTCTATTGTTTCTGTATGGAAAATGGAAACACGAACTACATGTAACGTCGAAGCGATAAACGGTGTCCTTGGTCGTTGTATACCCGGCAATTCCAATTTCTTCAACTTCGTTCACTTCATCCAGAAGTTTGAATTGGCTCGTAGCATCAAATTACGGAATTTATACGCACGTCTTGTTGTGAAGAAGAAACGCATTGCTTCTAAGGAAAAAAGCATTTTGATTCGCAATGCAAGCGAGCACTTGGAGTTGAATACAATCACCGTCGACGAGTTCCTTGACCATATTGCGAAATTTAAACATAATCAACTCCCACACAAGAAAGGCAAGCGTGTTGATCATTCTTCGGATGATGAAGACAGCGACGAAGAGCAGATCTCAGTTGAACCACCAGCTAAGCGTGTTCGCACAGCCAGCATCAATTTGTGTCGTTCATGCAACAAAGTGGAATCCAATGTAATATTGGTTCCATGCTCGCATGCTGTTATTTGCTTTGATTGTTGGTCTAAGAAGACTTTGTCAAATGACAAGTCTTGCATCGAATGTTTTGGTCCAGTTTCGAGTGCAATTCGTTTTAATTGAATGTTTTTTGTCTGCATGCACTCTTATGCTTTATCTTGACGAATGATTCTTTTCTGAATGTATTATATATGTATTGCCTTTTTTTAAATTTATTATGGACGAAGTAATGTGATCTCATGAAACAAAAGGACTTGAAGCTCAATAAACAAATGTCAACACTCCACTGTCATAAAATTACAAAATTTATTGCTTTTATTTTTTCCAATATTTATTTTTTCCAATATAAAAAGGACAATTCATATAATCTTTATTGGTTGTGTTTTCGAAATAGGGGAAAAAATCGTCTTCTGCTCCCATCTCCATTCCTTACATTCCCATCGTAATACATTGTTTGGTTGAAACCCATATCGTAGTACAAATAATCGTGTCGTATGCGATCTCCATCTGCAGTATTCTGCCTAGTTTGATCGAGGTAATTGAAGAGCATTTGAAATTTCCAAAAACGGTTGTTCCAACAACGATCAGCCTTCCAACTTTTATTGTAGAATTGGAAAATCCTCAATGCTTTGTCCTTGTCTCTCAAACCATTCCCATGTAGAAAGCACGCGAGCCCAATCCGTTCGTGGTAACCGAAATCCCGCGGCAGTAGAATATCAATCGCATAGTTTGGCCACATTTCGATGGAAAAAAAGGAGTAATTTAATTCCTTCTTAGAAGACGCACTCCATGGGATACTTCGTTCTCTTAGACGAATTTTGGCCATTAAATGATTTCGATGAATTTCTTTTTTGGTGTTTTGCACAAGGTGAACAATGTTTGGAGGAATCGACTGTATTTTTTCAACGATATTTTTCACCTGGTCGTACGACTTATTCAAAAGGTCGTCGAAGCCATCATCAAAAGGGTCATTTTTATTACAATTTTTTTCAATTTGACTCAGGCATGAGTCGTATGATTTCATTAATGCGTCATCGTCATCAGACAAAAAATAATTTTCTTCAATTTGAGTAGGCTTGGATTCACAATCTTTAATTTCGGTTGCACCATCACTGTCACTATCGCTATCACTTTCAAATAATGTAGCAACTGTGCCGACACTTAGTCTCTTTTTCATCATCATTTAGAAAAATTAACACTGAATGATAACTGAGAGTGCATGCAATGGACTGATCTACGTTTGAGAACTGAATGATGGACAAAATGGTAATCCCTCTGTAATAAACCTTCATAGAGCTAGGCACGCATATGTGGTTTCAAGCTTGTGTGAAAAAAATCAAAACAAAAACATATGATTTGTGACGACATAATACGAACTAATTCCTGCATGACTTAGTTCGGTGCGTTTTCTTAAATGATGCATATGACAACATTCGAAAAAAACGAATTAATTCCTATGACTTAGTTCGTACTGTCAACGGAATAGATTCGTCGAATACTTAAACCTTCGTAGGACTTAATTTAATTTTCGAAATGTTGCGGAGAACAAAATTATTCATCGGAACTGTGCATACGTTTTTTGATACCGATAGTGAAGGTGAAGATGAGTCTGAAGATAGACTCTTGAATAAAGGTTATGACTCCTGTGAAAGTCAAATAGAGAGAATTCGTAAACATAATTTTGCATCCGATGAAGACAATATATTGAAGAAAGCATATGAATCATCATCATCATCATCATCATCATCATTCAGTATTTATAGACCGAATTGTGTACCGTTGGATGTGTTCAGTCTTTTTTCGTATTCCATGAATACCACCAGCATGAAAACTATTATTCGAATACATTGGTGAGGGGCTTGCAGGGCACGACTGCACCGCATTCGAATGCTCGGGCCCATGAATGGCTACTACCTTTTTTGCGGTGGTGTATTGAATATTGAAATACCCAATAACACAACCTTAGCGTTAAGGTAGTCAATTTACGTGTGTCTGTGCTAACTCAAAATCCTCTTTGTGCACACACACGGGACCGACGGCTTAAAGTGTCCTCCGAAACACTCCGTGAGTCGAAAATCACTATTTTTATGTGTTAGTTTTTCTCCCATCAATATATCACTGTTATTAGCAATGATGAAATTGATAGAAAATCAAACGGCCACTAGGAGATTCGAACCCACGTCCCCATGCTTGCAAAGCTGGCACGCTAACCACTACTCTACAGCTGGGTCTCATATGAATCATGCAAGAGTCAAAGAAAAAGAAATGACTAAAATTGATTATTTAGATAATGGTTGTGACGATTTGTTAAACCAAACATACGATAGTGTAAAAAACATCGTCGAAAAGCGTTTAATTCCACAAAATATGGTTCACCTTGTCAAAAATAACAAAACAGAAATAAAAAGAAATCATCTGTTGGCGAAAATTCAGTTAATCGAAAGGGGTACACCGTGGACTGTATCATTCAAATCTGAACTGACTGACTTATTTTACTACATTGATTTATGGCCGACTTATGCGATTGAAATACTCTTATCGCGAAATTTCGGGTATCATGAACGGATTGGCCTTGCATGTTTCTTTCATGGAAATGGACTAAGAGATAACGACAAAGCATTGCGGGTTTTCCAGTTCTACAATAAAGCATGGAAGCACGACCGCTGGTGGTATCATCGATTCCAACGATTTGAAGCCTTATTCTCATACCTGGACCAAACGAACAAACGAGAATGTGAAAGTAACAGAAGAGAGAGAATGCGATAAGTAAAGTGTCAAATTCGTATGAGTAAGTTCGGCAATTCACCGAACTAAGTCATACATAACTTAAAGATCAAAACGAATCAATTCATATGACATAGTTCGACTTCCACCGAACAAACTCATACAAAATACTTGTCATCTTAGACGAACTAACTCCTGCATTAGTAGGTTCGGAACATGGTCAAATGTACGCAGGAATAAATTCGCCACCTTACGTATGAGTAAGTTCCATAGGAGAAACTTCGTTCCACCTCTTACATCAAGGCTAAACAAAAAAAACTTTTTTATGTCATATGAATTGATTCGTTTTGTTCTGTAAGTTATGTTACTTGAACTTATTCATACTATTTTTGACACTTTGTTTATCCAATTGTCTCTTTTGCGTTACTTTCACTTTCATATCTTTCACTTTGCCTTCTAATTTGTAATTTGTTACTCTAACGCAAAGGAAGCCTACAAAAAAGTATTAAGCACACAGTTGTCGCAAAAATTCGGGAAATTGAACGACCACGACTTCTGTGTGAAAATGGACAAAATTGAAAGGGGCGTCGAGAAAGTGAAAAGTGGTGAAAAAGTCGGAAAGAAAATTCTCATTTATGTGTTCGGATCTTTTCAAGCCAAAAATATAACGAAATTTATATTTGTCTGCTATACAGATACGATTTTCCTGATTGATGGTTCTATAAGCACCCCAACCACACGTGATCACATCGCCAGAGCTTTGAATAGGATCGAGTAGCGAACAAGCACTATCACGCTTAACATAATTTGGCATGCTATGCGGAGTATGGCCAATTCTCCTCAACACACCGTGAACCTTTTGCAATTTCTCGCTATTATGCTCCTCGAAATTCATGTTTGAGTCAAATATAACACCAAGATATTTTATTGATTTGCACAACTCAAGCTGTTCGCCATCTACAACAACGGCAAGGATCATATCGAAATGTGTTATTGTGTTTAGAACCACTAATCATAACCTTGGATTTGTCTTTATTCAAAGCCATGCCACGACGCGAAACGAAGTCATTCATTTTATTTTAAGTTCAAAATAATTTTACTTATTCCTTCATTAATTTTGTCGAAGTCGACTTGGAGGTGCGCCTAAAAATCATCAGCGAAGAGGTGGCCGGTCATGTTTTCAGGCACATTGAGAGTGTCATTGAAATCCTTGTAGAGCTCCATTATCAATTTCACCACTATCCGATTCAGAATAACCAACTTTGACTGTTTGAGAAATATTACTTAAAATTGATTTAAAAACAGTATCCCAACCATAATTTTGACTGGATTTCTGAGTTTTGAACCACGTAAAGTCCAATATTCATTCTGAATTATTTTTTGGATAGCACCTTACATGACTTTACACAAAATGCAAAGCTATTTAGCTTTGACGGACAAAAACGCGACGTATTACATAACAAACGATAATAAAACGACACTTTTTTGGTGACTAAATAATTTTGCTAATACCTGAATGCATTTCGGGACGTTTTACATTCCATCATCAGCAGACACGACTAAATTGCTGCGACACTTTCTCTCTCGTGCAGAACGATTCTTTAGAACTGTGGTACACGAACACACTCACAAACATTGGAACAGCATCGATTCGATATTACCGTTATCGAGATTCAATGCTTGCCTATCTTTCTGTATGTAAATACTCTCGTACGCGTCAAGCCGTCGGCAATCGTTTGTGGGTTTTAATAGCTTGACATTATTTATGTTTAAGTCGCGGTGGTCAGATTCAATTATGTGTGCAGCAATAGCTGAGCAAAAACTCTGATTATTTCTCACATAGTTTTGGTGTTCTTTGAATCTTTTTTCGATGGCTCTTTTGGTTTGCCCATAATATTTTTTTTCGAACACACTGCACTGAATACGATAAATGCCGGATTTTTTGAGTGAATTGGTTTTGTCTTTGGTCGAGTCCAGCTTGTTTTTTAATTTGTTGTCACTTCTATATACAATTTGCATATTATTCTGATGGAATGCCTGCTCTAAATTGTTTGTGATAACTGGCGCATATGACATGGACACACGAATTCTCTCGTTTACGCAGTCGAGTTTTTTATTTTGTCGGAACAGTGTCGACAAACCATGTTTTTTGGTTTTCATTGAGTGTTTTCTCACAATTTTATCGACGAAATTTTGTGGGTAGCCGTTGTTCTTGGCTAAAGTCATGTAAGGTGCTATTCAAACAATAATTCAGAATGAATATTGGACTTTACGTGGTTCAAAACTCAGAAATCCAGTTAAAAAAGGCAACCAAGCCATTTTTGAACAAATACACTCGACTTAAATTCAAAGTCGCTTCAAAACTCGAACACATTCGATTCTTAAGATCGTGTCAAAAAAACAAAGTTTTTCCGGATTTTATCGACATCAAATGTCAACAGAAGAATTATCGTTCGGATAACGCTATTGCATCAGCAAAAGCGAAATGGCTGATATTGGAGATACAACACCACTTCAAACAAGTCGCAGAACACGAAGTAGAACTGAACGACACATACTTACAGCTCACTTTTGTAGTCTTTTTGTGATTTCAATGAACACATACATGAGCTAGTGAAATGCAAAATTGCAAAAGAAAGGGAAAAACACACCCGCAAATTACAATCCTTGATTGATCGAGTGAAAATTATATCGAATGCTTTCTTTAAACCGGTGTTTATCAACGATTTTATAGTGAACGAATCTTCCGAAACATTCACGGAGAATCAGTTGAATTTATTTAACAAGGGTTTAAATTAAACCCCAACACCCAAACACGTCGATTTACGTGAAATCATTGTTGGCATAGAATCCATTCTAAAATTCAAGCCCTTTGCTGTGCAAAACGACGTCCGTGTAAAATCATTCGATATAATAAACAAAGCCAAACGCGATAGCCAACTAAAAGTCAGCCATCACAATGAACACGACACGTTAAAAGAGCTACAAAACAAAGATGTTTTTTACATGAAAGCTGACAAAGGAAATAAGTTAGTGATTCTCGATAAAGAAGATTACGAACAAAGAGTGTTGCAACTTATTGATGAGTGTGGTTATAAAAAGATTAATCGTGATCCACTACCAAAAATGATCAGAGAATGTTACTACGAAAATAAATCAGTAAAAGATGCGGTCAACGCTTCAATCGAAGTTTGCTTGTGTCTAATCCAGCGGTGGGTAAACTGTACGCTCTACCAAAAGTGCGTAAAATAAGTAATAAAATACGTCCAATTGTGCCGGGCATAAATACACCATCATATGTGAAAAAACGGCGTTCGATGTCTCTCGGCTTCAATTCGTATGGCACCCAATTTCCTTGCTTTTGAACCATTCCCATGGCTTTTAAACGATAGGAGATGGATTGTTGTGTCACTCCCAATGATTTTGCAAGTTTTTCTTGCGTTTGACACGAGTCTTCATCGAGTAATGCTTTCAACTCCTCGTCTTCAAACTTTTTCACTTGGCCTGGACGCTCTTTGTCTTCCACATCAAAATCACCACTTTTGAACCGCGCAAACCACTCCTGGCACGTTCTAATCGACGGAGCATATTCTGGATATGCTTCGCATAACAAACGATGACTCTCGGAAGCATTTTTCTTCAGATTAAACCAATAAAGTAAAACTTCCCGCAAATGCTGTTTTGTAGGCACGTAGCTCGACATTTTCAACGCAATAATAAACTTGTGTATTCAACTGAATGATAAGTTTGACAGATCGTTTTCAATGTATTTTTTTATCCTCTTTAAGATACAATAGCTGTCAAAGTCAAAATAATGACATCTATGATAGATATGAAGTTAGTAACGAATGCGCGGTTTTCAATTTGTACTCCCAATAAATAATCAGCACGAGTTGGTTAAATTCACTCACGAAATTGAAAGAGATAAGAAACTACCTTTTCTCGATCTAGAGTTAACGCGCATGAAGAATAAAATCGAAATTTTAGTGTACCACAAACCAACAAGCACTATGCGCGTAATCACAAGAGACTCTTACTGTCCCATTCAACATAAAAGGGCATTCTTTCATTCGATGGCAAACAGACTATGTTCTTTAAATCTCTTCGTAAGCAGTTTCAAAAAAGAATACGAGTACATGAAAGAAGTAGCCAAGAATAACGGCTACCCACAAAATTTCGTCGATAATATTGTGAGAAAACACTCAATGAAATCCAAAAACATGGTTTGTCGACACTGTTCCGACAAAATAAAAAACTCGACTGCGTAAACGAGAGAATTCGTGTGTCCATGTCATATGCGCCAGTTATCACAAACAATTTAGAGCAGGCATTCCATCAGAATAATATGCAAATTGTATATAGAAGTGACAACAAATTAAAAAACAAGCTGGACTCGACCAAAGACAAAACCAATTCACTCAAAAAATCCGGCATTTATCGTATTCAGTGCAGTGTGTTCGAAAAAAAATATTATGGGCAAACCAAAAGAGCCATCGAAAAATGATTCAAAGAACACCAAAACTATGTGAGAAATAATCAGAGTTTTTGCTCAGCTATTGCTGCACACATAATTGAATCTGACCACCGCGACTTAAACATAAATAATGTCAAGCTATTAAAACCCACAAACGATTGCCGACGGCTTGACGCGTACGAGAGTATTTACATACAGAAAGATCGGCAAGCATTGAATCTCGATAACGGTAATATCGAATCGATGCTGTTCCAATGTTTGTGAGTGTGTTCGTGTACCACAGTTCTAAAGAATCGTTCTGCACGAGAGAGAAAGTGTCGCAGCAATTTAGTCGTGTCTGCTGATGATGGAATGTAAAACGTCCCGAAATGCATTCAGGTATTAGCAAAATTATTTAGTCACCAAAAAGTGTCGTTTTATTATCGTTTGTTATGTAATACGTCGCGTTTTTGTCCGTCAAAGCTAAATAGCTTTGCATTTTGTGTAAAGTCATGTAAGGTGCTATCCAAAAAATAATTCAGAATGTATAATTTTGACATTGTTCGAGGTTCCATTCTATTTGATTGAGTTGATGAGTTAATTCATCAACATCAATTATTTTGAAATTCCTACCGTTTATGATAACTTCCTTGAATTTAGCGATTTTCAAATTAAATGGACACAAAATGAAAATATGAAAGGAAATACGCGGTATTTGAATACGCGAGGGTTTGTGAATATTAAAGGGTCAATTTGAGATGTCTCCCTGCCCGGCCAACGGTGCGTAGGAAGTAGTTTAAAAAAGTATGTTTCAAAACAAGAATTAAATTGATATCAATTTGATTTGCGCTTTATATCGCGTGTTTCCGCGGATTCCGGGAAATAAATCGCGAACCACGGTAATCAGCCGCTGAATACACTAATTTCGCAGGATCGAAAACTGGAATTAAACTGATATCAAATTAATCCGCGGTTGATATCAAAAGTTGAATTAAAACTACAATACATCTTGTTGATAATAATAATCTGCATATAAATGTTTCACTTTCAAATGAAGTTGGAAAATTCTGCAATTGATATGCAAATTAAAATATACAAAAGAAAGAATGGCTTAAAAAAAATAAAAATTAAGCTAAAAGAAGAGAAACCTGAAATTTTAGGTGCTGAAAATATCAAATCTACTTGAAAAAAAAATACAAATGATTTGCTATTTAATTGATATCAATTTAATTCGCGCTTTATATCGCGTGTTTCCGTGGATTCCGGGAAATAAATCGTGAGCCGTGGAAATCAACAGCTGAAAACACCGATTTCGCATGATCATTCGCGAACCACGACTTTCAACCGCGGATTTTGCAGAATTGTACACAAACTGCAGCTATCAAATGTGAAACAGTATATTTCAAAACATGAATTTAATTGATTTCAAATTAGCTACCGGTTGAAAATGTCGTTATTGCAGACAACTTCATATGTATCACTCTGAGGTGAATTTTGGCTATGACAGCTGTCACACCAGAAACTTCATGTCATTGTCTAATTTTTGCAGTCTTGGTTATTGGTCATCAGTGAAAATATTTTTTTTTTTTTGTGAAGCCGTAAAATGTCTACATTCGTGCCATCAAAACAACATTTGCGGGAAGTTTTAATATGCTCAAATTTTATGTCCTACCCCACCCGCCGTATAGCCCAGACGCTGCTTCTTCCAATTATCATCTCTTCCGATTGATACATGGCCTGGCTAACAAGCACTTCTTCAATTATGATGAAGTCAAAAATTGGACCGAATTGTGGATAGCCGCTAAACCGATCGATTTTTTCATACGTGGCATCCGCCTCTTGCCGCTTTATATCGCGTTTATCCGCAAATTCCGTGGAAATCAATCGCGGACCACGGATATCAACCGAAGAATACACAGATTCCGTGGAATCAATCGCAGATTCCGCGAAATTATTCAGGAGCTGCGGCTATCAACCGCGAAACAGTACGTTTCAAAACACGAATTAAATTAATATCACGATTATCCGCAGATTCCAGGGAATCAATCGCAAAACCGGAATAAATCACGGATCGTGACTTCCGATGATTTAACATTGGGATTTCACCATGGATTTATCAATCACGATCGCGAGTATAATTTGATAAATAAATAAACTCTTAAAAAAAGCAAACAAAGAAATTTCTGAAAAAAAAAACTCAAATAAAATAAATGTATATCCATGAATCCTCAAAAATATTCTTGAGTTGTGTTTGTTTAATGAAATAACATTATTTAAATTTCATGTGAGTGTCTTCACTCAAAATAATAATTGAATATATCTTTATTCACTTTCATATAAAATATTGAAGGATACAATTATTGAAAATACAATGCAATGCTATATAAACTTTCTATTTTGGACTAAAGAAACTATCGATATCGAACTCCAAATCGAGAAGAGACCCATTGTAAGATTCCGCTCTCACGAACTGTAAAATCGCCATGTTATGATAGGATTCGTCCCTGCCTCTGAAGCACATAATGAATCGTCCTGATTTTATATTTCGACATCATCCTCAGTTAGAGCTTTCGCAAATCGTTGGGGTAGAAACACGACCTTATCCCCAAGATCAGCTTTAATTTGCTTCCCATATTTTTCGTGGGGACGAAACCAAATGATGACACCAAGTAGTCACCAATTTCTAGATCTCCAAATTTGACAAATGGCTTGTTGTCGTAGCACAAACTGTTCAACAAACTTAGTTCCGATGTCATGTTTATGAAAAAACAAAGGTAGATTTTGTTCAAAATTCTTCAAGTAAAAGCACCTTGCTATGGTGCGAGTTAACTGATTTCAAATCAAGAATAACTCGAGTATTTATTTCGAACATTATCAGTTAAATGAACAAGCCCCACCAACTAAAAATACGATTGTCACTTAAGCTTTGTACCTTGTACTTTGACCACCCTGCAGTTTTGACCATACAATTATATGGATGCAATAAATCGATCTATTGGGATCATACAAAACCCACCTTTGTAGTTCAGCGAAAAATAGTCTTACATTAACGCTTTATCATATTTTTTTATTGTGGCAATAACATGTTAGAACAAGTTACATCACATGGTGGCATTGTGTAGAAGGAGCAACTTGAAATATACATTTAAAATCAGAAACTCTTTTTTAAATCTTTATACTTTACGTTTAAACGTCAATGCGAAAAATGTACTCTCTAAAAAGTGAACAATGTCGTCAAGAATCGATTTTGAAGTTCAAAAATCTGCCTTCATTCGTAGATTATTTTCATTCGGTAAGAAATAAATCGAGAAATTCTCGGATCGTTTCTAAAAGAATCCGGGTCCAACACATGAATTTAAAATCTTTAAATAAAACGACTTCGGATAAATTATTCATGTGAGTGACTTTATTCAAATGTATAATACATAAAATATATTGATTAATATAAATATTTATCGAAGAGAATCAAATTAGCTCATGTCTTTAGATGATTTTGGAATGAAACGAGTGCATATTATTATCGGACATTAACAAATTATTAAAGGAGCGCATGTTTTTGCAACGATTCCATTCGAATAAAAATGGTTAAAGAAGCACATGTATTGTGCAATTTCATATGAAAGATGTAAATTATAATTTATAATTGGGACTCTAATTTCATATTCTGGGGCTCACAGAAGTAGCCTAGGCTACCATTAATTGGAGCAATTATAGTGTTAATGACAAGGTGAAGAAGCGCTCTTGCACAAGAACGAAAATGTTTTGAATTCATAATTCACATTGGTGAATTACGTTAGACAAAGAAAAGAAATAAATAAATGAGATAATGTTTTCATATTTTTAATTCCTCAAAAGGAGCATATGATGTCGCTTATGCGATTCAGTTGAGTTTTCAATACCTGGCGCGCATAAATGCAAGGCATCCCATATAGATGATCAGCAGAAAATGCACAACATCTGCCGAACCAAGTAGCCAATAGCCAGTGTGTATAGAACACATAGCGTGCGCAAGAATACAACAACATGCTCCACTCGCTTATATTGCTCTTGTTCCGAAAAATGCAACGCAGAAGCGTACGCTTTTATTGTCTTGTCTTTTGCATGCGTCGGAAGGAGAGTGGTAAAACTACACGAAACATCCTTATGAATTTTTACACATGTGTATGGTGTTACCTTACCTATACAGAGCAACACAGACTTCAGGTCATTTTCTTGGAATAATGGTAGAAGAAAACATGTGGATTGAGACAAAATCTAATCGGCCTATTTTTGCAATTTATGATATTGTTTCAACTACAGTAAATGGTTCTAGTAACGATTATGTGAGAAAACCAGAGGTCTCTTCAATACCTTCCCATGTTAAGTGGTGATGAATGCCAATGGAGCGCACCATCTCTACCTATTAGACTCAATCAAACTCTTTAACATTTCAACAATTTTTAGTATCATTATGTTTATGCTGAATATTTTTCATTTCAAAGCAGATGTACAATTCAACCAATTTGATAATGTTCATTTTAATATTTACAAACACCGTTTACAGTTTTAAAAACCAAATAATGCTCATAACAAACACATGATGATTGTATGCTATGAGAACGACACGCAAACCTGTTAGCTTATATATTTGTCGCGCTCACACTGATTTCTCCATCACAGTGGCTGTACGCAAAAACAAATGCATGATAAAACTCATCTCAGGCAACAAAATGAAAACAACAACAACGCCGCTGTTTGTGTGGATAAGTCTTTTAAGTATATCGGTTATGTTTGAGAGACAGAGCTAAATACATAAATGAGTAATACATACAAATGCATGGTTTGCTTCTCGCAATCGTGTGTCACATGCCATCAAAATAGAATAAAAACAACAGCAACAAACATTTATAGACCGTTATTGCCTTTCAGCGTCTGGTCTGTTCTACGAAACAAAAAGCCTCATATACCCCTAACAATACCTCTCATACCCCGATCGAGAGCCAAGTTTTGAGTTTCCACACACCATTCATATCCCCTCGCATTCAAATCATATTTAACCGAATCTAAATAACGTCGACGTGGTCTACCCCTACCTCTCGGCCCATCAGCTTCGGCGAACAGAATCCGTTTCGGTAATCGCTCTTCTCCCATGCGTTTTACATGACCAAACAATCTCAGTCTGGATTTTCTTGCTTCCTCTCCTACCGAATCGACGTTTAAACCCTCCCGAATCGTCTCATTTCGGATTCTGTTTTCCCACTGATCGCGGCATGAGACTCCCGAAACCATTCTCAACACTTTCATATCAGACACTTTCAAATCATGAATCAAATTCTCAGAATCAACCCAGCTCTCGCTACCATATAGAATAGTTGGACTGAAGATTGAAAACGTGTGATCTAAGTTGGGCTACTACTTTATTTCCATTAACCCTACGCTGTTCAAACTCTTTATTAAACTTGCCATCTTCCGATAAGATGCAACCCAAATATTTGAATTGGGACACTTGTTCCAACAAGTTGCCATTCAAAGTGCAATGAATTGGCTTTCGAGTTTTGCCCACATGCATAACTTGAGTTTTTGTGCCGCTAATGGTCATTCCGAAGTTCGTACAAGCCTCTTCCAAATCTTTGATACTATTTTGCAGCTCCCATTCAGAATTGCCAAACAGTACCAGATCATCTGCGTAACCGAGTGCAGAGATAATATTGCCCCCCAAAGCTACTCTACCTCTTAAATTGGCTGATTTGATCAGCTTGTCCATATAAATAATGAATAGAAGAGGTGAAATTGTATAGCCCTGTCGCAGACCATTACGTACTTCAAACCATTCACTCAAATCACCATCCACTCTTACTGCTGCTTTACTGTTTGCGTATAAACTTTGGATCGTGTTGAGAAGTTAACCATTCACACCATATTCGGCCAAGACTGACCACAACTTAGATCTGGGAATGCAGTCGTATGCTTTCTGCAAATCCACGAAACAGAAGTACAGTTCCCTATTTCTTTCAAGGAATTTCTCCATTAGTTGTCCCATGCAAAAAATTTGATCTTGACAGCCGCGCATTGGGCGGAAACCCGATTGATTTTCATCCAAGAGCGATTCGACATCAAAATAGAATGTGTAGTTAAAATGCATTGATTTGTCCATTGATTTTATGGCGCTCGCGTCGGTTTGCGTCGATTTAAATCTGACATTTCCGTATGACGGTCACTTACCATTGCTATTTGTATATAGTATTGTGGAGTGAGTAGCATAACTATATGGCATGAAACGTGGATTATCAACCAATTATATTTAGAATATAGCCGGGTCTAATAAAATCAAATAATAAGATATATTACAATATTACTTATTAAAATGTTCGCTGTAATAATTATTACATATTACATCTTATTAAAGTAATAAGATTGTAATAAGTAATATTTATTACAGTCTTAATAAATAATAAGATCCAAAAACTTATTAGATATTTCGTATCAAAATATTATTTCATCTTATTACTACTGAATTTTTGCATCAATGCAGCTATACTATGGAAGCAGTTGTAATAACATCGCCAAACTAATTACTTTGAAATTTTTGAATTGAAAAAATGCGAATGGGCAACTCTCGTATTGCCAGACTCTAATCTGACATTGTCATCGTAAAGTTTGACATTTTATAAGTAAAACGTCTCCACAGTGTTTGGTGCTAAAGACGCTATTTTTCTTGTTTAAATCAATCCGAAATTTTTTCCTCGGACAAAAAGTGGAATTAACTCGTGAAAATTTTCGTGCTTTCATTTTTTACGATTTTTAATTTGGATTATCTCAACAACAGTGCGCCGACAAACTTGCTTCGATATTTGGCAATAAAACCCCACACCGTGCCACTGTATATCGGTGGTTCAATGAATTCAAGCGTGGCCGTCATTCGCTCAAAGACGATGTTAAGGGAGGTCGTCCAAAATCGGCTGTTATTCAAAAAAACATCGTTGCTGTGCAGAAACTGATAATGCAAGATCGTCATGTGACTTATCGTGAAATTGCGGCATGCCTTGGCATTGGTATGAAAAGCATACAAATTATTTTGCACGAAAAAATAGGCCTAAAAAAGGTTTGTTCACTATGGATCCCGCATAAATTGAAAGATCATGAAAAAAAAGCTCGAGTCGAATGGTGCAAGGAAATGCTCGATAAATTCAACCGAGGTACGTCAAATTCTGTATACAACATCGTGACAGGTGTTGAATCATGGATCTATGCATATGAGCCCGAAACTAAGCAACAGTCGACCGTATGGATGTTTCAATTTGAAGACAAACCAACAAAAGTAATTCGAAGACGAAGCGTTGCCAAACAAATGGTCGCCTGTTTTTTTTTGGAAAAACTGGTCATGTCGCCACAGTTCCATTAGAGCAACGTAAAACGGTCAATTCTGAATGGTACACAACCATTTGTTTGCCAGAAGTATTTGGAAAATTAAGAAAGAACAACGCAAAGAGAAAAATTATCCTTCATCACGATAATGCGAGCTCTCACACATCGCATCAAACAAGCGACTATTTGAGTACTCAAAACATCGAATTGATGGGCCACCCGCCGTACAGTCCCGATTTGGCACCCAATGATTTCTATTTGTTCTATTTGGTTTGAGCGAATGCAAAAGTGTATCAATCATCTTGGAGAGTACTTTGAAAAACAATAAAAGAGTTTCAACCGAAAACGATTTCTTTTTCTTAGTGATTCGCATTCGTTTGTGTGCACCTCACGTATCTAATAAGTTTTCGGATCTTATTATTTTAATAAGATGTAGTAAATAATAAGATAGCATTTTATTACAGATCCAAAAATAATAACATTTGTAATAAATATTACAAACTGACCCGACTATAATTTAGAAACGAAAATTATTAGATCGGCCGAATGTAAGATTAATAACAAATATAAATAACAACCTATTCTAATTTTAGAATTGAAATAGAGCATCTAGTTATTTTTTTTTGAGAGCTTAAAAAATGTATCTCAGAATGAACTCGCATGAAATGAAAATGAGAGCTCACATATTTGCTGTCATCGTTTCAAATGTATGTTATATATATATATATAAAAAGATGGTTCAGATGGTGTTCGCGTCGACCTGAATGTCAAAACTCAGTCTTGTATCCTCCAATCGACATCCACATTTGTTATACCACAGCGCATATTGTTCCCATGAATCGCCTTTCTCATTCCAATCATGCAATCCACCACCACAAGAGAAACATATTATACGATTTCCTTTTATTGAGTGTAGAAGAATCCCGCACCATTGTTTTGGAGTCTGCCACATTGATTTCGACTATTTGAATCAGTGAGAAGAAAACTTACCTTCAGATAAGATAGGAAAAATACTGAAGCTTGAAATTGTTCCGGCAAAATAATGCACCCAAAAAAGTTGGAAATAATTGTGAAACGAGAATTTATTCGGAATAGTTGTGAAACATAAGCTAAATGTAAATACAATTTTATTTCCAATATTACCTTGATGCATTATTTCTCTCAAATAGTTTCAGTTTCAATATTTTTCCTATCTTATCTGAAGGCATGCTTTCTTCCACACCTTATGAATGATGAACTTTTCATATTTATTTTTCAGTATATAATCTGAAATATAGTAATGTAATTATGTTGACTATTCAATAATATTTTGTTTCTTCAAGCTTAAATATCAATGAATATATCTCTTGGTAATAATTTGCTTAATCCAGATGCATTCAGAGCAATCAACAAATGTTGCCTTTTACATATTTTATTGAGATCATCATAAAATTCGAATAAATATTTGTGAGTCTGTTGACAAATATCCCTAGAATTAGAGTCATTGCTCTCAACACCTTCAGAATCATCATCATCATCAGTAAATATCAGAATCATCATCAATAAATTTCAGCTCAAAATCTGGTTGCGCAACAACCAAGGGGACCGTGCTATTTGAGACATTTTAATCATATCTATTCTCCAGCGCCATCTATTGGGCAATAGTATTGATGTGATATTTCAATCGTTTCAATGACTCATTTGTTTTCATTATTTGTGTCAATAAAAATTTTGTTCGTATTACAATGGATCTAAATTGAGTTCACCGATGTAATATAAGATGGCGCGGTCAATTGGCATACTCTCGAATAGCTCTCCAATCCCATACAAGCACGGTCCGCTTGGCAACAACCAGCAATATTTTTAGTTTGTTTCAATTTTCGTTGCTTAGTTGATGAATTTGTGTTCTTGCCAACGTTTCTCCATCTCCATCATCATTCAGTTTTAAGTGTTTTAAGATTTTCCCCTGACTCTGCTGGGTCAGGCCGGTTTTCCAAGGTTTCCCGGATTCAATTTGGTATCTATAGTCACTCGTAGATATCCTCCATCCCTGTAATTGTCTTTGTTCAAGTCGTTACATGGGTGGAACTTATACCCTATTGGGCACTTTGCCAGCACACATGAATTACTGCGTAGCTCTTGTACATATTGATATAAATTTAGGATTCGTAATAAATATTGGGAGTACAAATTGAAAACCGCGCATTCGTTACTAACTTCATATCTATCATAGATGTCATTATTTTGACTTTGAGAGCTATTGTATCTTAAAGAGGATAAAAAAATACATTGAAAACGATCTGTCAAACTTATCATTCAGTTGAATACACAAGTTTATTATTGCGTTGAAAATGTCGAGCTACGTGCCTACAAAACAGCATTTGCGGGAAGTTTTACTTTATTGGTTTAATCTGAAGAAAAATGCTTCCGAGAGTCATCGTTTGTTATGCGAAGCATATCCAGAATATGCTCCGTCGATTAGAACGTGCCAGGAGTGGTTTGCGCGGTTCAAAAGTGGTGATTTTGATGTTGAAGACAAAGAGCGTCCAGGCCAAGTGAAAAAGTTTGAAGACGAGGAGTTGGAAGCATTACTCGATGAAGACTCGTGTCAAACGCAAGAAAAACTTGCAAAATCATTGGGAGTGACACAACAATCCATCTCCTATCGTTTAAAAGCCATGGGAATGGTTCAAAAGCAAGGAAATTGGGTGCCATACGAATTGAAGCCGAGAGACATCGAACGCCGTTTTTTCACTTGTGAACAGCTGCTTCAAAGGCAAAAACGGAAGGGTTTTTTGCATCGTATTGTGACTGGTGATGAAAAGTGGATTCATTACGATAATCCGAAGCGAAAAAAATCGTATGGTTACCCCGGCCACGCATCAACATCGACGCCAAAGCCGAACATTCATGGCTCGAAGCTAATGCTGTGTATTTGGTGGGATCAGCTCGGCGTGATCTATTATGAGTTGTTGAAACCAAACGAAACCATCACAGGAGCATTGTACCGAACTCAATTGATGCGTTTGAGCCGAGCACTGAAGGAAAAACGGTCGGAAACGGTCGCAAGACACGATAAAGTTATTTTGCAACATGACAACGCTCGGCCACATGTTGCTCAGGTCGTTAAAACCTACTTGGAAACGCTTCGATGGGAAGTCCTACCCCACCCGCCGTATAGCCCAGACATTGCCCCTTCCGATTACCACCTCTTCCGATCAATGACACATGGCCTGGCTGAACAGCATTTCCATTCTTACGAGGAATGCAAAAAATGGGTCGATTCATGGATAGCCGAAAAAAGCACAGATTTCTTTCGACGCGGAATCCGTAATTTGCCAGAAAGATGGGAAAAAGTTGTGGCTAGCGATGGACAATACTTTGAATAATCAATTTGTAACCATTTTTCCATAATAAAGATCGAAATTTTGAAAAAAATGCGCGGTTTTCAATTTGTTCTCCCAATAAATAAAAAAACTCATCTTCGCTAGTAGTTAGTTCATCCGAAGAAATTTCAAACTGCTCAGTATTTGTTATAGATTCAGTATCATTGCTATCATCATCATCATTAATATTGAATTCATCCGAAGATTTTCCAAATTGATTAATATTTATACTAGAGTCAGAATCATTATTATCATCATCACCAGTAGGAGTTAGCTTTCCTGAAGATTTCTCAGTGTGCACTGAAATATTTGTACAGACATAATTATTACTATCTATATATTCAAGTATATCGTCTCCACTGTCGTCATATTGCTTTACTTTCCTATTCGATTTATTTAGAAAACTTCTCATTATTGGCCTCTTAGATCTATCTTGGACAAGTGTAAGGTGCCACCGCAGCGGTATCAGATTTGCTTATAATTTCTGATGAAGTAATATGAGTACGTTTAAATTGGTCATGAATTTCACGCATATGTCGCCGCAAGTTGCTCATTGTTCGAAATTGTTCACCATCATATATGCATTCAAATGGTTTCTATCGTGAATGAATACGAAGGTGGTCTTTGAGATTTTGTCTACAGGTAAAACGTCTGTCACATGTTT
Source organism: Obolodiplosis robiniae (assembly GCA_028476595.1). Classification (NCBI taxonomy): domain Eukaryota; kingdom Metazoa; phylum Arthropoda; class Insecta; order Diptera; family Cecidomyiidae; genus Obolodiplosis; species Obolodiplosis robiniae. The sequence goes on from CM052015.1 coordinate 44,381,413, forward strand.
CACAATCACATTACTTAATAAAACCGTTTAGGCATACAGTTCATTTTACATTTCTGAGATGAATTTAAATAACGTGAGCTTGGATCATATCCTTCCATGCAAGACTATTTGATCCATAATTCATTTATGATCCAAACATGATCCATGATTTAGGACCACTAACAATCCACGGGCTGGATCATATGACAGCCTCAGAATGAAACTCCACTGTATGATATTTTTATTCAATGTGTGATGCAAATACTTTCGCTGTGTGCTGGAGCGACCATAATCTGATTCATATTTTGGGATTCTATCGATGAATCGCCGGGCAGTTTCTCCGAAGCACTAGGATTTGTGTGAGACGACAAACCTTATGCTCTACACCGTTTTCATCGATTAGAGAGTAAGCGTGATTAAAGTCTTTCGATTTAATTGCAATAATCGGATACGACCACGACTTTTTTTATTTGACTGGTTCTCGTTTCACGCTTCCGCGGATGAACAATGTTTTTTGTGTCCAATTCATATTTTGATAGAAGTTATCGAAAATGTCATTTTGTCGTACAATTCCAATTTTCGATGAACGGCTTACATTTGGCTTTTTACTGTCAAGACATTTGCAAATCATTTGAGCGGTGAATTTTTTAGCTGGAATTATTTTTGTTTTGGTTCGACGTTCAGCTCCACGCTCAACTAGCCCTTTTGCGATGTATGATTTGTGCGTGTGAACTTTTCTCATTATTTTTGCCTTTGGAGCTAGAAACGAAATTGAATTTTGTCAATTCTTACTCCCGAAAAAAAAATCATCATCACTTTTCATTACCTTCATCATCAATATTTTCTTCGTTTGACAGAGTTTCATCCTCAATCCAATCTGATTCAGAATTGGAAACAACTTCAAAAACTGCCTTTTCCAAAATTGCTAAAAAATTTAAACCTTTCCAATAATAATTGGAATAATTATAATACTTCGTATTTCCTCTTGAAAAATAATACTGATCGGCTCTCATCTATTTTATCCATGATGTAAATTTTACTTGTGAAATCCTAAATCACACACGAATCAAAATTAAAATATTTATTTCTCCTCCAAGTAGAAACGTTTACTGTCCGCAGCAATTGTCAACTGATTTGAATTTATGAGCGGGGTGATAGATGCATTCAATAGAATGAGTGAACGCAATGGCTATGTGATGAAAAGAGGTTGTATTGAACGCTTGCACAAAAATCCAATGAATCAAAATTCAATTCGAAAACGAAGTGAGCAAGTGATTAGCTCGTAAGGAAAACAAAGAAGAGTTTAGCTGAAAAATGAAATGGATGATTGGCGAGAATAAAACAAAATCAAGTAAACTTGGTGCATTTCTGTTCTGTGTGTTCGTACATTGCTATTTTACGCTCACCAATTTCTCGTTTCTTTTATTCGCAATATATTTTTACAGTCGAGTTATGAAAAAAAATATCATACAGTGGAGTTTCATTCTGTAGCTGTCATATTTGGATCATAAATGGATTACGCGTTTTCCATTGATTGCTACTCATTTGTAAAATGAATGAGGAAAAATCGTTTTACTTTGAGTTCTGCTAAGAATTTTATGTCTTCCTCGAGAGGGTTCACAAACACGAATGACGCTCACATCGCTTGCTCACCGCCTTTTTAGTCGCATGCTAATTAGTTAGAAAGAATCGGATCTATGCGCAGCGTTATCGCACTATCCTGCATCGTCTGTTTTCATATTTTGCTTTGCCAGCATTTCTCAGCCCTGCAAAGTAGCCTTCGCATTAGGCTTGACACGTGTAAGAACATTTCATTCGAAATCATCCGAATTTCACCACTTTTGAAATTCTTTGCATCATATTTTTGAAACCGATTTTGTTACTCTGCACTCGAGTGTTGTCAGCATGTCGCATTCGCCTGCTTGACTGCTATCATTCCGAGAAAATAAACACTCAGAGTCTAACGGCTTTTGTAATTCGAGACATCCGAACATTTATGTTCACGGACAATCTGTTGCATTGTTCTGCGCCCAACAAGCAACCATTGATTTTCGATTTGCGTCTGCTTATCACACATTTGGTTTGAGCGTTATGCTCGTAAATTATGCTTCGGGGAATTTTGCCAGCCAGCAATTTTTTTTTCTGAGAAATTCCCAATACCATATGATTTTTGCCTGCATATTTAGCATGCCTATTTCAGCCTGCATAGAAACCGTGTTCGTTCCACGGTTTCGGCACCAAATGTTCGAGAGCCAAACAAATTTGGGAGAGCAAATAAACTATTGGATTTCCTTTTGTGTCTCGAATATTATTTATTTAATCTTTTAATATAAACAACCATTAATTGGCTGGGTAGTGTAGTGTGCGGCTTGCATAGCTTACTTATATTTTTCGCTTATTTATGCCTGCCTTGCTTGCCTGCATGCTTGCTCAACTCCCGAACATCGAAGACTACTACCGGCTTATTTTTTCTTCTTCGATTGCGAGTACGTGTCTGTGTTCCAAGTATCTGCTTCATACACTTTGATTATGTTTTCAGCTTCTATGAAATAACTTCCATTCAAAGTAAGTTTATGTTGAAAACAAAACTCAGCAGTAGAATTAATACGTGTGTACGATCACCATTCAGTGGTTAAAATTAAATAGCGAGAGAGAGAGAGAGAATTTATTGAATGCTTTAAAATATATAATGTGATTTGTATAATGAAGTTGACTTTGATTATTTACATAAATGTCAATTGACATTCCAAAATAAAACATTTCAACAGTTTACATTTTTCATTTTTTTATTCACTGTTTTTGGGTACAATTAGAAGAATTTCATTTAATATTCATTCAGATAAATAGCTTCTGGAATCCGCTGCATGATTGTATCAGCTGAAATTTCCCAAACTAATCTACCCTGAGTCTTTTTCGAGCCGCCGAAGAAGTTGAAGTTTGCGGAAATGATCCCATGACAAGTTCTTTATATTCTTCAATCTCCTCCTCGCATTGTGCTTCGACATTATTTTCCTTCAGTTTGGCTAACGCATCACGTCCTTCTGCTATTTCTTGAACACTTGATGACCATGAATATGGATACTTCTCTCCGAATGGTTTTCTTTTAATATCGAGGAATTTTCCAAATTGTCGTACATCTCTATGTAGTAAATACCATATTTTGTCCAAATATGTGAAGTAATTTTCAAACATTTTTTGAACTCTTTCTTTAAATGGTTTAACGGCATCAATCTTATTTCTCTTATATTCTTCTAGGAATTTCGTGCAACATTTATGCCAATTGTGGTATGCTAATTTAAGGTTTGCAATAGCTGAATCTATAATTCCCAAGTCTTCGGCAGCACGTTCAACATCAGCTCTTACTTTTGAGTCGTAATTACCAGGCGCAGCGTTAAACAATTCCTTGAGTTTTGGTTGAACAACTTTTAATTTTTCACGCCATTCCTTGACAGCTTTCATCGTATTCATTTGTGAGCATGCGAAATCGAAGAACGATCCCTCATCCGTACCCTTAAGCTGAGACGCAGCCAAATGAATCTGATTGAATAGAAAAGATAAAGTTATACCAAACACACTGTGAATAAATTGTTTTCAAAATGCAGTAAAAATTTGTGTATGTCTTCTGAGACCCTCAAAAAGTAACGAAAGTTAGTCAGTATACATTTCTGTTAAAGTTGTACTCTGAAAGTGCACCTATATTACAAACTACTGAATCTATACACCTTATCATCTTGTGGCAACGTTTTATTTAATTTTTAAAATTGCATGTAAATTTGAATGAATGGCGATAATAATGTACAAATAAAAATTAAACATCACACGCATTGGAAGCAACTGTCATCAATACACGACGGAAAAATCTACAAAAGTTTTGTGTATGTGTGCTGCTTAGAGCTTCTACGAATGAATTCTTATCAAATATTTCTCACTTACGCTGCATATAAAAATGATAGCTTTCAAAACTTGCATTTTGCTCTGCATGTGAAAAACTGCTTTATCAAGCAAGGAATACTATTTTTCACGTGTAAATTTTGCTATTTATACTTTTTTGAAGGACCCAGATACATTTTTTTCATTTTCTCAAGCAGAAATTTGGAATTCAAATGTATGCTAATAGTACATTTGAGTGATTCGTTTTTCTGGAGATGTGGACATTTATTGGACTTATGTAAGTTGAGATATCGTTTGTCAGAAAAAAGAAGGAATTACATACGCAAAACATTCTTTTGCGCATTTCAAGTGAAATCGAATTGCATTCTAAGAATAGAACGTTCTTTAGGACTTATCATCACACAAAAAATACGCGATCTAGAATCGATAACGGTTCCCAAGAAATTCCCGTTTTCCCCCTGCAAACAGGATTTACTCAAAATGGACCCCAAATATTCAACTAAAAAATTCCGTATTGAAATATTTTAGAAAACTAATTTTTCCGAAATCAAACATTTCCGATTTTCCGAAAACAAAATTTCCTGTAGAAGAGAATCACTCAAAACAAAATAGTTGTATTAAATGTATTTTCAAACACAACAGCAAATGCCATTTTGAAACCTTTGTGCGTCATTGGTGTAGGCAACAAGTTCATTATTTGATCGCAGCAATGTGTCTCCGCACTCTTCATTATTGATGAGTAAAAGATGACATCACCGAAAGATAGGTCTTTTTATAATTTATGTTGATGTTAAGTTCAGAAAATGATGAATATTGCTTGCAAGCCTTGCATAAAGCATCTAAAGGATGGGCAAGATTCTTTTTTTAGCCACACACGAGAAACAAATATAGCACACGTTAACACTAATATTGGTGACCTTCAAGTGTTAATACACCTTTAACTCAATGTGCTCACTTGTATCGGCAATAAATGTCTTCATTGTTATTGAAACATTTATTTATTCCTATGATTATTTATTTTGATAATTTTATGTAAATTAAATGAAATACCTTCTATATTAAATTTAATAAATGGTCTTACGTACGTCAAACTAACTTTTCCGCACATTTCCCGAAATTGTTCGGACTTACGGGTTTTTCATTGATTGCTACTCATTTGTATTGGATTTATGTTTATTTCTTATCGAATCATCATGCAACTTTGAGAAGAAATCACAGGAAATTTCCAGTCATTACGATGAGATCGAATTTCGAGTCATTACACATCATGTGATTTTAATTTAAATTTTAATAAAAAATAAGGAGTAAACATTTCAGTTTCTTATTTTTACTTCAATGAACGTTCGCTGCTTTCAATTCATGCCAAAGATAGATATGATTCTACATTTATGTTGCGTACGTATAACATTCGTTAAAAAGTTAATGAGCATTCAAATTGATGAAAAAATCACAGATTAGAAAATCACAAATATTTAATCAAATTTAATGACAAAATTTGAATTTTGACCCCGAAAATTGAAAATCTTGTTGGGGAGGGAGTCCTGAATCTAATCGAATGACTTGAAATTGTGCATGACTCAATTTTTTCATAAAAAATAACATTCCGAAAGTTTCATAATGATAAAATACGAACTAGACATAGTCCCCATACAAATTTTTCTGAATTATATTGAAAAACAGAGCATTTATTGATTCGACTCCACGAGAGCTACCTGAAAAAGACATTTTCTTTACTAAATTCAATTTTGAGCAGTTTGTACTGTGCGTTAATGGATCCAGTGTCAATGCAGCTAAAAAGTCATATCTCACAAGACGTGTAGCATCATCAAGAGTGAAAGTAATTAAAAAAAATTAATAATTACTTTTACCACATTTGCTAGGTACATGCAATTTTCTGAATTCGGAGCTATCGGCAAATCAGCGCCCCCATTTGATAGATAAATATAGGGGCTTGGAGTACTTGTCTGCAACAATCGATATATGGTCTCGCGATTCATCGCGGTTAGTGTTCAATACATTGAATCAGAGAATGGATATTTGAAAACGAATTTTATCGCGTGTGAAAAATTTCTTGGAAATCATGTTAATGTAGCTGTGGCCGAAAAACTCAAATCAATTTTCGACAAATATTTGATAACGGAGAAAGTTTTTTTCGTAACCACCGACGGAGCTGGAGAGTATAAAGCTTGTTTTATGTATCACGGTGATAATTATAGATCAGTGCAACCTTTAACTCAAGAACAAGATCGTGAAGAGAGCGAAACCTTTTTACAAAGCTCTGTTGGTTTGAACGATCAAGCTTCAGTTTCGTTCGAATCCATTTCGATCTCGGATGAAGAATCAGATCTTGATGAATATGAAACAATTCACAATCCAGCATCTAATGAACAACAGCCAAATGATAACGAAAATGAAAAAACCGGAAGTAACAATGGTGTCACTGACTCTGATACATACGTTCGAGCTAAACGAAGACAGCGATAATCGTGTTTCCATGTAGCTCCCAAACATGAATCATATTGACTACTCGTCGCATATGCTGGAAAAAATCGGCAAAGTTGATGCATTCAATGCTGTGCTTAATTGGGAATAATCTTTAGGAATCAGTTCAGACTTAACACTGATTTTTATTCGAATTGATATTTCAGATAAAATGTATTTTGGGCATTGATCGTATTAAGCTCAGAACTGCTTGCGATCTTGTGGGAATACCTTCATTACACTCAATAGATTACCGATTTCTAGAAGAATATCAAATTTTTATCCGTCCGATTTCAGAAGCACTGAAAGTGCTTGATGGCAATAACCTTTCGGAATCTATTTACCCACCTTGTTTGGCCTGAAGACTCAGTTGGATAATCTAAAAGATATCAGATTAAACGTTTGTAAACCATTGTTAGATGCCGTTCTAGGATGTTTTGAGAAACGATTTAGTCATTTAATGCAGTTAACATTGAAACTGGTAAATCAGTGACATTTTATATGGCCATGTTGACAAACCCAGAATTTAAGATGAAATATATGTCAGAAGGTTTTGTAACAAACGCAATATTCAGAGTATTCCAAGATATGTTAATATCAGCTTGTTCATGAAGTGAATAAGTACCTATCTTCGCCTCCAACAAACAAAGACTGTTTAGTTTATTTAGCCGATTTCTGAAATTTAATTCAATACGCTCCAGTGAATCAATATGCGAACGCATGTTTAGCTATGCAGGTTTGATCATACACATACTCTATGTGTCTGTTTTCGGTTTTGGTTTGTTGGTTGTATTTTTGGTTGTGGCACACGTATTATTTTGGATAGGTCAATGTTTCCGAACTTGTCATTTGATTTGTGTAAATTTTCAGATAGTATACTAGTGGACCCCGTTGCACTTCGTTGCAACCAACCAAAAAAAGAAATGAAATATTATATGTTTTTTTAATGAAATGAATGCATTGTATTTCAAAATTATTAATGTCAATCCAAAACATTTGGATATACAATATTTTTTGTTTGCCCATTTGAAGCGAGCATAAACAAACAATTTGGAGTTCCAACTCTTGAGCAGGCCGTGTGAAAAGCACGGCTCCTCCAAATTTAATCCGCATATTTGAAGCGTTTGTCCTTGCGCCTTATTGATGGACATGGCAAATGATAGACGCAGTGGGAATTGCAAACGCTTAAATTCAAATGGCATGTCTGTTGGAATCAGTGGAATTCGTGGTATGAGCACAATTTCACCTTTCGCTGTTCCGGTCAATATTGTGGCTTCAATTAAATTCGGCATCAGTTTTTTTGCTGCTAATTTTGTGCCATTGCACAGTTTTGGTGCATTTGAATTCCGCAGTAAAATAATTGATGAGCCAACCTTTAAATTCAAATAATGCGGTGGCGTACCAGGTGGTTCAAGTGAATTCAAAAATTCAATTGGATAATTCACTGCATCATCTGCATTCATTGCGCTATCAAAGGAATCTAATAATTGATTGCATTGACGTGTACATTTTTTGGTGCCAGTATTGCGCGTTCTCTCAACCAATTTTGATTCCTGTAATTTGGAACAATATTTGGAAATACACTTTCAATCAACTCTTCTGTTGATTGGAGAATGGTACAAAAATTGTTCGGCAATGTAATTAATCCATTTGTATTATCGACTCGAACTTTGCCATTTCCAATATCTAACAACTGCTTCGAGAACCGATCTGCAGATTGGTCGTTATGCAATTGGACGCGCATATTTATGTTCAATGTCAATTTTTGCACGTGTCGCCACAGAAGAGAAGACTTTAAACATGCGTTGATCTCATCCGCCGGTGTTGATCGTGGAACCACAGGCAATAATTATTTGACGAAAATCGCCGACATTAATTTCTTGATTCTGACGTAGATCTTGCATTGTACGGTGTAATGCTTCCAGCGATTTTTTATGCGTCATTGTACATTCATCCAATAGAATAATTGCTGCTTGTTGCAAAACTTTTGCCATCGCAGAATTTCTTGAAATATTGCACGTGGGATGTTCAATCACCTGTTAATTTGAGAATAATTACATTTTAATTAATATCGATTAAATTTTAAAGTGATCAATCAATAAATATAAGCACACCTGCACATTCAACGGCAATTTTATTGCAGAGTGCGCTGTTCGTCCACCATCCAATAGAGTAGCAGCGATTCCCGACGGAGCAAGTGCCAATGCAATTTTTCGTTGCGATCGAATGGCTGCCAAAATCAGTGATATCACAAATGTTTTTCCCGTACCACCAAGCGCATCCAAAAAATATAATCCGCCGACTTCATTTTGTACAGCTTGCATGATGGTATCATAGACATGTTTTTGATGGTCATTTAATTTGGGAACATTTAAATTCACAAATGTTTGCAATTCATTGGGATCATACTGTTGTTCACGTTGCAATTCTCGATCAAATAAATCATGCATTGGACGATTGGGTGGTGACAAACCTAATTGCCCTAATGCTTTATTTGCAATCGTAAGTCACATATCTTCAATCGCTATCAATGCCTCATTATCTGGGTTGGCAAAACAACCAATTTTCCAACGTTCGGAGGTTGCCAACTCAGACCATGTTGTAAACCTATTAACTACATGTCGTAATGTCGTAAACTAAATATGAATAAAATTGAGGTTAAACTCTATTGAGTATTGAGGTTGAACATGTGTCAATATGCCAGTTGGTAACACTTATTCAGCTGCATTGACAGATTTGCCGAAATTCATTTTCATTTATTGTACTGACGTGACGTGGTTGCAACAAATAGTGTTTTTTATTTTGTCGAATTGAATTATATTATGTCGAATGTTTTTGATCGTATGATGGGAAATAGTGATACGCCAACTCCTTCAACATCGAGTGGCGGACGACCATGTCATAGCAGCTGGGATGGTTATGAAAAAATTTATGTGCGTGGAAGACTTGCTGCCAAATGTACCAATTGTTCGCATCAACTTACAAACACGTCACAAGCACGGCTGCTTGCTCACCGGTAAATTAATTTTCCAAATATTTTCACATTTTTAGGCTATGGTTTGAGTGATTTTGTTAATGTGTTCTATAATGTTAATGTTTAATGTATTTTTAAGCAAAAAATGTGTTCTCGCAAAACCTGACGGTGACAATGCATTTTTGGATATGGTTATGGACACAAACACAACTGTCGATGACGACGATAATTCTACAGCTACAGGTGGCCGAGTTGTTGACACGAATGAAGATATTGAAGACTCAAACACATCAATAATGTCAATCGAATCTGCTGTAGGTGCTTCATATAATCATATATCATATCATATCGCATCATATTTCATATTATATCAGAAATTCACTTTTGCTAACTCAACGATATTGCACATTTATTCATACAGCCGACTTCACCATTGTTTGGAGCCACTGAAACAAGCTCTCCGCGGTCGTTCCGATCAAATTCCCCACACAAGTCCACAAGCACAACACACAAATCTTTGCAACCTCCATCAAAGCAACCAAAAGTGAGTCGATTCATGGATCGAATTTCAGCTGCTGAAAATGCTAAAATCGATGAGCTGCTCGCCGAATTCTTTTATGGTTGCAACGTGCCATTTGTTGCTTGTGATTCGATTGCAACAACAATAACAAACATTTATAGACCATTATTGCCTTTCAGCGTCTGGTCTGTTCTACGAAACAAATTGCCTCATATACCCCTAACAATACCTCTCATACCCCGATCGAGAGCCAAGTTTTGAGTTTCATCACACCATTCATATCCCCTCGCATTCGAATCATATTTAACCGAATCTAAATAACGTCTACGTGGTCTACCCCTACCTCTCGGCCCATCAGCTTCGGCGAACAGAATCCGTTTCGGTAATCGCTCTTCTCCTATGCGTTTAACATGACCAAACAATCTCAATCTGGATTTGTTTCCTTTCCTACCGATTTGACATTCATATCCCCCCGAATCGTCTCATTTCGGATTCTGTTTTCCCACTGATCACGGCGCGAGACTCCCGAAACCATTCTCAACACTTTCATATCAGACACTTCCAAATCATGAATCAAATTCTCAGAATCAACCCAGCTCTCGCTACCATATAGAATAGTTGGACTGAAGATTGACCCGTGAATCAACATCTTTGTTTCTGTACTCAATTCACGTTTATTGAAAACGTGTGATCTAAGTTGGGCTACTACTTTATTTCCATTAACCCTACGCTGTTCAAACTCTTTATTAAACTTGCCATCTTCCGAAAAGATGCAACCCAAATATTTGAATTGGGACACTTGTTCCAACAAGTTGCCATTCAAAGTGCAATGAATTGGCTTTCGAGTTTTGCCCACATGCATAACTTGAGTTTTTGTGCCGCTAATGGTCATTCCGAAGTTCGTACAAGCCTCTTCCAAATCTTTGATACTATTTTGCAGCTCCCATTCAGAATTGCCAAACAGTACCAGATCATCTGCGTAACCGAGTGCAGAGATAATATTGCCCCCCAAAGCTACTCTACCTCTTAAATTGGCTGATTTGATCAGCTTGTCCATATAAATAATGAATAGAAGAGGTGAAATTGTATAGCCCTGTCGCAGACCATTACGTACTTCAAACCATTCACTCAAATCTCCATCCACTCTTACTGCTGCTTTACTGTTTGCGTACAAACTTTGGATCGCGTTGAGAAGATAACCATTTACACCATATTCGGCCAAGACTGACCACAACTTAGATCTGGGAATGCAGTCGTATGCTTTCTGCAAATCCACGAAACAGAAGTACAGTTCCCTATTTCTTTCAAGGAATTTCTCCATTAGTTGTCTCATGCAAAAAATTTGATCTTGACAGCCGCGCATTGGGCGGAAACCCGATTGATTTTCATCCAAGAGCGATTCGACAATAGCTCTTGTTTTCTTTTCCAAAATTGCACTATATACTTTACCGACAACGCTCAGTAGAGAAATTCCTCGATAGTTGTTGCAGTCTCTATTACTGCCTTTCTTATGAAGTGGCGAAATAACTGCGCCACCCCATTCTTCAGGGACAACAGAGGCACTCCAAGCTAAATTAAAGATACGATGTAACCAGCGAACACCTACCAAACTACTGCTTATCAGATATTCATTCCTAATCTCATCCACACCCGCAGCCTTACCCCAGCTCAACTTATCAATTGCAATCTGAATTTCATCCATGCTAATCTCTTCCAAACTCTCTTCATTCCCAATTCCATTCACATTCTCATTTACCAAATCGGCATTTTCGACATTCAGCAATTCATCAAAATATTCCTTCCATCGTTTTAACACATTCTTTCTGCCCATCACTACATTGCCAGACTTGTCCAAAACAGCCCCAGGAGCATGTTTCTTGCCTCCATTCCTAATGTTCTTGACCGTTGACCAGAATACCTTGTTCCTCTGTTGTCCAGCAGCTTCTAGATCCTGCCCGAACTTCACCCATTCTCTCTCTTTTGCTCCCTTCACCATCATTTTCACCACACGCTTTTGTTCCCTATACGACACCAGATTTTCATCAGTTCGGTTCTGCAACCAGCGGATCCATCTCATTCTCTTTTCTTTCACAGCAATTCTAATATCTTCATTCCACCATTCAGTCTTCTTTCTCCCATTCTTGACTACAAACATACCGCAACACTCTTTTGCTACTTCTACAATCACTTCCTTAAACAAATTCCATTCATACTCAATATGGGACGCTTCATTCACTTCGACCTGCGCAAATTTATCTTCTAATTTTGCTAAAAACTCTCTCGCTACATTCACATCTCGCAATCTTTCCACTTTCACTCTTTTTGATGACTTCTGATAGCTTCTTACACCGCTCTTGCTAATGCACAGTTTGCTGGCTACCAAGTAGTGATCAGAGTCTAAACCTAAACTAAAACTTCTATACACTCTCGTATTTAAAACTGTTTTGCGCAAGCTTGCTTCAACAATAACGTAATCGAGAAGAGATTTTTGATTCTGACCAGGATTTTCCCACGAATACATGTGAATCTTCTTGTGCTTGAAAAATGAATTAGTTATAACTAAATCTGAGCTCTGGCAAAAATCGAGTAATCTCTTCCCATTTCCATTTGCGGCAGACTCTTCACCAAATTTTCCTAGCACAGCGGAGAAACTTGGATCGTTTCTACCCACTCTCGCATTGAAATCGCCTAATAGAATCACTCTTTCGCTACCCTTTCTATCGACTACGTCATTCAGATCAATGGAGAAATCGTTCAAATGGTCCGAATCTGCCCCTTCACATGGCGAATAAACGCTCACAAATCTATAAACTTCCCCCCCAATTTTAATCGAGATCCACATTAATCTTTCATTGACGAATCTATGGCTGACTACCGAAGACTCTAAATTTTTGTGAATCAAAAACCCTACGCCCCAATTAGCTCTTCCTCTAGAAGCACCCGACAGAAATACGCGATAATTCCCTAACGTATCCTCAAACTGTCCTTTAATACGAACATCACTCAAAGCTAAAACATCCAAACCGAAAACGTTCGCTCGCTCAATTAATTCGTACTTCTTTGACTAAAAACGCCCTCTCAAATTCAAGGTTCCTATATTCAAAGCGGTTTTCGACTGTGGAGCTCCGGTCAGGTCCCGGGGAGGGCGAGCTCCGTGGCCTCCCCACGTCCGAGGCACAATGTTTCGATTTCGAGCTAATATGAATTTAAGGTGAGGGGCGTGCTAAGCCACACTGCACCCGAGAAAAAACACATCAATTTTGCCGAAAGAGACATGTCCGCGGATTTACCATGCTACCGAAATCGGAAATCATTGAACATTTACTAAAATAAACACGGCCAAATGTATGGAATTGGAACGAACTCACCAGAATACGTGTACAACTGTCAAATATCAAAGTAGTATTAACCGAAAATATACCGTTATGCTGACATAATTAGAAGAGAAAATGCGCGGACAAAATATTTACTATAATGGAAAATTATTAGGATTTTAACTCGCAATCGATATAAATAGCACCATAGAATTCGAAAAATGCCGTTCAAAATACGGATAAATAACAATAACTCGCGGAGCACATTTCTTGTTTTCACGGCCGCCATTGACGAACTTACGAACACAAACACTGAAACTAAAGGACTGATCATTTGCCTAAATTAAATGTCCAGAAACACTTTAATTTTGAACGTTAAATTTTGAAAAATTATGAAACATGGATTTCTTCTCTTCAAATTCCACTTAAATCAAGTATTCTGCCAAAATATTTGAAAATACACAATCACTGTAGCCGGTGCTTCCGTTCGTATGCTTGATTCTGACATTTGCCGCGTAAACAAGTGCACACTTTCCCGTTCCGAAACACAATTTTTGAAAAAGTCTCGAGAAACCAACAAATTCACGCGAACTCCATAAATTTCTAGAGCGGACACGACTGAATAACACAAGAAAAATAAAATTAAAATTTATTAAAAACCTAAAAATTAATAAAATGCGTAAAATGTGATGACCGATTCGGCAGCAACAGAAATCCACGTCTAACACTCTCGACGCCATCTTGACTCGTTTTGAATCATTTTTAGCCTGTTCCCAAAATTGAATCACTGATTGATTCGTGAGCATTTTTTCAGGTTGAAATCTCACAATTTCTTCCTCGACACTGTTAGCTGTTGGTGTGGGTGTTGATACTCCGATATAGCTTCCTTGCGCTAAATATTCATCGAGCAGTGAGGAATTTTCAGTAACCGGCGGATGAATACTGTCGATGCGATTTGATAGATTCACTAATGACTCTATGGTTTTTTTTCTTATCTCTCGATCACGCAAAATTTGGCATCTGTATCGCGGGTCCAGGTAAAGAGCACATTGCATCATCGTGCTATTAAAAACCGTTCCCTTCCGTCGATCCAAAGAAGCAATAAGGCATTCAACCATGTTGGTTCTGATTAGTTGACTGAAACCAGTACTATGCAAAAGAAGTGTAATTTTCAACCAAATTCCATATGCATCAGGCAAAGTAAGGTCACGCTTTTGCAAATCAATTGTCGCTTTGAATGGAATTTGCAAAATTTGAATTATTTCGACCAATTCGCCCCATCTTTTACGCAACAATTTTGCTAACTTCATGTTCTTTGTGTCAGCGAGATAAATTAATGCGTCCTTGTTACGATAAATGCTAAGCATCTGGAAAATTTATGAAACGAAACAGAAATTTTCACAAATTGTTAGTTTAAATACAATAACAAATGAAGACGATAAAGCATAAATCATATTGAAATATTATAAATGTATTACCATGAGATAGGTGGATCCCCAACGAGTTGCTACTTCGATTCGAGGCTTCGTAAACACAATATTGTTTTCTTTCAGCATGCAAATTGTGGATGGTTTTCGCATAATTTTCGCAGCTCGGTGACAGAGTTTTATTGTGTTTTGAATTTTGTTTGAGATTGCTTTGAATGTGTCGTCTATTGCAAGCTGCAATGTGTGAGCAGCACAATTTATACCGTTCACGTCCCACATTAAATTTAGTCCATACGAGTTTGACATATTATACTGGATCGCCGCCAACAAATTTTCATGTGCTTGTACTTGTTGTATTGTTAGATCATCATCATCATCATTTTCATCTCTATACTCATGAATTGTTTCATCAAAAATGTTTTTTAAAATGTGATCATTATCATCTTCATGCTCTTCTTCGGCTAAAACCGCTTCTATTTCACGTTCAATTGCTTCATCATCCAATTTGTTGTATGTCTCAATCAATCCACTGTTATGATTTGCATTACTCGGGGATAACAATATGTTGATGGTTTCTCTCAAATGCGACTCCAAATCTTTTACCATTTTCAAAACGTTTGCACCATTATCCGTTGTTATTGTTATGATTTGTTTGATGTCAATATTCAGCTCTTTCAATCTTTTGATAATGAGTTCCGCCAGATAAAATCCCGTGTGCCGTTTTTCTAAATGAATCATTCCAATAGAACGTGTAAAAACCTTTCCATTAATTATGTATTGAATGCTAACACCAAATCTATTGAATATATCGATAGGAGAGTATGTTTTTATTCAGCCGTTACTCAGCCATAAGTGCTGAATAACATACTCTCCTATCGATATATTCAATAGAAATATAGATTTGCCGTGTTTTGTTACAATATCCACCAATAGAGAAAGAGCACGATTGTACTTCTTTAGATATTTTTTTCTAACTTTCTGAGCGACACGTTTCAAGTTATCTTTTACTTCTTTCAAGTGTGGATCATTTAAATGAAATTCTCTGCCAGCCTTCTTCAATTCTTGTAAAATATTCTCATTCTTTGAAAGAATGCCGGAGTCGTTCAAATTTTGGAATGGTCTTCCATTAACAGCTACCACTTCGATACAATCAAATAATAGTTTTAGTCGTTTATGTTCAATCATCGGATTTTCACTAGAAATGATTTTGTAAACTTCTTCATGCTTATTGAAAAGATGTGACGACAAATTGCTGGATTTAAATCCACTTAATCGTTTGTTACAAATTACACATTCATATGTTTTGGCATCATCGTCAATTAATACAAAATACTCCTTTTATTAATTTTGCTCGGCGTAATGGGTGCCTTTTGCTCAACTTTTCTCTTTTTTGGAGTTCTATCCATTTTTTCGGTTATATTCGAAGATCGAACTTCGAATGATTAAACAAAAAGTCAAATTTGTGTCTTTATGTTAGCGATCGAGTGATCTACTATAAACAGGCGCGTTCTTGGAAAGAAAGTTAGACACATTGGCGCCTTTTCATTTCATATGATGTCCAGTGTCGCACGCACCGTAGAGACAAAGGGTCTATGACCTAAATACGTTAGCAAATTTGAAATATACATAGCACCACCAGAACAAGTGTTTGTATATGTGGTGGTAGAACATAGATGCACAGCAGTTCAATACATTGATTCCATTGGCTTCATTTCAAATTAAACGGTCATTTGTGTCAAATTGGAGCTGAAGGGAAAAATCATACTACAATATATCGCATACAAAAGTCAATCGAATATTTGATGTGAATAATTTTTTTGAGAAATTCAGTTTTAAAATGTTTGTTTCGGTGTATTTGACTGATGCACGCAAAAAAAACGCTGTGCCTGAGGAATTTGTTTTTGATTTAAATCAAGTCAGTTTGAGAAACAATGGTGTAAATCCAAACCAGCCGCGGCGAATATATTTTTCAAAACCATTGTTTGAATCACTTAAAAATGGTGAAGACATATCTGACACGGACTATGCTTGCTTAAGAAATTTCAATCTTCCAATCTCAAACGTCTATCCATTACCGAATGAATTGGATGAAACTTGCTTCATGGGTCGTTTCAAAAAGTTTTTCGGTAAGTACACAAAAATCACAAAACAGCTTGAAAAGAGAAATAACATATTTTTGGTTTTCGCACAAGGATCCTTCAATGAAGCGTTGGATCATGCCAATCGATTGCGCCCTCAGTTGCCGGCAGTTTACAATCCATTGCGCGTTCTTGAGCAGCCAATACCGCGAGTTTTGATTGACAATGAATGTGAAAACGTTGATGACAATTTGGCTGAAGATGTGATTGATGACGGCCATGATTATGAAAATGAATCGATACAACACAGCTACACATACGCCGAAGAAGAAGAAGAAGAAGAAGAAGAAGGGCAAATTGATGTGAAGCCACCAATTCTCGAAAAAATCCAGTTGGCAGCAGATGATGCTGCTGCATTTGATTCAATGTTCGTTTATGAACAAATACAAGATACCACCGAAATGCCAAATGATCAACTGGAAAGCACTACAACAAATGATAACCAAGACAATGTTGCCATGCAGTTATGCGAAATCAGCAATGACGGTAACAACAGTTATAGCTCCGATGATGTGGAATACAATTTCACTTCGTATGAGGATTGGCCAAAGCCGTTTGTTGAAAATGGTTTCCAAATCAAGGCACATGATATGTTATCGAACAATCGCGCATTCAGACAAAATGTAGGTTTTGGTTTTCATGTGAAATGTGAATGAATTAACATCTAACTTTTGTTTTAAATCGAAGGATAACGGTGACCGTGCATTCCAAATGGAGTTACGTGGCGGTGTCAAAGAGGTGTTGTTATCGACCGTTGCTGTAAAAGGCTTGATCAAACTGAATACTCAAAAGCGTGCAGACCGAAACGTTGACAAAACATTCTTGAAAGCATTAGTGATTGCTGTTTGTTCGATTCAACGTTTCATAGAATCAGCCGAGGTGATGCCATTCAAAAATGGAGAAGAAGGCTTCATAAAAGGTATTGATTCTATAATTTTATTTAATCAAATCATTCATTTCGTTTTTCTTTCAGATCTGTTTGAATTTCGTGTCGTGACAGCGCACGTTTATCCGATTTCGCAAGTTTAATCAAACAGGTGTGTACTGAAATTCGCAAAAAGTACACCACAACAATGCACCACACAGAATAAAGAAAAAAAAAAACATTCAAAGTCGCTGTTGATTTCAAAAATTTTTTCTTCTTGTTTGCCATCAGTTGATCATTTTATATCGAATGACGTTGTTTTACTCAGTTTAAATTTATTCACAACATAAAAATCTTTAAGTTACAAAAATGCAATGTATTACGACTAAAAATAAATAAAATATTATGTAAAGTAAAAAGAAAAACACTTTTAAGCATATTATTATCCAAAATAAAAAAAAAATAATATGTTCAAATATTTCGTGCATCGAATTTTGTCTCTTCAACAAATGCAAAAACATATTCATATTCATATTTGGTGATTCGACGGCAACAAATTCCTACACACAGAGACGACGAAACAATACACCAAACAGAATCAAGTCAAAAAAAAAAACATTCAAAGCTACTGTCGATTTCAAAAGATTTTTTTTTTTTCTTGTTAGCCAATGTGATAATCAGCTGATCATTCTATCTAATGACGGTTGGTTTTACTCAGTTTTCCACAACACACAAATTTTCAAGTTACCAAAATGCAATGTATTATTATTGAAAATTAATAGAAAAGTAAAAAGAAAAACCTTTTAAAACATATTATCATGAAAATAATAAAAATGAATAATATTTTAAATATTTCTTGCATCGAATTTTGTCTCTGTAACAAATGTGAAATATAAACGACATACACACAGACGACGAAACATATAGCAAGTGTAAAGGGAAACCGCAGTCGTTCCATACTTCAACGACGCGCACGGCTTCCGTATGAGATACGAATATGCTTGCCGCTTCTTTTCACACTGTTCGCATCGCATTCTTAGCTATGTATATCGTCATCTGTGTGAGCTCGGACTCTGCGTTGTGGTTCGTGTGCACGCAAAGCAAATAAATATCTGTATATTTTTCGTATGCAAAACGATATATCCATGCGCTGAGTCAATCACTGATCGCATGCCTATTTTATACAGTGCATATTAGGCATGCCTATCGACGCTATGCGTCGCTGTGTTTGCGCACGCATCGTAGTCACAAGACACAGCTCTCGCACACACAAATGCCGCACATACGTATGCGCAAACACAGCGACGCATCTCGTCGATAGGCATGCCTAATATGCACTGTATATAATAGGCATGCGATTAAGCTTTGCTTTTGCGAACGACCGATCAAAATTGGAAAGCCGTTCAAAAGTTATGTTATGTACAGTTTGATTTTTTTCCTTTATAAATAAACATGGAAGTTTATTTGGTAACTTTGTATAGACACGTTAATTCAATTTGATGAGTGGAAATGGTGAAAAAGCATTATTAATATTAGCCAAATTTAAGTTTTGAAGAAATATTTCAATATCTTTTTTGCATCGGTTTTTAGCTGAAAAAGATAAGATACTATCTTATCTTTTATGTAGCTAGAGTTTTTTTTAATATGTACAACACTGTGCTGGTGTTTCTTCGATATTTTTATGAGAGAAAATTATTTTCGATTGATTGGACCTAATCATTCTCCAGAACGCTTTCGCATGGGATTATTATAAAAAAAAAACATATTTTAAAACCAGCTGTAGAGTAGTGGTTAGCGTGCCGGCTTTGCAAGCATGGGGACGTGGGTTCAAGTCTCACTAGTGGCCGTTTGATTTTCTATCAATTTCATCATTGCTAATAACAGTGATATATTGATGGGAGACAAACTAACACATAAAACAGTGATTTTCGACTCACGGAGTGTTTCGGAGGACACCTTAAGCCGTCGGTCCCGTGTGTGTGCACAAAGACGATTTTGAGTTAGCACAGACACACGTAAGTTGACTACCTTAACGCTAAGGTTGTGTTATTGGGTATTTCAATATTCAATGAGCCCGAGCATTCGAATGCGGTGCAGTCGTGCCCTACAAGCCCCTCACCAATGTATTCGAATAATAGTTCTCATGCTGGTGGTATTCATGGAATACGAAAAAAGACTGAACACACCTAACGGTACACAATTTGGTCTATAAATACTGAATAATGAATGAAATGATATAAATAAATATACAATCCGATTTCACTTGAAATGCGCAAAACTATGTTTTGCGAATGTAATTCCTTTTCTTATCTTGACAAACGATATTTCAAGTTACGTTTGCTCTAAACAACCTTCCACATCTCCAGAGAATCAAAATACGTAAATGTTCTATTAACATATATTTGAATTTCAAATTTGTGCTTGAGAAAATGGAATCACATCACCTGATGTATCTGGGTCCTTCAAAAAAGTATAAATAGCATAATTTACACGTGAAAAATAGTATTCCTCGCTTGATAAAGCAGTTTTTCACATGCAGAGCAAAATGCAAGTTTTGAAAGTTATCATTTTTATAAGCAGCGTAAGTGAGAAATATTTGATAAGAATTCATTCGTAGAAGCTTTAAGCAGCACACAAGCACAAACATTTTGTAGATTTTTCCGTCGTGTTTTGATGATAGTTGCTTTGGTTGTGCACAAATGAATGGCTGAGAAAAACAATGCCATGTATTCTTGTTTTTAAATGAAGTGTCCCTGAAAATTGTTCCTGTGAAAGTGTCCAAATTTTTCAAATTTGTTTTTCGCATTACTGAAAAGAGATAAGTGATGAGTGTATTCGGCAAATGTGAATATAAGGCATTTTTATCCTCATTCATTCAAATTTACATGTAATTTTTAAAATTTGGACGTTGCCACAAGATGATATGGTGTATGGATACAGCAACAGATATTCCGTTTTTCCAACTTTGTCATCATATTTTCATAATAAATTGATATTGTTTCGCTTTATTTTTGTTCTTTAATGTAAATCTGAGATTTTTTAATCATTCTGAACAAAATCTATGGCAATAAAATGAAATAATTTCTTTTAATTGTCATTTTCCATGCGCAATAAGATTATTAAATATTAAAAATTTCGAGGAGTGGTGTGCAGAAATGTTGGCAAAGATTCATTGAAACTGGCAGTTACATGAACAGAGCTGGACGCGGACGATTAAGAAAGACATCTAAAAGAGATGACAACGATATTTTATTGATTTTTGAGGCAAACCGATTCAAATCAGCGTCAGATATTCGAGCTGAAATCAATCAAACATTGGCCGCTCCAATTTCCTTGAATACTGTCAAACGGCGACTGCGAGAAAATGGAATGATTGGACGAATAGCTGCTAAAAAACCACTCTTGCGACTGATAAACAAACGGAAAAGATTAAAATTTGTCAAAGAACACAAAGATTGGTCGATTGCGCAATGGAAATCAGTGCTTTGGTCAGATGAGTCAAAATTTCAACTTTTTGGCAGTAATCGGCGTCAATTCGTCCATAGAAAACCAGGTGAACGGCTCAATTCCGATTGCATTGCGCCAACTATAAAACACGGCGGCGGTTCTGTGATGGTTTGGGGCTGTTTTTCGTATGATGGAGTCGGCCAACTCAAGTAAATTGATGGAAAAATGACAAAAGAGTCATACCACAGCATTCTTCAACGCCATGCGATTCCATCTGGAAAGCAATTGATTGGTCGTGGATTTATTTTCCAGCAGGATAATGATCCAAAACACACTCCTGGATTGTGCTCCACTTATTTACAAAATAAACAAGACCTTGGTGTGCTTCAAGTCATGGAATGGCCACCACAATCACCAGATATCAACCCAATCGAACTTCTGTGGGACGAACTCGATCACCGTGTGAAATATTTGCGACCAAAAAGCCTTGTACATGTCTGGGAATGTCTGAAAGATTCTTGGCAAAACATACAAGTGGAAACACTGCATAATCTTGTTGAAAGATTGCCCAAAATATGCGCTGCACTCATCAAAGCCAGAGGTGGCCATTTTAAAGAAAATCGTCTTAAGTAGAATTTTCTCAATTTTGATTTGTAAAAGTCATTTAATTTATACAAAATGAATATAGAATAGTCACTAGAAGTGAATTCGTAAACATATGTGCCTTCAAAATGCAGATAAAGTCATCTGATTTCGTTATAAAGACGAAAAATTGAATTTTTCTTGGTGTATCCATATTTTTGGCCTGTACTGTAGATTCAGTAGTTTGCACTTTAGGTGCACTTTCAGAATACAGCTTTAACAAAAATGTGTACTGACTAACTTTCGTTACTATTTTAAGGTCCAAGAATTCATACTCAAATTTTTACTGCGTTTTAAAAATAATTTATTCACAGTGTCATATCTTTATCTTTTCTCGTCACGCAGATTCATTTGGCTGCGTTTCAATTTCAGGGTCCGGAAAAGGGATCGATTTTCGATTTTGCATGTACACAATGGAGAACGATGAGAGCTATCACGGATTGGCGTAACAGGTTACAAATTGTTCAACCAAAACTCAAGGAATTATTTGACGCTGCGCCTCATGAATACGACTCAAATGTAAGAGCTGATGTTGAACGTGCCGCTGAAGACTTGAGAATTGTAGATGCCGCCATTGTAAACCTTGAATTTCTAAAAATAGATTGGCAAACATGTTGCAAGCAATTCCTGGCAGAATATAAGAAAAAAAGGATTGATGCCGTTCAACCATTTAAAGAAAGTATTCAAACAATGTTTGAAAATTACTTCAAATATTTGGACGATATATTTTATTTACTCAATGGAAATGTACCAAAATTTGAAGACGTCGTCATTTATAAAAGAAAACCATTCGGAGAGAAGTATCCATATTCATGGTCATCAAGTGTTCAAGAAATAGCAGAAGGACGTGATGCGTTAGCCAAACTGAAGGAAAATAATGTCGAAGCACAATGCGAAGAGAAGATTGAAGAATATAAAGAACTTGTCGTGAGATCATTTCCGCAAACTTCAACTTCTTCGGCGGCTCGAAAAAGAGTCAGGATAGATTAGTTTGGAAAATTTCAGCGAAGAAATTGAACGTTGTTTATTTTCACGTCATGCGAACTTGATTTCTATTTGTTGAATGCAATAATGCAGCATGTTCTAGAATCTATTCATGTAAATGTATATTCAATCAAATAAAATACTTCTTGCCGAGGTTAATTCTCGTTTCGCAAGCGAAAACAAAACAAAAAAATATTGATTTAAAATGCCGCAAATTATATCAAGAGCTGTTTCTGTCGAGTTTTTATCTTGTCTGAACAGTGTCGACAAGCATTCCTTTCGATTTCTACATACCATCTTACATCAAGGCTAAACAAAAAAAAACTTTTTTATGTCATATGAATTGATTCGTTTTGTTCTGTAAGTTATGTTACTTGAACTTATTCATACTATTTTTGACACTTTGTTTATCCAATTGTCTCTTTTGCGTTACTTTCACTTTCTTATCTTTCACTTTGCCTTCCAATTTGTAATTTTTTACTTTAACGCAAGGGAAGCCTACAAAAAATATTAAGCACACGGTTGTCGAAAAAATTCGGGAAATTGAACGACCAACCACGACTTCTGTGTGAAAATTGACAAAATTGAAAGGGACGTCGAGAAAGTGAAAAGTGGTGAAAAAGTCGGAAAGAAAATTCTCATTTATGTGTTCGGATCTCTTCAACGCTTAACATAATTTGGCATGCTTTGCGGAGTATGGCCAATTCTACTCAACACACCGTGAACCTTTTTTCAATTTCTCGCTATTATGTTCCTCGAAATTCACGTTTGAGTCAAATATAACACCAAGATAATTTATTGATTTGCACAACTCAAGCTGTTCGCCATCTACAACAACGGCAACGATCATATTGAAATGTATTAGAACCACTAATCATAACCTTGGATTTGTCTTTATTCAAAGCCATGCCACGACGCGAAACGAAGTCATTCATTTTATTTCAAGTTATTTTTTAAGTTCAAAATAATTTTACTTATTCCTTCATTAATTTTGTCGAAGTCGACTTGGAGGTGCGCCTGAAAATCATCAGCGAAGAGGTGGCCGGTCATGTTTTCACGCACATTGAGAGTGTCATTGAAATCCTTGTAGAGCTCCATTATCAATTTCACCACTATCCGATTCAGAATTACCAACTTTGACTGTTTGAGAAATATTACATAAAATTGATTTAAAAACAGTATCCCAACCATACACGAACTGCGGCTATCAAATGCGAAACAGTATATTTCAAAACATGAATTTAATTGATTTAAAATTAATTCCCGCTTTATATCGCGTTTATCCGCAAATTCCGTGGAAATCAATCGCGGACCACGGATATCAACCGAAGAATACACAGATTGGTGGAATCAATCGCAGATAACCGCGAAACAGTACGTTTCAAAACACGAATTAAATTAATATCAATTCAATTCGCGCTTTATAATTTTTGCCTTGCATGAAAGATATGGACGTCTTCTAGACGATACAATACATAAATGGGAAAAAAATATTCGATAGAGGCGGTCAATTTTGATCTAAACGAACATATCGAAAAATTTAGAAAATTGCACAATACATTTAAATGTGGTCTAACTCTTTTGTTTGATTCACAAGATCGTAATTAGAAATTCGAAATCTTTACTCGCGTTCAAAAATAACTTAAAGCATTTGTTACGTTCTTCGCAATAAATTTTATTTTCATTATTTTAATATTTTTTTGTGGTTTTTACTGGATGAGGTTCGTGAGGGTTCTTAACCAATTAGTCCTAAGATCATTTTGGATTTTTTTGTTTTTATAATGATGTTAACGTAACGCAGTTTAACTGAAAATTATCATTGTATTTCCCCTAGTTCTCCAGAGCTAGGCCGGTTTCACAATGGTTTTCCGGACCCAATTCTGATATGAGAGCTTCTCTCTTATATCATCCCATCCCTGATTGTATTCTCATTGTTAAAGACGCACCATGGGCGGAATTTATGTCGCATTGGGTCTTTTGACCAGCATGTTCACAGCTTGCTGTGGACACGTACTGACATAAATGTAGGCTTCGTAATGAATAAATAAAATAAATAAATAAGATGTCAATTGTTAACAAGCACGTTGTTTTCAAGTGTTTCAAAATTTCTGTTATTTTAATTGTTATTTACATTGAAAACTAATGAGAATGGAATACACAAACGAAGAAATGGCTGATATGCATTTCTGTTATGGATTAGCAAATGGTTCTAATTTGGGGGCTCAGAGATTATACCAAGAACGTTTTTCAACACATTTCTGTGTTTAGGACTATATCGTAGCTCAAAAGCATTCCAATAAGCTAAAAATTATGTATTTATGTCAATAATTATGCTCATGATAACTACTGGCACGGTCATATTTTGTTACTAAAATTTTATAAAAAAAAAGTGGCAACTCCACTAAAAAGTTATTAAATTTTTTTTGAAATATGCCTTTTTTGAATCTGAAAATGTGCATACCGGGGTAAAAATGGATGCGCTTTCCATTTATGACAAGAAATCGGTAGGGTAATCACGCATTTTTTCGAGAAAAATTACTATTTTCCCCAAATTTTCTAAATTTTTCGATATGTTCGTTTAGATCAAAATTGACCGCCTCTATCGAATATTTTTTTCCCATTTATGTATTGTAACGTCTAGAAGACGTCCATATCTTTCATGTAAGGCAATAATTATGAATATTCATCAAAATTTACGCACACCACAGTCGTTGATATGACTAAATTCCCAAAATTCTGGATTTTGATTCAAAATATTCAAAGGACTGTAACTCCATTGAAACGGCCGATTATGAAGAAGTGCCCATGCACTTTTTTACTCCTCAAGAGCTAAGGAATCTACAGTAGAAATATTGACACGAAGCTGAGAATCACCCTGTAGAAACGGAAATTATTAGATCGGCCGAATGTAAAATTAATAACAAATATAAATAACAACATATTCTAATTTTAGAATTGAAATAGAGTATCTAATTATTTTTTGTGAGAGCTTAAAAAATGTATCTCAAAATGAACTCGCATGAAATGAAAATGAGAGTTCACATATTTGCTGTCATCGTTTCAAATGTATGTTATATATTTATTAGGGTGGGTCAAATTGTAGGGGGCCGAAAAAGGCTTGATATTGAGTGCCCCTTCACGGTGTTTTTTGGATCATTTTAAGCATTTTTGCCCGAGGAACCACCCTCTATCTTGAATTTCGAGCCAGCCAAATTTTAGAGATAGTTTTTTTCCCAAAAGTGAGATTTTCATTGTATTATTTATTGCATTAACAATTTGTTTCGAAGATTTGAATTAATTTTTATTCTCACAAGGCGAAGAAAAATGACAGACGAATTATTCGAAGAATTACTACTGCTATCATATGAATGATTGGGAATTTACGTGTAGTTTGATGCCTAATTTTTTTAGGTTCTTGAATGAAATAGAAAGTAGAAATCATATACAATACGTGACAAAAATTCAACATTAACTGTTCTATTTCTCAACAGATGAAAATTCACTGACAAAGAATGCATTTTTATAATTCAATTTTCGATTTGATGTAATAGAAATATTAATTTTCTCGCCTATTGTTTTAGTAGCTTCAAGCTATAATTGAGAAGGGAAGTTCACTTTTCAAAACAATGCAATTATGTCATGGATTTAAATTTGAAAAATTTTCGAAATAAAATGAAAAATATATATTACGTTTAAACAACTACAAAGATGACTGATTTTATTAATGCAAAATTTTACGTAAAATTGGAAAAAAATGAAAATCTATTTCTAGTGTGGTTCTGGGAGATTACAGCCTGACAGAAAATATTTATAAAGATTGAATCACAATATTTATTGAGATTGAAATTAAAATTCAAGTTGAAAAATATTGTGTTCAAATCTTAATGAATATTGCTGTATAATAATAGAAGTTAAAATAAAACACAAATACAGATTTTATCGTGGGAAAAAGCATACGAAAAAACCCACATTTATTCCGTTCCGACTTACTTCTATGCTATACGGCGAACTTAAGTCAGCCTCCTCTGACACTTCACCAAAACGGCCATGTAAAGCGTCTAAATTCCTAGTCGTATGTCTAATACGGTACAGTCCCGGCGGAAAACGATAGTTTTCAATCTCCAGTTTGATCCGTGTCGATGGGCAAAATGCAAATCTTTTGGATTGGCTGCTTCAATTTATTTGTGGCAGTCTGCACCATGACGTTTCGTACTACTCCATCACTTTTGCTGGGGAACACCTCACAAATCCTGGCCATAGCCCAACTGGTGGGTGGGAAATTTTCGCTTTTGAGCATCACTAATTGACCCACCTTGATGTTTTCCTTTTCCCTTCTCCATTTTTTTCTTTCCTGTAAAGTTGAGAGGTATTCCGAATGCCAGCGATCCCAAAAATGTCTCACCATTTTTTGTCTATCCTTCCATAATCGTATTCCTATTGAATCCGGTTTATCCTCCAATTTGAATGGCAATGGTAAAATCAACGGCTCGCCGACAAGGAAATGTCCAGGCGTGAACGCTTGCATATTCATTGGGTCATCACTCAGGGGATGAAGCGGCCGTGAATTGAGGATAGCTTCAATCTGTGTGATCAACGTAACGAACTGCTCATACGGCAGTACGCGAGATCCAGCGATCCTTCGCAAATGAAATTTCATCGATTTTACTGCAGCCTCATAAATTCCTCCTTGATGAGGCGCTGCCGGTGCCATGAAATGCCATTCTGTACCTTTAGAATGTAAATGATCCACTGATTCCTTATCTATCCAATATTCCAATGCTCGTTGCAATTCCTTATCCGCTCCAACAAACGCAGTTCCATTGTCACTGAACAACTTTTCACATCTTCCTCTCCGTGCAATAAACCGCTCAAAACAGGCGATGAATGAGTTCGTTGACAAATCCGTGATCATTTCCATGTGTACTGCTCGAGTTTTTAGGCACACAAAAATTGCAATCCAACATTTGCGTTTATGTTGCTTGTCCGATCCTCCGACGAATTTCAATTCGAATGGTCCAGCGTAATCCATTCCACTATGTAAAAACGGTTTTCCTATTCGTACACGTTCAAATGGCAATTCTGCCATCAATTGTCCTTCCGTCCGTGCATTCAAACGAACACACACTACACATTTGTGAATGATACTCCGTGAACCATTTCGCAAATGTCGAATTCAGTATTTTTGCCGAATGAATTGCATCATAAGTTGAACTCCCCCATGTTTAGTTTGATGATGGGCATGATCCATGATGAGTGATGCAAGTCTCGATCCATTTGGAATGATTACATGGTGATTCATTTCGTAGCTCATCGTTGATTTGTCCAGTGTACCACCAACCCGTAACAGCCCATCCTTGTCCAAAATCGGATTCAGTTTCTAGATTTTACTTGTATATTCCGATACATTGTCTCTACTCCTGAGTACAGTGATTTCCTTGTTATAATATTCCTATTGCGTGATCCGAATAAAATATTCCATAGCTGATGCTTTCTCCTGCAATGTTGGTGCTGCATTCACTAGGCGTTTGACTGGACCACGTTTCAGTCTTCGTTTCAGACTACGTTTCAATTGTCGTTTGTTCGAATTCCCATTCCTTTTCATATTTTGTATGAACCTTCCAACGTAGCTGAATATATCCACTGCCTTTTCCAATTTGTTGGCAAATTCCAAAATTGGATCATTTCCAATTTTTAACGGTTCCTCTGGTTCCGACACTGTATGCACCTTGAATTCCGCTTGAATGCTAGCATTCAATCCTTGCATGATATTGCTTTGTGGCCATTCTGCCTCCGGGCTAACGAGCCAACTTGGTCCATGCAGCCAATTTTTATTGTTCACTAGATTTTCCGCTGTGACTCCTCTAGTGATCAAATCGGCTGGATTATCTTTTCCTACAATGTGTCTCCAGCAATTTATATCCGTATTTGATTGAATTGACGCCACTCGATTTGCTACAAATGGGCGAAAATCTCTCGATTCCTTTTTTATGCAAAAGAAAGTTGAACTGGAATCTGTCCAGAGCACATATTCTACTGAAGGCCATTCCATGGTAGGTATTACTTCTTTTATCATTCTAGATAATAATTCCGCTGCAGAGAATTCCAATCGCTCAATGGACATTTTCCTCAGTGGTGCGACTTTTGATTTTGAAGTCAGCAATGTGCATGTTACAATTCCAGTTTCGTGCTCGCTTCTACATATAAATTAGCTCCCATTGCACTATCACTGCTGTCCGGAAATCCATGAATTTGCAATTAAGTAACTGCTCCTGTTCCTAACCATCTATAGATAGTGAAATTCTCCAAATAAATGACCGATTTCCAGAATTCCATCCAACGCGATTCCAATTCCATTGGTGGTCGTTCATCCCAATCAATTCTCAGTTTCCATAATTCCTGAACAATTATTCTTCCAATAATAATTACTGGTGAAATGTATCCGACTGGATCATACATCTGAGCATTGAAACTCGCTATTTTCCTCTTCGTTATTACTCCTTGAAATTCCGGATTTTTCACCATAAATGTGAATTTATCTTCCTCAATCAACCATTTTAATCCTAAGATGGTTGTTGTCCCTTCCTCCTCTGGAAACACCAAGGTGTTTTCTGCCTTATTATCCATACTTCGCACCAAGGATTTACTGTTCGATTTCCATTGGCGCATTTCATATCCGGCTCCTTTCCGAATTCGCTCCAGTTGTGCAATCATCCATGTAGAAATCTTCTTCAATAGCCTTTGCAGCTACTGGAAATTCCTCCTTGGCTTCTCTTGCCACTTGAATC
The DNA here is from genome assembly GCA_028476595.1 of Obolodiplosis robiniae. NCBI lineage: Eukaryota > Metazoa > Arthropoda > Insecta > Diptera > Cecidomyiidae > Obolodiplosis > Obolodiplosis robiniae. Next base: position 44,410,860 of record CM052015.1, read on the forward strand.
ACTGACCGAACTGATACAAATGGCGCAGCAGTCATTCCAAATATGACTACTGTGAGCCAATATTCCCTCAATGGTTCGTCTGGTCCTTCTCTCCAAAATATCCGTTGTAAATCCCATTGCTCACGTGCGAGCCGAACTTGATTGAACATTTTCCGAATATCCGCGTAAATCGCAATTTTGTGTCTCCTGAATCGCATTATTGTTTCATGCAAATCTCTCTGCAATTTCGATCCTTTCAATTGCACTTCGTTGAGAGAAATTCCCATATCCGTTTTACAGCTTGCATCGTAAACAATCCGATTATCCTTTGGAATTGAGTGATATGATATGTAATATACCAAATTTCCTGGCCTTGGCCGCTCCGTGGCTTTCACAAGATGGCCTATCCTAATTGCTTCTCTCATTTTCTCAATGAAAATTTCCTTCAATTCTTCCTTTTTTCCAAGTCTCCTTTCCAAATACATAAAACGTCTCAACGCTGCTTGTCGCGAACTCCCAATTTCCTTGATGCCTGATTTTATCGGATATTTAACGATGAATCGGCCATCGCTATCACGTCGATGCGTATTCATGAAATGTTCGTCCACCAATTTCTCTTCCTCAGTGAATTTCGGACATGGTTTGATTTCATCCATTCGAAAGAGACGTTCCAATAATTTATCCAATTGTTCCTCTTCCTTATATACCACCGAGGAAATTAATTGTCCAGTTTCCTCGTCAATATCCGCATCCTGTGATCCAAAAATAATTACTCCAATCGCTGTTTCCATTAATGTTGTTCCATTAATATTCCTTTGAATAACTGAAATAATTATTCTGGCAAAAAACCTACTCCAAATAAAATGTGAATAGAACTTGGTTTCCAAAATTCCGGATCAGTCATTGGCAATCGTCCTACATTAAGAATCACATCTGGATTCAATGCAGTAGAAGGTATAATCGGATTCCAATTACTTTCCCTTGGCAAAATCCAATATACTCCCGTGACTCCGATTCGAGGGACCATAATGTATAATAATAGAAGTTCAAATAAAACACAAATACAGATTTTATTGTGGGAAAAAGCATACGAAAAAACCCACATTTATTCCGTTCCGACTTACTTCTATGCTATACGGCGAACTTAAGTCAGCCTCCTCTGACACTTCACCAAAACGACCATGTAAAGCGTCTAAATTCCTACTCGTATGTCTAATACGATATAATTGGGATGCGATCTTAATGGCGTTATTATTTAGGTGTAACAATATCACAATAAGAAGCCACTACTGGGAATATCGAAAATGTACATCTGTACAACAGAGAAACAAGGTAATATTCTGGTCAAGGGTTAAGAACATCAAGAATGGTGGCAAGAAACATGATCCTGGAGCTGTTTTGGACAAGTCGGGCAATGAAGTGATCGGCAGAAAGAATGTGTTGGAATGATGGAAGGAATATTTTGATGGATTGCTGAATGTCGAAAATGCCGATTTTGGTGAATGAGAATATGAATGGGAATGTCTATGAAAAGAGTTTGGAAGAGATTAGCATGGATGATATTCAGATTGCAATTAATAAGTTGAGTTGGGGTAAGGCGACGGGTGTGGATGAGATTCGAAATTAATATCTGATTAGTAGTGGTTTGGTAGGTGTTCGCTGGTTACATCGCATCTTCAATTTAGCTTGGTGCTCCTCTGTTGTCCCTGAAGAATGGGGTGGCGCAGTCATTTCGCCACTTCATAAGAAAGGCAGTAATAGAGACTGCAACAACTATCGAGGAATTTCTCTACTGAGCGTTGTCGGTAAAGTATATAGTGCAATTTTGGAAAAGAGAACAAGAGCTATTGTCGAATCGCTCTTGGATGAAAATCAATCGGGTTTCCGCCCAATGCGCGGCTGTCAAGATCAAATTTTTTGCATGAGACAACTAATGGAGAAATTCCTTGAAAGAAATAGGGAACTGTACTTCTGTTTCGTGGATTTGCAGAAAGCATACGACTGCATTCCCAGATCTAAGTTGTGGTCAGTCTTGGTCGAATATGGTGTGAATGGTTATCTTCTCAGTGCGATTCAAAGTTTGTACGCAAACAGTAAAGCAGCAGTAAGAGTGGATGGAGATTTGAGTGAATGGTTTGAAGTACGTGATGGTCTCTGACAAAGATGTACAATTTCACCTCTTCTATTCATTATTTATATGGACAGGCTGATCAAATCAGCCAATTTAAGAGGTAGAGTAGCTTTGGGGGGCATTATTATCTCTGCACTCGCTTACGCAGATGATCTGGTACTGTTTGGAAATTCTGAACTGGAGCTGCAAAATAGTATCAAAGATTTGGAAGGGGCTTGTTTGAACTTCGGAATGACCATTAGCGGCACAAAAACTCAAGTTATGCATGTGGGCAAAACTCGAAAGCCAATTCATTGCACATTGAATGGCAACTTGTTGGAACAAGTGTCCCAATTCAAATATTTGGGTTGCATCTTATCGGAAGATGGCAAGTTTAATAAAGAGTTTGAACAGCGTAGGGTTAATGGAAATAAAGTAGTAGCCCAACTTAGATCACACGTTTTCAATAAACGTGAATTGAGTACAGGAACAAAGATGTTAATTCACGGGTCAATCTTCAGACCAACTATTCTATATGGTAGCGAGAGCTGGGTTGATTCTGAGAATTTGATTCATGATTTGGAAGTGTCTGATATGAATGTGTTGAGAATGCTTTCGGGAATCTCGCGTCGCGATCAGTGGGAAAACAGAATCCGAAATGAGACGATTCGGGGGGATTTAAACGTCGATTCGTTAGGAGAGCAAGCAAGAAAATCCAGACTGAAATGGTTTGGTCATGTTAAACGCATGGGAGAGGAGCGATTACCGAAACGGATTCTGTTCGCCGAAGCTGATGGGCCGAGAGGTAGGGGTAGACCACGTCGACGTTATTTAGATTCGGTTAAATATGATTCGAATGCGAGGGGATATGAACGGAGTGATGAAACTCAAAATTTGGCTCAGTCGGGGTTTGTGGAGAGGTATTGTTAGAGGTATATGAGACATTTTGTTTCGTAAAGCAGACCAGACGCTGAAATGCAATAATGGGCTATAAATGTTTTTTGTTGCTGTTATAATGAAATAAAGTCATAATTCTGATAGAAAAACGATGAGCATTACTCCATACCTCCAATACATTGCAGCGACCTCAAGTCATACGAATTTATATCGGGTTAACCTAAAATCGGACTTAAAAACTCGAAAATAAGACTAAAAAACCCGAAAATCAGGCTAAAATAATACAAAAATCTTCCCAAAACGCCCGAAAATCAGTCCAAATTTATGCCGAAAACAAGACTATTTATATCGAGGCCCTCCATTTATTCGCCTTTCATCAATTCAGTAATGAAATAGTTAACGTACCTTGAGTCAGCTCAATTTAAAAAGTATGAAACAATTTGCAACTCTAATGCATATCTTCGGTGCGCGTGTTCACAAAAATTTTATAAAGAAGCGCGTGTCCACAAGAATTTTATGAAGAAGCGCGTGTTCACAAGAATTTTATAAAAAAGCGCGTGTCCACAAGAATTTTATGAAGAAGCGCGTGTTCACAAGAATTTTATGAAGAAGCGCATGTTCACTAGAATGTTATAATGAATTGTGTGAAAGGCAAACACGTCATCCGTATTTGAACAACAGAAACCTTCTAGAATTCTTTTACTTCTACGCATATATAATGTGCATGCGAGAAGTATTGTAATGGGACGAAAGATTAAAAATGCCTAAAATCATGTTTTTCATCTCTTTTGAGACCCAGAAAACGAGAAACACGATCAGAACATTCACATGATTTAAAAGCTCAGATCAGAGTACTAACTTATTCGTAATTGTAATTACCAATTCAAAAGCAGCGAACGTTTGTGAAGTAAAAATTAGAAACTGATGAGTTGTTTATTCGTTTTTTTTTTTTTAATATAAATTCAAATTTAAATTATATGATGTGTAATAACTTGAAATTCGATCTCATCGTTATGACTTGACATTTTCTGTGATTTATTCTCAAAGTTGCATGATGATTCGATAAGAAATAAACATAAATCCAATACAAATGCGTAGCAATCAATCAAAAACCCGTAAACCCGATCAATTTCGGGAAATGTGCGGAAAAGTTAGTTTTACGTACGTAAGACCATTTATTTTTAGTTCAAAAAGAATAGAAAACTCATTCCGGGCGTTTTGTATATTTTAGATCGGTCGCGATAATTTTACTAAAGGGTGATTTTTTAGCTGGTTTCTTTTTGACGTTTAATTTTTTGACAGATGTCAAATTCCAACTGACGTCTGTCACAGTCAAAAATGCTCAGTATGCTTTGCAATTTCAAGATGGAAAGACTTACAAACGAGCAACGCTTGCGCCTCCAGCCACACAGCGGGTCCATCCATGGACGAACTGCGCCGTAAGTTCGGCGAACAGTTCATCTCTCGTTTCGGCCCCGTTCATTGGCCGGCCAGATCGTGCGATTTAACGCCCCTGGATTATTTTTTGTGGGGCTACGTTAAGTCTCTCGTCTATGCGGACAAGCCAGCAACGATTGCCGACTTGGAGGACAACATCGAACGCGTTATTGGCGAGATTCCGGCCGATATGTTGGAGAGAGTGTGCCAAAATTGGACTTCCCGTATGGACCATTTGCGCCGTAGCCGCGGCCAACATTTGCATGAAATTATTTTCGAAAAGTAAATGGCAAGAACCAATTTATCGATTTCAATAAAGATTTGATTCACTTTTCGAAATTTTTTGCGTTTTTTTCGATTTTCAAAAAGAAACCACTTAAAAAATCACCCTTTACATACAGTGGTTTGTATGGAAAAGTAAAAATGTGTAATCATTTTGTTCGTACTAACATCAATTTATATTTTAAAATTTTTCAATTTCAGCTATTTTAATTGAATGCGATTTTTTTTTTTGGCACAATTCAAAATTATTGTGAACGTGCTGAAAAATCACCTCAAGAGAATACGCAATCGTAGGATCCGTCACGAATTCAATATACAGGGTAAATAGGACGTTTCCGAGGGTCGATTTCAATTCCGTATCGAATGATGATCAGACAAGGCTACGCACATCAATACAAAGCTATTTCCTTCCTAAATATTCTCTGCAAAATTACGGTTGAATATTACGGTTTTACCCAAATCCGATCAGTGTATAACCACGTAGTCGTCATGCTGCACACCTTTGGGTTAACATGATCCCAAGCATTTAATGACACGTCGTCTCAGTGATTTAGAACCCTTTCGGAATGTTCTAACTTGTTGGAAGAGCAAAACAAAATATTTGTTTCAGTTTGGTTTCAATTACTGAACAAAATCATACCCCATTGTAAAACGCCCGGAATGAGTTTTCTATTCATTTTTAACTAAAAATAAATGGTCTTACGTACGTAAAACTCACTTTTCCACACATTTCCCGAAATTGATCGGGTTTACGAGTTTTTGATTGATTGCTACGCATTTCTATTGGATTAATGTTTATTTCTTATCGAATCATCATGCAACTTTGAGAATTTCAAGTCATTACACATCATGTGATTTAAATTGAAATTTTAATTAAAAAAAACGAATAAACATCTCAGTTTCTAATTTTTACTTCAACGAACGTTCGCTGCTTTTGAATTGGTAATAACAATTACGAATTAGTTCACTCTGTGAACTTTTAATTCATGCCAACGATAGATATAATTCCACATTTATGTGATGTATAACTTTCGTTAAAAAGTAAATGAGCAATCAAATTGATGAAAAAACACAGATCAAAAAATCACAAATACTTCAGCCAATTTATTGACAAAATTTGAATTTTGACCCCGAAAATCGACAATTTTGCAGGGGAGGTAGTCCTAAATCTTATCGGGATGACTTGAAATTTTGTAAGACTTATTTTTTTCATAAAAAAGTAATATTCTGAAAGTTTCATTATGATACAATGCGAACTAGACATAGTCCCCATACAAATTTTTCTTAATTATATTGAAAAACAGCCCATTTATTGATTCCACTCCACTAGAGCTACCCAAAAGAATTATCCGATTAGACTGAAAATTACGTGGGGTGCACACAAACGAATGCGAATGGGCAACTCTCGTATTGCCAGACGCTAATCTGACATTGTCCCCGTAAAGTTTGACATTTTATAAGTAAAACGTCTCCACAGTGTTTGGTGCTGAAGACGCACTTCGTCTTGTTTACAACAATCCGAAATTTTTTCCTCGGCCAAAAAATGGAATTAACTCGTGAAAATTTTCGTGCTTTCATTCTTTACGATTTTCAATTTGGATTATCTCAATAACAGTGCGCCGACAAACTTGCTTCGATATTTGGCAATAAAACCCCACACCGTGCCACTGTATATCGGTGGTTCAATGAATTCAAGCGTGGCCGTCATTTGCTCAAAGACGAATCGGCTGTTATTCAAAAAAACATCGTTGCTGTGAAGAAACTGATAATGCAAGATCGTCATGTGACTTATCGTGAAATTGCGGCATGCCTTGGCATTGGTATGAAAAGCATACGAATTATTTTGACGAAAAAATAGGCCTAAAAAAGGTTTGTTCACTATGGATCCCGCATAAATTCATGAAAAAAAGCATGAAAAAAAACTTCGAGTCAAATAGTGCAATGCTCGAAAAATTCAACCGAGGTACGTCAAATTCTGTGTACAACATCGTGACAGGTGATGAATCATGGATGTTTCAATTTGAAGACAAACCAACAAAAGTAATTCGAAGACGAAGCGTTGCCAAACAAATGGTCGCCTGTTTTTTTTTGGAAAAACTGGTCATGTCGCCACAGTGCCATTAGAGCAACGTAAAACTGCGTAAAACGGTCAATTCTGAATGGTACACAACCATTTGTTTGCCAGAAGTATTTGGCAAATTAAGAAAAAATAAATGGTCTTACGTACGTAAAACTAACTTTTCCGCACATTTCCAGAAATTGTTCGGTTTTTCGGGTTTTTCATTGATTGCTACGCATTTGTATTGGATTTATGTTTATTTCTTATCGAATCATCATGCAACTTTGAGAATAAATCACAGAAAATGTCAAGTCAACGATGAGATCGAATTTCAAGTCATTACACACCATGTAATTTAATTTTAAATTAATAAAAAAACGAAAAAACATCTCAGTTTCTAATTTTCACTTCAACAAACGTTCGCTGCTTTTTATTTGATAATTACAATAATGAATTAGTTCACTCTGATCTGAACTTTCAATTCATGCCAACGATAGATATGATTCCACATTCATGTTTTGTATAACTTTTCAAATACTTCATACAAAATTTGAATTTTGACATCGAAAATTGAAAATTTTGTAGAGGAGGGAGTCTTAAATTTCATCGGAATGACTTCAAATTTTTCGTGACTTATTTTTTTCATAAAAAAATAATATCCTGAAAATTTCAATAGGATACAAGGTGAACTTAACATATTCGCCATACAAATTTTCAGTTTTGACCTCGAAAAGACACAGAAAATCGAAAATTCTGCAGTGGTGGTAGTCCTATATCTCATTGGAATAATTTGAAATTTTGCATGACTCATTTTATTCATAAAAAAATAATATTCTGAAAGTTTCATAATGATACAATGCGAAATAGTCATAGTCTCCATACAAATTTTTCGTAATTATATTGAAAAACAGCCCATTTTTTGATTCGACTCCACTAGAGCTACGCGAAAAAATTATCCGATTAGGCTGAAAATTAATAGGTTTCTATTCCTAATGAAGAAAAATGTGTGTGTTAATTTTTGATCAATTCTAAAATCAATTTTTTGAGTTATCGTGTTAACTAATTTTTGCGTACAACGGACAACGGACAACGCACAACGTACCAAGGGCTGGTGAATTGTTTAATTCCAACGAGACTCATCAATTCCGTACCAAGCGGATTCGTCACATTCGTGGCATCAACCATGCATTCCGATCTCGTCATATTTTTGCTGTCGGATCAAAACGAAATCTTCAAACTAGTGCTGAATCAAGAGAATGGTGTCATATCCAATATCACCCTAAATTATTACGATATGGTACCGATGGCCAAAGCCGTGTGTCTTTTGAAGTCTCAATTCATGTTTGTTTTATGCGATTTTGGGTCTTAGTAAGTAGTTTTTCAAATTCGTTTTGATCATTTTTGTTCAAAATAAAATCTTAAAAGCACATCTGTTTTACTTGTTGTTTCAGCCGTATATACAGAATCCAAGACGCAATTGGCAGTAAAAACGATGATAATGTGTGTGAATCTAGTTCGATGATGCCTGACGAGGACCAAAGCTGTTTCGAAAAAAATCCAACACAAAAACTATCCATATTCATTGAATTTGATGCTGAAGTCAACTCGGTTTTCGACACTTCCACCAAAAATGTGGATTTACCCGTTTGCCGAGCTGAATTGAAAAGGATTGCTTTTGGGAATAAAAAAAAATTCTCTCGCGTTACGATTCAGATCCACAATAGACAAATGAAAATTTACAGTGCTGATTTATTGCTCAACAACTGTAAGCTAATTACAGCAGAGAATTTATCGAATTTAAACATTTCGGACAAAGGATGTTGCACAAATTTGTTGGGGTCACGCACATGGAAAGTGAAATGGACTTCAAATGATGCGAACAATAAATTGACGTTTTACGAAGAAAATAATTACATGGAGTTCATCCAAAGCTATACCGAGTGCTACATGCAAGATGACCCGCAAAATTCGAAATTTATAGAAGCCCGCGTTAGCCAGACAATGGTAACATCAACACCAAAAAAATCCTCAGTTCGGCAAACAAACGGCGGTGATTGGGATCAACTGGAGCTTGAACTTAAGCAATTGTGTTTAAATTTCACACAATTATTGATGAATGCAATCGAAAAACAAAAACAGCCCAAAGCCGATAGGTTTGTAACACGTTGTTACTGATTCCTAGATTTTATTGTATATCTTATTTTTTCAACTTTATTTTTAGTTCGGAGTCTTAGGCTAGTCATAATTGAATACTTAATAATTCACTCTTTAAATGATTATGTTTCCCACACAGATTGGCAAGATCCGGTTAGGAACACCTCACCAACATTTGTATCAACCAAGACGCCTTCAGTATTCAAATATAGTGCAAAAAATCATACAATTAATGTAGTTGTGTGAAAAATGCACCCTTGCTATTGAAATTTCTGTTTATTGGTCCAAAAAATGATACTTTCCATAAAAAATATATTGGAACAACGAAAACTGACATTCTTTCACGAATATTTTCATTTTTTGGATCAATTACGGGAATTGTTTGTAGCAATATTTTTATTAAGTTTAGATTTAGTTGATGATTTGTTCTATCCTATCTGAACATTGAATGGGTCCGAATGTAATAAAAGTCATGATTTTAGTACAATTTCTATAAACAATTGCGTTTTTTCGAGAATTTCTACCATTTTTTCGACATTTGCTCGAGTGAATGGATTCTCTGAACATATAAATCAATTATTCTAAACATATATGTTGTCCATGAGCAATAAAAATGATGGTTCTACTAGTAATATACAAATTTTTGTTCTTGAAAATGCATAGAAATGTATGGAAAATCGTGCAGTCCGATCTCGTATCGTATTCAGTATAGTAAAAGATAACGAAGACGTGAACCGATTAAGCTGAAAATTAATAGATTTCTATTCCCAATCAAAACCTATCGGCGAATTTAGAAACCAGTGGTTTGGTGTCTGCCTTTCTTGAAATATTTTGTTAACAATTTTTTGCGTACTACGGACAATGGACAACGGACAACGTACCATTTTTTCTGAGTCAAAAACGTAAAGAAAACTTATTTTTGGGGACACATTTTTTTGGTCAGATCGCAATACTTTGAAAATAACATCATTGGGCGGGATGAAAAAATCCTGTTCGAAAAATGACGAATACAATTCACAGTGTATTATTCTTACGTGCAACATGAATAGAAGAAAGTTCGACAACTCGCAAAGTAGTGCTCAGTTAATAAATATTTAAAAGTGATATACCTATCAGTGAGATTGAGAGGCCAGTATGTACATTTAAAATAACACAGATATACTCGCCTCTCCATTTCAACGATAGCTATGTGGGTTCCAGGGTCAGTCACATCACCGGATATGCATACGTGCCGCTCTCTGACAATAATACGTTCGTTTTAGCGCTCATTCCTAAGCAAAACGTTTGAGTGTTTTCTTCTTCTTCCTTCTTGCCTTTGTTAATTATGATACTGAGCGAATAATTTACCAGATGGCAGCACATGTGCGGCCTTCAATTCATTTATATTGTCTCTTATGCAAAGTGGATGTCCCTCGTGTATGATATCACTTCTTCCGGTCAGAATAGTATAAAGTCATGTGACTGTAAAACCATATGCTGAAAGCATTATTCGCTCGTACACTAGAGACGATGTTTCGATTAATAATTGTCCTAACAATTTTCGGTGGATCCCTTCTCGAAGTTTTGGAAGGCACATCATTGCAATCGAGGAGGATACGTCAAATTGCAAACCAAGAAGATCATAAAAGAATTCATCGATTGCCAAATAATACGAAACCCGAAGCGTACGATGTTTTCATCAAAACCGATATTGCTGATGGTGTGTTCGATTTCTCTGGTGTTGTGAAAATCAACATAACCATTTTGGAGAAAACAAATAATATTACCTTGCATCAATACGAATCTGAAACTCACTCAGCAAAATTATTGAAAGAAGATGGAGAAGAGGTTCCAATTTCGAGAAGCGCTCAGCCATCTAAAGAGTTTCTGGTGCTTACAACAGAAAATTACACTCTATCACCAGGAGAGAAGATTCAACTTTTAATAGATTATTCGGGAGTTTTGAGATTTGACGATGGGTTTTTTCGCTCGTACTACAATAGTCCGACAGGTGAACAAATGTATGACATTCAAATTTTTTGCTATGGGAACGTTGCAATCGTTTATTCTAGGTTCAAAACGCATAGAAAACTTATTCCGAGCGTTTTGAATTTTTTGGACCGATCCCAATACCTTTACCACACACAGTGGTGCGTGCGGAAAAGTAATATGTCATTGGAAGCTATTGTTTTTTGTACAATAACTATTTGTTCTATTGGAATTATTGGAACTTATTGTAACATCGAAAATCCAAACCTGTACGTTTGTCGGTGCAGTCGGTGCAGCCAGTGCTGAAATCATCACATTTTTGTCATTGCCTGGTGTGGCTGCCATGGCGTTTTTCCCGTTCTCTTTATCCGATCGATAAGATTCATCATGCGATTTGTTCGAACCAGTTCCAATATCGGCGCTATTAGCCGGACCGACCGCATGAACTACATTCACCAATTCAGTGCCTCTTTCGTGTACCCCTCATAAATAAATGCAAAAGAGAAATTGAAATTAATAATGACGAAGAAATACAAAGTATGGCTTTAATCTGTTTTAATTATTCAAAATGTAATATCGCTTTGATAGATAATTGCAATGCGAGGAGAACGCTATTTAATTACCAAAACTAACTGCTGCAAATTCGGCTTTTTCAGCGGAAATACCATCTCCATCTTTTGGATTCTACGTGTTTATGTCGCCCAAGGTGGTGTTTTTTGAATCACCTGAATCGGTAATATTTTCTGCATCGCCTTCTGCAGATTTATCAAACAATAATTCATTCAAAACGATTGCCATCTCCTTCATCAATTATCCCAAGAAGGCAAAAGATGTCAACAAATTCATTTTTTCCCAAATCTATTGAACAACAACAGTTTATTAATTAATATTCAATTCCAAAGGGGCGCCACGACCATACAAACGCAGTAGGGCGCGCAGTTTCATTATTGCGCTCCCTTGTTCAATTCAAATTCTCACAGGAATTATGCAATTGAATTCTGAATTGATATTCAAAAACCATAATTAAGTTTTTGATACTTCAGAAAATGTGTCAAAAATAAGTTCGTATTACGCTATGTCGTTGAATCAAGAGTAAATAACAGACGACATCAACCTGACAATATCATCCTAGATATCATCGTTGGTAAGAGAGATGTTCGCCCCAAAATGCGAATGAAAGTGACGGAAAATCAAAAGATAAATTCAAAATGCTCACATCAAATAGTGTTTGAATAATGATCATGAATTGTTGAATAACAATTGAATGATGTGCTGTCTGGAATGGACTTTGACTAAAATTAATATGCGTGAATCATATGCTCTATATAAAATCATGAAATTGCTCGCTTTTGTAAGAATCCCCTAAAGCCAATCGCTTTTGTTGTTTATGGCCTCTATTCGTAAACAAAGAAAAAATGTTTGCTGTGTTGCCGAGCTGTCACTACATCCGGGCCTTGTGTTTTAATTTACATCAACACAAATAAATAATAATGTACATAAATTATAAAAAGACTTACCTTTCGGTTATATCATCCGTTACTCATCAATAATGAAGAGTGCGGAGACACATTGCTGCGATCAAATAATGAACTTGTTGCCCACAACAATGACGCGCAATTCTTGCAAAATGGCATTTGCTCTTGAGATTGAAAATAAATTTAACACAACCATTTTGTTTTGATTGATTCTCTTCTAAATAGTTTTCTAAAAAATGCATTCGGGAATTCGTGGAAATGTGGAGTCCATTATCATTAAATCCTGTTTGCAGGGGGAAAACGGGAATTTTTTGGGAACCGTTATCGATTCTAGATCGCGTAATTTTTCTGTAATGATAAGTCGTAAAGAATGTTCTATTCTTAGAATGCAATTCGATTTCACTTGAAATGCGCAAAAGTATGTTTTGCGTATGAAATATTAGCATATATTTGAATTTCAAATTTGTGCTTGAGAAAATGAAAAAAAAAAAAAAAAAAAAACATCTCCTGATGTGTCTGGGTCCTTCAAAATAGTATAAATAGCAAAATGTTCATATGAAAAATAGTATTCCTCGCTTGATAAAGCAGTTTTTCACATGCAGAGCAAAATGCATATTTTGAAAGTTATAATTTTTATATGCAGCGTAAGTGAGACATATTTGAAAAGAATTCATTCGTATAAGCTCTAAGCAGCACACAAACACATCTTTTGTATTTAGTTTTTTTCGTCGTGTATTGATGTTAATTGCTTCGGTTGTGCACAAATGGCTGAGAATAATAATGCCACGTGTTCTTGATTTCAAATGAAGTGTCTCTGATAATTGTTCCAGTGAAAGAGTCCCAACTTTTCAAATGTTATTTTCGTATTACTGATGAGTGATAGGTGTCTTTGGCAGATGTTTAAGGCATTCTTAGTTCATCTAATTAACATGAAATTTTTAAAATTTGGACGTTGCCACAAGATGATAAGGTGTATAGATTCAGTAGTTTGTAATATAGGTGTACTTTCAGAGTACAACTTTAACACAAATGTATACTGACTAACTTTCGTTACTTTTTGAGGGTCTCAGAAGACATACACAAATTTTCACTGCATTTTGAAAACAATTTATGCACAGTGTGTTTTGTATAACTTTATCTTTTCTCTTCCATCAGATCCATTTGGGTGTGTCTCATCTTAGGGTTCCGGAAAAGGGGTCGTTTTTCGATTTCGCATGCTCACAGATGAATACAATGAAAGCTGTCGAGGAATGGCATAACAAATTAAAAGTTGTTCAACCAAAACTCAAGGATTTTTTTGACGCTAGGCCTGATATAGACGACCCAATTGTAAGAGCTGATGTAGAACGCGCCGCCGAGGACTTGGGAATTGTAGATTCAGCTATTGCAAACCTTAAATTAGCATACCACAATTGGCATAAATGTTGCAAGAAATTCCTGAAAGAATATAAGAAAAATAGGATTGATGCCGTTGAACCATTTAAAGACAGAGTTCATAAAATGTTCGAAAATTACTACAAATATTTGGACGATATATGGTTTCTACTTAATAGAGATGTACAACAATTTGAAAACGTCGTCGATATTAAAAGAAAATCATTCAGAGAGAAGTATCCATATTCATGGTCATCAACTGTTCAATATATAAAAGAAGGACGTGATGCGTTAGCCAAAATGACGGAAAATAATGTTGAAGAACAATGCCAGAAGGAGATTGAAAAATATAAAGATATTGTCAAGGGATCACTATCGCAAGCTTCAACTTCTTCGGCTTGTAAAAGACTCATGGTAGATTAGTTTGGGAAATTTCAGCTGATACAATCATGCAGCAGGTTCCAGAAGCTATTTATCTGAATGAATATTCAATGTACTACTTCTAATTGTACCCAGAAACTGTGAATAAAAAATGAAAAATGTAAACTGTTGAAATTTTTTATTTTGGAATGTCAATTGACATTTATGTATAGCCGGGTCATTTTGAAATATTTATTCGAAATCTTACTACTTCACAGTTTTGAATTATTCCATTCTTATTCATAAATGAAAACCGAAATCTGGGTTCACATTATGTCGCATATCGTATTTTATTGTGTACTTTTTTTTCCAAGACGTCCAAAAAAACAAACAAAATAAACAATTTTACATTACAAACGGCAAAAAACGAAATTTGATATTTATAAGAAATTGTTAATTTAAATCAGAAGGATATTGATATGCGACGCTAACAAATTCGACAAGTATGCAGTCAGTTTTTTGGATCGATGATTTTTGAAAAATTTATATAAAAAAAATATTTTATTCTTTTATTTTTGAAATGCGAAATTGTTCTTTGAAAAAAAAGAAGAGTTTAAAGAAATAAGATGAAGAACTTGACGCATAATTTGGAATAAGATTATTACATTTCTCAGTGAATAATATTGGAATAATTATTACTTATTCCAATCTTATTCATTGAGTTCATAAGAATGAATGAGGAATAAGATTTCTTATTATTGGGAGAACAAATTGAAAACCGCGCATTCGTTACTAACTTCATATCTATCATAGATGTCATTATTTTGACTTTGACAGCTATTGTATCTTAAAGAGGATAAAAAAATACATTGAAAACGATCTGTCAAACTTATCATTTAGTTGAATACACAAGTTTATTATTGCGTTGAAAATGTCGAGCTACGTGCCTACAAAACAGCATTTGCGGGAAGTTTTACTTTATTGCACACATGTTGCTCAGGTCGTTAAAACCTACTTGGAAACGCTTCGATGGGAAGTCCTACCCCACCCGCCGTATAGCCCAGACATTGCCCCTTCCGATTACCACCTCTTCCGATCAATGACACATGGCCTGGCTGAACAGCATTTCCATTCTTACGAGGAATGCAAAAAATGGGTCGATTCATGGATAGCCGAAAAAAGCACAGATTTCTTTCGACGCGGAATCCGTAATTTGCCAGAAAGATGGGAAAAAGTTGTGGCTAGCGATGGACAATACATTGAATAATCAATTTGTAACCATTTTTCCATAATAAAGATCGAAATTTTGAAAAAAATGCGCGGTTTTCAATTTGTACTCCCAATACTTTATTTTATTCGTCCCGGCTATACACTCAACGCACGGAAATATTATAAAAAATACATAATAGGTGTTTCGGAAAGTTCAGGTGAAAAAACGCCTGATAGTTATACTATTATATTGGACGAAATTTTGTGATATAATAGTAAGCTGCCGGGCGTTTTTTCACCTGAATAGTATACGTAACAGGTGATTTTACACATGGCATCTATCCACCTAGATTCCGGCGTTTATTTTTTTACTGTGTAATATCTCACAAACAGTTAAAGTCGGTAGTACTGAATCAGATAGTATTGAAATTGATTTCGATAAAATTGATGAAGGAATAAGTAAAATAATTTTGATTTAAATAAAATTCATGATTTTGTTTCGCGCCGTGGTATGGCTCTGAATAAAGCCAAGTTCAAGGTTATGGTTATCGGTTCAAAGCACAATACTAATCGTATAAATTTCGATATGATGGATGGCGTAGTTGTTGATGGCAAACAGCTGGAGTTTTGCAAATCAATAAAATATCTTGGTGTTGTATTTGACTCAAATATGAATTTTGAGAAACATAATAGTGAGAAATTGCAAAAAATTTATGATGTGTTGAGAAGGATTCGCCATACTCGTCATATCATACTAAATTATGTTAAGCTTGCGCGCTCATTGATTCCATTTTAAGCTATGGTGATGTGATCTCTTATGGTTGGGGAGCCCATGGCTCAATTGATCGAGAGAATCGTATTCGCATGTCTATTAACGTTGAAATCCGTTATATTTAGTGATTGGAAAAATCAGAGCACATAAGCGAGTATCGTGAGCGAATCAATGGCCCAACCCCTGAAGCAACTGAAAACGCGCTCTCCTGCTTATTCACTCGCACAAATGGTAAATTGCGGATTTTGGTCAAGCCTCGCTCTGAGTTCGATAAACGTGCATTTTGTTTCGCGACAATCACTTTTTTTAACACAATTCCAGTTGACATCAAGAAATGTAACAATATCGGTTCATTTTAATTTCAGCTCAAAATCTGGTTGCGCAACAACCAGCAATAGTTTTTGTTTTCTTTCAATTTTAGTTGCTTAGCTGATGAATTTGTGCTCTTGCCAACGTTTCTCCATCACCATCATCATTTAGTTTTAAGTGTTTTAAGTTTTTCTCCTGACACTCCTGGGTCAGGACGGTTTTCCATGGATTTCCGGATTCCATCTGGTATCTAAAGTCACTCGTAGATATCCCCCATCCCTGTAATTGTCTTTGTTCAAGTCTTCCCATGAGCGGAATTTATACCGTATTGGGCACTTTGCCAGCATACATGAGTCACTAAATCTTCACATTGTATGAAAGAAGTACACAAGAATTGTAGATATTTTACAATAAACATTTAATTTCATTGATTGAAAAAGCCAGTATTCTTGATATTTCCTTGGCCTCACGATTGATTAATCAATGCACAAAGCTTCAGCTCAGATACTTTGGCTACAAAGACGTCTTCCAAAATGCCAGCTTACCCTAAACATAATAATTCAAAATAGCGCCTAATAAAAACAGTCTCACAATATCATCAACAAAACTTCGTTGAATCGTCGTTGCCACATTCGTAAATGTTAATGTACCAAATTTATTAACATCTAAATCCGAAAAACCTTTCATGCTAGAAGAAATGGAAAGAACATTGGAATGATTGTATTGAATAAACAGGACAATGATCGATCAACTCCCAAAATTAATGGACAAATTGCATTAGGAGATGAATTATTTGATTACAGAAGACCAAATTTACCTTTCTTTGTCAATGCCCAATATAAGTTCCAGCTGTTTATGTGAAGAATAATTCTTTGTTCTGTCGAATGAATAGAGCCTTTCCAAGATTTGCGTTTGAAATACGATCTCGCAGATCTGTGAATATGAGAATTGCTCTTGAAAAATTACGCTCTACCGCTGCACTAGTTGATAACGTTGTAAAGGGTGTTTCAATAGGGGTGTCGGGTGAGTAGATGTCAGTTTTTATTTTAACAGGCGTAATCAGTAAGATTTGGCAAATTAACCATGAATCATTACACGATTAAAAAACGCGTAGAAATTATCCGAATTTTCTATCATTTTACCCAATTTTTCGAAGATGAAAATGGTCGGCGCGTTAATGAGAATGGTGACAATTACCGAGCAATGATTCGTGATTTTTTTTGGCCAAAATCGCGTGGAATCAATATTAGTGACGTCTACTTCCAACAAGACGATGCTACGTGCCATACATCAAATCAAACAATTGATTTATTGAAGCAAAAGTTCAGAAATCTACGACCCATGCAATAATTTTATATAATCGTGAATTCTCGGGGTGGTGTTGTGCAATTTCTTTACCAATTAGCTCTAATTAAGTTTTAGTTATTATTTCCGCTTTGATTCTTGTTCAATGATGTTAACGTAATTTAATTGCAAAATTATCATTGTATTTCCCCTGATACTTCAGTGTCAGGCCGGTTTTGCCATGGTTTTCCGGACCCAATACTAATTAAAGCTTCATTTTAATACTATCCCTGCCCTGGCTGTACTCTCTTTGCAAAAGACGCACCATGGGCGGAACACTTTTGATTATAATTTCAGAGTTATGAATACATTTTTTTATGTTCGCAAATTTTCTGTTTATTTCCATGCAAAATGAATCAGTTTTTTCAATATGTTACGGAGCAACGCAGCCGATATATGTTGTCATGTTCACAAAAATTATTGTTTACATGCAACATAAACAATCAATATTGTTCATACATTTCACGTGTTAAGTGCTCAGGCGAGTGTACGTTAGGTCTGTATTGAGTCGTCGCTCGTATAATCTTAATCCTTTTTTCTAAGAAATTTAACGGTTGTTCAGTTTGGCTATTCGTTGCGCTGACCGACAATAATGTTAATGTAGATCGCAGTACACTTAGACAACGACGTCGGCTCAGTTTATATACATTTTGGACCTTCAGTGCAATGAATCAAATCAAAATTGTGCAATTGAAAATGTCGAACAGAAAGCATCAACCGGATTTAAATTTTTTTTTAGTGCGAAAAGAAAATTATCAAATGTTGATTTGCCAGAAACAAGTAATGGAATTAATTAATCGTGAAATATTTTTAAAAAATTTCAACAAATTCAATTCAATTCAATTTCGTTATTTCCATAGCTGAACACGTTGATACAAACACAATACAAGAAAGTGCGGCGAAGCGCACTGATGGTCACATAAATCGAAATGACCATAATGTCGTCCAAGTAGACGAAAATGGTAATGAAAAATTAATATAACCACACTGCGACTTTTTTAATTAGTTTTTTTCAATGCAATTTATGTTTCTGAACGAAATTCATTATCTCAATAGCTGAACAACACGTTAATACAAATACGAGTCAGGAAAGTGAAGCAAAGAGCAGTGACTTAGATCAAAATGAAATTTTTGCCGCCCCAGTAGGCGAAAATGGTAAATATAGAATATTAAATAGCTTTTAGCGTTTAGGATTTTTGCTTCAAATTCAATGTATTTACGTCCAACGAAATTTGTTATCATAATAGCTGAACAAGATGTTGTTACAAATACGGCACACGAAAGAAAAGCTGTGCGTACTGATTCCGATCGAAATAAACTTGTGGACTCAGGTAAAACTAGTAATGAACATATTTTAGTGTTTTATATGTGATGCTATTGAATGGTTTTCCATTACTCCAACAGTTCAAGTAATGCCGTTTGTTGACAAAGATAAGAAGAAAGTGCCAGGAATTGTGTCATTTCACATTAATAAGGTTCGGCATATTAGATGTGAATACTGTTTGAAATATCCGCACATTGTGAAACAATATGTGACAGCGAAACCACCGGCAATCACAACTATTCAAGGAGCACGCTATCTCAGTCAGACTCTCACCACTCATTTGGAAAGCAAATATCACAAAGAATGTGCGACTGCTAATCGAATTAGTTCGACCGAAGAACCAAATGTTGTTGCCCCAATGGAAATTGCTATAAACCGAGCAAACAAAGCGCAAATTGATCGAATTGGCGGCCTAATGATTCAAGTATATTTAGACGCAAAACGGCTTAATTTGCCACCACATACTTGGCCATCACGATATGTCGCAGGAGAAGCCAGCTTTGCATATGATTCCGAAAGTCAAAGTAGTAGCATTATACCACACAACATCAATTTGCAATACGTAAATAGACCTGGCCATTCGGAACTCATGACGTCAATTGTCCACTCATATCGAGAGCAATTTTTGCGCAAGTTAAATGATTGTATCGCGATGTCCCTGCGTATCGATGGATCCATCGACTTTACTCATGTTGATAAAATTTATGTAATGGGCAAATTAATAAACCAAGACGGTTCAGATGAGCTTGTTTTCCTTGGTATCGGTGAACAAACGGAAAGATATGCAGCTGGTCTAATGGCTGCGGTTAAACAGGCACTAAAATTCATAGTTGACGATCCAAATGTTATTCTTCGTAAAGTATCATCGGTGGTTGCAGACGGTACCGCTTTGAATACTGGTGAGAAGAATGGGTTATGGACACTCATTGGAAAAGAGATTAAATTAGCTGGCTCTGACATACCGTTAATGAAAATTTGGTGCGCAGCTCATCGAGCCGAGTTAGCGTGGAAAAGCGTATCGAAAACCGTCCCCGAAGTTGCGAAAGTTTTGAATGTCCTATCAAAAATGTCAACATATTTTCATTTTTCGTCCATTCGCACACACGAATTGCAAAAAATTGCTGCCGAATGTAATTTGCGTTTAATGATGATGCCCAAAATTTTTGAAATTCGTTGAAGTCATTTCACATTTGCTTTGATTCACAGTGTTCTTGTTTCATGGAACGCTCTTGTCATTTTTTTCCAACGAAATGCAAATGACGCAGAATGCGCTGGTTTCCTCAAGTATTTGACAACATTAGAGAACCTGGAATTGATTGCATTTTTGTCGGACGTTTTATTTGCATTCAGTCGGCTCCAAAAGCAACTTCAATATGATAAATTGACTCTTATTTCAATGAAGTCATACATCGATTCGATGGTAACAAATTTGAATGGCATGCAAAACATACAAATTCCAGGCGGTTTCGAGAGCAAACTAGCAAGAAAATTGGTGCGTGAAGAAGATGAGGACAAAGTCTTTTTGAAGTCTATTGAGCTTCAATGGGGATCCACTACTCGGCGAGCAGTTACGAATGTTGCTGACATTCGTACGAAAATTTTGGTTGAACTTGAAAATTTTCTGATTGAAAGATTCGACATCGATAAAAATTTGTTAGAAAAAATCATTCCGTTTGTCAACTTCAATAAAAATGCCGATATTGAAGGAATCCATTCACTCATTGCGCCTGATATTTCATTACCCAATCTATACTTGCAATTCAATGACTTTGCAAATAGCGAGCACCCGTTAAAAGACATGAGTCTGAACGATCAACTTTTGTCACTAACGAAAACAAATGAAATCCGCAATACGTATGCAGAACTTATCACCATATTCGCCAGAATCAGAGCATGCACGCCGCATTCTGCTGACGTCGAACGATTAATAAGCGCAAACAATAGATTAAAAACGAAACTGCGATCGAGTATTTTAATCGAAACCGAAAACAAGTATATGTTTATTCACACGAATATGCCGAATCTAGCTGAATGGAATCCAAAGGTGGCAGTTAAATCGTTCTTGGATTAAAAAAATCGTCGAAACCGAAACATAACACCACAAAATGAAATAACAAAACGACAACCCGTTTTTAAAGGCGTATTCTCGGAAGCTCGAACATGTAACGATGACGAAGATGAATCTAACAATGACAATAGTGGAGGCACTATTTTTGATTTCTAAAATCGATACAATTTCACTAAATTTGTTTTTTGCAATCACCTGTACTATATATTTAAATTTTGGATATAAAGAATGAAAAATTCTTGAAAAAAATGTTTGGGTCAGTCATCATTTTGTTTTGATCAGTCAATAAAATTTCTTATTTTACGCTCTGCTTTGAAGTAAAGGGTTTCCCAATAAGGGTGATATGTTTTGAAAATGAAAAAAAAAAACACTGAATATTCATGCGGAATTGATCGAAATCTTTTTTATTATATTGGATATTCTATGCCATTTATGATTTAAACAATATATCGGCCAAATGGCTCCCGCGACTCTTCTTGCAAACCCGAATGCGTTCAAGCTTGATGATTTTTTGATGAAAATTGGGATCATTTTCAATTGATTCCAGAGCCCAATCCGCGAACTCCCGACACAAACGATGGTCATTAGGCTTCAGTTCTTGGGCCAGAATCATCTTATAGGGATGTAGGCCAAGATCCAACCGCAAAATACGCCAGGTAGTCATCCTGGACAGGCCTAATTCCTGAGATCGGCGTGAAACGGACAATTCACGGTTTTCCTCGATACTGGCCTGTACGGCGGCTATATTCGTTGTGGAAGCGTGAAACTACTCATGATTAAATGGAAAACCTTACTGATGACAACTGACAGTAGACGTCAAAAATGTCAGTTCAAATGAGCCCGATAGGGACATTCAAAATCATATCACCCCTATTGGGAAACCCTTTATGTCCAACACTGGTCGAACTTCGTGGTTTCTTTCAAAAAAGTTGAAGTATTCTTGAATGATTTCTTTCATTGGTGATTGAATCGTGTTGTTTTCGATCATCGCTTTGGCGGACAAAATCGACCTTTCTATGAATTTGATTTGATTTTGTTCTAATTTGGTGGAGTGGTTTTGCATCATTGTGAGTATTGCGTACATTTGAAATGTGAATCCTTCCTTCGAGTTTTCGTACATCAATTTCAGCAGGTTGTGTCCGTTCAAATTCCGCCATTTTTCCACTGGTTCATGTTGAATTTGGATGAATTCAAATGAAGAGAGAAAGTCTAACAAAGTTGACTTTCCTGATGCAATGTTTCCTTCGACGGTTATTGTACTTGGTTTGAATGTACGCATCGACATCGATCGTTGAATCCAATTGATTGGTGAATGAGGTATGATGCGTCGAATCATGTTGATCGATGCCCATGATTTCATGTTATCGGCGGATGTGCTGGTTTTGTTCGGCTCGTCGTGCATTCCTACTTTCTCGGCATCATATCGTTCGTTGTCCTTGACTTTGATGACTTTGTACGGTCCATTATTTTTCGCCTTCAATTTTGCTCCTGTGCTGAATTGCGTTTTAGTGATAGCTACAAGGTCATTGACTGCATATTTGGTTGCGTCGTGTTGGGCGTCGTGTTGATGGCTCGTTGGTGAGTGCTGTTGAGGAATCGTTGGACATCTTCTACGTGGTTGAACCATTTCTCTGGATTTTCGATCGACAATTTGGTCAGAGAAGCGATGATAATACGATGAATTCTTTCGATTTGACCGTTTCCTCTGGGAACACCTGTAGTCACGTGGATGAGTTCGATGTCTTCGTTTCGCCAAAAATCTTGGAACAAATTTGCTGTGAATGCGGTGCCTTTGTCGGTGATGATTCGTCTTGGGTTGCCAAAATTTTTTGTAACAATTTTTAGCTTTGCTAGCGTCTCGTTTGCTGTGGTTGATTTCACTAGAAACAACCATACAAATTTGGTGAATGCGTCGATTATTGAAAAGATGCGTTGGTAGTTCTTATCCGTTGACGGCATTGGTCCCAAATGGTCAAGATGAAGCGTATCGAGCGGTAGCGGTTCTTTGTTGATCGGATGAAGCATTCCTTCTTTATTTCCTTCCTTTCTGTCGCAGAGGATGCAGTGGATGCAATTTTTCGTGACTTTGTCTTTTAGCTGCTAAATTTTTGATGAAAAATTCTTTTCCAATCAGTGCTTCGAGTTTCTGTCGTTTGAAATGACCGTCTTGGTGTGCTTTGTTGATGATGCTGGATTCCATTAGCTCTGGTACTGCAATTTGATGTGTCGAATTTGCGTATTTACACAGCAATCCATTATGAAAATTTTTCACTGAAAAACGTAGCCACCGATTGGTTTTTCCTTCAAAATTTCGATGATTTTTGAAATGTATTCGTCTTCGTCTTGTGCTTGTTTCAATTGATGGCAAATGCTTGGTGTTTGGGTCAGGTAGATTCTGCTCAATGCATCGACGTGTTGCATCTTTGATCCGGGGCGGTGCACAAATTTGAAATCAAAGCTTTGGATTACCATTAGCCATGCCGAAATTTTGTGTACTTCTTTCTTATCCATTGCTGTTTTGAGTGCTTGGCAATCTGTCACAATCGTAAATTGAATGTCCAAAAGATGGCTGCGCCATTTCATTACTGCTGAGTAGATTGCGTACATTTCAAGTTCATAACTGAACCACTTTTCCTGTTCTTTCGATGTTTTGCTTCTCATGAAGAGGACTGGATGGAATTCGTTGTCTTCTGGTGATCTCTGCATAAAAATGGCTGCGATTGCATGTTTTAACGCGTCGGTGTGTAGCTCGGTTTCCGCATTTGGTTGGTAAATCATTAGGACTGGTCGTTCAATGATTGTTGCTTTCAGTTTTCGAAATGCTTCTTTCTCCCTTTCGCCAAAAATGAATTTTACACCATTTCTTCTCACAATCAGTGAGTGACTTTGCGATGAAAGCGTAGTTGTCGATGAATTTCCGGAAATAGTTGGAAAAATCCAAAAATCGCTGGAGTTCTTTCATGTTTCTCGGTTCTGGATATTTGTCCACATCTTTGGTTTTGGAACTGCATGCTCGTATCGTGTTGTTCTCAATCTCATGGCCAAGATATTCAATTTTTCGGTATCGTTTTTATTCCATTATCTGAAAGATCATGTAATTTTGGGCCGATATGCAAAAATCTGGAAACTACAAAGCCGTTTTCCGAGAAAAAAACTACTTTGTAAAAGTGGAGTCGCCAACTTTTTTTTGCTTCATTTTTGTAAAAATAGGCAATCATATCAATGGCAATTGTGGCCGATTTTATCAACTTCAATTTGTTTTTTTAAGCCTATTGCAAGCATATTTAGCTGTACTCACACCACCAAAACAGAATTATCGAAAAAAAATCTTTTTTTGTTCAAAATTACACCAACAATGACATATCGCATATTGGTCAAATTTTCATTAAAATCCTTATTTTTCATCATCATTCGCATTGTAAATTACCTTTTTCGTATCATTAATCGAAAGAACAGGTAATTTTAAGTCCGCAAGCAAAAATTTAATAAATTCGAATTAATGAGTTATCAAAAATTTGATTTCGTTTCACCAAATAGGCAAATGTAAAAATGTTTCTTTCTTCTATGCTCACATTTAGAAAGTGCAATGACCGCTTGTGCATTACGGTTTGCCATGAACTCATCATTTACACCGACTCCGATGTTTTGTTCACATTTGTTGTTGGGGAGCACAGTCAAAATGCGATAATTTCGGTCGGTGCTCGTGTCGGTGTCACCGACTCGATGAATTGATTATCTGTTCGTTATTGTTGTTGTTTTCGAGCACATTTTGGTTGGTGTGCGCCTAACGGTAATAACGATGAGCGAAATGTGATTTCAGAATCAAACTGATTGAATGTCTCTTGTTATTAATAATGAATAAAGAAATAATCTTTCGTCGAAAAACAGCAAAAAAAAAAATAACAATCAACAAGGTTTTGTTATTTCTTGCAAAATTTCAAGAAGTGTTTTAATTAAAAATGGAATAATATATTTTTAATATTATAATATACGTGTTGATTGCACGGTGGTTTTATTAAGAAGAATGAACATACTCTTGATATGTCATAGTGTCAAAGTGACACTGTTAGAAAAGATCTTGTAATTGATTACACTGCTATGCATTTACAACAATGATTGCACACGGATGTTTGATATGAACTTACGTTTGAAAGCTGTAACCGATTCGGCCGTACATTCATCGGCTACTGAACGATTGGTTCGCGACCAAAGGTCTATGTACCGATAAGAATGCATTTTCAACGTATTTTTATCTGCAATCCGTTTTCAACGCATTCTTCATCTCAAATTTCTCTTTTCTTTTTTCTTTCTTTCCCAATTTATTTTTATCTCCAGTGCGTCCGATTATGTACGTATATGTTCAAAATTCATTCCTTCTTTCCATTTCCATTCATTTCTTCTCTATTTCTCAGTTATGATTATTCTTTGGTCACTTCACATATTTCCTTTTCGAGTCTCGTTCGGCAGGTCATTATCGGCCTGTAACCGAAATTAGCATCCGTTCGAATCAATTCTATGATTGTTTCGAACTCATTAACATAAGATGCAGACGAGTATTTATCGATACAGCTGCATTTCAGAGCAATTCGGGAAATTCCCTAATCGCCTGACCGGCGAAAGCTGTCAAAGCAAAATGATGGTCATTGTTTCCAAATTTTGGTTTTTGCCTTTTCAACTTCCTGGAAACCCGATAATTTTGACCGTTACAAGTCTTCTTGTCACGTATACCATTTTTTTAAGGAAGTATCCCTACTTCTTACTCTTCTTATCAAATTATGAGTCTAGTATTTAGGACCGTAGAATCTAAAGAAAATTTGTCATTCCTTCTCGAGACGTAAATGAGAGAACTCTGCTCGAGCGTCGCTATAGAATTATAAATAAATTGAAATTAAATAAAAATGTTCCAAGTGTATTATTTAAAACCTTCCACTCGGTACAATTGGCGCTGCGACAAAAAGTGATTCAGTGGAGTGAACCGAATTAATAAATGTGAAAAAAAGTGTTTATTAATTTGTATCGTTTAAAACAAAACTCAATTTTTCATCGAAAAATAGAGATTTAACTCTTTTTAAGAAAAAGACCATTACCGACAAATACAAAAAATACGGAAATAAAACTAAAATAGTTTCAAAATATGTGTTATTTTTCATCAAAGTGACATTAAATTACCACTTTTGAACACCGAAAAATTCAAATTAATTGTGTAAAATAGTGGGTGAAAAGCAAAGAGAAGCGACGAAAATCTCCAAAAATACATCGAAATTATCATCACCATCGAATAATTGCCGGAATATTTTTTGGGCCAACAAGATCATCATTCCTGAGAAACAACTTTGAGAAGACATCAGCGTAACGGGGAAACCACAAACAACGTTGGAAGCAGCTGGAGGGACAAATCTGCCAATTTTTTTTTAGTTTTATAATTTGAAGCTGTCAAAGTGAGTAAAATTTTAATTCTTTCAACACATAAATTGTCAGTTCTGCAAGAAAAAATTTCATTTTTATACTTTGCAGACCTATTTTGAATTTGATTCCGATTATTCTTTGTTTTGATCCTTTTATTTGCAACGATAGTTAGAATCTAAAAGTTAGCAATCAAAAGTGTGTTTGTGTTTGAAACTTCTTTCGGTTTTGGGTATTTTGTTTTCTAATTAATTCTAACAAACTTATTGTAAAATCCGAAAACTTTATTTTTCCGTGGCTTTAATTTTTGATGATGATCGAATTGCGAAACAATCATTAAGAAAAAAAAAACAAAATCCACACGGTCAACACACGGAGAAAAAACTCCAAAATTCAAATCGTTTGATTTGAATACTCAAAATCGTCGCCGAATTCTCTAAAATCAACGTTTAGATTGGAAAACCGAAAGAAAAATCATTGGTTTGCAGTTTGCGATTCCGTTGAAATTCAGTCGATATGGATGGGGCCGACGGTGGCATCGATTCAAAATCATTTGGTAGTAAACCAGCCAGGGGCTGGTCACACGCTGATAGCATCATTTCCAATGAGGGAGTCACATTCAATGTTCGGTATATTGGCTGCCTCGAAATAAAAACATCGATGAAAGTTCTGGACTTTACACTCCGATCACTAGTTGCCAAGGAATGTATAAATCGTGTGTGTGAAGCTGCTGGCCTAAAAACATCGAAAAAACGACGTTGTGATAAGCGGATACAGCAAGCCTTTTCCGAAACACCAAATATGAACAAAGCCGGAACAAATGCGATACTTCGAGTATCAAGCAAATTTTTATCACTCGTCGGTTTAGAGAATAATGAAGCATTAGCAAAACATGACATACCCCGAATATCGTTCGCATCCGGCGGTGATTCGGATACTCTGGACTTTGTTGCCTACGTGGCGAAAAATATGCAAGTTTGGCGCGCATGCTATGTGCTCGAGTGCGGCGGTGGTCAAGCATCTGATTTAATTGCTGCAATTGGCCAAGTATTTGAACTTCGATACCATGAATTCTTCAATAAATCACAGGCGGATTTTTCGTTTAGGGACACCGAAAATTTGAACACAGAAAAAGATTATTACAATGATTTACCGGGAAAGTTACCACCTGAACTCTTGAATCCCGTAGAGGAAATCACACTATCACAAGCCCAACCACTGAAAAAACTAACAATTCAAAAACCCCGGGAACGTTTGAGCAGTAATTTGATTGATTTGAATAGTCCACCGCCTGATCCAAACTATGTGAAAAACAAAAGTTTTGATATGAACAGCGATACAACACCGCCGGCCATTACACGTGATGTTTTCGATATGCCACCATTTTCACTATCGGTCGAAGTGCAGCGATCACAATTACTCACCGAGCTCTGGTTCCATGCGTCGATTTGTCGAACATCGGCAGAAGCCTTGCTCAGACAGGATGGCGACTTTTTAGTGCGTGAATCACACGGAAAGCCCGGACAATACGTGTTGACTGGTTTGCAAGGGCAGACGCCAAAGCATTTGTTACTTATCGATCCCGAGGGAACAGTACGCACAAAAGATCGCATATTCGACAGCATAAGCCATTTAATAAATTATCACTGGACCAATTTATTACCGATCATATCTGAGCAAAGTGCCCTTGTTCTGCGTAATCCAGTTATGAGAGAATAAAGGGTGATTTTTTAGCTGGTTTCTTTTTGACGTTTCATTTTTTGACAGATGTCAAATTCCAACTGACGTCTGTCACAGTCAAAAATGCTCAGTATGCTTTGCAATTTCAAGATGGAAAGACTTACAAACGAGCAACGCTTGCGCCTCCAGCCACACAGCGGGTCCATCCATGGACGAACTGCGCCGTAAGTTCGGCGAACAGTTCATCTCTCGTTTCGGCCCCGTTCATTGGCCGGCCAGATCGTGCGATTTAACGCCCCTGGATTATTTTTTGTGGGGCTACGTTAAGTCTCTCGTCTATGCGGACAAGCCAGCAACGATTGCCGACTTGGAGGACAACATCGAACGCGTTATTGGCGAGATTCCGGCCGATATGTTGGAGAGAGTGTGCCAAAATTGGACTTCCCGTATGGACCATTTGCGCCGTAGCCGCGGCCAACATTTGCATGAAATTATTTTCAAAAAGTAAATGGCAAGAACCAATTTATCGATTTCAATAAAGATTTGATTCACTTTTCGAAATTTTTTGCGTTTTTTTCGATTTTCAAAAAGAAACCACTTAAAAAATCACCCTTTATTCCGTGCCATCGTAGCACCATAATAACCATAGGAACTAAACCAGTTTCCTTTTTTTAAGTCGATTCGAACTATAAGAATATTTAAAAATCAATAACGTTGGTGGAAGCTCCAAGCGAAAGCACGCTTTCTTATGCGAACACACAACACATTTTAAAATGTGCTGATTCAAAAATAATTCTAAAAACGTTCGAGGAATTTGATATTGATCAGATTCCATCCACATCTGAAAACACTAATTTGAACACTTTTGACCAATTAGCCTATTTCTCTAATAATAGTACTGAAATAACTATTGATGATGATCAGGATAGTATCAATAGCGATGATACTATCGAATTATATATAGAATATTTCAGAGAATGAATACAATGGGAATCCGAGTAATAATTTTTCATTTTAAATGGATCAACAATAATGATTTGTCGAATCAATTCATCAATTTATGTTTTGAATAATTAAAATTTTACATATTTCATAAAAAGAAAAAAAAATTAATGAAATTTAGATTTAATCAAAAAATATATTTCCATTAAGAAATTTTTTTTATATTATATTGTATCTTAATTACAATTTAATCATTGTTATATACGTGTACAATGTTGATGTTTGTGACGGTTTAGAAAAAAAATTTCACCCTAAATTTTTTCTACCCTATGTGAGGGGAAGTGTAACCGATTTGGCCGTACATTCATCGGCTACTGAACGATTGGTTCTTGACCAAACGTCTATGTACCGATAAGAATGCATTTTCAACGTATTTTTATCTGTAATCCGTTTTCAACGCATTCCAATTCAAATTTCTCTTTTCTTTTTTCTTTCTTTCCCAATTTATTCTTATCTCCAGTGCGTCCGATTATGTACGTATATGTTCAAAATTCATTCCTTCTTTCCATTTCCATTCATTTCTTCTCTATTTCTCAGTTATGATTATTCTTTGGTCACTTCACATATTTCCTTTTCGAGTCTCGTTCGGCAGGTCATTATCGGCCTGTAACCGAAATTAGCATCCGTTCGAATCAATTCTATGATTGTTTTGAACTCATTAACATAAGATGCAGACGAGTATTTATCGATACAGCTGCATTTCAGAGCAATTCGGGAAATTCCCTAATCGCCTGACCGGCGAAAGCTGTCAAAGCAAAATGATGGTCATTGTTTCCAAATTTTGGTTTTTGCCTTTTCAACTTCCTGGAAACCCGATAATTTTGACCGTTACAAGTCTTCTTGTCACGTATACCATTTTTTTAAGGAAGTATCCCTACTTCTTACTCTTCTTATCAAATTATGAGTCTAGTATTTAGGACCGTAGAATCTAAGGAAATTTGTCATTCCTTCTCGAGACGTAAATGAGAGAACTCTGCACGAGCGTCGCTATAGAATTATAAATAAATTGAAATTAAATAAAAATGTTCCAAGTGTATTATTTAAAACCTTCCACTCGGTACAAAGCAACAAACGCAACAGGAAGAAAATTATTTAGTTTTATCGACTGAAGTGATTTTACAGACAGTGTGCACACAGTGTATACAATTATGTAAAACTTCGATGGATGTGTATCACACATTTCGTTTCGAAGGGGAAATAAAGTTTGTAGCGCACGTATCTCGGTTCACGCATACATTCAAAGCTATCAAATATTTGTATTCTATAGAAATATTTATTGCAATAGATTTAGCAAAAAATAAAAGTCCGCGCAGGCCTTGTATATTTGAACACAATACTCCAACATTGTTCGATAGTTGCTATTCCGATGCATTATACTCGATGTTGTTTACAAGCGATGTGACGCGCTGCTCGTACACTGTACACTCTTTGCTCCAAGCATGATGGTTGGTATCGACTTTGGATTTGTTTTTCAAATTGAATGAGCAACAATTTGCACAACACAACTTTTTACTTTTCCGCACACAACACTGTTCGTTGTAAAGGTATTGCGATCGGTCCAAAAAATGCAAAATGCTCGGAATAAGTTTTCTATGTATTTGAACCTAGAAAAAACGATTGCAACCATTCCCGGAGCAATTTTTTGTCCGTGTATGGTACGTTGTCCGTTGTACGTTGTCCGTTGTCCATTGTCCGTTGTACGCAAAAATGTGTTAACACGATAACTCAAAAAATTGATTTTAGAATTGAACAAACACACACATTTGTCTT
This sequence comes from Obolodiplosis robiniae, assembly GCA_028476595.1. Classification (NCBI taxonomy): domain Eukaryota; kingdom Metazoa; phylum Arthropoda; class Insecta; order Diptera; family Cecidomyiidae; genus Obolodiplosis; species Obolodiplosis robiniae. The sequence continues at coordinate 44,441,836 of CM052015.1, forward strand.
CATTAGGAATAGAAACCTATTAATTTTCAGCCTAATCGGATAATTTTTTCGGGTAGCTCTAGTGGAGTCGAATCAAAAAATGGGCTGTTTTTCAATATAATTGAGAAAAATTTGTATAGGGACTATGACTATTTCCTATTGTATCATTATGAAACTTTCAGAACATAATTTGTTTATGAAAAAATAAGTCATGTAAAATTTCAAGTCATTCCGGTGAAATTTAGGACTACCTCCCCTGCAAAATTTTCGATTTTCGGGGCCAAAATTCAAATTTTGTCATTAAATTGTATGAAATATTTGTGATTTTCTAATCTGTGTTTTTTCATCAATTTGAATGTTCATTACAAGCTGTCCGTGCTTGTATGAAATTGGAGAGCTATTCGAGAGTATGCCAATTGACCGCGCCATCTTATTTTACATCGGTGAACTCAATTTAGATCCATTGTAATACGAACAACATTTTTATTGACACAAATAATGAAAACAAGTCATTGAATCGATTGAAATATCACATCAATACTACTGCCCAATAGATGGCGCTGGAGAATAGATATGATTAAAATGTCTCAAATATCACGGTCCCCTTGGCTCATTAACTTTTTAACGAAAGTTATACATAACATAAATGTGGAATCATATTATTCGTTGGCATGAATTGAAAGTTCACATCTGAGTGAACTAATTCGTAATTGTTATTACCAATTCAAAAATAGAGAACGTTGAAGTAAAAATTAGGAACTGAGATGTTTATTCGTTTTTTTATTGAAATTAAAATTTTAATCACATGATGTGTAATGACTTGAAATTCGATCTCATTGTAATAACTTGAAATTTTCTGTGATTTATTCTCAAAGTTGCATGATGATTCGATAAGAAATCAACATAAATCCAATACAAATGCGTAGCAACCAATGAAAAACGTGTAAACCCGAACAATTTCGGGAAATGTGCGGAAAAGTTAGTTTTACGTACGTAAAACCATTTATTCGACTTGCAATCACCAAATTTGTGATTGCCACCACAATTACTGCACTTTCGATCGGCAGTACAATCTTTAGAAATGTGCAAAAATCCCAAATATTTATAGCAACGCTTAACATAAACGTGCCCCAAAACACGGCATTCACGCCACGGCAAAACCAACACAGACAAATTCAGTAGCTGTGTGTATGCAGCTCCATTCACTTCGACAGCAACATCATTCGATTATTTTTTACGGCTTGTTGCTTTGCGATTAATCACGCGATTTTATTGATTCATTGTGTTGTTTGATCGCATCTATTATTTGATCTTTTGGAGTATCAGATGCAATATTTGTGATGCGTAATTTAGGATTTTTGATTTTTGGCAAAATAACCTCATGATCATCATCCAACTTACTGCATACGAAGAGAAGGAGAACATTGGCGATGACTTCGCATTCGCATTGGCAATCTTTTTGTCATTGGTTAGCCCCGAAGACATTGTCAAAGGTTCAATCAACGACAATGCAATGGCATTCGTTATCGGTAAACCGAATGCGTATGTTTTATTTATTTTTCTCAACTTTCAACAACAAAAACAACAACAAGCATTTATAGACCATTTATGCCTTTCAGCGTCTGGTCTGTTTTACGAAACAAATTTGCCTCATACATCCTCAACGATACCTCTCCACAAACTCCGATCGAGAGCCAAGTTTTGAGTTTCCACACACCATTCATATCCCCTCGCATTCGAATCATATTTAACCGAATCTAAATAACGTCGACGTGGTCTACCCCTACCTCTCGGCCCATCAGTTCCGGCGAACAGAATCCGTTTCGGTAATCGCTCTTCTCCCATGCGTTTAACATGACCAAACCATCCCAGTCTGGATTTTCTTGCTTGCTCTCCTACCGAGTCGACGTTTAAATCCCCCCGAATCGTCTCATTTCGGATTCTGTTTTCCCACTGATCGCGGCGCGAGACTCCCGAAACCATTCTCAACACTTTCATATCAGACACTTCCAAATCATGAATTAAATTCTCATAATCAACCCAGCTCTCGCTACCCTATAGAATAGTTGGTCTGAAGATTGACCCGTGAATTAACATCTTTGTTTCTGTACTCAATTCACGTTTATTGAAAACGTGTGATCTAAGTTGGGCTACTACTTTATTTCCATTAACCCTACGCTGTTCAAACTCTTTATTAAACTTGCCATCTTCCGAAAAGATGCAACCGAAATAATTGAATTAGAAAACTTGTTCCAACAAGTTGCTATTCAATGTGCAATGAATTGGCTTTCGAGTTTTGCCCACATGCATTGCTTGAGTTTTTGTGCCGCTAATGGTCATTCCAACGTTCGTTCAAACCTCTTCCAAATCTTTGATACTATTTTGCAGCTCCCTTTCAGGGTCGCCAAACAGTACCAGATCATCTGCGTAAGCAAGTGCAGGGATAATATTGTCCCCCAAAGCTACTCTACCTCTTAAATTGGCTGATTTGATCAGCTTGTCCATATAAATAATGAATAGAAGAGGTGAAATTGCATAGCCCTGTCGCAGACCATTACGTACTTCAAACCATTCACTCAAATCACCATCCACTCTTACTGCTGCTTTACTGTTTGCGTACAAACTTTGAATCGCGTTGAGAAGATAACCATTCACACCATATTCGGCCAAGACTGACCACAACTTAGATCTGGGAATGCAGTCGTATGCTTTCTGCAAATCCACGAAACAGAAGTACAGTTCCCTATTTCTTTCAAGGAATTTCTCCATTAGTTGTGTCATGCAAAAAATTTGATCCTGACAGCCGCGCATTGGGCGGAAACCCGATTGATTTTCATCCAAGAGCGATTCGACAATAGCTCTTGTTTTCTTTTCCAAAATTGCACTATAAACTTTACCGACAACGCTCAGTAGAGAAATTCCTCGATAGTTGTTGCAGTCTCTATTACTGCCTTTCTTATAAAGTGGCGAAATGACTGCGCCACCCCATTCTTCAGGGACAACAGAGGAGCACCAAGCTAAATTGAAGATGCGATGTAACCAGCGAACACCTACCAAACCTCTACTAATCAGATATTCATTTCGAATCTCATCCACACCCGTCGCCTTACCCCAACTCAACTTATTAATTGCAATCTGAATATCATCCATGCTAATCTCTTCGAAACTCTCTTCATTCCCATTTCCATTCACATTCTCATTCACCAAATCGGCATTTTCTACATTCAGCAATTCATCAAAATATTCCTTCCATCGTTTCAACACATTCTTTCTACCCATCACTACATTGCCCAACTTGTCCAAAACAGCTCCAGGAGCATGTTTCTTGCCTCCATTCCTAATATTCCTAACCTTTGGCCAGAATACCGGCAACCTCTAGATCCTGACCAAATTTCACCCATTCTCTCTTTCTTGCTCCTTTTACCATCATTTTCACCACCCGCTTTTGTTCCCTATACGACTCAAGATTTTCATCAGTTCGGTTCTGCAACCAGCGGATCCATCTCATTCTCTTTTCCTTCACAGCAATTCTAATATCTTCATTCCACCATTCAGTCTTCTTTCTCCCATTCTTGACGACAAACATGCCACAACACTCTTTTGCTACTTCTACAATCACTTCCTTAAACAAATTCCATTCATACTCAATATCAGACGCTTCATTCACTTCGACCTGCGCAAATTTTTCCCCTAATTTTTCTGAAAACTCTCTCGCTACATTCACATCTCGCAATCTTTCCACTTTCACTCTTTTTGATGACTTCTGATAGCTTCTTAAGCCGCTCTTGCTAATGCAAAACTTCTATACACTCTCGTATTTAAAACTGTTTTGCGCAAGCTTGCCTCAACGATAATGTAATCGAGAAGAGATTTTTGATTCTGACCAGGATTTTCCCACGAATACATGTGAATTTTCTTATGTTTGAAAAATGAATTAGTTATGACTAAATCTGAACTCTGGCAAAAATCGAGTAATCTCTTCCCATTTCCATTTGCGGCTGACTCTTCACCAAATTTTCCTAGCACAGCGGAGAAACTTGGATCGTTTCTACCCACTCTCGCATTGAAATCGCCTAACAGAATCACTCTTTCACTACCCTTTCTATCGACTACGTCATTCAGATCGATGTAGAAATCATTCAAATGTTCCGAATCTGCCCCTTCACATGGCGAGTAAACGCTCACGAATCTATAAACTTTCCCCCCAATTTTAATCGAGATCCACATTAATCTTTCATTGACGAATCTATGGCTGAATACCGAAGACTCTCAATTGTTGTGAATCTAGCTCTTCCTCTAGAAACACCCTACAAAAATGCACGATAATTTACTAGAGTATCCTCAAACTGTCCTTTAATACGAACATCACTCAAAGCTAAAACATCCAAACCGAAAAGATTCGCTCTCTCAACGAATTCGAACTTCTTTGACTCAAAACCTCCTCTCAAATTCAAAGTTCCAAAATTCAAAACGGTCTTCAACTGTGGAGCTCCGGTCAGGTCCCGGGGAGGGCGAGCTCCGTGGCCTCCCCTCGTCCGAGGCACAATGTTTCGATTTCGAGCTAAATGAATTTTTTTTTTTTAACAATGCACCGCCAAAGACTGGCTGTTTTTATTCATTATTGATTAATTACATATCTGACAGGGAAAAGGTAAGGGTCATTAATCGATTATATCGGATCTCACCACCATTAAAACCTGTATCTTTTCTTTTAGAAAAATCCATTCAAACATTGCAAGGTTGGATGATTATAAATACAATTTGTATAAATATTACATTCGATAACTATGCTAAAAATATCACATAATCACAATATCACAATATTAACAATGCTAATGAAATTTAAAAAGAAATGGTTTAATTACAATCATTGGATTTGTTGTTGTTTCAACCTAAGATTCAATTTATCACAGGCAACTAATTGAGATTTAAAATTTGCACGAGAAGCAGGTTCTTTAAACAGTTCATCAATGAAGTTTGCAAGTTTACACATCTGATTTACTGGTGCCGTATGTTCATTAATAAGTAATAGATCTATTATTCTAAAAGTTTCCACCGACGATTCACGAAGATTGAATGGGTTTGAATGAAGCGCAATATCGTTTTTTATCTGTGAGCATGAGATAATGTCGTTCAATACGTCGTAGAAAAACAGCAAAGCTGCATTGATACGCCTCCTTTCAAGTTTCATCATTTTCAAATTTTCCAGTCTACATTCATATGAAGAAATATGATAGTTGTTTTCGGCAGATGGATATTCTCTCAATGCAAATATTGTAAATTGCTTTTGCACCGATTCAATTAAGTCTATCGATATCGAATGATATGGTAACCATACGACACAACAGTATTCAAGCAATGATTGAATTAGAGTGTTATATAAAGTCTTGAGAGTATTGAGATTTCTTATGTCAAAGCAAAAACGTTTGATAAATCCAAGTGCAGATTTTGCTTTAGACACGATCATATTTATGTGGTTATTAAAATTCAGTTTCGAATCCACAATCACACCAAGGTCCTTTTGTTCTTTAACTCTCTCAAACACGTGATCCCCATAATGGTAATTTCCAATAAAGATGTTCGATTGTTGTTTGTTGGTAATTGACATCACTGAACACTTGTTTAAGTTTAGGTGTAAATCGTTTGCGATACACCATTGCCTCAATTTATCGATAGCACGTTGAAGCTTCAATGTGTCCATAGCGGAATTGATTGCAGCTGCAATTTTAAGATCATCAGCAAACAAAGATATAAACACATCAATACCCAATTCCTCAACTATGTCGTTGATAAATAGTAAAAAAAGTGTAGGTCCCAAGTGACTTCCCTGAGGCACACCCGAGTTTACTATGAATTCCCCGGAACTTCTACCATTGTAGTATACAAATTGACGACGGTCGCGAAGATATGATTTGATCCAATAGATGAGGTTACTAGGTATATTATATCTGTTTAACTTTGAAATCAATATATCATGATTGACTTTATCAAAGGCCTTTGCAAAATCTGTGTACAGCACATCTACTTGTCGTCGATTTTTAAACACAAAGTGAGTAAAATCCATAAGATTGGTCACTGTTGAACGCCTTTTATAGAATCCATGTTGTTTCGGTGATATTCTATTTGCAACCATATCAGTCAGTTTAATATTCACGAGTTTCTCAAAGAATTTAGCTATAGTTGGTAGTTTAGCTATACAGCGATAGTTTTCAACATTCGATCTAGATCCCTTTTTAAAGATTGGATTCACGCCATAACTCTTCCACTGAGAAGGAAACAATCCGAGAGTTAGTGATTCGTTGAATATGATGTGAAGTGGAGTGCACAAAAAGGCTGCACAGTTTTTCAGCAATAATGGATGAAAACCATCAGGTCCCGTTCCTTTCGATATATCAATTTTCATAAGCTCGTCGAATACAAATGCTTCTTCCAACAGGAATAAATCATTAGTTCCTCCAATGGTGGTAACTCGATTGGGTTGTAAGCCATTCCTATTAAATTCAAAATTTTTGTTGAAAAATTTTGCAAAAAGATCAGCTTGAACTTGAATATTAGTCGTTGATGTATCACCATAATGAAGAATTTTCGGTATATTATCAGTTTTCCTCCTGGAATTAATAATACGCCAGAATGATTTTGAGTCTGATCGAACAGTAGAAGCCATATTATTGATGTAGTCATCGTAGAGTTTTGTATTCAATGAATCAAACGCAGCGAATGCTGCATCAAACGAACGTCTGTCATCCGAGATTTTGAAATTCTTCCATTCCTTATTTCTCTTGTTTTTTAGGTTGCGTAGTTGAGCATTGCTCCATGGACACTTTACATTACGTTTAATGGTATTCTTTGGTATAAACCGCTCTATTGCTATCGTTAATGAATTAACAAGCACAGTCACCTTATCGTCCAGAGATAGATGACGACTAATAAGTTGATTTTCCAAGCATAAAGATGACAAATACTGATTCAAGCCAAAATAGTCTCCTCTTTTATAGTTAAATGTGTCGGTATTTGGCTCAGATGAAGCAACATTGAAATGCCATTCAAATGTGAGCAAAATCGGTGGATGAAGATCCTCTAATTTGACTAACGGAGGCGGTCTAAAAATTGTTAGATTTTCGTGGTCGTTCGTAAATACAAGATCTAATAGTCTACCCATTGAATTACGAATATTATTGACTTGAAACAATCCAAGCTCACTTATTGTACCAATAAATTCAGCTGCATGTGAAGGTTCTATTTGCTCTGGCAGGAGAATATTAGAATCATCATCCGCGATCCACGACACATTTGGCATATTGAAATCACCAGTCAATATAAAAATATCCGATGGACGGCATGATGAATGTATTGATTTTATGGCATTAAGATGAGATTGATAAGTTTCGTTTGACGACATTGGTGGAATATACGAATTAAAAATAAATACATTTGTATGCTTATTCAACGTTAATTTAACACAAATGCATTCAATTGATGATGCGTTGAAAATAGATACTTCTGAACAGATGAAATGAGATCGGACAGCTACCAGAACTCCTCCTCCACGTTCAAAAATTGAATCAGTTTGATCCCTATCTTTACGAAAAACGTTAAATGATGTATCAAAATATTCTGATGAAGCGATTCCATCAGTTAACCAGGTTTCAGTCAATGTGAAGATATCATATTCTGACAAAGATGAGTTGCGATACACTTCCTTTGATTTCGTTCTCATACCACGCATATTCGAGGAGTAGATATTGATTTCCAATAAGTCCAGATGATTAATATTAATGTGGCCTGGAAAATTGGTAGGCGAAGTATTTTGTATATGCGCATTCAGATTTGTTTCATTCGAATTGACTGCAGACGAATGATCACTTAGATAATGATGCGATTTATCGGTGAAGTTGTCGGTGTTTCTATCGGTGATTTGTTGGGCGTTTTGTTCGGTGTTTTGTTCGATTGTGATTTCGACGAGGTCATTGCGGTGCTGGCCGGTAATTGTGATTCGTTTGTTTCCATTAAATCCGTTGAGGTCGAGTTGCGTCTGTTGTTCGAATTCAAGTTCGGAAAAAAATCACCTAAATTTTTGTTTTGCAGAAACTCTCGGACGAAAACATTCTCTGGCCAGGCATCCGGAGCAGACAAAACATTAAAATCGGCTTCATTCACTTCGATTTTAAACGAAACGAATTTCAACGTATTGACATCCTTGTCCTTTTTCACCAATTTGTGTACATTGCACATCGACTTGTCACTTACCAATCTATTCCGCACAATGTAATTTACGATTTCTTCTGTGGTGGTCATTGGATCAAAACCGGAAACCCAAATTGCTTTGTGGAACACCGGTTTCTCGACGCGTTTCGGTTTTGTTACGATTTTTAGGCCAGTGACAGACGATTTTGTGCCCATTTTTGGCTTTGGAGCTTCAAATTTCGAAACATTAATTTTCGGAGCAAGGAATTTCGGTGAGTCGGAACGTTGACGCTTGGCCGATTGAGGCTGTGAGCCACTGCGCAATGTGTCTGCGAATGAATTGGTCGGGGTGTGTGCAAAAGATGATTTTGAGGCATGAGCGATTGAAATGTTTCGCGAAACAGTTTTTTTCTGTACCGAATCACCTCGAGAAATTGACTTTTGGGCCAAAAATTGCATGTCTTCGTGTATTTCGTTTGTTTTCCCAGTCAATTTCGAAATCATACTTTTAATTGTGGATAATTCAGATAAAATTGACGGACCATCTGGTTTTGCTTCTGCGAACCCCATTTCAGTCAATTTGGTTTGGCGCGGTTTCAGTGTACCACTCGGTGTCGAAAATGTTTCTGGTACAATCAAATTTGACTTACTCGGTGCTGACGATTTTTCGGCGGGTTTTTTTGAGACCACTTTTGGTTCACCACTCGGTACATTCGATTCGTTTGACATTTCGCCAGTACATTTGTTACAAAATATTCTGACGTTCGGTGATTTTATTTGCTCGAGTTTCACAAAAATGCCAATACATGGAAGATGAACAACATGACCACAACCTGCACACTTCGTTGACAAATCCGATTTTATATTTGCAGGCGGACAGTCGTCACGGGAGCATAGTTTTATTTTGGTCATTGTGTTGCAATAGCGACAACAACAACAATCACTTTGTTCGTGAATGCCGTCACTGTAAACCCGATTTTATCGTTTTTGTTTGATATTTGATGTTGCACTTTATATTTTTCGAAGATAAAATCACTAGTTCTATTGTTTATATCAGTTTTTTGGTTTTTTTAACACAGATTATCTCTAAATAAAAATAAAATAAAGACGAACGAGACTAAACGAGACTAAACGAGACTAAACGTCAAACTCGAATTGAATTTTAAGGTGAGGGGCGTGCTAAGCCACACTTCACCCGAGAAAAAACACATCAATTTTGCCGAAAGTGACATGTGCGCGGATATACCATGCTACCGAAATCGGAAGTAGTAAAAATCTACGAAAATAATCTCGGCCAAATGTATGAAAATGGAACGAACTCACCAAAATGGTTGTACACTCGTCACATATGAAATCAGTATTAACCGAAAATTTACCGTTATATTGACATTCATAAGGAAAAATCCAGGAGGGTCAAGTCGCTGATTAACATTAGCAAAAAGAAGTCAACGGTCGAGAGTTTCATTAACGCCGACTCTGTTCGTTCGAAATGGAGTGTTATTGAATCGCTTGGCTGTTGCAAATCTAGTAAGGATGATAGTAATGATTCTGAAATCCTAGACAACTTCAATCTGGATGACATCAATGATTTTTTCGCTTCAATTCATACCTCTGACGGGGCAGATCTGGGCAATTTATCTCTTACAATCAATATCAATTCCACTTTTTCGTTTAACGAAATAACCATTGAGCAATTTAATTTTGCCTTTGCGCAAATCAAGAGCAATGCTGTCGGTGTCGACGGTATCCCACTTAAATTTCTTAAATTGATCATTCCCTCAATCGCTCACCATATTGTTTTCGTTTTCAATTTTTGCATTTCAAATAACGTTTATCCAGCTGATTGGAATAAAATCATAATTAAACCTCTCAATAAAGTCCCAAGTCCACAGTTCATTTCTGAATACCTACCAATCAGCATTATCTCAGTCATCCCTAAGATTTTCGCTATTCTCTTGAATAGTCAGATCACTGGCTATCTGGAATCAAATGCTATTCTTCACGAACGGCAATCTGGTTTCCGAAGAAATCATAGTTGTACCACCTCACTTTTGAACATATCAGAGAGTATCAGATCTTCGTTAAATCGTAAAAAATTAGTAATTTTTGTATCACTAGATATAAAAAGCGCGTTTCCCTTAGTTCCACATGATGCACTTTTGAAAGTTTGTGAATCGTACGGTTTTTCTAACAGCACTCTCGCATTAATCAAATCAATTGATAGTAATATTAGTCAAAAGGTTAAAGTCGGTGACCAAGAGTCTGTTTTTGTTCCAATCAATAATGGAGTTCTTCAAGGTAGTAATTTCGGCCAAACTTTCTTTTCCTTATATTTCAATGATACTCTCAACGTGCTCGAACACATGACTGGCCATTTGTTCGCGGATGACGCTCAAGCACTCCTAGAAGTCGATTTTGATCAAATTAATAATGGCATTGATAAAGTGAACTCCGATCTTGCAAAATTAAATGATTTTATAAAACGTCGCGGTATGAAGTTGAACGGATAAAAATCTAAAGTAATGATTATCGGTTCTAAGCTTCAAACGGGTCGGTTGAATTTCGATATGATCAATGACGTGAAAATAGGAAAAACTCGAATTTTGCAAGTCAATAAAGAACTTTGGTGTGATTTTTGATGAAAACTTTAATTTTCAAGAGCACGACAAGTGTAAATTGCAAAAGGTGTATGGCGTCTTAAATCGCATACGTCACTCGAAGCATTTTATACCCAATTATATCAAACGTGACATGGCAATCGCGTTAATTGATCCAATCATGGACTATGGTGATGTCATAACGTATGACTTCGCGTTAATTTTAATCCACGTACCGCCTTTGACGATCGCGCCTTTAGTTACTCCGCAATTAAATTCTGGAATAGCATACCGGTTGAAATTAGAAAATCTGAATCGTTGACTTTGTTTAAATTAAATCTTAAGCATTATTTACGCGCCGAACAATAAATACTCTATTAAATTTATTTGATCGTGAATACTCGGAGCAATGTGATGATATTTTCTCAACCAATTAGATTAAAGTTTTCATCACCATCATCATTATCATTCATCATCATCATCAGTCACATGCTTTTTCTTATGATTTTGCTTTCGCTTTCTGATAATAATGTTAACGTAAATTTCACTTCAATAATCTATTGTATTTCCTCTGTCTCCCCAGAGACAGGCCGGTTTTGCCATGGTTTTCCGGACCCAATTGGATAGAAGAGCTTCTCTCTAATATCACCCCACCCCTGACTGTATTCTCTTTTTCAAGACGTACCATGCGCGGAATTTATGTCGTATTGGGTCTCTGACCAGCATGTTCACAGTTCGCTGTGAACACATGTTAACATAAATTTAGGCTTCGTAATAAATAAATAAATAAATAAACATAAATAGTATCGAATATGCGCGGAGACAACATGAGATTAATTGTAAAATCACTAATGAAATATTAACTCGGAATTGATAGTTAATGACAACTTAAAATGAGTAAAACGCAGTTCAAATTATGATAAAGTTAATTCGCGGTGCACTTTTCTTGTTTTCACGGCCGCCATTGACGAACTAACGGACACAAGCACTGAAACTAATGGACTTGTCATCTGCTCATATTAAATGCACAAAAACACTATTTTTGAATATTAAATTTTATGAAAAGAATGAAAAATTAACTTCTACTCATATTATCCGAATTAAATCCATTTTACGGCCAAAATATCCGAAATTGCACAGCCACTTTAGCCGGTGCTTATGTTCACATATTCGAGTTTGACATTTGCCGCGTAAACAAGTGTACACTTTCCCGTACCGAACACACACTTTATATAAAAAAAAAAAACCGAAAACTCGAAATTTACACGCAAACTCCATAAGATACTAAAGCGAACGCGATTACTAGACACAATGAAAATAAAAATAACATTTAATCTAGCCTTACAATTAATTAAATTCGAAAAATGTGAAAACTGTTTCGGCAGCAACAGAAATCCACGTCAGTCACTCTCAACGCCATCTTGCGTTTTTGACGTTAATCAAAACCAATGCAACTTATTCCGAGCGTTTTGAATTTTTTGAACCGATCACAATACCTTTACCACACACAGTTGTGTGTGCGGAAAAGTAATATTGTCATTATTTATCATTGAAAATGTGTTGTAGGGGGTTTTTCCTTACGAGGAATTTGAATTCGATTCTTATTTTTTCAATTCGACCTCGATTTGAGACGGCTAGAAGGAAAAAATATCAAAAAATTGCGATTTTTCGTATTTTTTTGTTAACTTATGGATATATTAATTGAAATTATTTGTTTACACGTTGAAATCATTAAAAGAATAGACAAAACCACAACTATTTTATTTAATTCAAAGAAATTCAACGGAAAGTATATATTCAAAAAGATTGAAAATACATTCCAATAGATGTCTCTGTTTAAAATTCTTATTGAAAAGAAAAGTATCGAATGTTGTAATACATCTGTCAATGTTAGACACAGACAAAATCGCCGGCATAAGTTGCACAGAACATATGAACGATTTCAACATGGACTTTTGCGAAAAACAAAAATGTCATTGTTTCATTTGCGGTCAGTTTGTTTCTTACAAAATGAAAGGAAATAAATCAGACAAATTCACGCAATTGTTCCGTTTATGGATTAAGCAAAAGGATGACCAAGCAGACGAGACGGCAATCAAACCGAAATACAAAGAACCGATGACGGGGATGAATCCAGGTGAACAAGATGCAAATGAATGTTACTTTTGCAAAAATTATGGTAAGGGTGTGAATGTAAAGAAAAATTACATTGTTACAATAAACACTATGTTGCCTGTGGAACATTCGTAGGGTGCACAAAAACGAATGCGAATGGGCAACTCTCGTATTGCTAGACGCTAATCTGACATTTTCATCGTAAAGTTTGGCATTTTATAAGTAAAACGTCTCCACAGTGTTTGGTGCTGAAGACGCACTTTGTCTTGTTTACAACAATCCGAAAATTTTTCCTCGGCCAAAAAATGGAATTAACTCGTGAAAATTTTCGTGCTTTCATTTTTTACGATTTTCAATTTGGATTATCTCAACAACAGTGCGCCGACAAACTTGCTTCGATATTTGGCAATAAAACCCCACACCGTGCCACTGTATATCGGTGGTTCAATGAATTCAAGCGTGGCCGTCATTTGCTCAAAGATGATGTTAAGGGAGGTCGTCCAAAATCGGCTGTTATTTAAAAAAACATCGTTGCTGTGCAGAAACTGATAATGCAAGATCGTCATGTGACTTATCGCGAAATTGCGGCATGCCTTGGCATTGGTATGAAAAGCATACAAATTATTTTGCACGAAAAAATAGGCCTAAAAAAGGTTTGTTCACTATGGATCCCGCATAAATTGAAAGATCATGAAAAAAAAGCTCAGGTCGAATGGTGCAAGGAAATGCAAGGAAGAAATAAGAGTCGGAAAAACTGATTTAATGTAATGAACACTTTAATGTACAGAATTAGAATGACAATATTTCAACTAAAATATTTCCATTTATAGTTTCACTGATTGATAGATTTATATTTAAAGCTACTATGATTATTTCAACATTCCCCCTCTTAATCATATAATCCTAATAATCCTCGAAATTTTTCAAATTGAATACGGCTCAAAGGTTTTGTTAATATATCCGCTATCATGTTCTCTGTTGGTCAATAGTTACAAACTCTTTTCTTTTTATCTATATAATCTTTCACAAAATAACTTCTTATATCAATATGCTTGGTTCTTGGTGAGCACAAACCATTGGAAATTAATTTTTGGCAACTTTGATTGTCTTCATAAATCACTGTAGCACTTTCGATTTCTTTGTAAATTTCATTCAAGAGTCGACTCAACCAAAGTGCTTCTTTCGTAGCTTCGGTGAATGCAATTAATTCAGCTTCGGTCGACGATAGCGCAACACATGTTTGTTTCTTGCTGCACCAGCTAATAAAACCTCCATTGACTTTGAAACAGTATCCGCTAATTGATTTTCTATCAGCTCTACTTTCTCCCCAATTTGCATCAGCGTAGCCAATTAACTCGCTATTGTCGTTATTTGCCATTCGAAGTTTCAATGTTTTTGTCCCTTTTAAATAACGTACAATTCGTTTCGCTTCGTTCCAATCATATTGCGATGGTTTGCTTACTTTCTGCGCTAATATCACAACAGATGATGATATATCTGGTCGTGAATTCAAGCTTACATATAACAATGATCCGATCAACGTTTGATATGGCCCATTTGATGGCAACAGTTCATTTGATTGTACCTTTTCATAGCCAATATCAAGTGGAATTTTTGAAGGTTTTGCATTCTCCAGACTAAATTCTTTAATGATTTTTTCAATGTAACTTTGTTGATTAATTGAATAAATACCATTTGAATCTCTCTCAATTGCAATGCCAAGGTAACACTTTGCTTCTCCCAAACTCCGAATATCAAAAGTGGATGAAATATCCTTCTCAATTTTCGGATATAAATTCTCATTCGTCGCAATCGCCAGTATATCATCAACATAAATCAATAGCAATGCACCACTCATTGTTATTGAAACGTTTGAAATAAATGCAGTGGTCATTTTCGTTTCTTTTGAATCCGAAATTCTCCAACGTTTCATTAATTGCGTCATTCCAACTTTTGGCAGCCTGCTTTAATCCGTATATACTTCTTTGTAAACGACAAACGTAGTTTTCCTTTCCCTTGACTTCAAAACCAGGCGCTTGTTTCATGTAAATTTCTTCTTTGATATTTCCGTTTAGAAACGCTGTTTTAACGACTTGTATTCCATTATCACACTTATCATCAATTTGCATGAATGATACATCTCTGCTGATCACAATTTCCTTCGTTTCTTTATCATAGCATGCGTTGCGCAACGATAAATATTTGAATTATTCTCATCGTAACCGAGTAGTAACATTTTACTGGATTTTTGGTCTAATTTTCTCAATTTTTCGCTTGGAATCTTGACGTAGCAATTTCTGCCAAAGATTTCCATGTCTTTAACTCTTTGCATTTTGTTAAACAACATTTCACGCTTTTTCAAGGTTTGTTCACGATGGATCCCGCATAAATTGAAAGATTATGAAAAACAGGCTCGAGTCAAATGGTGCAAGGAAATGCAAGGAAGAAATAAGAGTCGCAAGAACTGATTTAATGTAATGAACACTTTAATTTACAGAATTAGAATGACAATATTTCAACTAAAATATTTCGATTTATAGTTTCACTGATTGATAGATTTATAATTAAAGCTACTATGATTATTTCAACAAAATTCAACCGAGGGACGTCAAATTCTGTGTACAACATCGTGACAGGTGATGAATCATGGATCTATGCATATGAGCCCGAAACTAAACAACAGTCGACCGTATGGATGTTTCAATTTGAAGACAAACCAACAAAAGTAATTCGAAGTCGAAGCGTTGCCAAACAAATGGTCGCCTGTTTTTTTGGAAAAACTGATCATGTCGCCACAGTGCCAGAAGTATTTGGCAAATTAAGAAAGAACAACGCAAAGAGAAAAATTATCCTTCATCACGATAATGCGAGCTCTCACACATCGCATCAAACAAGCGACTATTTGAGTACTCAAAACATCGAATTGATGGGCCACCCGCCGTACAGTCCCGATTTGGCACCCAATGATTTCTATTTGTTCCCGAGCGTGAAGAAAAAACTGCGTGGTGTGCGATTTTTGACGCCCGAAGAAGCTGTTGATGCGTTCAAAACACACGTTTTGGAGACACCCATTTCGGAGTGGCACAAATGCTTCTCTAATTGGTTTGAGCGAATGCAAAATTGTATCAATCATCTTTGAAAAACAATAAAAGAGTTTCAACCGAAAACGATTTCTTTTTCTTAGTGATTCGCATTCGTTTGTGTGCAACCCACGTAGCACAGAATCGCCACCATTGAATATGCTTGTAAATGTAAATCCAATGCAACCAACTATTTCTGATGATGCTATGGATGTAGATGTGCAAACGGATTTTGAACAACCAAGTACGTCTTCAGAATACGTTCCACCGCGAACCGTCAACACGAATCCGATCCTTGTCAATCAATCATATTTAAATCATATGTTTCGAAAATTGGAACTAAGTCAACGTAAATCGGTAACTCTTGCGGCATTGCTCAAAAATAACAATTTACACGACGCAGGTGTAACGATTTCATCTCGAAAAAAGGAACAAGCCGAATTCATACCGTTTTTCAAATTTGAAAACGATATTTCATTTTGTGTGGACATTCTTCGTTTGATGGTCGCCTTGCACATTTCTTACGATGTTAACGAGTGACGATTATTCATTGATGCATCGAAATCTGGACTCAAAGCCGTTTTATTGCATAATGACAATTTATATATGCCAGTTCCAGTTGCATACCCTCGAAGTCTGAAAGAAACGTACGCGTCAATGAAGCTAATTTTTGAAAAAGTGAAGTACAATGAGCACAACTGGGATTTATCTGGTGATCTGAATGATTGCTCTCATTATGGGTCTTCAACTTGGTCGCACCAGAAATAGCTGCTTTATCTGCACATGGATTCCAACCGCAAAAATCGATCATTACAATGAAACATGGGAAAAGCGCAGCAGTTACGAAATTGGCATCATGAATGTTAAAGAGAGAAGTTTAGTTCAGAGAAAATTCTCTTACCAACACTTCACATTAAACTTGGGTTGATTGCAAGCTTCCCGCGACTATCTATAGCCAAAATCTCAGCCGGTGAGTAAGCGCATTTGTCAGAGAATATAATAATTATTTACCAATATATTTTGTTGTAATCACAGGCGTGTTCAATGGTCCTGATATCAAAAAGATGATGAAGAGCGAAAAGTTCTATACGTTGCTGTCACCATTGGAAAAAGTGGCGTTTGGTTAACCATCGTGCACCGAACTATATGGAAATAATCCATAACATGCTGCAGAGCTTTGGACAATTGAAAATAAACATGTCACCCAAAATACATTACTTGCACCAACATCTCGATTTCTTCAAAGACAATCTCGGAAAAATTTCAGATGAACACGGCGAACGATTTCATCAGCAAATCAAGATATTCGAAGAGCGTTATCAAGGAAAGGCCATCGAAAAGATGTTGGCTGAATACGTATGGAATGCATTTGAAGAGGAAGAAGAACATCAGAGTCTTCAAATGGGTTTTATGCCGCGAACTAGGGGCTCAATAGATTTGCGAAGCAGTCGTTTGACAAAATCGATCATTTTAGCTATTTTTTGCATAGAAAGTGTATCAAATGTTTTTTAATTGCAAAACAAATGCCAGAATAAAAATGACTCAGGTGAAAATAAACCAATCGAAGCGGTTCGAGAGACTGTTTGTTTCTTTTAAAGTGGTACATGCATTTTGTGCACTTCATAACTTCATGATTTATGAAAACACTTAAAAAGAAACAAACGACGCGTGAGTATTCATGTATTTTTGCCATCGTTTTCAGTGATTGAACGTTATTGGTTTTGATTCAAAGCTTTCGCATGCCCAAATATTCATGAACGATATGTCCATCACGTTCCTTTGATATTTTCAGAGTCAACTTCAGTTTACGGTCACCCAAAATCATTTTGTGGATTTTTTAAATATTTTCGTCCGGAACAGCCTCTTTTGGACGTCCACTACGGTCATCGTCTTCGATGCCCATATGGCCTGTACGGAATTTAGCAAACCATTTACGAATGGTTGCTTTCGGATAACAATCATCAAGACTTTTCGGTATCAGCAGCATTTTTTCATAAAAAAACCGTGTTACATTAACAAACGAAATTCCTTTTTATCCATTTTTTTTCAAAACAACAAAAGTTGCTTCACACAAACTGCTACATCTCACAAACTAACAGTCTGACAGCTGTCAAATTTATACACGTATCTTTTGAAGATTGCTACTAACTACAAATGATATGGATTTATTTCTAGTGGTGTCCTCTCATAGAATCGATACGAACTTTTCAAAGATATTAATATGGCAGCTTTGTTCTTCGAACGAAATAGTGTAAAGTTCAAGGTTCAACGTAAACGTCAAATGAATTTGAATCTTAATTGATACATGCAAAAATGTTCATTTCTGAAACAAATAACACCATTCTCACGCAAAATCTTCATATTCTCTCTCTCTCTCTCTCTCTCTCTCTCTCTCTCTCTCTCTCGATACTCTGAGGAAACGTTTTCAGCGATTTGAGGAAAAAAAGTTGTGTTGTCTTTTATTTCACTACGAAAATCTATATTTTCATGCGTTTCGTAGTGATTTTTTCAATAATTAAGTAATAATCCAAATTCAACATCAACAATAGCTAACAGTTCCCGTCTCGCTATTGGTGAGTTTGAACCAAATATCAATACATTCGCAAAGATGGCACGGCTGCTTTGCATTGATCAATCCTAAATCTGATCGAAATGATTTCAAATTTGGTGTGACTTATTCTCATAGTTACATTCATATGATGATTCGATAAGAAATAAACATAACCTATGAACCCGTAGACTTTCGATGAATGTGCGGAAAGTTAGATTGACTTTAGTTTTCTTTTTTTTTTTTTTTTTTCATTTTTGACAAAAGTTCTTTCATTCTTGGTAAATGACCACCGTATCCTTCGCGATCCCAATGAGTCTTGAGACTCGTATCTACCCCTTAGCAAAACCGCCTCCATTATCGATGTTCCAATATTCAAAGCAGACATTCAGATATTAATATTTACTATTTATTCTAAAAAAAAAATATTTTTTAATATTTCCGTGCGTAAGTGTTGAATGTGCAGCCCAGCATGTATGCGAAACATCGCATCGCATCATTGCGTGCCACTCAGCGCTTAAGCACGAAAATATTATACAAATATTTTTATTTAAAAACAAATAAATATTCATATCTGAAGGTCTGTTTCAATGCGGTCGGCAACTGTGGAGCTTTTTGGTCTCTCCTCGTTCGAGGCACATTGTTTCAATTGAAGAGGTTTTTATGGAAGCATTCCCTGCTTTTATAAAAATTATATTGTGAATTCGTGAATAAGAATGAATAACGAATAAATGAATAAACATGGCGAAAGTAATAAATGAATAAGAAATCGAATAATTATTACAAAATTTAACACCTATGAACAAATGAATTTTAAAGGATTTACAAGAGATGATATACTAGCACTATATCGCATCGGGCAATCTTGTAACTATCTTCATGTCAAAGCATCATCATTACTCATCACTTTTCAGTATCTGTCATTTCACCGAAGTGTAAACAACATAGTTTTTGTGTGCCCCGAATATGTCTACTTTTGTTCCATCAAAACACAATTTGCGGGAAGGATTACTTCTTTGCTTTCATTTGAAGAAATCTGCAGCTGAAAGTCGTCGTGTGCTGCAGGAAGCTTATGGGGATCATGCTCCATCAATTTCCACTTGTGAGTACTGGTTTAGACGATTTAAAAGTGGTGATTTTGATACGAACGACAAAGAGCGTCCGGGAGGCCCACAAAAGTTTGAAGATGTTGAATTGGAGGAATTACTCGAGCAAGATTCATGTCAAACGCAAGAAGAACTTGCAGAATCATTGGGAGTTACTCAACAAGCTATTTCCAATCGCTTAAAAGCCTTGGGATTCATCCAAAAGGTAGGAAATTGGGTGCCGTACGATTTGAAGCCGAGAGACGTCGAACGGCGTTTTTGCATGTCTGAAATGCTGCTCGCTCGCCACAAAAAGAAGGCTTTTTTGCATCGGATCGTAACGCAAGATGAAAAATGGATTTATTACGACAATCCGAAACGTAAAAAAGCGTACGTGAAGCGCGGCCAACCCGGCCCATCGACGCCGAAGCCGAATATTCATGCGGCCAAGGTGATGCTCTGTATTTGGTGGGATCAGAAGGGCGTGCTGTTTTATGAGCTGCTAAAACCAGGTGAAACTATTACTGGGGAACGCTACCGACAACAACTCATCAAATTGAATGCAGCAATCAAGCAAAAACGGCCAGAATGGGGGACCAGACATGGGTCATTGATTTTCCATGATGACAATGCTCGGCCACATCGAACTCAAGAGGTCAAAAATTATGTGAAAAATGTTGGATGGGAGCCGCTACCCCACCCGCCGTATAGCCCAGACCTGGCACCTTCTGACTACTATCTATTTCGATCCATGCAGAATGCCCTTGCCGGAATACGGTTCACTTCAATCGACGGTATCAAAAATTGGCTCGATTCGTTCTTTCGCTCAAAAGATGAGGACTGGTTTTGGCAAGGAATCCATAAATTGCCAAAAAGATGGGAAAATGTTGTGGCTTCAGATGGACAATACTTTGAATAAAATATATTGTACCAGCTTTTCAAAATAAACTCTCTAAATTAGAAAAAAATCCTTTAAAATTTATTTGTTCACCCGAATAAAATTAAAACATTTTTGTGGAGACATAAAGGACCGGTTGAAAATGTCGTTATTGCAGACAACTTCATATGTATTACTCCGAGGTGAATTTTGGCTATGACAGCTGTCATATCAGAAACTTCATGTCATTGTCTAATTATTTCAGTCTAGGTTATTGGCCATCAGTGAAAATATTTTTTTTTTTTTTTTGTGAAGCCGTAAAATGTCTACAATCGTGCCATCAAAACAACATTTGCGGGAAGTTTTAATATGCTCAAATGGGATGTCCTACCCCACCCGCCGTATAGCCCAGACGTTGCTTCTTCCAATTATCATCTCTCCGATTGATGCATGGCCTGACTGACCAGCACTTCTTCAATTATGATGAAGTCAAAAATTGGATCGAATTGTGGATAGCCGCTAAACCGATCGATTTTTTTAGACGTGGCATCCGCCTCTTGCATTCTCACAAAGATGAGAAAAAAATGTGGCCAACGATGAATATCAAATTTGTACCCACTTTTCCTCAATAAAGCATTGATTTTTGAAAAAAACTACATTTTCAACCGGTAGACCTATTATAAACAATAACCTAATATATCGAAGTCAAACTTAAAACCCGACAATATTTAAGCGAATAAATTTCAAGTCTATGCGCCCATTCTAATGTATATTTTTGTTTTGGTCTGCATGATAAGTCGCTAAGAATGTTCAATTCCAAGAATACAATCCGATTTCACTTGAAATGCGCAAAAGTATTGGGAGTACAAATTGAAAACCGCGCATTTTTTTTCAAAATTTCGATCTTTATTATGGAAAAATGGTTACAAATTGATTATTCAAAGTATTGTCCATCGCTAGCCACAACTTTTTCCCATCTTTCTGGCAAATTACGGATTCCGCGTCGAAAGAAATCTGTGCTTTTTTCGGCTATCCATGAATCGACCCATTTTTTGCATTCCTCGTAAGAATGGAAATGCTGTTCAGCCAGGCCATGTGTCATTGATCGGAAGAGGTGGTAATCGGAAGGGGCAATGTCTGGGCTATACGGCGGGTGGGGTAGGACTTCCCATCGAAGCGTTTCCAAGTAGGTTTTAACGACCTGAGCAACATGTGGCCGAGCGTTGTCATGTTGCAAAATAACTTTATCGTGTCTTGCGACCGTTCCCGACCGTTTTTCCTTCAGTGCTCGGCTCAAACGCATCAATTGAGTTCGGTACAATGCTCCTGTGATGGTTTCGTTTGGTTTCAACAACTCATAATAGATCACGCCGAGCTGATCCCACCAAATACACAGCATTAGCTTCGAGCCATGAATGTTCGGCTTTGGCGTCGATGTTGATGCGTGGCCGGGGTAACCATACGATTTTTTTCGCTTCGGATTATCGTAATGAATCCACTTTTCATCACCAGTCACAATACGATGCAAAAAACCCTTCCGTTTTTGCCTTTGAAGCAGCTGTTCACAAGTGAAAAAACGGCGTTCGATGTCTCTCGGCTTCAATTCGTATGGCACCCAATTTCCTTGCTTTTGAACCATTCCCATGGCTTTTAAACGATAGGAGATGGATTGTTGTGTCACTCCCAATGATTTTGCAAGTTTTTCTTGCGTTTGACACGAGTCTTCATCGAGTAATGCTTCCAACTCCTCGTCTTCAAACTTTTTCACTTGGCCTGGACGCTCTTTGTCTTCCACATCAAAATCACCACTTTTGAACCGCGCAAACCACTCCTGGCACGTTCTAATCGACGGAGCATATTCTGGATATGCTTCGCATAACAAACGATGACTCTCGGAAGCATTTTTCTTCAGATTAAACCAATAAAGTAAAACTTCCCGCAAATGCTGTTTTGTAGGCACCTAGCTCGATATTTTCAACGCAATAATAAACTTGTGTATTCAACTGAATGATAAGTTTGACAGATCGTTTTCAATGTATTTTTTTATCCTCTTTAAGATACAATAGCTGTCAAAGTCAAAATATTGACATCTATGATAGATATGAAGTTAGTAACGAATGCGCGGTTTTCAATTTGTACTCCCAATATGTTTTGCGTACGTAATTCCCTTTATTTTCTTGACAAACGATATCTCAAGTAACGTTAGTTCTAAGAAATTTCCACATCTCCAGAGAATCACACTACGTAAATGTTCTATTTTCATATATTTGAATTACAAATTTGTGTTTGAGAAAATGGAAACAAATCACCTGATGTTTTTGGGTCCTTCAAAAAAGTATAAATAGCAAAATTGACACGTCAAAAATAGTATTCCTCGCTTGATAAAGCAGTTTTTCACATGCTGAGCAAAATGCAAGTTTTGAAAGTTATCATTTTTATATGCAGCGTAAGTGAAATATTTGAAAAGAATTCATTCGTTAAAACTTAAACGAGCAGCACACAAACACAAAAATTTTGTTGGTTTTCCCGCCGTGTATTGATGATACAACCGCCGCTTCGGTTGTGCACAAAAATACATACAATTTTCAAAATCTTGATGATGTTCGCATCGGTCCGCGTTGTTTTAGTTTGGCGTTTCACACGCATTTTGAAAACAATTGATTCACAGTGTGTTTGGTATTACTTTATCTTTTCACTTTAATCAGATTCATTTGGCTGCGGCTCAAGGTAAGGGTTCGGATAAGGGGTCATTTTTCGATTTCGCATGCTCACAATGGCCAACGATCAAGGCCCTCAAGAAGTGGCGTGAAAGATTAACAGCTGTTCAACCAAAACTCGAGGAATTAATAGTTAACGCTGCGCCTGATAAATACGACTCAAATGTAAGAGCTGATGTTGAACGTGCCGCCGAAGACTTGGGAATTGTAGATTCCGCAATTGAAAATCTTGAATTATTAAAAGAAGATTGGGAAAAATGTTGCAAGAAATTCTTGGAAGAACATAAGAAAAATAGGGATGTTGCAGTTCAACCATATAAAGACAGCGTTCAAAAAATATTTGAAAATTTCTTCAAATATATGGACGATATATTTTATATACTTAGTTGTGATGTACCAAAATTTGAAGACGTCGTCGTTTATAAAAGAATGCCATTCGAAGAGTCGTATCCATATTCATGGTCATCGAATGTTCACAAAATAGCAGAAGGACGTGATGTGTTAGTCCAATTGAATGAAAAAAATGTCGTAGCAAAATGCGATGCGGAGTTTCAAAGTTATAAAAATGTTGTCCTGGGATCACTACTGCAAATGTCAACTTCTTCGATGGTTCAAAAAAGAATTAGGACAGATTAATTTGGAAAATTTGAGCGGAGATACTGAACGATGCTCATTTTCGCGTTTTGCGAAATTAATTTCTATTTGTCGAATGCAATAATGCAGCAGGTTCTAGAATCTATCCATGTTAATGTATATTCAATCAAATAAAATACCTCTTTCTGGCTAACAAAAGCGAAAACAGAACAAAAATTTTTTGATTTAAAATTTTGTGACGCAAATTATATCAAGAGCTGTTTTTGTCGAGTTTTTATTTTGTCTGAAAAGTTTCGTCAACCGTTTCTTTCGATGTCTACATACCATCTCACATCAAGTCTAAACAAAATAAATGGTCTTACGAACGTTAAACTAACTTTTCCGAACATTTCCCGAAATTGTAAGGGTTAACGGGATTTTCATTGATTGCTACTCATTTGTATTGGATTTATGTTTATTTCTTATCGTATGAAGGGTTGAGAGTGAAAGTGACCAAAGTGATTTCACCTCCTGCACTTGTTCATAAACATTTCCATCAGCGAGAAAAGGAGGTGAGATTACTTTGGACACTTTTACTCTCAACCCTTCGTATCATAATGCAACTTTGAGAATAAATCACAGAAAATGTCATGTCAACGATGAGATCGAATTTCAAGTCATTACACATCATGTAATTTAAATTTGAATTTGAATAAAAAAACGAATAAACATCTAAATTTCTAACTTTTACTTCAACAAACGTTTGCTGCTTTTGAATTGGTAGCAACAATTAGGAATTAGTTTACTCTGATCTGAACTTTAAATTCCACATTTATGTTATGTATAAAAAAGTGAATGAGCATTCAAAATGATGAAAAATCACAGATTAGAAATACACAAATACTTTATCCAATTTAATGACAAAATTTGAATTTTGACCCCGAAAATTGAAAATTTTGTGCGGGAGGTAGTCTTGAACCTCATCAGAATGACTTGAAATTTTGCATGACTCATTTTTTCCATGGAAAAATAATATTCTGAAAGTTCCAATTGGATACAAGGTGAACTTAAGATATTCGCCATACAAATTATTCGTTTTGACCACAAAGAGACCCAGAAAATCGAGAATTTTACAGAGGAGGTAGTCCTAAATCTTATCGGAATGACTTGAAATTTTGTAAGACTTATTTTTTTTATAAAAAAAAAAAAATTAAATTCTGAAAGTTTCATATGATACAATGCGAAGTAGACATAGTCCCCATACAAATTTCTCTTAATTAACAGGTACTTGCATATGAAACCGCTGTATTTTTGCTAAAAAAACACGTTTATTTTAGTATGATGACAAAACATATTTTATTCAAAGTATTGTCCATTCGAATCCGCACATTTTTGCCATCTTTCGGTCAATTTATGAATACCGCGCCAATAAAACTGTTCGTCTTTTGACGCAAACCAGTCATCGAGCCATTTTCTCACATTTTCGTAAGAAGTGAAGCGCTGCTCCGACAGTGCGTGACCCAACGAAGCGAACAAGTAGTAATCTGACGGTGCCAAGTCTGGTGAGTAAGCCGCATGCGGTAGTACTTCCCAACTAAGCGCCTCAATCGTTTCCTTGACCAGTCTTCCAGTGTGTGATGGAGCATTGTCGTGCAAGAGAATCACTTTGTGTTGCCTTTTTTGATATTCCGGCCGTTTTTGAAGCAATGCGCGGTTCAAATCGATCATTTGCTGTCGGTGGCGATCAGTATTAACCGTTTCACCAGGTTTTAACAGCTCATAATAGATGACACCCTTCTGATTCCACCAAACACACAGCATTGTCTTCCGTCCGAACCGATTTGGCCGGACTTGGCCTTGCGGTCGATGTCGCTGGTTCGCTTGGTGTTACCCACGATCTCTGCGCTTAGGATTCTCGAAATATATCCATTTTTCATCGCCAGTCACAATCCGATGTAGAAACGACTTCCTTTTGTACCTTGCGAGCACTTGCGAGCAGCAATTCACAAGTGGTTTTTCGGTTTTCCTGCCGCCTTTCATTCAGTTCATGTGGCACCCATTTTCCGACCTTCTGGATCTTTCCCATTGCTTTCAAACGTCTGGATATAGTTGCTGAGTCCACATTTTATTTTTCTGCGAGCTGTGGTTGCGTCTGAGCATCGCCCTTATCCAGCAATGCCTGCAATGCAGTGTCTTCAAACTTCCTCGGCGGTCTACCACGTTCTTCATTTCTCAGGTCAAAATTGCCATTTTTGAATCGTCTGAACCACTCTCTACACAATGTTTCACTTAAAGCATGCTCGTCGTAAGCTTCTAGAAGCATCGATGAGATTCGGCAGCAGTTTTCTTTAAACGAAAGCAGAAAAGCAGTGCTGTCCGCATTTCACTATTTTCAGGCACAAAATCCGACATTTTTCAAGAGCGAAAAAAACACATTTTTGTATGAAACTTGAAATATTGTATATGGAGTATTGTTGAAAGATGTCATATTTACTAATAAGCACAAACAACATGGTTTGACAGATCACACAGTACCAGCTATTGACCGCTAGATGTCAACCGCGGTTTCATATGCAAGTA
Organism: Obolodiplosis robiniae; assembly: GCA_028476595.1. NCBI lineage: Eukaryota > Metazoa > Arthropoda > Insecta > Diptera > Cecidomyiidae > Obolodiplosis > Obolodiplosis robiniae. Next base: position 44,468,171 of record CM052015.1, read on the forward strand.
GGTATATTGAAAAACAGACCAATTTTTGATTCGACTCCACTAGAGCTACCCGAAAAAATTATCCGATTGGGCTGAAAATTAATAGGTTTCTATTCCTAATGAAGAAAAATGTGTGTGTAAATTTTTGATCAATTCTAATCTCAATTTTTTGAGTTATCGTGTTAACAAATTTTTGCGTACAACGGACAACGGACAACGCACAACGTACCACACACGGACAAAAAATTGCTCCGGGAATGGTTGCAATCGTTTTTTCTTGGTTCAAATACATATAAAACTTATTCCGAGCGTTTTGAATTTTTTGGACCGATCGCAATACCTTTACCACACACGGTGGTGTGTGCAGAAAAGTAAAATGAATCAACATCTCAGTTTCTAATTTTTACTTCAACAAACATTCGCTGCTTTTGAATTGGTAATTACAGTTACGAATTAGTTCTCTCTGATCTGAACTTTCAATTCATGCCAACGATAGATATAATTCCACATTTTTGTTATGTATAAATTTCGTTAAAAAGTTAAATTGATGAATAAATCACAGATTAGAAAATCATAAAAACTTCATCGAATTCAATGACAAAATTTGCATTTTGACCCCGAAAATTGAAAATTCAAAATACTCAAGACTCGCTTTGATCTCAAAAGGTGCAGATAATTTATTTCTCAAGTTTCGTTTAGACTCATGATTTCAAGTAACTTCAAAAGATTTGAATTCGTTTGAAATAATTCGAAAATTGAAAGTCGTATCTACCCCTAGGTCCCCATGCAAATTTTTCGTTATAACCCCCTATTTCTCGAGGTGAAAACGAAAAATTGTACTTTTCATTCGATTGGATCTTGCGGAGCATATCAGGTTGTTCCTTTAGCCAATGGAAAAATTCCAAGCACGACATTTTTAAATTGATTTTGGTCGCGCTTCGATTGTTACGAAATTCAACTGCGCATATATAAGTCCTGAAGTTAGAGCGAGACAACTATATGATACACAGTAGACATGCGTTCTCTGTTCATTACGCGCATATGTTTGGGTATGAAATTCAGCGTGAAGTTGGTCTCATGGTGAAAATTGATAGCTGTCATGAGTTGAAAATTGTTACAACGTATATTTAAATAAATACTGTATTCAGAAAATTGAATACAGGATAATTTATAAATTTACAGGATTTTCATAGCTAAATACAGGTTTGAAATTCCAGCAGGATTTCTCCTTGAAAAACAGGATAATCCTGCGAAATACAGGATATCTGGGAGCATTAGGAATACATGTATCCGAGTGGCAGTACCACTTTTACACTATTCCGAAAATGTCATCTGAGTTTTATCTCACTCAGTTTCTTTCGACATTTTGTTTTAATGCTTTTCATAGAAAATCAGAACAGAATGCGCCTGAATGTATGCAAATGGTTTTCAATCAATGTGCTTCACATGCTTGTATACGAAATTTAGCTAAGGGGACCGTGCCATTTGAGACATTTTAATCATATCTATTCTCCAGCGCCATCTATTGGGCAGTAGTATTGATGTGATATTTCAATCGTTTCAATGACTCATTTGTTTTTATTATTTGTGTCAATTAAAATTTTGTTCGTATTACAATGGATCTAAATTGAGTTCACCTATGTAAAATAAGATGGCGCGGTCAATTGGCATACTCTCGAATAGCTCTCCAATCCCATACAAGCACGGTCCGCTTGAATTTAGCTATAACATCTTGAAAGATTCCACAATGAAAATAAAATAAAATGCACCAAATAATATTTTATTTTTGCTGATATATTTTCTGAAGTGAATTAAAGCAAAATTACTTCACATTGGGCCATTCGTAAGCCTTCGTTCCATCTCAGTTTCTAATTTTTACTTCAACAAACGTTCGCTGCTTTTGAATTGGTAATAACAATTAAGAATTAGTTTGATTTGAACTTTTAATTCATGCCAACGATAGATATTATTCCACATTTATGTTACGTATAAATTTCGTTGAAAAGTTAATGAGCATTCAAATTGTTGAAAAAATCACAGATTAGAAAATCACAAATACTTCATCCAATTTAATGACAAAATTTGAATTTTGTCCCGAAAATCGAACATTTTGTAGGAGAGGTCGACCGACCTATTGTCCATCTCATCGGAATGGCTTTGATTTCGGATGTCACCTTTTTTGAACTCACTCATTGGCACTTTGATTCGATACGTCACTTTTCACGTTTGCTCGATTTTGATATCTGACCAAAAATATGTAATTGACAAAAATAGAAAATTGAATGCGGAAAATCCAAATGTAGATTGTTTTGGATCAAATTAATATATATTCAACATTTCATACGGGCAAATCCTTTTGGTCGATTATCGTTTTTTGAGACATTTTTAACATTGCGGATTTTGCCTTTGTACACATTTTTTTTAAGAAATATATATTTTTTGAATCGCAATATTTCCTAAATTGCATAGGTCGCAGTAAAAATTAGGAATTCGATGAAGAGAATGTTTTGTTTTATGGCTCTAATACTATGAATACAATCCAAAGAAGTAGCAACCATCATACAATTTTTCCCTCATGCACTTAAACATTCAAGGCCTTATGAGCAACATCAATGAATTAAAATATGTTTTAAGGAATAGAAAACCAGATTTTTGCTTATTAAGTGAGATATGTGACTGAAGACTGTGAACAAAACCACTTGGCAATCAAAGGCTACAATACTTATTGCTGTACATCGCATTCATCGAATACTGGTCCCGTTTTTGTTTATATTATAAACAAAAAAATCAAATCGAAACTTGTTTCGGTGCATAAAACGCTATTTTTTTGGTGTCTAGCATTCGAAGTGCGCATAAACAATGAAAATTTAGTCAAAACAGCTGTTTATTTATCGGCAAGTGAAAATAAAAACAATGTCTTAAATGCTTTCGAACCATGGATTGAAACTCTATCAAACGAATGCACAATCATTTGCTGTGGAGATTTTAATATAAATTTTGAATCAAATAACCAATATATTGCTCAAATGAAAAACACATTAATTGATAATATTTAGTTTGAGCCAATTAGTAAATACACCAACCAGACTGACTCTGGAATCATCAAGACTGATTGATTTGTGCGTTACAAATATGAACAATTATTTAATAAGCTGTGAAGTTAGTATCGACGACCAAATAATCGGTCATAGAAACATTGAAGTAAACATTGTGGGCCAAACAAATACAATTAATGAGACAAAAAAAATTTACAAATATGGAGCGGATATGATGCTGAAAAACTATGGAACTCCAATGAACAATGGCTGCCTGAATGGAGCCATTATATGAACACATCAGTTGATGAAAAAATCACTTGGCTGCTGTCACATTCAAAGAGTAGTTTGAGTCAATTTCGAAAAATTTAACAAATAAGTGATAAAACTGACTTTTTTTTATAGTGAATTGGAAAAAATGAGATGAGAAAAAAATCGACTGTATAAATCGACACAATATTTACCAGAGACCCGACCGCATGGGCCGCAAAGCCCATAGGCATCCTAATTAGCCGGCCAACTGCACACAAGTGGGCATGTGCCGCATCATACGTTGCACTTTCTAGACCGCCGCAAACTCCGTCACTTCATCTTATGCATGTTGTTACAAAGTATTTTGGCTTTGTAACAAGGATGGTTCGATTTGAGTTCGAAAAAAAACTATTTTTTATTTGTTGCTTATTGTTGAAGCAAGACTGAGTTTATTTTAAAAACTGATTTTTACAAGAAAATCTTAACTCTATTTATACTGATTTTTGCCTGATTTTTAACGAGTACAAATCCCCACTTGTTACATTAGACGTGAGATTTGTACTTCGAAGATTGATCAAAAATTCTATAATAATAGGACAATTCATATGCTTATGATAGAGTGGGCCAATCAAGCGTGAAATTAACTTGTTTTGTTCACTGAAAGTATGTAATGAACCGGCCTATTCTGTTATCAGTTTCTACTGATGAATTGATTTTAGAAATGGGCTGAGCTATCTCATTTGCATTTTTAAATGAATATTTTACGACTATTTTATGACCCGCAAATTTTACGACTTTGTAGTTGGTGGTTGCGAGTCAATGAATAGGCGGCTTGGTAAACAATAGTTTACGCAAGCTGATGCGCACATGGAATTTACGCATTATTTGGTGACGCAATTCATTCACGTATGCGAACCAGTATTTCGCTTCAAAGCTTGTTGGTAACACATGTACCGCATGCCATTAAACTCAGTCAACTCATGTTTGCAAACCGCATTATTCAAAATAACTTTGTACTTATATTTTTTATCACTAGTTCTTGTGATTTGTGACATTAAAATATTGTTGATTTTTGAAAGTCAAACAATGCAAAAATACATTCATAATTCCATTTGCTGATCATAAATAATTATCTATAACGCTGTTGTAATTATAACGCCTATTTATTTGATTTCAAACCTTTCTATGATATGTAGAATCATTTACAACTTTAGGTACACAAAATTAGGAAAAGTCGCAAAGATTGAGAGAGAGAGAGAGCGCGCATGCGTATGTGTGCTTGCGGCAACCGCACTACTCTTTATGATTAAGCGTAACACTTGTGCACATCTTCGGCTAATGGATAGGCATTAGCCGGCTAAGCAAACCGGCCAACAAACGTGGACCATTGCGTCGTCTCTGATATTTACAAACAAACGAGTCATGGATCGAATACAAAGTGTATAAAAATGCGTATAAACAAAGAATTCAAACGAAAAAATATGAAACTACTCAGAGACAGCTGGATAGAGTGGAGAAAAACATGAAAGGAATATGGAAAGTATTGAATTCCCTGTTGAATGGCAGCAGAAATGAAATGTCAGATATTAAAAATGGTTCAACTGTGATCGAAAATGACCTGGAAATTTCCAACGAATTTAACAAATTCTTTGTCAATAGTATACGTGAAATAAATATGTAGCTGCATTCCAAACATAAGTTATGATACAGATCGAGAATATGTATTCGCCGACACATTCAAATTCAAGAATTTATCAATAAGAGATATCAAAACATGTCTTAAGGAGATGAAAAATAAAACGGATGAATTCAACATGAATGCCAAAACGCTCATGGATTGTATTGACTCAATTGCCACACCGTTTGCCGATATTATAAATCACTCATTTCAATCGGGTGTTTTCAAGCGGACCGTGCTTGTATGGGATTGGAGAGCTATTCGAGAGTATGCCAATTGACCGCGCCATCTTATATTACATCGGTGAACACAATTTAGATCCATTGTAATACGAACAAAATTTTTATTGACACAAATAATGAAAACAAATGAGTCATTGAAACGATTGAAATATCACATCAATACTACTGCCCAATAGATGGCGCTGGAGAATAGATATGATTAAAATGTCTCAAATAGCACGGTCCCCTTGGGTGTTTTTCCGTCGGCATTAAAATCAGCGACAAATGTCTCAATTCAAAAGTTATCAACACCACACTTATAAACAAATTCAGACCGATTATCATGCTGTCGCTCATCGAAATATCAATTGAAAAACTTGCTTACAATAAATTTATTGACTACGTTAGTAGGAACGACATTCTGAGAAACCATCAATCAGGCTTCAGAGGTTCACATTCATGTGAAAGTGCCAGAGATGACTTGTAGCTCCCTCTGCGAGCTGGCTCCTCTTTGCATGAGAGCTCAGCTCAGATTGAGCTGGCTCTTTTTACAGGCAAATCCACTGATATTTAAAATAAACTAAATATGTTAATTAAAGTAATGCAGTAATTTATTAATGGGTGTTTCGGAAAGTTCGGTCCGTTTTTTGTGTTTTTTACGCATTTATTTGAATAACAAAATGACTTTTTCCCATTTTTTTGGCAATTCATGGATTCCGTCCCAGTACCACTTCTCATCTTTTGAGGCTAACCATCCATCAAGCCAATTTTTCACTGCTCAGTACGAAGTGAAGTGTTGTTCGGAAAGTCCGTGCTGAATCGATCGGAATAAGTAGTAGTCTGATGGAGCAAGGTCTGGTGAATACGGCGCGTGGGGTAGTACGTCCCATTTGATGTTTTCCAAATAGTTTTTCACCGGTTGTGCAATATGAGGCCGAGCATTGTCATGAAGCAACATCACTTTGTGTGTTCGTTCACCCCATTCTGGTCGTTTTCGCTTCAATGCTTGGTTCAATTTGATTAATTGTTGTCGGTAGCGATCAGCAGTAATCGTTTCACCAGGTTTTGGCAACTCATAATACACAGGTCCTCTCTGATCCCACCAAATGCACAGCAAAGTCTTCTTCCCATGAATTGTTGGCCTGGGTGACAACAACATTCCGCCATCATTTTAATAACTATATAGCTACTGGATCCATCTATTGGAAACCGAAAAACACCTATTATAAAATCAGTCATCGAGAGCCCGAAGTACTAATCAACAAATTATTCCAACACGGAGTGCAACAAAACGAACTGGCCTAGTTTAGAAGCTGCTTAACCAATAGAAAACAAAGAGTCAAATTTAATGAAGTTTTATCAAATGAAGTAGACAATACACTTGGTGTACCGCAAGGATCGATTTTAGGTCCTTTGCTTTTCATTATTTATATAAATGATTTAGGTGATTGTTTGAATCACTGTGAGATAAAAATGTTTGCAGATGATACTCTAATATTTATTATTTTTAATGGACTCAATGAAGCGTGCAGTGACTCAAATGAGGATCTTAGGGCAATTCATAGTAAATTATGCCAATATAAACTTAAATTGAATGTCAAAAAAACAAATGCAATGCTGATCTCAAATAGAAGGAATTTTGATCTAAATAATATAGACATTAGAATCAATAATGACAAAATTCAGCTAGTCTAAGAAATAAAATATTTAAGATATATTTACATTTGCAAAAAAGTAGGGAAAAAATTCGGAGCTTTGTCAAGATAAAGAAATCAATTGAATTGTCAGCAAAAAATCAAATTTTACAAAACAATAATTGAGCCACATTTCTCCTACTGTTCATCGATTCTATTCCTTTCAAAAGCGAATGATATAAATAGGTTCCAAAAAATCCAGAATAAATGCATGAGAAATATTTTAAGACTTGATAAATTTGCGCATCAAAAAGACATACTGTCACGAATATTGAATTTCTTGAACATTCAACAAATTATTAATTTTTACACACTCATTTTTATTTACAAAATTACTAAAGGCAACGCACCAGAATATTTTTCAGATAGAATAGTTTATAATGAACAAAATGGGAGAAAAATGGCAGTGTTTAATCGCCTACCTATTGAAATAAGAAATGAAACATCACTACAAAAATTTAAACATAAACTAAAAGATGTAATTATGGAAACAATCTAAATAAATGAAGCAGCGATCATTTTCTGCTGATCACTTATTCTTATATAAGAAAACACAACCTTTTTTTCTCAAATCTCTATAAACGATTTCTCAGAGTATCGAGAGAGAGAGACAATATAAAGAATTTGCGTGAGAATTGTGTTATTTCTTTCAAAAATGAACCCTATCACATGGAGAAACAAGATTCAAATTCATTTGATGATTACTTTGAATCTTGAACTTTCACTGTTTGGTTGGGAAGGACTTGAAATGGCTTATTTGTTTCATAAAAAAAAATTATTCAGAAATTTTCATTATGATGCAATGCGAAATAGACATAGTCCCCATACAAATTTTTCCTGATTTAATTGAAAAACAGCCCATTTAATGATTCGACTCCACTAGAGCTACCCGAAAAAATTATCCGATCAGGCTGAAAATTATTAATAGATTTCAATTCCTAATGAAGACCAATGATTGATCAATTTCAATCTCAATTTTTTGAGTTATCGTGTTAACAAATTTTTGCGTACAACGGACAACGTACCACACACGGACAAAAAATTGCTCCGGGAATGGTTGCAATCGTTTTTTCTAGGTTCAAAACGCATAGAAAACTTATTCCGAGCGTTTTGAATTTTTTGGACCGATCGCAATACCTTTACCACACACAATGGTGTGTGCGGAAAAGTAAAAATCCATGTGAATATCATTATTGTTTTATTATTATAAGATAATCAAATCGTAATAACGATATTGATTAGAATGCATGCGTATTAATATCTAATTATCATGATAATTTGCAATTACGTGCGAAACTATATTTGAATTGGTGAGAATAAGAGCCGACCTCCAACTATTGTGAGAATTGAAACGAGACAAGAAAAATTTGAAAACAAAAAAGAAACCGGGAAAAATCTCAAAACAAACATTTGACCAGGAATTTTTGAAGATTAAAAATGAGACATGGAAATTGTTGAGGATAAAAATGAGAACGAGAAAATTTTGAAATTTCAATGTCAAAATGAGACCGGACAATTTTGAGAGCAAAAACTGGTGGTAAAAATTAGACAGAATGTAAAAACATTCTCGGTCTTATTTTAATTATCATTTTTTTCTAGTCTCATTTTAATTCTCAAAATAGTTAGAGGTCGGTTTCTATTCTCACCCATTCATTTCATACCGAGAAATTTTCCAAACCAAGTGTCAGTTGTCAGGTTTCCGTTCCCAATGAAGACCTATTTGGGCGTTCATGTACGTTCATGTTCATGTATCGGTATTACTTCGATCATCAAAATTGGAAAAACCTTTCAAAAGTTATGACAGTTAGATTTTGTCCCTTATAAACTCCCATGATGATGAATGATGCTGTATCTTTTTTTGCTTATTTTCCCGAAGGGTACCTTCAATATATCCAGGTCTTAAATTTTGGATTTTCACATCACCCATAGGAGCTGACGGGTGAGTGCCTTTGGGCCACTTCTGGGCAGTGGCAAGATCAACCACTTCGCTGAAGACACCATCATTTCTCTTTGATCGGTGATTTTCAAATTGGAGCTCTGGTCGAATTTGTTTTGCAGAAGATGGCGTAACGAATGTATGCACTGTTCTTTTCACAGTGACAGCTATTGTATGTTGAAAAGATACGAAAAAATGGGTCGATTCTTGGATTGCCTCAAAAGATGAGCAGTTGTTTCGAGCTGGTATCCGTATATTGCCAAAAAAAGGGAAAAATTAATGACTATCGATGGACAATATTTTGAATAACATATTCATTAATTATTTTCATGAAATAAAGTCATAATTTTGGTTGAAAAACGATGTGCATTACTCCATACCTCCAATACATTACAGCGACCTTAAGTCATTTGACTTTATATCGAGGCCCTCCATTTATTCGCCTTTGATTTTTGAATTCGGCAATGAAATAGTTAACGTACTTTGATATCGACTCAACGTAAGAGGTATGACACAATTTGCAACTCTAATGAATATCTTCGGTGCGCATGTTCACAAGAATTTTATAAAGAATTGTGACAAAGGTCATCCATATTTGAACAACAGTAACTTTCTAGAATTCATTAACTTCTCTGCATATATACTGTGCATGAGACAAGTATTGTAATGGGACGAAAGATTGAAAATGCCTCAAATCATGTATTCCATCTATTTTGAGACCCAAGGAATATCATTAGAGCATTCAAAGTGTATGTTCTTGTTCAGTAATTGAAACCAAACCGTATTATTGTATGCTTGGAATCATGTAAACCATATCCGAACCGTTTTTACGGTTGCGGATTGGATACAGGTGATACCAATTTGGATCCGATTCAGATCTGGTTATACACCGATCAGATTTGGGTTAAACGGTAATCTTCAACCGTAATTTTGCAGAGAACATTCAGGAAGGAAATAGCTTTGTATTGATGTGCGTAGCCTTGCCTGATCATCATTCGATACGGAATTGATAACTTAATCATTTTTGCCGCCGAAAACAGTTGACTGATTAAATCGACCTCTGGTACACTAAATTTATTCAGAACAGATCAAGTCTAATGTTTGGGAGCAAGGTGAAAATATTAATCATTGACTAAGATTCGATTTTAATCATGATAAACTTACAATCTTAATCATGATTAAGATGTGGCGATTAGGATGAAGATTTAAATCTTTTAAGGAATGTTAATCACTAGTGATAGAATGAAAAGAAATTCATCGCATCATTGTGGAAGGCGTCACGTTGAGAAATGTAGAATGAGAATACAAACAAAGAAGTAAAAACGTTTTGTGAGGTCATCGTTTGTTAAGCGCATTAAATAAAAGTGATTTGTTCAGTTTATTTGAAGGGTAATTTTTTCGACTGCATTTCAAAAAGAATAATTTTTATATTAGAGAATGAAATTATTCTTTTTAGTTATTGGCAAAGCAGTAAATAGTTTAAGTTCTGAATCATTCTGTGTATGCTGAAAATGAACGGTTATGATGTTGAACTCGCAATTTATGTACACCACAAGATGGAATATTTGGGTTCGCTGAGGTAGTCACTGCCGTAGAATTATCGATTAACCGGCATTAATGTTGAATTAGATCGGTTGGTCATTTTTGCAAAAGAATATGAGAATGCAAATATGACAGACGTCGAAATTCGCTATAATCGAATTTGGTTGATCCAATATCTTGCAACACGTTATGCGTTATTGTTTTCTTAATTCGCGAGTGTTTCCTTAATAGTTTAATGGAGCGAGACAGAATTCTTTTCGATTAATTTGACCTAATTATGAACTTAAATAATTAACACTATTCAAAAGACGTACACTCCATATTGCCAATATAATAAATAAAATTATACTCGGCGAGACTCCACCTAATCTCAATAATTTAATTAAAATCAGCACTAATACAATAATACAAGGTCTCTTAGTAAGCTAGTAGTAAATGTGTCAAAAAATAATTTTCATAGGACTTCTCTTTTTATTAGTGGACCTGGTTTATGGAATAGTATATCCAGATTATATCCGAAATATTGATATTAGTGGTCTCTCCTCGTCCGAGGCACATTGTTTCAATTGAAGGGGATTTTACGGACGCATTCCCTGCTTTTATAAAAATTATTAAATTAAAACATTTTAATGGAGACATATAAACAATGACCAAATAATATATCAAAGCCAAACTAAAAACCTGACACGATTCTAGCGAATAAATCCCAAGTCTCTAGGGGTGATTTGCTCTTATTTTGATCTGCACTCGAATTATGACCTGAAGGCGAAATTGAAGCTTATTCCATATATAAATAGAGTCCTAGGTCATAATTACGAAGACTCAAGGATGTCGGTCAAAATTTGGACAATTGTCCTCACGCTCATTCTAAATGATACTTTTGTTTTGGTCATGATTTCTGTTATATATTTTTTAATATATTAATGGAAAACTGCATAAGTTGTGAAGAATGATGTATTCTAAAAATACAATCCAATTTCAGCTGAAATGCGCGAAAGTATGTTTTACGTATGTAATTCCTTTTATTTTCTTGACAAATAATATTTCAACTCACGTTAATTCTAAGAAATTTCCACATCTCCAGAGAATCAACTACGTAAATGTTCTATTTGCATATATTTGAATTTCAAATTTGTGCTTGAGAAAATGGAATCACATCTCGTGATGTGTGTGGGTCCTTCAAAATATTATAAATAGAATAATTGACACATCAAAAATAGTATTCCTTGCTTGATAAAGCAGTTTTCACATGCTGAACAAAATGCAAGTTTTGAAAGCAATCATTTTTATATGCAGCGTAAGTGAGAAATGTTGGATAAGAATTCATTCGTAGACGGTCTAAGCAGCACATACACACAAATTTTCAGGCGTTACTATGCGATGGATCCATCAACGTATTTGAATCCATCGCTTAAATTTATCTACTAAATGCGATGCGATTGACGTATTCATGCTTGTCTGCTACAGCGTAAGCAGTGATACAGTGGACGCGTTAGTGCAACTCTCAGTCATTATTGTATGTGTAATACAGACAGCGTCGCAGCGAACACGAACACGCGTTCACTGTATCACTGCTTACGCTGTAACAGACGAGCATGAATACGCCAGTCGCATAGCATTTAGTAGTAAATTTAAGCTATGGATTCAAATGCGTTGATGGATCCATCGCATGGCAACGCCTGCAAATTTTGTTGTTTTTTCCACCGTGTATTGATGACAATTTTCAAAATTTGATGATGCTCGCATCGGTCAGCATTGTTTTAGTTTGACGTTTCACACGCATTTTGAAAACAATTGATTCACAGTGTGTTTGGTATAACTTGTTAGATGGTCCAAAATAATCAAATAAAATGCTCGATGGCGTCGGATTTGTAATTCGTGATTCTATTTTTTTATATTCTATTCACAACGTGTTCTTCGGTTGAACTCCTTTTCTCTCCTATTCGGTTTTTCCTCAAAATGGCTACCGATCAGTCAGATCGAACATTCAACGAACTGCCAAAGTCAATTTAATAACATCAGAGAACAAAAGTGATACAGTGCTTCAATAGTTCATTACAAACTTTATCTTTTATCTTCAATCAGATTCATTTGGCTGTGTCTCAAGTTCAGGGTCCGGATAAGGGATCGTTTTTTGATTTCGCATGTATACAATGGAGAACAATGCAAGTTCTCAAGGATTGGCGGAATAGGTTACAAATTGCTCAAACAAACCTCAGGGAATTATTTGACGCTGCACCTGATAAATACAACTCAAATATAAGAGCTGATATTGAACGTGCCGCCGAAGACTTGGTAATTGTAGATTCCGCTATTGAAAACCTTGAATTATTAAAAGAAGATTGGGCAAAATGTTGCAAGAAATTCTTGGAGGAACATAAGGAAAATAGGGATGTTGCTGTTCAACCATATAAAGACAGCGTTCAAAATATATTTGAAAATTTCTTCAAATATTTGAACGATATATGGAGTATATTAAATGTAAATGTACTAAAATTTGAAAAAATCGTCGTTCATAAAAGAATACGGTCCAAAAGGTCGTATCCATATTCATGGTCATCGGATGTTCACAAAATAGCAGAAGGACGTGATGCTTTAGCCCAGCTGAACGGAAATAACGTCGAAGCACAATGCGATGAGGAGTTTCAAAAATATAAAAATGCTGTCCTGGGATCATTCCTGCAAACGTCAACTTCTTCGATGACTCAAAAAAGACTCAGGATAGATTAGTTCGTAAAATTTGAGCGGAGAATTGAACGTTGTTCATTTTTGCGTTTTGCGAACTTGATTTCTATTTGCCGAATGTAATAATGTAGCAGGTTCTAGAATGTAATTTATATAAATTTATACTCAATCAAATAAAATACCTCTTGCCGAGGTTCACTCTCGTTTCGCAAGCGAAAACCAAACAAAAAATTTATGATTTAAAATAATGTGACGCAAAATATATCAAGAGCTGTTTTTGACGAATTTTGATTTTACAGCTAAAAAATCCACTATATAGCGACAACCAAAGAGAAAAAAAAAACAAACCATCAAAATCAAACGATTTATTTGTTTTTTTCTGATTCATCAGAAACAACGGAAAACTTGGCAGCAGCATGAACAGCTAGCATTGCAGTGCAACGCATCAGAATTGCAACCAAATTCGAATGGAATATTCGTATTTAGCATCATTAGATCATCACTTAGACGCCTTCACAAATGTTGTGAACAAAACAGGAAATTGGTGTATGTAAAGTACTCTGTGTGCTCAGGCAATTCTACAATATCAACAAGAAATGGCAGTTGTGGATGATGTTCAAATTCTCAACGAAAGCAATACTTGTGTCCATAGAAATGTCATAGGTCATTACTAGAGCCTGTAAAAATTGTTAAATGAAATGGCCAAAAATTGTTGTTAAATTGTTATGAAAAAAGCTGAAAATTGTTAAATTTAACGGCAAAATACAAAAAATTGTTAGGTCAAAAGATTGTCAACAAAATTTATTCATATTTGTGAAAGAAAACAAAAAATTAGTGATTGTTTTTCATCATCATCCACATAATCAATGAAATTATTGAATTGAATGACATTCAGTTTTGTTATATTTGACTCAGTTTCATGTTGTCTCCGCGCATTTTTTCTACTATTAATGTCAATATTGTACCGAGTGGAAGGTTTTAAATAATACACTTAGGAATTTTTTTAGTTAATTATAATTTATTTATATGTCGAAGAAGGAATTGTACTAAGTGAAAAGGTTTTTAATAAAACACTTGGCAAACTTTTATTTTAAATCTAATAATTTTACAGCGACGCTCGAGCAGAGTTCTCTCATTTACGACTCGAGATGGAATGACCATTTTTCCTTAGATTCTACGGTCCTAAATACTAGACTCATAATTTGATAAGAAGAGTAAGAAGTAGGGATACTTCCTTAAAAAAATGGTATACGTGACAAGAAGACTTGTAACGGTCAAAATTATCGGGTTTCCAGGAAGTTGAAAAGGCAAAAACCAAAATTTGGAAACAATGACCATCATTTTGCTTTGACAGCTTTCGCCGGTCAGGCGATTAGGGAATTTCCCGAATTGCTCTGAAATGCAGCTGTATCGATAAATACTCGTCTGCATCTTATGTTAATGAGTTCGAAACAATCATAGAATTGATTCGAACGGATGCTAATTTCGGTTACAGGCCGATAATGACCTGCCGAACGAGACTCGAAAAGGAAATATGTGAAGTGAACAAAGAATAATCATAATTGAAAAATAGAGAAGAAATGAATGTAAATGGAAAGAAGGAATGGAATTGGAGAAATTCATATCAGCCGTATGAGATAAAAGGATTAGAGAAAAGAAATACGTTGGCTGCATCTATTGTTCTCTGAACTCAGATGTATGAATTTTGAATATGTGCGTACATAGTCGGACGCACTGGAGATAAGAATAATTAGGAAAGAAAGAAGAAAGGAAAAGAGAAATTTGAAATGAAGAATGCGTTGAAAACAAATTGCAGATAAAAATATGTTGAAAATGCATTCTTATCGGTGTATAGACGTTTGGTCGAGAACCAATCGTTCAGTAGCCGATGAACGTACGGCCGAATCGGTTACAATATAACGGTAAATGTTCGGTTACTTAGGCTTTGTTATTTGACGAATGTACACGTAATTTGGTGAGTTCGTTCCAATTTCATACATTTGGCAAATTTTAATTTCGCAAATTTGTACTAATTCCGATTTCGGTAGCATGGAAATTCCGCGGGCATGTCTCTTTCGGCAAAATCGATGTGTTTTTTCTCGGGTGCAGTGTGGCTTAGCACGCCCCTCACCTTAAAATTCATTTAGCTCGAAATCGAAACATTGTGCCTCGGACGAGGGGAGGCCACGGAGCTCGCCCTCCCCGGGACCTGACCGGAGCTCCACAGTTGAAAACCGTTTTGAATATTGGAACCTTGAATTTGAGAGGAGGTTTTGAGTCGAAGAAGTTCGAATTAGTTGAGAGAGCGAATGTTTTTGGTTTAGATGTTTTAACTTTGAGTGATGTTCGTATTAAAGGACAGTTTGAGGATACGTTAGGGAATTATCGCGTATTTCTGTCGGGTGCTTCTAGAGGAAGAGCTAATTGGGGCGTATAGGTTTTGATTCACAACAATTGAGAGTCTTCGGTAGTCAGTCATAGATTCGTCAATGAAAGATGAATGTGGATCTCGATTAAAATTGGGGGGGCAATTTATAGATTTGTGAGTGTTTATTCGCCATGTGAAGGGGCAGACCCGGACCGTTTGAACGATTTCTACATCGATCTGAATGACGTTGTCGATAGAAAGGGCAGTGAAAGAGTGATTCTATTAGGCGATTTTAATGCGAGAGTGGGTAGAAACGATCCAAGTTTCTCCGCTGTGCTAGGAAAATTTGGTGAAGAGTCTGCCGCGAATGGTAATGGGAAGAGATTACTCGATTTGTGCCAGAGTTCGGATTTAGTTATAACTAATTCATTTTTCAAACATAAGAAAATTCACATGTATTCGTGGGAAAATCCTGGTCAGAATCAAAAATCTCTTCTCGATTACATTATAGTTGAGGCAAGCTTGCGCAAAACAGTTTTAAATACGAGAGTGTATAGAAGTTTTGGTCTAGATTCTGATCACTACTTGGTAGCCAGCAAACTATGCATTAACAAGAGCAGCTTAAGTAACTATCAGAAGTCAACAAAAAGAGTGAAAGTGGAAAGATTGCGTGATGTGAATGTAGCGAGAGAGTTTTTAGCAAAATTAGGGGAAAAATTTGCGCAAGTCGAAGTGAACGAAGCGTCTGATATTGAGTATGAATGGAATTTGTTCAAGGAAGTGATTGTAGAAGTAGCAAAAGAGTGTTGTGGCATGTTTGTAGTCAAGAATGGGAGAAAGAAGACTGAATGGTGGAATGAAGATATTAGAATTGCTGTGAAGGAAAAGAGAATGAGATGGATCCGCTGGTTGCAGAACCGAACTGATGAAAATCTGGAGTCGTATAGGGAACAAAAGCGTGTAGTCAAAATGATGGTGAAAGGAGCAAAAGAGAGAGAATGGGTGAAGTTTGATCAGGATCTAGAAGTTGCTGGACAACAGAGGAATAAGGTATTCTGGTCAAAGGTTAAGAACATTAGGAATGGAGGCAAGAAACATGCTCCTGGAGCTGTTTTGGACAAGTCTAGCAATGTAGTGATGGGTAGAAAGAATGTGTTGAAACGATGGAAGGAATATTTTGATGAATTGCTGAATGTAGAAAATGCCTATTTGGTGAATGAGAATGTGAATGTAAATGTGAGTAAAGAGAGTTTGGAAGAGATTAGCATGGATGAAATTCAGAGTGCAATTAATAAGTTGAGTTGGGTAAGGCTGCGGGTGTGGATGAGATTAGGAATGAATATCTGATTAGTAGTGGTTTGGTAGGTGTTCGCTGGTTGCATCGCATCTTTAATTTAGCTTGGAGTTCCTCTGTTGTCCCCGAAGAATGGGGTGGCGCAGTCATTTCGCCACTTCATAAGAAAGGCAGTAATAGAGACTGCAACAACTATCGAGGAATTTCTCTACTGAGCGTTGTCGGTAAAGTATATAGTGCAATTTTGGAAAAGAGAACAAGAGCTATTGTCGAATCGCTCTTGGATGAAAATCAATCGGGTTTCCGCCCAATGCGCGGCTGTCAGGATCAAATTTTTTGCATGAGACAACTAATGGAGAAATTCCTTGAAAGAAATAGGGAACTGTACTTCTGTTTCGTGGATTTGCAGAAAGCATACGACTGCATTCCCAGATCTAAGTTGTGGTCAGTCTTGGCCGAATATGGTGTAAATGGTTATCTTCTCAACGCGATCCAAAGTTTGTACGCAAACAGTAAAGCAGCAGTAAGAGTGGATGGAGATTTGAGTGAATGGTTTGAAGTACGTAATGGTCTGCGACAGGGCTATACAATTTCACCTCTTCTATTCATTATTTATATGGACAAGCTGATCAAATCAGCCAATTTAAGAGGTAGAGTAGCTTTGGGGGGCAATATTATCTCTGCACTCGCTTACGCAGATGATCTGGTACTATTTGGCAATTCCGAACTGATGCTACAAAATAGTATCAAAGATTTGGAAGAGTCTTGTACGAACTTCGGAATGACCATTAGCGGCACAAAAACTCAAGTTATACATGTGGGCAAAACTCGAAAACCAATTCATTGCACATTGAATGGCAACTTGTTGGAACAAGTGTCCCAATTCAAATATTTGGGTTGCATCTTTTCGGAAGATGGCAAGTTTAATAAAGAGTTTGAACAGCGTAGGGTTAATGGAAATAAAGTAGTAGCCCAACTTAGATCACACGTTTTCAATAAACGTGAATTGAGTACAGAAACAAAGATGTTGATTCACGGGTCAATCTTCAGACCAACTATTCTATATGGTAGCGAGAGCTGGGTTGATTCTGAAAATTTAATTCATGATTTGGAAGTGTCTGATATGAAAGTGTTGAGAATGGTTTCGGGAGTCTCGCGCCGCGATCAGTGGGAAAACAGAATCCGAAATGAGAAGATTCGGGAGGGTTTAAACGTCGATTCGGTAGGAGAGAAAGCAAGAAAATCCAGACTGAGATGGTTTGGTCATGTAAAACGCATGGGAGAAGAGCGATTACCGAAACGGATTCTGTTCGCCGAAGCTGATGGGCCGAGAGGTAGGGGTAGACCACGAAGACGTTATTTAGATTCGGTTAAATATGATTTGAATGCGAGGGGATATGAATGGTGTGTTGAATCTCAAAACTTGGCTCTCGATCGGAGCTTGTGGAGAGGTATCGTTGAGGGTGTATGAGGCTTTTTGTTTCGTAGAACAGACCAGACGCTGAAAGGCAATAACGGTCTATAAATGTTTGTTGTTGTTGTTGTTGACTCAGTTAAAGATTGACGTCTATCGGACAAAATATATTTGTATATAGAAAACGATTGTTCAACATAGACTGAAACCATTGACATAGTCACAAATTATTTTTTGATCAGCCGGCATATTTGCAAAGAAATTCCAGTCTGGGCTTTTCTCCAAAAATCTCTTCAATTTTTTCAAGTGGGTGCCTTTTAGATTTTTTTGCACGGATGTTAAAATTTCCAATTGTTCCGGTACTGTCAAACATTGTTTTTCTAAGCGTGTTATGGCATCAGTTAAGAATTTATATTTGTGAATTTCATATAGCGATGTATCGAGGTTTTGATTTTCTATTGCCTTTTTCAAGTTTGTGATTGCCTTTGAATTCTTGCTATCCAACGAAAGCGCGAATGTTTTGATTGCAGAAAAATGTTCCGCATAATAGAATGCAGCATTAAACCAACTATTCCATCGAATTTCAATAACATCTGGAGGCAACGGCAAATTACACATTTCACGGAATGTTCGATGATTTGATTTTACGAGTGTGGCTTTCATGCTTGCAATAAGTTTGTTGACATCGTCGTAATTATCTTTGATATGTTCACACACTCTGTTTAAACCATGTATCAAGCAAGTGATGTGTTTCAAATTGGGAAACATTTGTTCCAATCCTTTGCCAGCTTTTAACATATACGGTGCTTGATCGGATATAAAAAACTATACATTTTGGTAAGGAATATTAACACCATAAAGTAACACACATGCTTGGTTGACGGCTTGTTGAACTGTTGTGTTGTTTGTTTTTTCCAAAAAATCGTACTGAGCAACACTGGCTCTGAAAAACTGCCATCCAATTTACCAACCAAAACATTCATTACACAACGCTTGCAAGGATCTGTAGTTTCATCGACAATAAAATAAATTGGATTTTCTCCGATATATTCTTTGATTTTTTTCAACGTGTCTTGATAAATCAAATCAACTTTATTGTAAAGTGTTTTGGCGCTCGGCACAATTTCTTTGTATTCATCAAAAAAGAATTTTTTTATGCTTGGGTGTCGCAATTTCCATATCGGAATTCCAGCTTCAAGGAATGTCTTCGTGATTTTCACAGGAAAAACATCCGTTTTAGCATTATTTGTGCTTGTACTCACCATTGCACTTGAAATCGATGGTTGTAAAACATTTGTTTGCGTCGATATTTTGTTTTTCACAATTTGATTGAACTTCAAATAAATTTTTTTTACCAGTTTTTTGTTTTGCACGAGAAATAAGTTTTGCCCCATAATTATTCCCAATATTTTCAATGAGAATTTTTGATTTAAATGTATGCAAAAATCAATAAATTCAATATGCTATTGAACGTAACGATTGGAGTGTTTATTAGTGGTTCGCTCAAAAGAATGATTGCACAAAGTTGTAAGCACAATTATGCGTTCATCACTGTCTCTGTGTGAATGTAGAAACATCACTTGTCTTTCAAATCATGAGACAAATTCCATGAGCTGCTATGATTTCATTTTGAAATGAGTTTTGGTCAATAGCTCCATACATTTCACTGTTACTTACTGCGATGATTTTTGAAAGATCACATGTACAGTACTGCTCAAAAAAACCTGAACAAAAAAAAAATCATTTTTCTGAGTTTGTTGCATTATTTATTCAAAATAAATATATTTTCTTGTGATTATGTTGTTTGTTTAACATAGCTGTATTATTTAAGGATTGTTTTAAATGCATTTTACTGAATATGTTTGGAAAATTATCACGAAAAGTGCGGAAAAGTATGAATATGCTTTTTCAATCGATTTTCTTGGATGTGACCACCCTTTGCTTTTATGACTGCAGCGCATAATCGTGGCATTCTTTCGACGAGTTTTTGTAATATTTGTGGTTCAATGTTATTCCACGCTTCTTTCAAACATTCCCAGAGATGTGGCAGGCTCGTTGGCTTCAAATTTCTCACGCTTCGGTCCAATTCTTCCCACGACAGCTCGATTGGGTTCAAATCGGGCGATTGTGGTGGCCATTCCATTATACCGATGACGCCAGCTTTTTCTTTTCCTTCCAAATAACTGGTACAAAGTTTAGATGTATGTTTTGGATTATTGTCTTGTTGAAAAATGAATCCACGGCCGATTAAATTGATGCCGGATGGTATTGCTTGGCGTTGCAGTATGCTGTGATATCCCTCTTTTTTCAAAATTCCTTCGATTTTCACCAGTTGGCCAACGCCAGCATGACTGAAACAGCCCCAAACCATTACTGAACCACCACCATGTTTCACAGACGGCAAAAGACATTCAGATTTGAACCTTTCATTGACTTTTCTGCGGACGTATTGACGCCGATGGCTGCCGAAAAGTTCAAATTTTGATTCGTCCGTCCATAAAACCGATTTCCATTGATCAATTGTCCAGTCAATGTGCTCTTTAGCAAACTTAGTCTTTTCTTCTTATTCACGAGACGAAGAAGTGGTTTTCTGGCGGCAATGCGTCCAAACATACCTTTATCTACAAGCCGGCGTGATACTGTCTGGCGCGATATTGGCGAATCCAACTTTTTATTAATTTCAGCACGAATTTGAGCTGCAGATTTGAATCGATCGGCCTTACTTATTGAATATATTTGATTGTCGATCCTTTGGCTTGTTTTTCTTGGTCGGCCGGAACCTTTTCTGTTGGCATTTTGTCCAGTTTCGCGATATCTGTCAATGGCATTATGAACTGAACCCACGGTCTTCAATATTTTGGCAATTTCTCGATATGTTTTGCCTGTTTTCTTCAGAAGAATTATTTGTGCTCGTTTTTCGTTGCTTATCTGCTTACGTCTGGCCATTTTGAGTGCTTAAATATGATTTTTTTTCGAATATTTTGTATATTTCGTTGAAAACACGTGCTAAACTATTCAGCATCGCAACAAGTGTCGAATGTTCAAATTTACCGTTATTTTATGACATTCTATTGCAAGAATCATGACATTTGCATAATATTCTATTCAAATAATTGACAATTAGTGATGTCATGCGCGGTAAATTTGATTTTGATAGGAAAAATAAAAGAGAGTATTCTCAACAGATGGCGCCCATCATCATTCGATCTCAATTGGAATGGCCATTTAAGTAATATGTTAAATTGTCAGCAGCATATTCTGGTGGCGCCAATTCAGCGACAATCGTCAAATCCCTCAATCAATCTACAAAAGACTAATTTACGATAATCAAACAACAACACAAGCAGACAGTATGTTTGAAATGGTGGCATAGAAAAGAACAACTTCCTGAAAATAGTGTGAGTCGCGCGTTTTTGCACTTAAACTGTAAACGAGCTACGTTTGTGTCCTTTCACAAAGACTTGATCTGGATTTGGTTCCTTGAATTCCGAAATTCCCCCAATCATTTCATTCATACGGTTCGATGTGTGCGCGTATGTATGTTTTTTCTTTTTTTATTTTGGGTGAACGGTGATATGATTAAATTATGTTGCAATAAAATATTATTTTCTCACGGATTTTATTGAAATTTTTTTGACCATTTTCTGTTTGTTTCATAAAATAGATTTCCATACATTTCGTCGAAGTAGATTCCTTTTGTTGATGTAAAGTGATTAAGCACTTTTTTTTTCTTATACGTGTGACACATTTAAATAATAAGCAAATTAATCATATTAGATTAATGGTTTTTTGTGTTTTTATTTCGTCTTTTTTGATTTGCAGTGCGTAGATGAAAGCAGTCGATGTCATAATACATCTAAATATCACACGTGAAGCGGGTGCTGTATTTGAAGGTGGCGGTCTCAATTCTGTGCTATCATGATTGTGGTTCACAGGTTCACAAGTATACATTACATTCGGCAATGTCTGTCGTTTCACGATTATGTACAAAGGTCGAACGGCAAAGTGCAACAATCAATGAATATGTAGAAAGTTTAAGTAAATTACTTCAACACGAAGATCCAATGGTGGCTGATGGTGCATTAAAATGTTTTGCATCGGTTGCGGATCGTTTCATTCGAAAAGGTGTCGATCCACAACCATTAGCTGAACATGGTAAGAAGAACTCATTGAAATTGATTTATATCGAAATATATTTGTTTTACTCATGCTTTTTGTTTGAAATTTTACAGGATTAGTTAAAGAATTGCTCAAAAGATTAAGTAATTCGTCCGGTCAGACGGCCCCATCAACATCAACCGGTAATGCACAGGAATCAACTGCGTCAACAACGTTGACACCAATATCACAAACAGCTCCAGAAAATGGCCGTTCGGTTCAATCGATTTCCACAACGATTTCCTTATTATCAACACTTTGCCGTGGCTCACCGAGCATTACACATGTATGATTCAATGGGCATATTTCCCTTTTTTTGGGCATTGGCCTTCTATATTGAATTTTTTGTACATAATGTCATTAAATTCCAGTGAAATGCATTTAAAACAATCATTAAATAATACAGCTATGTTAAACAAACAACATAATCACAAGAAAATATGTTTATTTTGCATAAATAATGCAACAAACTCAAAAAAAATAATTTTTTTTCCTTGTTCAGGTTTTGTTGAGCAGTACTGTATATGCATAGAAAAATATTTGTTTATGTTTCCATTCATTTATGTTATGATTTTTTTTTGGGCGTCGAGAATAAATAATCAAGCATTTAATGTAAACAAAATCTAACTTAAACATTAGATTAAATGTTTACACGAATTGCAGTAAGTAAGATGTGAGTGAACTGGATTAAGTTGAATGAAAAAAAAAAAAAATGTCAACGAAACACAGAAAATTGTTAATTTTTGTATGAAACGCCAAAAATTGTTGTTTTTTCGAAAATTGGTCAAAAATTGTTAAAATTGTTGTTTTAACAATTTTAATAATTTTCACAGGCTCTAGTCATTACATTCGTATACATTTCATATATTCAGAACAAACCGTATACATAACTTACACTCCTATTCAATCAGCAATCGATCTAAGTCGATTCTTCGACTTCGATACCCACAACATTCGTCCAGGAACACCAACCGGATCTTCAATCTATTATCGCTATACCGCGCATGACATCACTATTTTACAATATTATTATGATATTGCACTGCGACACACAGCGCTCTCGTTGCTCGCCACTCTGTCATGCGTACACTAACAACTTTGCATCATACAATGCGAATTTATATGAAATGTTCCGTTTATTTGAATTTGCCTTACATGTTCATAATGTTCGAATCTAAATATAAAAAAATTCCATATTTCGAATGTATATACATTCTAATGACTGAAAGAAAAACAAATAGTATGAATGAACCGATCTTTTACTCATGACATTCCGGAATAGTACGAATTTTAACTAGAACGATGATTGCTGCTGGGCACGTGTGCATGTCTTTATAATTGCGAATAAATCCTCATAATTAACATCATAAAAGATATCTTTATTTAAGTGAATTAAAAGAATGTCTTCCAATCTTTGAGCAGTAAGACCAGTTCGACGTTCGGTTAATATGAAGTCCAAACTGGAAAAGTCGCGTTCAATCTGTACCTCCGTTGGAGGCACACTAAAAGCACACTGTTTTGGTTGCAATTGTTCTGGTTGAAAAAGATCAATAAGCAATTCAATATCAGCACATTCCGACTCACTGTGCGTGATCATGTGTTGTTGATTTGTGCCACTTCGCTACATATGCTTCATTAGCCACTTCTTCGTCAAATTCAACGCTTTCATTTGAAACAGCACTGGTTTCAATAAGGTTCGAGCAAGTACCTTTGCGAATCGAATTTATACGACGCCAAATATCCAACAGAACATTTTTGGCTTGACTGTTTTTTTCCGGCAAGGTAGAAGGCCGCTGCCATAATCGGATTTTTGAAAATGTTTTCATTTCGAATTTTCAGCGCTGTGAACAATTGTTTTCTGTCCTGTATTGCTAGTTGAGAAAAACGCTACAAACGTAAAAGGCGCTCGCATAACGTGTAAACGTCAAACAATCATGATTCCTACCTTTGATTCATCTCATAATTTTATTTATTTTCGGTTAGCATCCAGTTCGAAAATGTAGATTAAGTAAACAAATGTTCGTGGTTGTTTTCACTATAATAAAGAATTTTACAAGAATCAATACAATTTAGTGTGCGTTCGATTCTTCTTTATTGTTGTTTCGTCACCGAAAATCAGTACATGTGTTTATGATAAGTACATATGGCATTTTCTCTTTTTATTTATGTTTTGGTTTGATAACTCTTCCTCTCTTGCTTCGCATATTCTGAAATTGGACGCGACACAATCGATCGCTGCTAACTGTTTGTCATTCAACGCGCAAGAGCCAACAAACTGAAGACTTCCTCACCACGACACATTTATCATTTTTTTCAAAGCAAGCGGACGATGCTTTGTATCTTCTCCTATGTAAAGGGGTAGTGAATGTCGTTGGACCGCGCCATCTCTACCTAAACGATTGTACTAAACGCTTCAACATTTCACGTCTTCCCCGCCTTCCCCTTCTTCAAACAGCGAGTTTGACAGGCTCTGCATCTTTGCTTTCATTGTCTGAAGAAGGGGAAAAAGTGTTTACCATCCATCGACGAATGGTACAGAGGGCGCTGCTGTCAAGCTAAGTGTCAAAATTCAATTTTGCATCATCCGCTTGTTTCGAAGTATTGCTCTATGAACGGACTTTCTTCATCAATTTGTTTTTTCGATTCATACTTTTTCAAAGAAATTCCATTCAAATCAGAAAGTTTGAGCTATTTTTTCATCGTGATGACAGTATTTGATTCATTGTTCATTGTGGCGATGTTCCATTTCGATGAGAGAGGTCTAATATGGCAAGTGAATCTGGATCATTTAAATCTGTTTTTGTGACTAATTGAAATTTTTCAGCCGTTTCGAATGCCAGCAATTTAAAATGTTCAACATCTCGTACATTTTCATCTTATGTCGGTAGTTCAAACAAATCCGTTGCAATATTCTTCGTTTCATATCGAGGATACGTAAATTGTGTCGATGTCATTTGGATGATCTCATTTTGCATTCCAATTTTGCTGATACGGCTGAGCGCTTCTTTTACACTACAATTCACGACTTTAGAATAGGTTGAAGTAAACGATCTCAATTTTCGGAATTTGCTTTCACATTGCTGAATGCCCAATATGTGCGGAAGAAACAAATCAGGCCGATTTATTTCACATATAGATGGCGGTTAATAAAAGTTTATTAAGTAAAATCTATTAAATAATTTTTAATTAATAATTTATTAATTAATAAATATTTATTGAGATGCCAACTTACTAACGTTATTAAGTTCATCTTAATAATTAGTGAGATTGAACTTAATAAATTATTAAGACGAAACTTAATAAATATTTATTAATTAATAAATTATTAATTATTAACTTAATTTATTAACTTCGCGAAAATGCCTATCTATTATTTCACGTAAATATAAAATTATCAGAATCATGCTGTGAGCATTAATCTCATAACAAGAATAACAATGCTCTTCGTACCGATGTGTGGCAAATCCTGAACATAGAAAGTACTTTCCTCCGTTGTAAAACCACAACAAAACCAGTTGGCTGCAATTGAATTCTATTCATGGCCCAATTTTGTCAATTTCCTCATCGCTGAGTTATATTTTGGGTCTGAATCCGAAGAAGTATTCAACACATGAATATTTAGACGAGCAAGCTCACGCGTTAAATGTTGCAAACGATTTGACACATCTTGTGACTGGGACCTCCGTCATTGGCTGTGCCATAACAACATTTATACTAGATGATATTACCGTGGTTTAACCGGAGACTAACGAAACTTAAAAATAGAAAACCCAAGTTGCACAAGAAAGTAAAAGCATCATTTTCCCGCTTCAACTCAATCTCTTTTAACTCTCTACGTTCCGAGTACAATGCAGTTAAGGATGAATTTGAGACGCTTCAAAACTTCTTATATCAAAATTATTTACTTGATATCGAATCCACTCTCAAAGCAAATCCGAAAAAATTCTGGAAGTATGTGTCTCTAAAACGAAAGAACAACGCCCTCCCCCCCATTATGTCATTCAATGGAAAAACATCATCATTAGGCGCCTGTAAAGCTGATCTATTCGCCGAATTCTTTAACAGCGTATACGAAAACGACAATGATGACTCTCCAATTGATCACTATTTCACCGACTACCAGCCTTACTCTCAACGCATCACTATCTCCATCGATGAGGTTTATGATGCTCTGCTAAACATCGACGCAAGAAAGGGCCCAGGTCCAGATGGCGTCCATCGGATTATATTGAAGAAATGTGCCCGTTCACTTGCCTCTCCACTGCAATTCATCTTCAACAAGTCACTCACTGACAACGTGTTGCCAACGAAATGGAAACACGCATCAATAACTCCAATATTTAAATCAGGATCGCGATCGAGTATCTCCAACTACCGAGGAATAGCTAAATTATCAACAATCGGAAAATTCTTCGAGTCAATTATCAACAAACGTATAACTGCGGAAATCTCGTCAAAAATCTCAATAAGCCAGCACGGATTTATGAAAAACAGATCAACATCTACTAACTTGTTCGAATTTGTCAACTTCGCTGTCGACGGCATCGAAAGAGGTAATCAAATCGACGTATTCTATGGTGACCTTCAAAAAGCGTTTGATAAACTACACCATCGCTCACTAATCGATAAACTGAAACAATTTGAACTAAATGCTGATCTCATAAAATGGATTTGGTCCTACTTAAGAGACAGAACGATGAATGTGACCATCGGCTCCGACACATCATCAACATTCACCGTAAATTCTGGTGTACCACAAGGAAGTCATTTAGGCCCAACTTTTTTCATCTAGTTCATCAACGATATGCCATCAAAAGTAAACGCAGAGATGCTTCTCATGTATCCCGACGACTCCAAAATAGTCACCACAGTGAACAGTTCCGAAGATGCCTATCGAATGCAAGGCTACATCAATCGACTTTATAATTGGTGTGCCGAAAATCGCCTTCCATTAAATGACAACAAATGTAAATTCATGTCATTCCATCGAAAACGTCAGCCGTTTCAAGCCAATTATGTCATGGGAGATAAAACGATCACAAGAGTAACTACATTCAAAGATCTCGGCGTCCATCTAGACACAAAACTATCGTTTACTCATCATATAGATACGACTATTGCCAAATCGTATGCCAGCTTTGGATTTTTGCGCCGCTTCTGTTCGAATATGCTTGATCCATATACACTCAAAAGCCTGTATTGGGCACTTGTCCGTTCCCATCTCGAGTATGCTTGCTTAGTCTGGCAACCGCACTATCAAGTGCATATCGACAGAATCGAGACAATTCAGAGAAAATTCACTCGCTTTGCTCTTCGTTACTTGGATTGGGATGATAACAGCAATCCCTGCCCAAAATACAAAACAAGATGCGATTTTATTGCAATCTCTTCACCGCCGTAGAATTAACATTTTCTTCCTTTACGATCTCATAAATGGATTCATAGACGCTCCAGAGCTCCGAAACAAAATCACGTTTAATCAGCCAAACAGGAATCTTCGCAGTAATCAACTTCTTCGAATTTCTTTACACTGCACGAACTACGCCTATAATGAGCCTCTGAATCGAATGTGCAGAATATACAACGACTTGGATGCTAACATTCAACAATAAACATCTCGTAATTCACTCCGCTTGCAAGTAAAATCGCTTCAAATGACTCTATGATTAATTTATTAATTTATTAATTAACTTGAATTTTTCAAAACGTATTTCTGATCATCTTTAATGTTAATCTGAGGTTGGGGCCTGGGGGTGCAATGGATTGATTTTTGTAATTATTATTCTAAACTAAAGGGTGATTTTTAAGTGGTTTTTTTTTGAAAATCGAAAAAAACGCAAAAAATTTCGAAAAGTGAATCAAATCTTTATTGAAATCGATAAATTGGTTCTTGCCATTTACTTTTTGAAAATAATTTCATGCAAATGTTGGCCGCGGCTACGGCGCAAATGGTCCATACGGGAAGTCCAATTTTGGCACACTCTCTCCAACATATCGGCCGGAATCCAACATATCGCCAATAACGCGTTCGATGTTGTCCTCCAAGTCGGCAATCGTTGCTGGCTTGTCCGCATAGACGAGAGACTTAACGTAGCCCCACAAAAAATAATCCAGGGGCGTTAAATCGCACGATCTGGCCGGCCAATGAACGGGGCCGAAACGAGAGATGAACTGTTCGCCGAACTTACGGCGCAGTTCGTCCATGGATGGACCCGCTGTGTGGCTGGAGGCGCAAGCGTTGCTCGTTTGTAAGTCTTTCCATCTTGAAATTGCAAAGCATACTGAGCATTTTTGACTGTGACAGACGTCAGTTGGAATTTGACATCTGTCAAAAAATTAAACGTCAAAAAGAAACCAGCTAAAAAATCACCCTTTATTATTATTGTATACTTTCATTCAGCCTGTTTTATCTTAGGCGGTGTATTTAAATGAATAAATAAATAAATAAATGAATAAATATGATATAATAGGATTGTTGGCATACCGTTGTTTAGTGGCAATGTGGATCCGACAATTTGATTGGTTTAACTGTCATATTGAACTCTCCCTACAACGCGTGTTCCATCTTCAGACAATGTAACGAACAAAGGCAATTTTCTTGTTTTCAGGTACTCGAAGAACTCATTGAAACTTGCAACACGTTCAACCAAATGAAATGCAGCTCCAATGTAGCGGTAAGTCGATTAAAGTGATGGCAATGCGCATGGCAAATTGCGCTGAATAGTGTCATATGCTAGTGGACCCGAAATCATTCGTAAATATGATGCAAATCCTTCTTTTTTACGAGATTTATTTATTTTTGTTGCTGAAATCAATTTGCTTAAGAGAAAGTTGGTGCGCCTTGCATTTGTGGATGCAGGTCAATCGATTGATCAATCGTCAAAGTGGTTTCAACCACTTTACTCTTCGAGTTTTTTCCGTGAAAGTGATTAAGACCATCTTTAATCCCCTTTGCATCAAAGAAGTGCTGCAACCACTATTTGGATTAGTTTCCTGTCACCTAACAAAAATTCAAATTCCTCAGGAAACATGTTAAAACTTTCTCCGAATGTATTCAGCATTTGTATTGTAATATATTAACTATTAATTAAAAGGCGTCCGTACTATTCAATGGTCTAGCGTAGAAGAAGGTTTTATTATATTCTTAGCACTGATTTACCAGGTACTTGCATATGAAACCGCTGTTGACATCTAGCGGTCAATAGCTGGTACTGTGTGATCTGTCAAACCATGTTGTTTGTGCTTATTAGTAAATATGACATCTGTCAACAATACTCCATATACAATATTTCAAGTTTCATACAACAATGTGTTTTTTTCGCTCTTGAAAAATGTCGGATTTTGTGCCTGAAAATAGTGAAATGCGGACAGCACTGCTTTTCTGCTTTCGTTTAAAGAAAACTGCTGCCGAATCTCATCGAATGCTTCTAGAAGCTTACGACGAGCATGCTTTAAGTGAAACACAGTGTAGAGAGTGGTTCAGACGATTCAAAAATGGCAATTTTGACCCGATAAATGAAGAAAGTGGTAGACCGCCGAGGAAGTTTGAAGACACTGCATTGCAGACATTGCTGGATAAGGACGATGCTCAGACGCCACCACATCTCGCAGAACAATTAAATGTGGACTCAGCAACTATTTCCAGACGTTTGAAAGCAATGGGAAAGATCCAGAAGGTCGGAAAATGGGTGCCACATGAACTGAATGAAAGGCAGCAGGAAAACCGAAAAACCACTTGTGAATTGCTGCTCGCAAGTGCTTGCAAGTGCTCGCAAGGTACAAAAGAAAGTCGTTTCTGCATTGGACTGTGCCTGGCGATGAAAAATGGATATATTTCGAGTATCCTAAGCGCAAGAGATCATGGGTAACACCAGGCGAACCAGCGACATCGACCGCAAGGCCAAATCGGCTCGGACGGAAGACAATGCTGTGTGTGCTTGTAACACTTTTTGTCGCAATTTTGTTGGAATGATCGTACGATAGCCCCACATGACACATCCTGACTCAACTGTTAATTCTAAATTTTTAGAACGATAAGGGACAAATTCGTCACCAACAAGTTTATCAACAGTTCCATTTTGAATGCAGTCAGACACTTTAGACAAAATTGCATCTCTTCTTGTGTAAATTGCTATGTCTTTATAGCTTAATTGCATTGGGTTTATAAAATTTACATAATTTATGTATGAAGCACCTTCATCTTGTGTACATATTTCATGTTGTGGAATACGTGACAGTGCATCAGCTGTGTTCATTGAACCTTTGACATATTCTATTGAATAATTGAATCCAGATAGAATGAATGCTCATCTCTGCATTCGTGCAGCTGCCATTATTGGTATTCCTTTGTGTTCACCAAATATGTGAATCAATGGTCTATGATCAGTCAAAAGTTTGAAGTAAATACCCAGTAAGTACTGTCTTAATTTCATAACACTATAAACAATAGCAAGTGCTTCCTTTTCTATTGTGCTGTAGTTCAATTCTGCTTTATTTAAAGCACGTGATACGTATGCAATCGGTCGTTTAGACCCGTCCTCAAATTTATGAGCTAAAACTCCAGCAACTGCTGTATTGCATGCATCGGTTGTCAATATTATCGGCAAATTCGAATTGAAATGAACTAATATTCGATCTGAACAGATTTCTGTTTTCATATAATCAAACACTTTTTGACATTCATCTGACCAAATGAACTTGACATCTTTTTGTAACAATTTGTACAATGGTGGCATAATTTGTGCAAAATTTGCAATAAATTTTGAATGATAATTTACCATTCCAATGAATGCTCTAAGCTCTGAGACATTTGTTGGTCTCGGTGCATTAATAACACTTTTAATGCGATCTTTATTCTTTGTCATTCCATTCTTATCAATGTCAAATCCTAAATACGAGATTTTCTCTTTAAAAAATTCACATTTATCGACGTTGAGTCGCATTCCAGCATTCTGAATTTTTAACAAAACTTGTTTCAGTGTGGATAAATGTTCTGCGTAATCTTTTCCAGTAACGACAATATCGTCCTGATAACAAAATACATTAGTGAATTCACTCAGCAAACCCTCCATTGTCTTTTGAAATATGGCGGCAGATGTTTTGAGGCCAAATGCTAAACGAGTCATACGAAAAATTCCTTTATGAGTGCTCCAAGTGCACAATTTCTGTGACTCTTCATCCAAAACTAATTGATTATATGCATTGAAAAGATCGAGTTTACTGAACAAAGTTCCACCTTGCATTGACGCGAAAATTTGATCAATACGTGGCAAGGGATACTTGAAATCGACTAAATATTTATTTAATGTCGTTTTATAATCACCGCATATTCTGATTTCACCAGATGGCTTTGGCAAAGGAACAAGTGGAGTGCCCCAATCAGAATTGTCAACTGGTATAAGTACACCAATTTCGACTAAATTGTCTATTTGTTTTCCTATGCGTTCACGCCATGCCAATGGTAACGGTCGTGCTTTGCAAAAAACTGGTATTGCATTTTTCTCAATTGGTAGTTTTACCGTAGTTACATTGCATTTGCCTAAGCCTGGCTTGAAAACTTCAGCAAATTCACTTTTTATCTGTGTAATAATTTCTTTACTTGAGTTAACAAAGTTAACATGTGAGTGTCGTGAAGACGATGACATAACCTCACTTTGTGTGGTTAGCACAAATCCGAAACTTCGTAAAAAATTTCTTCCCAATAATATTGGGCTTTTAGATTTGGTCACAACAAAATTTCCCTGATTCACTTGGCCATTGTAATTTACATTTACAGAGAACTCACCAATAATATCAATGGTTTCCCCACCATAGCCAGTGTACGGTATCACACCTGGTCGTAATTTGCTTCGATCGAAAAATTCGTCATAAATGTGAATCGGCATCAATGAGCACGGTGCACCAGTATCACAAATTACTTGGAACCCAATGTTGTTGATTTCAACGTTCAATGTGTATTGATTGCCAATGGAGAATACAGTGCGGTCCAAATCACCACCCACGTCAATGCTAAATATGGAATATAAATTGTCATTAGAAATTTCATTATTAACATTTGTGTAAATGAATTGAACTTTATGCTCGGAGCTTCTACAGATACTAGCCAAATGCCCGATTTTACCGCATGTGTGGCATTTGCTCCCTTTGTGAAGGCATTCTCTTGACTCATGATTCCTCCAACCGCAGTGTGTACATGTAACTTTCTTTTGTTGGCCATTACCGTTGATTTGCTTGTTGTTGTTGTTGCTCTTTTTGCCTTTGTTGCTGTTGTTGTTTTGCTTCACACGTGGTTTGATGTAATTTACTTCTGTGCTGGGCTTCTGCGCAATCTTTTGCTCTTGTAGCATGGCCTTTTTGAGTGCAGCATCCAATGACAAGCTTTCGTCTTCTTCACATAATTTTTCGTAAATTCTCTGTGGCAATTCAATGATAAATTTATCCAATGTGAAATTGTCCAAAACGGTGCCAAATTTACAATTCAATGCTAGCTTCTTAACACGTGTGAACCATGCAACTACCGTTTCACCTTCCATCATTTTTGCCGTATGGAAAATTTTCCGTTCGTGAAATACGATGATCGGCAGTGTAAAATGTTTTACCATGATGTCACACAATTCTTTATATGTTTTTGTGGACGGCAGCGACGGACTACAAATAGTATGTAACATTTCATATGCTTTTGTGCCGACTGTTTTCAATAAATTTGAAACTTTCAAATTTTCCTGATTTATTCCCACTTCGAGAAAATATAATTCCAGACGCTCATGCCATAATTTCCAATTGTCTTCAATATCAAACTCTGGCATCGATGTAGCTTGAACAATTTGTGTAACTTTTGTTTCACTCGTTGATGCATCTGGATTTGTCATTTTGTATGTTGTGTAGTATTTCAGTGAAATTGAGGTTAGTTAACTTACTCAATGTGTGCTTGCAGTTGTCGCCAATTTGTAATATATTAACTATTAATTAAAAGGCGTCCGTACTATTCAATGGTCTAGCGTAGAAGAAGTGATCGTGGAACATTATGAAACAAAAGTGTTGTCCGATCTACTTTACAATACTTATGCTGAATACTCAACATGTATTTTGCAAAGCATCGAAATATGCTGCTCAGCCAGCTGAC
Source organism: Obolodiplosis robiniae (assembly GCA_028476595.1). Classification (NCBI taxonomy): domain Eukaryota; kingdom Metazoa; phylum Arthropoda; class Insecta; order Diptera; family Cecidomyiidae; genus Obolodiplosis; species Obolodiplosis robiniae. The sequence goes on from CM052015.1 coordinate 44,501,549, forward strand.
TGAGAAAAGCTGAACTCATGCGTCACGGGCATACGTTAACACGCGGTTCTCTTTTTCGTTGCTTTGCGCTCGTATCCAAAATGCACGAGTAGTATACTCAAAGAAATAGAGGAACGCAGAAATAGGCTTTCATTTCTCCGCGCTACACTCGTGTATTCCACAACACATTCGACACATGACTTGATTCTTTGTATGACTTTTACAACGGACAACGTACCACACACGGACAAAAATGTCTCGGGGAATGGTTGAAATCGTTTTTTCTAAGTTCAAAACGCATAGAAAACTTATTCCGGGCGTTTTGAATATTTTGGACCGATCGCAATACTTTTACCACACACAGTGGTGTGTGCGGAAAAGTAAAAATGGGTCGATTCTTGGATTGCCTCAAAAGATGAGCAGTTGTTTCAAGCTGGTATCCTTAAATTGCCAGAAATAGTGAAAAAATAATGACTATCGATGGACAATATTTTGAATAACATATTCATTACTTATTTTCATGAAATAAAGTCATAATTTTGATTGAAAAACGATGTGCATTACTCCATACCTCCAATACATTACAGCGACCTTAAATCATACGACTTTATATCGAGGCCCTCCATTTATTCGCCTTTGATTTTTGAATTCGGCAATGAAATAGTTAACGTACTTTGAGATCGACTCAGCGTAAAACGTGTGACACAATTTGCAACTCTAATGCATATCTTCGGTGCGCATGTTCACAAGAATTTTATAGAAAATGTTGTAAAATATCTCATCTGTATTTGAACAACAGAAACTTGCTAGAGCATGAGATAAGTATTGTAATGGGACGCAAGATTGAAAATGCCACAAATCATATTTTCCATCATTTTTGAGACCCAGAACACGAGAAACATTATCAGAGCATTCACAGGGTATGATCTTGTTCAGTAATTGAAACCAAACCGGAACAAATATTTTGTTTTGCTCTTCCAACAAACCGGAGCAGTGGAACATTCTGAAAGGCTTTTAAATCGCCGAGATGGCGTATCATTGTATGCTTGCGATCATGTAAACCCAATGTGACCAACTACTTTTGACGAAATTTCGGTACATATTCCGGAATCTGGATTGAAATTTCGGAACAAAATGAAAATATTTTGTTCCGTTAATTTGTCAAATTATGTCGTTTTAATATTCAGTTAGAAGAAAAGAAAAAATATGCAAATACATATTAAACAAATAAGACTGGCACCTTCATTGGCATCGGTCCCTTTCGTCATTTTGAATCTAATATATTAATCTTCCGCCGAAATTTACTCAAGCAATCTGGGGTTTGATCTTAGCAATAGAAAGAATTCCAAGCAGGAAACTTCCAAGTTGTACTTGACGAACCTGAATCTGCACATCCGATACCAATTATTTCTGTGTTGATCGATTTCAATCTGTGGAATACATTATTTTCACCGCTGCGATTAAGTACCCCGAAATTTCTATTTTCATTTCCGCCGCAAAATTCAATTAATTTTCATCAAAGATTATAAGCGGCCAATGATTACTTTAGCAAATCGGATATGATTACGGACGTAGAGCCCTTTTCAGAGGAAATCTCAATGATGCAAACTTTTACGCCTTCAGTTTGATGAAAGTAGCGCACAAGAACGGGGACCTACATTACATTTCCATTATTGGAAGCATCGGTCAGTACGCTGACGAAATGAGTTTCTTCCAATTCGTTTTTCAGCTCATCCATCAAATACGGCGCAAACACATAAGTTACATGAGCTTCGCTTTTCGTACGCTCACAATGGAACTTCGACAGCTCAAAACAACCACGAATAATTTTGCGAGCACAATCGACTGAACGAAAACTATGATTTTCCTTAATCATATGGTAAGACCAAACACCTTCACAAGCTGCAGTTTTCACATCAAATGCACTCAAATCTGGAGTTTTGAAAAACGAAGTCATATCCTTGCTTTTCGGAACAGCTTGAACGGCATTTTTGTGTCGAGCTGATTTTAGGTGTGACTCGATGTCGCCTTTACCGATGTGAGCAACACAAAAATCGGCATGGCAAATATCGCAGCGAACATCACTATAAGTGTTGTTTTTTTTTTTTTTATAAATGTATGTATATTTTTCTTGCGAATCTGCATTGAAAACACAAGTACCACGGCGCTTAGGCATTTTTTTATTCGAGGAATATTTCGGGATGATTCCGAATCTCGGAATCTCGGGACTTGCCTTCAAATCTCGGAATGATACCGATTTTTTTGGTATAGTTGTTCACATTATGTTAACCATATCCGAACCGTTTTTGCGTTTACGGATCGGATGCAGGTGATACCAATTTGGATCCGATTCGAATCCGATTCGGCATCGATTGGATTTGGATAAAACCGTAATCTTCAACCGTAATTTTGCAGAGAACATTCAGGAAGGAAAAAGTTTTGTATTGATGTGCGTAGCCTTGCCTGATCATCATTCGATACGGAATTGATAGCTTAATCATTTTTGCCGCCAAAAACAGTTGACTGATTAAATCGGCCTCTGGTACACCAAATTTATTCAGAACAGATCAAGACTAATGTTCGTTGATTCTATAGCCCGTCGAAACAGCGTATCTTGTTCACAATGTTAATCATTTCCATTCCTGATTAAGATTATCTGCGAGTAGAACCGAATATTATTCACTAGTGATTAAGATTCCGTAAAAGATTTGAATATTCATCACCACACCTTAATCATGATTCAGATCGAAAGTTAATCATTGATTCAAATCAAATCTCAATCATTGATTAAGATTCCATCTTGATCATGAGTAAGACTTTAACATAATCATGAGCAGGGCAGAAAAAAATATTTATTTAAATAAAAAACATTTATTTGAATATTTTGGCCACTCTTGCCGATAAATAAATATTTTGGAATTTTTCGATTTTGTCTCTAAAATAATTTTTTTTGTTCAATTATGTTGTATGTAAGCAACATGAAATAATGGGAACGGAAATGTTTATATTTGAAAAAAAATGTGAATTTCTGTTTACAGTATAAACTTCTGTGATTCGTAACCAAATAACTCATAAGCTGAGTTTAATTCAATTATGCTCGCTTCTAACGCAAACAGAGCTCTTATTCTGCGTATTTATGTGAACGGTCCATAGCAAAAATATAGATTCAAAAATTTTCACCTTAGAACATGGATGCTGAGCAACGGTATGTGGTGAACTTTGTGCTTGGTGTATTGGGCGCAGAGGCTGAACGTGGACGTTGTTATTTGTTTGCTGCTGAAGTTCTTGAATCTGTAAACAACAGTACGATTGCCACATTTTTCGACAAGTGCATAATGGAAATGGGTATGTTAAAAATTCTATTATTTTTAAAATACAAAATGACTGTATGTTGTGTGATTTGCAGGTGTCAACAGAAGCAAAGTTCTGCTTTGTTTGACTGATGCAGCAGGATACATGACTTGTGCAATGAATGCATTGTCCGTACTTTACCCGAAGATGATTCATTTCACGTGTGCTGCGCATGGTCTACATCGTGTGGCAGAATTTGTTCGAGAAGAGCACAAAAACGTCAACAAACTGATTTCAAACATGAAGAAAATTTCAACAAAGTTAAATTAAATTACAATTTAATGAAAATTCAAATATTAATTTAGTTTTTGTTTTCATCTTTTCAGTCACCAGCTCGTAAACACAAATTCCAGACAATGTACGCAGATTTACAACTTACACCACAGCCGATAGTAACACGATGGGGAACTTGGATCGCAGCTGCCATTTATTATGCCGAAAACTATGATCAAATCAAAGAATTTTTGGCTCAGCTCGATGAAGATGAAGCAAACTCAATTGAAAAGGCTAAAGCAACGTTTGAAATGCCAAATTTGAGAGAGGAGCTGGCATTCATCAAATGCTATTTTGCTCCCATTGTCACAAGCATCAACAAACTACAAGCACAAGGTACTCCACTTGCTGAAGCCCTTGAATCGTTTGTATCGGTGCGTGCAAATTTGGTGATGTTGGAGGAAAGACCGGAATTCACTGCTAAATTCGATCGAGTTGTTTCCCGCAATAAAAGTTTTTTTACACTTAAAAAATTTAGTACAATTTTAACAACAGGAAAAGCAACACGAGAAGATAACTTTATCAAAGGTTTAACACCTGACGAATTGAATGCTTACAAATTGGCTCCAATTACTTCATGTGACGTCGAACGGAAATTTTCAATGTATAACAATGTGTTGCAGGATAACCGACGATCATTCTTGTTTGATAACTTGAAAAAACACGTTGTAATCCATTGCAACGATTTTGATTGAGACATTTGTGATAATATAATCATTTCATTAAGTACAGCGTCTATCAATAACTCTATTACTATCGATATAAAGAAAAATATTATGTTTTACGTTCCAATTTTCTTGAATAAATAATCTCAATTTTTTCGTAACTTTATTTTAAATATTTTGAAGATTTTTCATAAATATTATCGTAAATATTTTTGGGTTTTTACGCACATGAATAAATAAATATTTTAGTGGTTTTTCGTAAATATTTTTTTTCTGCTCTGATCATGAGTAAGATCCAATCTTAATCGCGAATAAAATCCAATTTCAATTATGACTGAAATTCGAATTGGATCTTACTCATGATTGAGATCGAATCTTAAAAAAATTATTAAGATTTGATCCTAATCTTCAAAAAAATAAAAATTTGGGAGCAAGGTGAGAATATTAATCATTGACTAAGATTCGATTTTATTCATGATTAAGATTTTGGTGATTAAGACTCCGGCTATAGTTGATTCCACAAAAAGAGTCAGGTAATATTTTGAGATCGTCATTCAAATCAGTTTATTTCATCATCGGAATCTTTTTCATATTTGTCATTTTGCATTATGTAACTGTTAACGGTTCGGATTTGGAAATAATTACTTCCAACGGCTCGGTAACGGTTGTTGTAAATCGGTTTAATTGATTAATTTGTATGCCGCTGAAGTGCACAAATATGTTTACACACATATATAAGGGTATAAGTGTATTTTGATAAGAAAGAAAGAGCCGGAAATGTATGCAAATCGAATTCGGTGGGTGTGTCAAGCTAACGGTCAATGAAAAGAAATTCATCGCATCATTGTGGAAGGCGTAAAGTTGAGAAATGTAGAATGAGAATACAAAGAAAGAGGTAAAAACATTTTGTGAGGTCATCGTTCGTTATGGTATTAAATAAAAGTTATTTGTTCAGTTTATTTGAAGTGTAAATTTTTTCGAATGCATTTCAGAACGAATATTTTTTTCATTTGAGAATGAAATCATTCTTTTTAGTTATTGGCAAAGCAGTAAATAGTTTAAGTTCTGAATCATTCTGTGTATGCTGAATATGTACGTTTTCGCAATTTATGTACACCACAAGATGGTGAATATTGAGTGATTCTATTGTTTGAATTTATATTTTATTATGAACAATTTATGATTGACCGTCAGTTCGACGAACTCACCGACTCCTCTGTGAAAATGGTTAATGCACTACAAGCTGGACCAACAGCTGGGTACGCTGAGATAGTGACTGCCGAAGAATAATTGCGAATAACCGGCATTAATTTTGAATTAGTTCGGTTTGTCATTTTCGCAAATATGACAGACGCAGAAATTAGCTGTAAACGAATTTGGTTTATTAAATATTATTTTTTACTTAATTCGGGAGTGTTTCCTTGATGGTTTTATGGAGCGAGACAGAAATATTTTCGATTAATTCGACCTAATTCTTCTCCACGTCAATAAATTTAATGATAGAATATCTTGAATATTTCATAAGTGATGAGAAACAATATGGTTTCCTGGACATTTTCTTTTTTTTTCATTCTTGGGAAAACAATTTCCCATTTCGTGCAAATGACTTCCCATCCCCCGCATCCTTTGCGATTCGGGCGAGTCTTGAGTCTCGTGTCTACCCCATAGCAAAAGCGCCTCTCAAATTCGATGTTCCAATATTCAAAGCAGTCGGCAACTGTGGAGCTTCGTGATCTCCCCTCGATCGAGGCACATTGTTTCAATTGAAGAGGTTTTTAAGGTAGCATTCCCTGCTTTAATAAAAATTATTAAATTTAAACTTTTTTATGGCGACGTATAAAGAATGACCAAATATATCAAAGCCAATCTTAAAACCCGGCAATATTTTAGCGAATAAATTTCAAGTCTATAGGGGTGATTTGTTCATATTTTGATTTGCTCTCTAATTATGAGCCAACTGCGAAAATGAACTTTATTTCATAGGAATGCTCCAAAGTAAAAGTACATCTTTATTTAGCTCCACGTATTTATGTGGCGCTTCGATGAGTTTTCTTCTTGAGTTTCGCTTTTACTAGCAGCAGAATGAAGATGTACTTATATTCTATGACATTCATATATAAATAGAGTCCTAGGTCATAATTAGGAACACTCAAGGATGTCGGTCAAAATTTGAACAATTGTCCTCACGCTCATTCTAATCGATACTTTTGTTACGGTCATGATTTCTGTTATATATTTTGTTGTGAAGAATGATGTGTTCTAAAAATACAATCCGATTTAAACTGAAATGCGCGAAAGTATGTTTTACGTATGTAATTCCTTTTTTTCTGACAAACGATATCTCAACTGACATAAGTTCCAAAAAACTTCTAAATCTCTAGAAAAACGAACCACGCAAATGTTATTAACATATATTTGAATTTCAAATTTGTGTTTGAGAAAATGGAAACACATCTCGTGTGGGTCCTTAAAAATAGTATAAATAGAATAATTGACACATCAAAAATAGTATTCCTTGCTTGATAAAGCAATTTGCACATGCTGAGCAAAATGCAAGTTTTGAAAGCTATCATTTTTATATGCAGCGTAAGTGAGAAATATTGGATAAGAATTCATTCGTAGAAGCTATAAGCAGCACATACACACAAATTTTGTTGTTTTTTCCACCGTGTATTGATGACAATTTTCAAAATCTTGATGATGCTCGCATCGGTCCGCATTGTTTTAGTTTGACATTTCACACGCAATTTGAAAACAATTTATTCACAGTGTTTTTCTTCAATCAGGTTCATTTGGCTGTGTCTCAAGTTCAGGGTCCGGATAAAGGATCGTTTTTCGATTTCGCATGTATACAATGGAAAACAATGCAATCTCTCAAGGATTGGCGTAATAAGTTACAAATTGCTCAAACAAACCTCAGGGAATTATTTGACGCTGCACCTGATAAATACAACTCAAATATAAGAGCTGATATTGAACGTGCCGCCGAAGACTTGGTAATTGTAGATTCCGCTATTGAAAACCTTGATTTATTAAAAGTAGATTGGGCAAAATGTTGCAAGAAATTCTTGGAGGAACATAAGGAAAATAGGAATATTGCTGTTCAACCATATAAAGACAGCGTTCAAAATATATTTGAAAATTTCTTCAAATATTTGAACGATATATGGAATATATTAAATGTAAATGTACGAAAATTTGAAAAAATCGTCGTTCATAAAAGAATACCGTACAAAAAGTCGTATCCATATTCATGGTCATCGGATGTTCACAAAATAGCAGAAGGACGTGATGCTTTAGCCCAGCTGAACGGAAATAACGTCGAAGCACAATGCGATGAGGAGTTTCAAAAATATAAAAATGCTGTCCTGGGATCATTCCTGCAAACGTCAACTTCTTCGATGACTCAAAAAAGACTCAGGATAGATTAGTTCGTAAAATTTGAGCGGAGAATTGAACGTTGTTCATTTTTGCGTTTTGCGAACTTGATTTCTATTTGCCGAATGTAATAATGTCGCAGGTTCTAGAATGTAATTTATATAAATTTATACTCAATCAAATAAAATACCTCTTGCCGAGGTTAACTCTCGTTTCGCAAGCGAAAACCAAACAACAATTTTTTCGTTTCCGGTGTCCAGAGAAGCTGCCACACATTCGCGTACATTTCATGTATTCAGAACAAACCGTATACATATACGATAACTTATCCTCCCGTTCAATCAGCAATCGATCTGAGTCAATTCTTCGACTTCGATTCCCACAACGTTCGTCCAGGAACACCAACCGGATCTTCAATCATGTGGAGTATTTAAATGTCTTCTGCCATACACAGGGCCTAATTTCAAAAAACTTCAAGAAATATAATTCTCCAAATATCTCACCAATGTAAAGCATAGAAAGAGATGAATATAGAAAAGAAAAGAAAAATGTGTAAATTATACATGAACAATTCTCGTGAATCATTGTGGCAGATACAGAGCATTACCGCACGATAATCGATATATCGTACGATATTGGCATCAGCACAGCGGCATCGTACTATTTTACAATATTATTATGATATTGCACTGCGACACACAGCGCTCTCGTTGCTCTGTCATGCGTACACTAACAACTTTGCATCATACAATGCGAATTTATATGAAATGTTCCGTTTATTTGAATTTGCCTTACATGTTCATAATGTTCGAATCTAAATATAAAAAAATTCCATATTTCGAATGTATATACATTCTAATGACTGAAAGAAAAACAAATAGTATGAATGAACCGATCTTTTACTCATGACATTCCGGAATAGTACGAATTTTAACTAGAACGATGATTGCTGCTGGGCACGTGTGCATGTCTTTAGAATTGCGAATAAATCCTCATAATTAACATCATAAAAGATATCTTTATTTAAGTGAATTAAAAGAATGTCTTCCAATCTTTGAGCAGTGAGACCAGTTCGACGTTTGGTTAATATGAAGTCCAAACTGGAAAAGTCGCGTTCAATCTGTACCTCCGTTGGAGGCACACTAAAAGCACACTGTTTTGGTTGCAATTGTTCTGGTTGAAATAGATCATTAAGCAATTCAATATCAGCACATTCCGACTCACTGTGCGTGGTCATGTTTTGTTGATTTGTGCCACTTCGCTACATATGCTTCATTAGCCACTTCTTCGTCAAATTCAACGCTTTCATTTGAAACAGCACTGGTTTCAATAAGGTTCGAGCAAGTACCTTTGCGAATCGAATTTATACGACGCCAAATATCCAACAGAACATTTTTGGCTTGACTGTTTTTTTCCGGCAAGGTAGAAGGCCGCTGCCATAATCGGATTTTTGAAAATGTTTTCATTTCGAATTTTCAGCGCTGTGAACAATTGTTTTCTGTCCTGTATTGCTAGTTGAGAAAAACGCTACAAACGTAAAAGGCGCTCGCATAACGTGTAAACGTCAAACAATCATGATTCCTACCTTTGATTCATCTCATAATTTTATTTATTTTCGGTTAGCATCCAGTTCGAAAATGTAGATTAAGTAAACAAATGTTCGTGGTTGTTTTCACTATAATAAAGAATTTTACAAGAATCAATACAATTTAGTGTGCGTTCGTTTCTTCTTTATTGTTGTTTCGTCACCGAAAATCAGTACATGTGTTTATGATAAGTACATATGGCATTTTCTCTTTTTATTTATGTTTTGGTTTGATAACTCTTCCTCTCTTGCTTCGCATATTCTGAAATTGGACGCGACACAATCGATCGCTGCTAACTGTTTGTCATTCAACGCGCAAGAGCCAACAAACTGAAGACTTCCTCACCACGACACATTTATCATTTTTTTCAAAGCAAGCGGACGATGCTTTGTATCTTCTCCTATGTAAAGGGGTAGTGAATGTCGTTGGACCGCGCCATCTCTACCTAAACGATTGTACTAAACGCTTCAACATTTCACGTCTTCCCCGCCTTCCCCTTCTTCAAACAGCGAGTTTGACAGGCTCTGCATCTTTGCTTTCATTGTCTGAAGAAGGGGAAAAAGTGTTTACCATCCATAGACGAATGGTACAGAGGGCGCTGCTGTCAAGCTAAGCGTCAAAATTCAATTTTGCATCGTCCGCTTCTTTCGAAGTATAGCTCTATGAACGGACTTTCTTCATCAATTTGTTTTTTCGATTCATAATTTTTCAAAGTAATTCCATTCAAATCAGAAAGTTTGAGCTATTTTTTCATCGTGATGACAGTATTTGATTCATTGTTCATTGTGGCGATGTTCCATTTCGATGAGAGAGGTCTAATATGGCAAGTGAATCTGGATCATTTAAATCTGTTTTTGTGACTAATTGAAATTTTTCAGCCGTTTCGAATGCCAGCAATTTAAAATGTTCAACATCTCGTACATTTTCATCTTATGTCGGTAGTTCAAACAAATCCGTTGCAATATTCTTCGTTCCAAATCGAGGATACGTAAATTGTGTTGATGTCATTTGGATGATTCAATTTTGCATTCCAATTTTGCTGATACACACTAAAAAATTTATAATTGGAAACTAGATGGCGTGACGCATAGAAAGTGGATTCATATGTCATATTCGAATTTTTATACGAATTCTCATATAATATACGTCTGTCATATAAATATAGTACTAATTGCTCGTTGAATGACATGTTTGTTTCCTTTTTAAGCATTTCAAATCTGTCAACGGAATTATTATTTGCACTTCAACTATTTAAAAATAAAAACATCGTGAAATATGAGTCGCCATATACATATAAATTATTCAGTTCTGTGTTCGAAAGGGGTCGCTGCTTCATGTTTAATATCACAAAAGCATTTTTCTCGGCCAAAAAATCCTCCAACTCCTTGAAAAAGAGGGAATAAACGTTTCAGAGAACATATAAACAATTTTATGCATTGATATGAATCACTCACTTTGACTGTTACGACGGCAAGACCTTGGTCGGCTTCCAAAATTTTAATTTCAACGACAAATACCGCTGAATTTTGATAAAATTCAACGATTTCCGAAAATTTTTCTTCCGGAATTATTGAACCAGTACTGTCGATCAATTGTATTTTGATTTTATGTGCCGCAATTTTGAAAACTTTTCTACCTAAAATGTCAACAAAAAACATTAACACAATTATAATATGGAACTATAAATACAATGCGAAAACATTTAACACTCACTCTCGTTTAGAAATTCATCCAAAGTCAACTCGTTCAAGAACACATATTTAGTTTGATGATTATTAGTATCGTGCATGCAAAAATTTCTTTTTGGTATTGCGGTTCTCGTCGGACATTTTCACATGTTATTTTCTAATCGCTTTGAAAAAATAAATCAAGCGGACCGGCGTTTCATAACAAATCATATACGAAGTACTAAATTATACAATCAAATTATATGACAGTTCGTTCTAAAACTCAAATGGTCGTATCAATCCATTTTCTATGTGTCACGCCATCTAGTTTTGAAGTGCAAAATTTTGAGTGTGTACGGCTGAGCACTTCTTTAACACTACAATTCGCGACTTTAGAATAGGTTGAAGTAAACGATCTCAATTTTCGGAATATGCTTTCACATTGCTGACTGCCCAGTATGTGCGGAAGAAACAAATCAGGCCGATTTATTTCACGTGAATATAAAAATATCAGAATCATGCTGTGAGCATTAATCTCATAACAAGAATAACAATGCTCTTCGTACCGATGTGTGGCAAATCCTGAACATAGAAAGTACTTTCCTCCGTGGTAAAACGCCAACAAAACCAGTTGGCTGCAATTGAATTCTATTCATGGCCCAATTTTGTCAATTTCCTCATCGCTGAGTTATATTTTGGGTCTGAATCCGAAGAAGTATTCAACACATGAATATTTAGACGAGCAAGCTCACGCGTTAAATGTTGCAAACGATTTGACACATCTTGTGACTGGGACCTCCGTCATTGGCTGTGCCATAACAACATTTATATTAGATGATATAATAGGATTGTTGGCATACCGTTGTTGAGTGGCAATGTGGATCCGACAATTTGATTGGTTTAACTGTCATATTGAACTCTCCCTACAACGCGTGTTCCATCTTCAGACAATGTAACGAACAAAGGCAATTTTCTTGTTTTCAGGTACTCGAAGAACTCATTGAAACTTGCAACACGTTCAACCAAATGAAATGCAGCTCCAATGTAGCGGTAAGTCGATTAAAGTGATGGCAATGCGCATGGCAAATTGCGCTGAATAGTGTCATATGCTAGTGGACCCGAAATCATTCGTAAATATGATGCAAATCCTTCTTTTTTACGAGATTTATTTATTTTTGTTGCTGAAATCAATTTGCTTAAGAGAAAGTTGGTGCGCCTTGCATTTGTGGATGCAGGTCAATCGATTGATCAATCGTCAATGTGGTTTCAACCACTTTACTCTTCGAGTTTTTTCCGTGAAAGTGATTAAGACCATCTTTAATCCCCTTTGCATCAAAGAAGTGCTGCAACCACTATTTGGATTAGTTTCCTGTCACCTGACAAAAATTCAAATTCCTCAGGAAACATGTTAAAACTTTCTCCGAATGTATTCAGCATTTGTATTTTGCAAAGCATCGAAATATGCTGCTCAGCCAGCTGATTGAGAAACGCGGCTCGAGCTGAGAAAAGCTGAACTCATGCGTCACGGGCATACGTTAACACGCGGTTCTCTTTTTCGTTGCTTTGCGCTCGTATCCGAAATGCACGAGTAGTATACTCAAAGAAAAAGAGGAACGCAGAAATAGGCTTTCATTTCTCCGCGCTACACTCGTGTATTCCACAACACATTCGACACATGACTTGATTTTTTGTATGACTTTTACAACGGACAACGTACCACACACGGACAAAAATGTCTCGGGGAATGGTTGAAATCGTTTTTTCTAAGTTCAAAACGCATAGAAAACTTATTCCGGGCGTTTTGAATATTTTGGACCGATCGCAATACTTTTACCACACACAGTGGTGTGTGCGGAAAAGTAAAAATGGGTCGATTCTTGGATTGCCTCAAAAGATGAGCAGTTGTTTCAAGCTGGTATCCTTAAATTGCCAGAAATAGTGAAAAAATAATGACTATCGATGGACAATATTTTGAATAACATATTCATTACTTATTTTCATGAAATAAAGTCATAATTTTGATTGAAAAACGATGTGCATTACTCCATACCTCCAATACATTACAGCGACCTTAAATCATACGACTTTATATCGAGGCCCTCCATTTATTCGCCTTTCATTTTTGAATTCGGCAATGAAATAGTTAACGTACTTTGAGATCGACTCAGCGTAAAACGTGTGACACAATTTGCAACTCTAATGCATATCTTCGGTGCGCATGTTCACAAGAATTTTATAGAAAATGTTGTAAAATATCTCATCTGTATTTGAACAACAGAAACTTGCTAGAGCATGAGATAAGTATTGTAATGGGACGCAAGATTGAAAATGCCACAAATCATATTTTCCATCATTTTTGAGACCCAGAACACGAGAAACATTATCAGAGCATTCACAGGGTATGATCTTGTTCAGTAATTGAAACCAAACCGGAACAAATATTTTGTTTTGCTCTTCCAACAAACCGGAGCAGTGGAACATTCTGAAAGGCTTTTAAATCGCCGAGATGGCGTATCATTGTATGCTTGCGATCATGTAAACCCAATGTGACCAACTACTTTTGACGAAATTTCGGTACATATTCCGGAATCTGGATTGAAATTTCGGAACAAAATGAAAATATTTTGTTCCGTTAATTTGTCAAATTATGTCGTTTTAATATTCAGTTAGAAGAAAAGAAAAAATATGCAAATACATATTAAACAAATAAGACTGGCACCTTCATTGGCATCGGTCCCTTTCGTCATTTTGAATCTAATATATTAATCTTCCGCCGAAATTTACTCAAGCAATCTGGGGTTTGATCTTAGCAATAGAAAGAATTCCAAGCAGGAAACTTCCAAGTTGTACTTGACGAACCTGAATCTGCACATCCGATACCAATTATTTCTGTGTTGATCGATTTCAATCTGTGGAATACATTATTTTCACCGCCGCGATTAAGTCCCCCGAAATTTGTATTTTCATTTCCGCCGCAAAATCCAATTAATTTTCATCCAAGATTATAAGCGGCCAATGATTACTTTAGCAAATCGGATATGATTACGGACGTAGAGCCCTTTTCAGAGGAAATCTCAATGATGCAAACTTTTACGCCTTCAGTTTGATGAAAGTAGCGCACAAGAACGGGGACCTACATTACATTTCCATTATTGGAAGCATCGGTCAGTACGCTGACGAAATGAGTTTCTTCCAATTCGTTTTTCAGCTCATCCATCAAATACGGCGCAAACACATAAGTTACATGAGCTTCGCTTTTCGTACGCTCACAATGGAACTTCGACAGCTCAAAACAACCACGAATAATTTTGCGAGCACAATCGACTGAACGAAAACTATGATTTTCCTTAATCATATGGTAAGACCAAACACCTTCACAAGCTGCAGTTTTCACATCAAATGCACTCAAATCTGGAGTTTTGAAAAACGAAGTCATATCCTTGCTTTTCGGAACAGCTTGAACGGCATTTTTGTGTCGAGCTGATTTTAGGTGTGACTCGATGTCGCCTTTACCGATGTGAGCAACACAAAAATCGGCATGGCAAATATCGCAGCGAACATCACTATAAGTGTTGTTTTTTTTTTTTTTATAAATGTATGTATATTTTTCTTGCGAATCTGCATTGAAAACACAAGTACCACGGCGCTTAGGCATTTTTTTATTCGAGGAATATTTCGGGATGATTCCGAATCTCGGAATCTCGGGACTTGCCTTCAAATCTCGGAATGATACCGATTTTTTTGGTATAGTTGTTCACATTATGTTAACCATATCCGAACCGTTTTTGCGTTTACGGATCGGATGCAGGTGATACCAATTTGGATCCGATTCGAATCCGATTCGGCACCGATTGGATTTGGATAAAACCGTAATTTTGCAGAGAACATTCAGGAAGGAAATAGTTTTGTATTGATGTGCGTAGCCTTGCCTGATCATCATTCGATACGGAATTGATAGCTTAATCATTTTTGCCGCCGAAAACAGTTGACTGATTAAATCGGCCTCTGGTACACCAAATTTATTCAGAACAGATCAAGACTAATGTTCGTTGATTCTATAGCCCGTCGAAACAGCGTATCTTGTTCACAATGTTAATCATTTCCATTCCTGATTAAGATTATCTGCGAGTAGAACCGAATATTATTCACTAGTGATTAAGATTCCGTAAAAGATTTGAATATTCATCACCACACCTTAATCATGATTCAGATCGAAAGTTAATCATTGATTCAAATCAAATCTCAATCATTGATTAAGATTCCATCTTGATCATGAGTAAGACTTTAACATAATCATGAGCAGGGCAGAAAAAAATATTTATTTAAATGAAAAACATTTATTTGAATATTTTGGCCACTCTTGCCGATAAATAAATATTTTGGAATTTTTCGATTTTGTCTCTAAAATCATTTTTTTTGTTCAATTATGTTCAAAATCTATTTTTGAAGTCGACAAATGATTGAATTTCATGATTTGTAAGCAACATGAAATAATGGGAACGGAAATGTTTATATTTGAAAAAAAATGTGAATTTCTGTTTACAGTATAAACTTCTGTGATTCGTAACCAAATAACTCATAAGCTGAGTTTAATTCAATTATGCTCGCTTCTAACGCAAACAGAGCTCTTATTCTGCGTATTTATGTGAACGGTCCATAGCAAAAATATAGATTCAAAAATTTTCACCTTAGAACATGGATGCTGAGCAACGGTATGTGGTGAACTTTGTGTTTGGTGTATTGGGCGCAGAGGCTGAACGTGGACGTTGTTATTTGTTTGCTGCTGAAGTTCTTGAATCTGTAAACAACAGTACGATTGCCACATTTTTCGACAAGTGCATAATGGAAATGGGTATGTTAAAAATTCTATTATTTTTAAAATACAAAATGACTGTATGTTGTGTGATTTGCAGGTGTCAACAGAAGCAAAGTTCTGCTTTGTTTGACTGATGCAGCAGGATACATGACTTGTGCAATGAATGCATTGTCCGTACTTTACCCGAAGATGATTCATTTCACGTGTGCTGCGCATGGTCTACATCGTGTGGCAGAATTTGTTCGAGAAGAGCACAAAAACGTCAACAAACTGATTTCAAACATGAAGAAAATTTCAACAAAGTTAAATTAAATTACAATTTAATGAAAATTCAAATATTAATTTAGTTTTTGTTTTCATCTTTTCAGTCACCAGCTCGTAAACACAAATTCCAGACAATGTACGCAGATTTACAACTTACACCACAGCCGATAGTAACACGATGGGGAACTTGGATCGCAGCTGCCATTTATTATGCCGAAAACTATGATCAAATCAAAGAATTTTTGGCTCAGCTCGATGAAGATGAAGCAAACTCAATTGAAAAGGCTAAAGCAACGTTTGAAATGCCAAATTTGAGAGAGGAGCTGGCATTCATCAAATGCAATTTTGCTCCCATTGTCACAAGCATCAACAAACTACAAGCACAAGGTACTCCACTTGCTGAAGCCCTTGAATCGTTTGAATCGGTGCGTGCAAATTTGGTGATGTTGGAGGAAAGACCGGAATTCACTGCTAAATTCGATCGAGTTGTTTCCCGCAATAAAAGTTTTTTTACACTTAAAAAATTTAGTACAATTTTAACAACAGGAAAAGCAACACGAGAAGATAACTTTATCAAAGGTTTAACACCTGACGAATTGAATGCTTACAAATTGGCTCCAATTACTTCATGTGACGTCGAACGGAAATTTTCAATGTATAACAATGTGTTGCAGGATAACCGACGATCATTCTTGTTTGATAACTTGAAAAAACACGTTGTAATCCATTGCAACGATTTTGATTGAGACATTTGTGATAATATAATCATTTCATTAAGTACAGCGTCTATCAATAACTCTATTACTATCGATATAAAGAAAAATATTATGTTTTACGTTCCAATTTTCTTGAATAAATAATCTCAATTTTTTCGTAACTTTATTTTAAATATTTTGAAGATTTTTCATAAATATTATCGTAAATATTTTTGGGTTTTTACGCACATGAATAAATAAATATTTTAGTGGTTTTTCGTAAATATTTTTTTTCTGCTCTGATCATGAGTAAGATCCAATCTTAATCGCGAATAAAATCCAATTTCAATTATGACTGAAATTCGAATTGGATCTTACTCATGATTGAGATCGAATCTTAAAAAAATTATTAAGATTTGATCCTAATCTTCAAAAAAATAAAAATTTGGGAGCAAGGTGAGAATATTAATCATTGACTAAGATTCGATTTTATTCATGATTAAGATTTTGGTGATTAAGACTCCGGCTATAGTTGATTCCACAAAAAGAGTCAGGTAATATTTTGAGATCGTCATTCAAATCAGTTTATTTCATCATCGGAATCTTTTTCATATTTGTCATTTTGCATTATGTAACTGTTAACGGTTCGGATTTGGAAATAATTACTTCCAACGGCTCGGTAACGGTTGTTGTAAATCGGTTTAATTGATTAATTTGTATGCCGCTGAAGTGCACAAATATGTTTACACACATATATAAGGGTATAAGTGTATTTTGATAAGAAAGAAAGAGCCGGAAATGTATGCAAATCGAATTCGGTGGGTGTGTCAAGCTAACGGTCAATGAAAAGAAATTCATCGCATCATTGTGGAAGGCGTAAAGTTGAGAAATGTAGAATGAGAATACAAAGAAAGAGGTAAAAACATTTTGTGAGGTCATCGTTCGTTATGGTATTAAATAAAAGTTATTTGTTCAGTTTATTTGAAGTGTAAATTTTTTCGAATGCATTTCAGAACGAATATTTTTTTCATTTGAGAATGAAATCATTCTTTTTAGTTATTGGCAAAGCAGTAAATAGTTTAAGTTCTGAATCATTCTGTGTATGCTGAATATGTACGTTTTCGCAATTTATGTACACCACAAGATGGTGAATATTGAGTGATTCTATTGTTTGAATTTATATTTTATTATGAACAATTTATGATTGACCGTCAGTTCGACGAACTCACCGACTCCTCTGTGAAAATGGTTAATGCACTACAAGCTGGACCAACAGCTGGGTACGCTGAGATAGTGACTGCCGAAGAATAATTGCGAATAACCGGCATTAATTTTGAATTAGTTCGGTTTGTCATTTTCGCAAATATGACAGACGCAGAAATTAGCTGTAAACGAATTTGGTTTATTAAATATTATTTTTTACTTAATTCGGGAGTGTTTCCTTGATGGTTTTATGGAGCGAGACAGAAATATTTTCGATTAATTCGACCTAATTCTTCTCCACGTCAATAAATTTAATGATAGAATATCTTGAATATTTCATAAGTGATGAGAAACAATATGGTTTCCTGGACATTTTCTTTTTTTTTCATTCTTGGGAAAACAATTTCCCATTTCGTGCAAATGACTTCCCATCCCCCGCATCCTTTGCGATTCGGGCGAGTCTTGAGTCTCGTGTCTACCCCATAGCAAAAGCGCCTCTCAAATTCGATGTTCCAATATTCAAAGCAGTCGGCAACTGTGGAGCTTCGTGATCTCCCCTCGATCGAGGCACATTGTTTCAATTGAAGAGGTTTTTAAGGTAGCATTCCCTGCTTTAATAAAAATTATTAAATTTAAACTTTTTTATGGCGACGTATAAAGAATGACCAAATATATCAAAGCCAATCTTAAAACCCGGCAATATTTTAGCGAATAAATTTCAAGTCTATAGGGGTGATTTGTTCATATTTTGATTTGCTCTCTAATTATGAGCCAACTGCGAAAATGAACTTTATTTCATAGGAATGCTCCAAAGTAAAAGTACATCTTTATTTAGCTCCACGTATTTATGTGGCGCTTCGATGAGTTTTCTTCTTGAGTTTCGCTTTTACTAGCAGCAGAATGAAGATGTACTTATATTCTATGACATTCATATATAAATAGAGTCCTAGGTCATAATTAGGAACACTCAAGGATGTCGGTCAAAATTTGAACAATTGTCCTCACGCTCATTCTAATCGATACTTTTGTTACGGTCATGATTTCTGTTATATATTTTGTTGTGAAGAATGATGTGTTCTAAAAATACAATCCGATTTAAACTGAAATGCGCGAAAGTATGTTTTACGTATGTAATTCCTTTTTTTCTGACAAACGATATCTCAACTGACATAAGTTCCAAAAAACTTCTAAATCTCTAGAAAAACGAACCACGCAAATGTTATTAACATATATTTGAATTTCAAATTTGTGTTTGAGAAAATGGAAACACATCTCGTGTGGGTCCTTAAAAATAGTATAAATAGAATAATTGACACATCAAAAATAGTATTCCTTGCTTGATAAAGCAATTTGCACATGCTGAGCAAAATGCAAGTTTTGAAAGCTATCATTTTTATATGCAGCGTAAGTGAGAAATATTGGATAAGAATTCATTCGTAGAAGCTATAAGCAGCACATACACACAAATTTTGTTGTTTTTTCCACCGTGTATTGATGACAATTTTCAAAATCTTGATGATGCTCGCATCGGTCCGCATTGTTTTAGTTTGACATTTCACACGCAATTTGAAAACAATTTATTCACAGTGTTTTTCTTCAATCAGGTTCATTTGGCTGTGTCTCAAGTTCAGGGTCCGGATAAAGGATCGTTTTTCGATTTCGCATGTATACAATGGAAAACAATGCAATCTCTCAAGGATTGGCGTAATAAGTTACAAATTGCTCAAACAAACCTCAGGGAATTATTTGACGCTGCACCTGATAAATACAACTCAAATATAAGAGCTGATATTGAACGTGCCGCCGAAGACTTGGTAATTGTAGATTCCGCTATTGAAAACCTTGATTTATTAAAAGTAGATTGGGCAAAATGTTGCAAGAAATTCTTGGAGGAACATAAGGAAAATAGGAATATTGCTGTTCAACCATATAAAGACAGCGTTCAAAATATATTTGAAAATTTCTTCAAATATTTGAACGATATATGGAATATATTAAATGTAAATGTACGAAAATTTGAAAAAATCGTCGTTCATAAAAGAATACCGTACAAAAAGTCGTATCCATATTCATGGTCATCGGATGTTCACAAAATAGCAGAAGGACGTGATGCTTTAGCCCAGCTGAACGGAAATAACGTCGAAGCACAATGCGATGAGGAGTTTCAAAAATATAAAAATGCTGTCCTGGGATCATTCCTGCAAACGTCAACTTCTTCCATGACTCAAAAAAGACTCAGGATAGATTAGTTCGTAAAATTTGAGCGGAGAATTGAACGTTGTTCATTTTTGCGTTTTGCGAACTTGATTTCTATTTGCCGAATGTAATAATGTCGCAGGTTCTAGAATGTAATTTATATAAATTTATACTCAATCAAATAAAATACCTCTTGCCGAGGTTAACTCTCGTTTCGCAAGCGAAAACCAAACAACAATTTTTTCGTTTCCGGTGTCCAGAGAAGCTGCCACACATTCGCGTACATTTCATGTATTCAGAACAAACCGTATACATATACGATAACTTATCCTCCCGTTCAATCAGCAATCGATCTGAGTCAATTCTTCGACTTCGATTCCCACAACGTTCGTCCAGGAACACCAACCGGATCTTCAATCATGTGGAGTATTTAAATGTCTTCTGCCATACACAGGGCCTAATTTCAAAAAACTTCAAGAAATATAATTCTCCAAATATCTCACCAATGTAAAGCATAGAAAGAGATGAATATAGAAAAGAAAAGAAAAATGTGTAAATTATACATGAACAATTCTCGTGAATCATTGTGGCAGATACAGAGCATTACCGCACGATAATCGATATATCGTACGATATTGGCATCAGCACAGCGGCATCGTACTATTTTACAATATTATTATGATATTGCACTGCGACACACAGCGCTCTCGTTGCTCTGTCATGCGTACACTAACAACTTTGCATCATACAATGCGAATTTATATGAAATGTTCCGTTTATTTGAATTTGCCTTACATGTTCATAATGTTCGAATCTAAATATAAAAAAATTCCATATTTCGAATGTATATACATTCTAATGACTGAAAGAAAAACAAATAGTATGAATGAACCGATCTTTTACTCATGACATTCCGGAATAGTACGAATTTTAACTAGAACGATGATTGCTGCTGGGCACGTGTGCATGTCTTTAGAATTGCGAATAAATCCTCATAATTAACATCATAAAAGATATCTTTATTTAAGTGAATTAAAAGAATGTCTTCCAATCTTTGAGCAGTGAGACCAGTTCGACGTTTGGTTAATATGAAGTCCAAACTGGAAAAGTCGCGTTCAATCTGTACCTCCGTTGGAGGCACACTAAAAGCACACTGTTTTGGTTGCAATTGTTCTGGTTGAAATAGATCATTAAGCAATTCAATATCAGCACATTCCGACTCACTGTGCGTGGTCATGTTTTGTTGATTTGTGCCACTTCGCTACATATGCTTCATTAGCCACTTCTTCGTCAAATTCAACGCTTTCATTTGAAACAGCACTGGTTTCAATAAGGTTCGAGCAAGCACCTTTGCGAATCGAATTTATACGACGCCAAATATCCAACAGAACATTTTTGGCTTGACTGTTTTTTTCCGGCAAGGTAGAAGGCCGCTGCCATAATCGGATTTTTGAAAATGTTTTCATTTCGAATTTTCAGCGCTGTGAACAATTGTTTTCTGTCCTGTATTGCTAGTTGAGAAAAACGCTACAAACGTAAAAGGCGCTCGCATAACGTGTAAACGTCAAACAATCATGATTCCTACCTTTGATTCATCTCATAATTTTATTTATTTTCGGTTAGCATCCAGTTCGAAAATGTAGATTAAGTAAACAAATGTTCGTGGTTGTTTTCACTATAATAAAGAATTTTACAAGAATCAATACAATTTAGTGTGCGTTCGTTTCTTCTTTATTGTTGTTTCGTCACCGAAAATCAGTACATGTGTTTATGATAAGTACATATGGCATTTTCTCTTTTTATTTATGTTTTGGTTTGATAACTCTTCCTCTCTTGCTTCGCATATTCTGAAATTGGACGCGACACAATCGATCGCTGCTAACTGTTTGTCATTCAACGCGCAAGAGCCAACAAACTGAAGACTTCCTCACCACGACACATTTATCATTCTTTTCGAAGCAAGCGGACGATGCTTTGTATCTTCTCCTATGTAAAGGGGTAGTGAATGTCGTTGGACCGCGCCATCTCTACCTAAACGATTGTACTAAACGCTTCAACATTTCACGTCTTCCCCGCCTTCCCCTTCTTCAAACAGCGAGTTTGACAGGCTCTGCATCTTTGCTTTCATTGTCTGAAGAAGGGGAAAAAGTGTTTACCATCCATAGACGAATGGTACAGAGGGCGCTGCTGTCAAGCTAAGCGTCAAAATTCAATTTTGCATCGTCCGCTTCTTTCGAAGTATAGCTCTATGAACGGACTTTCTTCATCAATTTGTTTTTTCGATTCATAATTTTTCAAAGTAATTCCATTCAAATCAGAAAGTTTGAGCTATTTTTTCATCGTGATGACAGTATTTGATTCATTGTTCATTGTGGCGATGTTCCATTTCGATGAGAGAGGTCTAATATGGCAAGTGAATCTGGATCATTTAAATCTGTTTTTGTGACTAATTGAAATTTTTCAGCCGTTTCGAATGCCAGCAATTTAAAATGTTCAACATCTCGTACATTTTCATCTTATGTCGGTAGTTCAAACAAATCCGTTGCAATATTCTTCGTTCCAAATCGAGGATACTTGAAATAACAACAAAATTGCATATCACATTTCCAATGTATCACGTTGCGTTCTTTTGCTTATTATAAATAAAGGCATTTGCCAATGCACAACCAGTTCTTATTGTGACTTCAAATAAAACACTTGCGTTTTATTTACTCACTTTTATTTCCCCATTCAGCACAAAATATCAAGTTGGTAGCAAAGCGAAGTTCGGTGTAAAGTTTAATTATTCTTGTATCGTTTGTTTTTTCGTGCTTTGTAAAAAATGGGTAAAGAACTCAACATCATAAAATTGACCGGATCGGACAACTATCATGTCTGGAAGTTCGCGGTTAAAAATTTGATTGATTATGAGGGACTAACCGAAGCACTCACACCGGTTGATACCCTTACGCCAAATGTGGCAACAATGACTGATATTGCGAAATTGGCTAAAGCCAAAGGATTATTGGCACTGAGTGTAGAGCCTAGTATATACGCGCATATATCATCAGCAACGAGTGCATTGGAAATTTGGAATGTGTTAAAAACTCTGTTTGAAGATCGTGGTTTATCGCGTAGAATTACGTTGTTGCGTGAACTTATTTCCATTCGACTTGAAGATTCTGATAACATGAACGATTATATCGGAAAGATCAAGTCAACGTCGAATAAATTGATCGGAATAGGATTCAATCTAACAGGTGAATGGCTGGGTGCTATCATGTTAGCGGGATTGACCGAAGACTTTCGTCCATTAATAATGGGAATTGAAACCAACAACGAACAAATAACCGCCGAATTGGTTACTACAAAATTGCTAGATATGCAAGCTTCGAATAGTGGTGAAACAAGTGCCTTTTTTAACAAAAATAAGAAAAAGAAATTCCATAAAAAAAAATGTTATACGTGTGGATCGGTATCGCACTTAAGTAACGCGTGTGACAGTAAAGATACAAAAAATAATAAGGCTGACAAGTCAAAAAATGAAAAAAAAGGTGGCAAAAAAGACGATTCGAAGAAAGCAGCCTTTATAGCTCTAATGTGTAAAAGTGACATCGCAGCAAACGACGATAGTTGGTATATCGACTCTGGTGCCGGCTGCCACATGATAAAGAGCGATAAAGGAATGCGAAACTCAAAACCGTCTGAGATCAGCAGTATTATGAGTGCGAACAATGAAAAAATGAACGTGAAAAAATGTGGTGATGTATCAATTGAACTAAATGATATGTGCATTTCAGTTGATAGTGTTCTACATGTGCCTGACATTGCTGCAAACTTACTTTCTGTATACAAAATATGCCAGAAAGACAATAACGTAAATTTCAATAAAAACGGTTGCACAATTACTAACTCAAACGGTGAAGTGATCGTGTTCGTTAAACCAACCAACGGAGTTTACAAAATTGGCAATAAAGCAAAAAATATGTGCTTACTTGCAGCTGACAATCGCGATAGTGCCATCACGTGGCATCGCCGGTTAGGTCATATGAACCTTCAGACAATGCAAAAAATGCGTTCAAACATTAATGGCATTGTTTTTTCACGTGATGAAAATTTGGTTCGCGCATGTATGATTT
Organism: Obolodiplosis robiniae; assembly: GCA_028476595.1. NCBI lineage: Eukaryota > Metazoa > Arthropoda > Insecta > Diptera > Cecidomyiidae > Obolodiplosis > Obolodiplosis robiniae. The sequence continues at coordinate 44,525,740 of CM052015.1, forward strand.
GTGCAAGAGCAAAAAGCACACGCTTACCGTTTACATTGAGTACAACAAAGTCAAAAGAGAAACTCGAGATCATACACACGGATATCATGGGGCCAATGGAGACGGCTTCAATTAGTGGAAAACGTTATTGTCTAACGTTTATTGATGATTTCTCGCGCAAAGTATGGGTGAGATTTCTGCGACATAAGTCTGAAACTTTTGACGAGTTCAAAGCTTTCCGTACCATGATAGAAAAACAAACAGACAGTCAAATCAAGATTATCCGATCGGACAACGGTGGTGAATATTGCTCTGATCTTTTTGAAAAGTATTGCCGGGACCATGGTATACGACATCAATTCACAACACCATATACACCGGAACAAAATGGTGTGTCCGAAAGAATGAACAGAACGCTTAAAGAAAAGGCCAAGTGCATGATTTTTGACGCTCAATTACCAAAATCATATTGGGCCGAGGCAATTAACATGGCCGCTTACATTGTTAATCATTCCATAAATTCTGTGCTAAAGGATAAGACGCCTGATGAAGTTTTTTATGACACCAAGATTGATGTATCCGATTTAAAAATCTTTGGATCAAAAGTCATGGTGCATGTTCCAAAGCAAAGACGTCGAAAGTGGGATGCCAATGCGAAAGAAATGATTTTTGTTGGGCATGATGACGATAGGAAAGGCTATCGTTGTATCGATCAAGATACACGCAGGCTCACTATAAGTCGCGACGTTCGTTTTTATGAAAATGTGACCGACACACTCAATGTTGAACATGACACCGACGAAGAGAGTGTAAAAGATTTTTTGGATACTGACACTGGGGTGGTCGATGATCAAAATGAGAGCTTTGAAAGTGCGATTGATTCGGAACAAACTCTTACGGGGAGTGCTTTAGGTGATGTAGCTGAACATGACATCGAAGAAACAATGCATGAGACATCAGTTGAGGCAGATGATACGAGAAATGATCCAACATACCAAACACGAGCAAATGTGGAAACCGTGAACACAGAACGACCACAACCGAGAACGCGTCGACCTATTGAACGTCTTCAAGTCGCATGGTCAGCCTTTTTGGCCGAACCTGTAACTGTTGAGCAGGCATTCGAAAGCCAAAACGCCGAAGATTGGAAAAGGGCGATGGACGAGGAAATGAATTCTCACCGTATAAACAAAACGTGGTCGTTAACGCAATTACCACCGGATCGAAAAGCTATTAAGTCACGATGGGTTTTCAAACTGAAGGAAAACGCAAATGAAAGGCGTTTCAAGGCCCGTCTAGTGGCGAAAGGCTTTTCGCAAAGGCATGGAATCGATTATGATGAGACTTTCAGTCCAGTCGTGCGTACCACTACACTTCGTATAATGTTTGGAATAACTGCTCAACTTAACTTGAAAATCCATCAAATGGATGCCATCACGGCATTTTTACAAAGTGATTTGGATGAAACCATATATATGCAACAGCCTGATGCATATAATGATGGTACGAATCAAGTTTGCAAACTAAATAAAGCCATTTATGGTTTGAAGCAGGCCGGGCGACAGTGGAATGTCAAATTAAGTGATGCACTAGTAAAATTTGGACTTATTAAATCGAGCCTCGACCCATGTATTTTCTACAGTAAAGACAAAGTGTTAGTAATCGCGGTGTATGTTGATGACATACTAATTTTTTACAAATCGAGAGATGACCTGAGTGAAATTAAAACTCAATTGAATAAACATTTTAATATGAAAGACATTGGTCATGCTACGGAATGCATCGGTTTAAAAATAAATCAGTACAGCGAAAAAATTGAAGTCGATCAAACGAAATACATTGAAGAAGTGATCAAACGGTTCAATCAAGTGAATGAAAGGGTTGCCAAAACACCCAGTGATCCGAACATTAAATTATCAGTGAGAATGATCGACGATAAAAATGATATTACGGGCCATGTACCTTACCAAGAGGCAGTTGGTAGTTTGCTATATATTGCACAGGGTACCAGGCCAGACATCGCTTTTTCGGTAAACGACGTCAGTCGCTTCAACAGTAAACACTGTGAACAACATTGGGACGCAGTGCTACGCATCATTCGGTATCTAAAGGGTACAAAAAACCTAAAACTGTGTTATCAAAAAACGGGTGACGAGTGTGATCTTCATGGTTTTTCTGATGCTGACTGGGCGTCCGATATCGATAAGCGCCGCTCCTGCACGGGCTTTGTATTCAAATTGTGTGGAGCAGCCATCAGCTGGAAAAGCCAACGACAGAGTATAGTTGCACTCTCCTCGACCGAGGCTGAGTATATTGCTCTTTCATCGACTGTAAGAGAAAGTTTATGGATACAGCAATTCATAAACGAATTAACACCATCATTCGTATCAACAGTACCCATATACGAAGATAATTCAAGCTCAATTAAGATCGGTGAAAAAGAGGCTTTTCGTGAACGAACAAAGCACATAGATGTCAGATATCATCATACAAGGCAACAAATAGCTAAAAAGCTGATCAGGTTGCATTATGTGTCAACACACGACAACACAGCTGATCTGCTGACAAAGGCATTAACCGGAGAAAAAACTTTGAAATTCGCAACCGAAATGGGTTTGCATAAAATGACATAACATCCTTTTTTTTTGTTTCTTTCCCTTTTTTTTGCTTAATGCAGGTATACGCAGTCAGCAATTCAACAATTAATGCTTAGTGTTAAGTTTTTCTTGGTATAAATATCCATGTCACCACAGCAATAAACCTCAGTCACAATTGTTCAGTTAAACTGATAATAAATCGATTCAAACACAACATTCATTATGGGTTGGTTCACGTCATCGGAAGAAATAGAGAGCGAGTCAAAGACGGTCGATACGAGTGGTCATGTGAACAATAACATTATCATTGGCGAAGCGCGCGACACACACAATCAGCTAATTGTCAACGAGAAAATACTATTGGCATCATATTGCCTCATCGCGTGCGAAATTATAAAGATTATAGCCTGCGCCGTCATGCATTATAAGAGGGCAATAAAGAAACGCTACAACGGACCACCGAGAGTTTGATAATAAGATTTTACTGTTTTTTTTTGTTTTTGTTCACTGCTAATTTAGTTATCCATTAAATCAGAATGTTCGAAGAAATTAAAAATTTATCAAACAAGAGAGTGACTTGAAATAACAACAAAATTGCATATCACATTTCCAATGTATCACGTTGCGTTCTTTTGCTTATTATAAATAAAGGCATTTGCCAATGCACAACCAGTTCTTATTGTGACTTCAAATAAAACACTTGCGTTTTATTTACTCACTTTTATTTCCCCATTCAGCACAAAATATCAAGTAAATTGTGTTGATGTCATTTGGATGATTCAATTTTGCATTCCAATTTTGCTGATACACACTAAAAAATTTATAATTGGAAACTAGATGGCGTGACGCATAGAAAGTGGATTCATATGTCATATTCGAATTTTTATACGAATTCTCATATAATATACGTCTGTCATATAAATATAGTACTAATTGCTCGTTGAATGACATGTTTGTTTCCTTTTTAAGCATTTCAAATCTGTCAACGGAATTATTATTTGCACTTCAACTATTTAAAAATAAAAACATCGTGAAATATGAGTCGCCATATACATATAAATTATTCAGTTCTGTGTTCGAAAGGGGTCGCTGCTTCATGTTTAATATCACAAAAGCATTTTTCTCGGCCAAAAAATCCTCCAACTCCTTGAAAAAGAGGGAATAAACGTTTCAGAGAACATATAAACAATTTTATGCATTGATATGAATCACTCACTTTGACTGTTACGACGGCAAGACCTTGGTCGGCTTCCAAAATTTTAATTTCAACGACAAATACCGCTGAATTTTGATAAAATTCAACGATTTCCGAAAATTTTTCTTCCGGAATTATTGAACCAGTACTGTCGATCAATTGTATTTTGATTTTATGTGCCGCAATTTTGAAAACTTTTCTACCTAAAATGTCAACAAAAAACATTAACACAATTATAATATGGAACTATAAATACAATGCGAAAACATTTAACACTCACTCTCGTTTAGAAATTCATCCAAAGTCAACTCGTTCAAGAACACATATTTAGTTTGATGATTATTAGTATCGTGCATGCAAAAATTTCTTTTTGGTATTGCGGTTCTCGTCGGACATTTTCACATGTTATTTTCTAATCGCTTTGAAAAAATAAATCAAGCGGACCGGCGTTTCATAACAAATCATATACGAAGTACTAAATTATACAATCAAATTATATGACAGTTCGTTCTAAAACTCAAATGGTCGTATCAATCCATTTTCTATGTGTCACGCCATCTAGTTTTGAAGTGCAAAATTTTGAGTGTGTACGGCTGAGCACTTCTTTAACACTACAATTCGCGACTTTAGAATAGGTTGAAGTAAACGATCTCAATTTTCGGAATATGCTTTCACATTGCTGACTGCCCAGTATGTGCGGAAGAAACAAATCAGGCCGATTTATTTCACGTGAATATAAAAATATCAGAATCATGCTGTGAGCATTAATCTCATAACAAGAATAACAATGCTCTTCGTACCGATGTGTGGCAAATCCTGAACATAGAAAGTACTTTCCTCCGTGGTAAAACGCCAACAAAACCAGTTGGCTGCAATTGAATTCTATTCATGGCCCAATTTTGTCAATTTCCTCATCGCTGAGTTATATTTTGGGTCTGAATCCGAAGAAGTATTCAACACATGAATATTTAGACGAGCAAGCTCACGCGTTAAATGTTGCAAACGATTTGACACATCTTGTGACTGGGACCTCCGTCATTGGCTGTGCCATAACAACATTTATATTAGATGATATAATAGGATTGTTGGCATACCGTTGTTGAGTGGCAATGTGGATCCGACAATTTGATTGGTTTAACTGTCATATTGAACTCTCCCTACAACGCGTGTTCCATCTTCAGACAATGTAACGAACAAAGGCAATTTTCTTGTTTTCAGGTACTCGAAGAACTCATTGAAACTTGCAACACGTTCAACCAAATGAAATGCAGCTCCAATGTAGCGGTAAGTCGATTAAAGTGATGGCAATGCGCATGGCAAATTGCGCTGAATAGTGTCATATGCTAGTGGACCCGAAATCATTCGTAAATATGATGCAAATCCTTCTTTTTTACGAGATTTATTTATTTTTGTTGCTGAAATCAATTTGCTTAAGAGAAAGTTGGTGCGCCTTGCATTTGTGGATGCAGGTCAATCGATTGATCAATCGTCAATGTGGTTTCAACCACTTTACTCTTCGAGTTTTTTCCGTGAAAGTGATTAAGACCATCTTTAATCCCCTTTGCATCAAAGAAGTGCTGCAACCACTATTTGGATTAGTTTCCTGTCACCTGACAAAAATTCAAATTCCTCAGGAAACATGTTAAAACTTTCTCCGAATGTATTCAGCATTTGTATTTTGCAAAGCATCGAAATATGCTGCTCAGCCAGCTGATTGAGAAACGCGGCTCGAGCTGAGAAAAGCTGAACTCATGCGTCACGGGCATACGTTAACACGCGGTTCTCTTTTTCGTTGCTTTGCGCTCGTATCCGAAATGCACGAGTAGTATACTCAAAGAAAAAGAGGAACGCAGAAATAGGCTTTCATTTCTCCGCGCTACACTCGTGTATTCCACAACACATTCGACACATGACTTGATTTTTTGTATGACTTTTACAACGGACAACGTACCACACACGGACAAAAATGTCTCGGGGAATGGTTGAAATCGTTTTTTCTAAGTTCAAAACGCATAGAAAACTTATTCCGGGCGTTTTGAATATTTTGGACCGATCGCAATACTTTTACCACACACAGTGGTGTGTGCGGAAAAGTAAAAATGGGTCGATTCTTGGATTGCCTCAAAAGATGAGCAGTTGTTTCAAGCTGGTATCCTTAAATTGCCAGAAATAGTGAAAAAATAATGACTATCGATGGACAATATTTTGAATAACATATTCATTACTTATTTTCATGAAATAAAGTCATAATTTTGATTGAAAAACGATGTGCATTACTCCATACCTCCAATACATTACAGCGACCTTAAATCATACGACTTTATATCGAGGCCCTCCATTTATTCGCCTTTGATTTTTGAATTCGGCAATGAAATAGTTAACGTACTTTGAGATCGACTCAGCGTAAAACGTGTGACACAATTTACAACTCTAATGCATATCTTCGGTGCGCATGTTCACAAGAATTTTATAGATAATTTTGTGAAACATCTCATCTGTATTTGAACAACAGAAACTTGCTAGAGCATGAGATAAGTATTGTAATGGGACGCAAGATTGAAAATGCCACAAATCATATTTTCCATCTTATTTGTTGAAAATGAAATTATTTTGTTCCGTTAATTTGTCAAATTATGTGGTTTTAATATTCAGTTAAAAGAAAAGAAAAAATATGCAAATACATATTAAACAAATAAGAAGTACTGGCACCTTCATTGGCATCGGTCCCTTTCGTCATTTTGAAGCTAATATATTAATCTTACGCCGAAATTTACTCAAGCAATCTGGGGTTTGATTTTAGCAATGGAAAGAATTCCAAGCAGGAAACTTCCAAGTTGTACTTGACGAACCTGAATCTGCACATCCGATACCAATTATTTCTGTGTTGATCGATTTCAATCTGTGGAATACATTATTTTCACCGCCGCGATTAAGTCCCCCGAAATTTGTATTTTCATTTCCGCCGCAAAATCCAATTAATTTTCATCCAAGATTATAAGCGGCCAATGATTACTTTAGCAAATCGGATATGATTACGGACGTAGAGCCCTTTTCAGAGGAAATCTCAATGATGCAAACTTTTACGCCTTCAGTTTGATGAAAGTAGCGCACAAGAACGGGGACCTACATTACATTTCCATTATTGGAAGCATCGGTCAGTACGCTGACGAAATGAGTTTCTTCCAATTCGTTTTTCAGCTCATCCATCAAATACGGCGCAAACACATAAGTTACATGAGCTTCGCTTTTCGTACGCTCACAATGGAACTTCGACAGCTCAAAACAACCACGAATAATTTTGCGAGCACAATCGACTGAACGAAAACTATGATTTTCCTTAATCATATGGTAAGACCAAACACCTTCACAAGCTGCAGTTTTCACATCAAATGCACTCAAATTTGAACTTTTGAAAAACGAAGTCATATCCTTGCTTTTCGGAACAGCTTGAACGGCATTTTTGTGTCGAGCTGATTTTAGGTGTGACTCGATGTCGCCTTTACCGATGTGAGCAACACAAAAATCGGCATGGCAAATATCGCAGCGAACATCACTATAAGTGTTGTTTTTTTTTTTTTTATAAATGTATGTATATTTTTCTTGCGAATCTGCATTGAAAACACAAGTACCACGGCGCTTAGGCATTTTTTTATTCGAGGAATATTTCGGGATGATTCCGAATCTCGGAATCTCGGGACTTGCCTTCAAATCTCGGAATGATACCGATTTTTTTGGTATAGTTGTTCACATTATGTTAACCATATCCGAACCGTTTTTGCGTTTACGGATCGGATGCAGGTGATACCAATTTGGATCCGATTCGAATCCGATTCGGCACCGATTGGATTTGGATAAAACCGTAATTTTGCAGAGAACATTCAGGAAGGAAATAGTTTTGTATTGATGTGCGTAGCCTTGCCTGATCATCATTCGATACGGAATTGATAGCTTAATCATTTTTGCCGCCGAAAACAGTTGACTGATTAAATCGGCCTCTGGTACACCAAATTTATTCAGAACAGATCAAGACTAATGTTCGTTGATTCTATAGCCCGTCGAAACAGCGTATCTTGTTCACAATGTTAATCATTTCCATTCCTGATTAAGATTATCTGCGAGTAGAACCGAATATTATTCACTAGTGATTAAGATTCCGTAAAAGATTTGAATATTCATCACCACATCTTAATCATGATTCAGATCGAAAGTTAATCATTGATTCAAATCAAATCTCAATCATTGATTAAGATTCCATCTTGATCATGAGTAAGACTTTAACATAATCATGAGCAGGGCAGAAAAAAATATTTATTTAAATAGAAAACCTTTATTTGAATATTTTGGCCACTCTTGCCGATAAATAAATATTTTGGAATTTTTCGATTTTGTCTCTAAAATCATTTTCTTTGTTCAATTATGTTCAAAATCTATTTTTGAAGTCGACAAATGATTGAATTTCATGATTTGTAAGCAACATGAAATAATGGGAACGGAAATGTTTATATTTGAAAAAAAATGTGAATTTCCGTTTACAGTATAAACTTCTGTGATTCGTAACCAAATAACTCATAAGCTGAGTTTAATTCAATTATGCTCGCTTCTAACGCAAACAGAGCTCTTATTCTGCGTATTTATGTGAACGGTCCATAGCAAAAATATAGATTCAAAAATTTTCACCTTAGAACATGGATGCTGAGCAACGGTATGTGGTGAACTTTGTGTTTGGTGTATTGGGCGCAGAGGCTGAACGTGGACGTTGTTATTTGTTTGCTGCTGAAGTTCTTGAATCTGTAAACAACAGTACGATTGCTACATTTTTCGACAAGTGCATAATGGAAATGGGTAGGTTAAAAATTCTATTATTTTTAAAATACAAAATGACTGTATGTTGTGTGATTTGCAGGTGTCAACAGTAGCAAAGTTCTGCTTTGTTTGACTGATGCAGCAGGATACATGACTTGTGCAATGAATGCATTGTCCGTACTTTACCCGAAGATGATTCATTTCACGTGTGCTGCGCATGGTCTACATCGTGTGGCAGAATTTGTTCGAGAAGAGCACAAAAACGTCAACAAACTGATTTCAAACATGAAGAAAATTTCAACAAAGTTAAATTAAATTACAATTTAATGAAAATTCAAATATTAATTTAGTTTTTGTTTTCATCTTTTCAGTCACCAGCTCGTAAACACAAATTCCAGACAATGTACGCAGATTTACAACTTACACCACAGTCGATTGTAACACGATGGGGAACTTGGATCGCAGCTGCCATTTATTATGCCGAAAACTATGATCAAATCAAAGAATTTTTGGCTCAGCTCGATGAAGATGAAGCAAACTCAATTGAAAAGGCTAAAGCAACGTTTGAAATGCCAAATTTGAGAGAGGAGCTGGCATTCATCAAATGCTATTTTGCTCCCATTGTCACAAGCATCAACAAACTACAAGCACAAGGTACTCCACTTGCTGAAGCCCTTGAATCGTTTGTATCGGTGCGTGCAAATTTGGTGATGTTGGAGGAAAGACCGGAATTCACTGCTAAATTCGATCGAGTTGTTTCCCGCAATAAAAGTTTTTTTACACTTAAAAAATTTAGTACAATTTTAACAACAGGAAAAGCAACACGAGAAGATAACTTTATCAAAGGTTTAACACCTGACGAATTGAATGCTTACAAATTGGCTCCAATTACTTCATGTGACGTCGAACGGAAATTTTCAATGTATAACAATGTGTTGCAGGATAACCGACGATCATTCTTGTTTGATAACTTGAAAAAACACGTTGTAATCCATTGCAACGATTTTGATTGAGACATTTGTGATAATATAATCATTTCATTAAGTACAGTGTCTATCTATAACTCTATTACTATCGATATAAAGAAAAATATTATGTTTTACGTTCCAATTTTCTTGAATAAATAATCTCAATTTTTTCGTATCTTTATTTTAAATATTTTGAAGATTTTTCATAAATATTATCGTAAATATTTTTGGGTTTTTACGCACATGAATAAATAAATATTTTAGTGGTTTTTCGTAAATATTTTTTTTCTGCTCTGATCATGAGTAAGATCCAATCTTAATCGCGAATAAAATCCAATTTCAATTATGACTGAAATTCGAATTGGATCTTACTCATGATTGAGATCGAATCTTAAAAAAATTATTAAGATTTGATCCTAATCTTCAAAAAAATAAAAATTTGGGAGCAAGGTGAGAATATTAATCATTGACTAAGATTCGATTTTATTCATGATTAAGATTTTGGTGATTAAGACTCCGGCTATAGTTGATTCCACAAAAAGAGTCAAGTAATATTTTGAGATCGTCATTCAAATCAGTTTATTTCATCATCGGAATCTTTTTCATATTTGTCATTTTGCATTATGTAACTGTTAACGGTTCGGATTTGGAAATAATTACTTCCAACGGCTCGGTAACGGTTGTTGTAAATCGGTTTAATTGATTAATTTGTATGCCGCTGAAGTGCACAAATATGTTTACACACATATATAAGGGTATAAGTGTATTTTGATAAGAAAGAAAGAGCCGGAAATGTATGCAAATCGAATTCGGTGGGTGTGTCAAGCTAACGGTCAATGAAAAGAAATTCATCGCATCATTGTGGAAGGCGTAAAGTTGAGAAATGTAGAATGAGAATACAAACAAAGAAGTAAAAACGTTTTGTGAGGTCATCGTTCGTTAAGTGCATTAAATAAAAGTTATTTGTTCAGTTTATTTGAAGTGTAAATTTTTTCGAATGCATTTCAGAACGAATATTTTTTTCATTTGAGAATGAAATCATTCTTTTTAGTTATTGGCAAAGCAGTAAATAGTTTAAGTTCTGAATCATTCTGTGTATGCTGAATATGTACGTTTTCGCAATTTATGTACACCACAAGATGGTGAATATTGAGTGATTCTATTGTTTGAATTTATATTTTATTATGAACAATTTATGATTGACCGTCAGTTCGACGAACTCACCGACTCCTCTGTGAAAATGGTTAATGCACTACAAGCTGGACCAACAGCTGGGTACGCTGAGATAGTGACTGCCGAAGAATAATTGCGAATAACCGGCATTAATTTTGAATTAGTTCGGTTTGTCATTTTCGCAAATATGACAGACGCAGAAATTAGCTGTAAACGAATTTGGTTTATTAAATATTATTTTTTACTTAATTCGGGAGTGTTTCCTTGATGGTTTTATGGAGCGAGACAGAAATATTTTCGATTAATTCGACCTAATTCTTCTCCACGTCAATAAATTTAATGATAGAATATCTTGAATATTTCATAAGTGATGAGAAACAATATGGTTTCCTGGACATTTTCTTTTTTTTTCATTCTTGGGAAAACAATTTCCCATTTCGTGCAAATGACTTCCCATCCCCCGCATCCTTTGCGATTCGGGCGAGTCTTGAGTCTCGTGTCTACCCCATAGCAAAAGCGCCTCTCAAATTCGATGTTCCAATATTCAAAGCAGTCGGCAACTGTGGAGCTTCGTGATCTCCCCTCGATCGAGGCACATTGTTTCAATTGAAGAGGTTTTTAAGGTAGCATTCCCTGCTTTAATAAAAATTATTAAATTTAAACTTTTTTATGGCGACGTATAAAGAATGACCAAATATATCAAAGCCAATCTTAAAACCCGGCAATATTTTAGCGAATAAATTTCAAGTCTATAGGGGTGATTTGTTCATATTTTGATTTGCTCTCTAATTATGAGCCAACTGCGAAAATGAACTTTATTTCATAGGAATGCTCCAAAGTAAAAGTACATCTTTATTTAGCTCCACGTATTTATGTGGCGCTTCGATGAGTTTTCTTCTTGAGTTTCGCTTTTACTAGCAGCAGAATGAAGATGTACTTATATTCTATGACATTCATATATAAATAGAGTCCTAGGTCATAATTAGGAACACTCAAGGATGTCGGTCAAAATTTGAACAATTGTCCTCACGCTCATTCTAATCGATACTTTTGTTACGGTCATGATTTCTGTTATATATTTTGTTGTGAAGAATGATGTGTTCTAAAAATACAATCCGATTTAAACTGAAATGCGCGAAAGTATGTTTTACGTATGTAATTCCTTTTTTTCTGACAAACGATATCTCAACTGACATAAGTTCCAAAAAACTTCTAAATCTCTAGAAAAACGAACCACGCAAATGTTATTAACATATATTTGAATTTCAAATTTGTGTTTGAGAAAATGGAAACACATCTCGTGTGGGTCCTTAAAAATAGTATAAATAGAATAATTGACACATCAAAAATAGTATTCCTTGCTTGATAAAGCAATTTGCACATGCTGAGCAAAATGCAAGTTTTGAAAGCTATCATTTTTATATGCAGCGTAAGTGAGAAATATTGGATAAGAATTCATTCGTAGAAGCTATAAGCAGCACATACACACAAATTTTGTTGTTTTTTCCACCGTGTATTGATGACAATTTTCAAAATCTTGATGATGCTCGCATCGGTCCGCATTGTTTTAGTTTGACATTTCACACGCAATTTGAAAACAATTTATTCACAGTGTGTTTGGTATAACTTTATCTTTTTTCTTCAATCAGATTCATTTGGCGGTGTCTCAAGTTCAGGGCCCGGATAAAGGATCGTTTTTCGATTTCGCATGTATACAATGGAAAACAATGCAATCTCTCAAGGATTGGCGTAATAAGTTACAAATTGCTCAAACAAACCTCAGGGAATTATTTGACGCTGCACCTGATAAATACAACTCAAATATAAGAGCTGATATTGAACGTGCCGCCGAAGACTTGGTAATTGTAGATTCCGCTATTGAAAACCTTGATTTATTAAAAGTAGATTGGGCAAAATGTTGCAAGAAATTCTTGGAGGAACATAAGGAAAATAGGAATATTGCTGTTCAACCATATAAAGACAGCGTTCAAAATATATTTGAAAATTTCTTCAAATATTTGAACGATATATGGAATATATTAAATGTAAATGTACGAAAATTTGAAAAAATCGTCTTTTATAAAAGAATACCGTACAAAAAGTCGTATCCATATTCATGGTCATCGGATGTTCACAAAATAGCAGAAGGACGTGATGCTTTAGCCCAGCTGAACGGAAATAACGTCGAAGCACAATGCGATGAGGAGTTTCAAAAATATAAAAATGCTGTCCTGGGATCATTCCTGCAAACGTCAACTTCTTCGATGACTCAAAAAAGACTCAGGATAGATTAGTTCGTAAAATTTGAGCGGAGAATTGAACGTTGTTCATTTTTGCGTTTTGCGAACTTGATTTCTATTTGCCGAATGTAATAATGTCGCAGGTTCTAGAATGTAATTTATATAAATTTATACTCAATCAAATAAAATACCTCTTGCCGAGGTTAACTCTCGTTTCGCAAGCGAAAACCAAACAACAATTTTTTCGTTTCCGGTGTCCAGAGAAGCTGCCACACATTCGCGTACATTTCATGTATTCAGAACAAACCGTATACATATAGGATAACTTATCCTCCCGTTCAATCAGCAATCGATCTGAGTCAATTCTTCGACTTCGATTCCCACAACGTTCGTCCAGGAACACCAACCGGATCTTCAATCATGTGGAGTATTTAAATGTCTTCTGCCATACACAGGGCCTAATTTCAAAAAACTTCAAGAAATATAATTCTCCAAATATCTCACCAATGTAAAGCATAGAAAGAGATGAATATAGAAAAGAAAAGAAAAATGTGTAAATTATACATGAACAATTCTCGTGAATCATTGTGGCAGATACAGAGCATTACCGCACGATAATCGATATATCGTACGATATTGGCATCAGCACAGCGGCATCGTACTATTTTACAATATTATTATGATATTGCACTGCGACACACAGCGCTCTCGTTGCTCTGTCATGCGTACACTAACAACTTTGCATCATACAATGCGAATTTATATGAAATGTTCCGTTTATTTGAATTTGCCTTACATGTTCATAATGTTCGAATCTAAATATAAAAAAATTCCATATTTCGAATGTATATACATTCTAATGACTGAAAGAAAAACAAATAGTATGAATGAACCGATCTTTTACTCATGACATTCCGGAATAGTACGAATTTTAACTAGAACGATGATTGCTGCTGGGCACGTGTGCATGTCTTTAGAATTGCGAATAAATCCTCATAATTAACATCATAAAAGATATCTTTATTTAAGTGAATTAAAAGAATGTCTTCCAATCTTTGAGCAGTAAGACCAGTTCGACGTTTGGTTAATATGGAGTCCAAACTGGAAAAGTCGCGTTCAATCTGTACCTCCGTTGGAGGCACACTAAAAGCACACTGTTTTGGTTGCAATTGTTCTGGTTGAAATAGATCATTAAGCAATTCAATATCAGCACATTCCGACTCACTGTGCATGGTCATATTTTGTTGATTTGTGCCACTTCGCTACATATGCTTCATTAGCCACTTCTTCGTCAAATTCAACGCTATCATTTGAAACAGCACTGGTTTCAATGTGGCTCGAGCAAGTACCGTTGCGAATTAAATTTATACGACGCCAAATATCCAACAGAACATTTTTGGCTTGACTGTTTTTTTCCGGCAAGGTAGAAGGCCGCTGCCATAATCGGATTTTTGAAAATGTTTTCATTTCGAATTTTCAGCGCTGTGAACAATTGTTTTCTGTCCTGTATTGCTAGTTGAGAAAAACGCTACAAACGTAAAAGGCGCTCGCATAACGTGTAAACGTCAAACAATCATGATTCCTACCTTTGATTCATCTCATAATTTTATTTATTTTCGGTTAGCATCCAGTTCGAAAATGTAGATTAAGTAAACAAATGTTCGTGGTTGTTTTCACTATAATAAAGAATTTTACAAGAATCAATACAATTTAGTGTGCGTTCGATTCTTCTTTATTGTTGTTTCGTCACCGAAAATCAGTACATGTGTTTATGATAAGTACATATGGCATTTTCTCTTTTTATTTATGTTTTGGTTTGATAACTCTTCCTCTCTTGCTTCGCATATTCTGAAATTGGACGCGACACAATCGATCGCTGCTAACTGTTTGTCATTCAACGCGCAAGAGCCAACAAACTGAAGACTTCCTCACCACGACACATTTATCATTCTTTTCGAAGCAAGCGGACGATGCTTTGTATCTTCTCCTATGTAAAGGGGTAGTGAATGTCGTTGGACCGCGCCATCTCTACCTAAACGATTGTACTAAACGCTTCAACATTTCACGTCTTCCCCGCCTTCCCCTTCTTCAAACAGCGAGTTTGACAGGCTCTGCATCTTTGCTTTCATTGTCTGAAGAAGGGGAAAAAGTGTTTACCATCCATAGACGAATGGTACAGAGGGCGCTGCTGTCAAGCTAAGCGTCAAAATTCAATTTTGCATCGTCCGCTTCTTTCGAAGTATAGCTCTATGAACGGACTTTCTTCATCAATTTGTTTTTTCGATTCATAATTTTTCAAAGTAATTCCATTCAAATCAGAAAGTTTGAGCTATTTTTTCATCGTGATGACAGTATTTGATTCATTGTTCATTGTGGCGATGTTCCATTTCGATGAGAGAGGTCTAATATGGCAAGTGAATCTGGATCATTTAAATCTGTTTTTGTGACTAATTGAAATTTTTCAGCCGTTTCGAATGCCAGCAATTTAAAATGTTCAACATCTCGTACATTTTCATCTTATGTCGGTAGTTCAAACAAATCCGTTGCAATATTCTTCGTTCCAAATCGAGGATACGTAAATTGTGTTGATGTCATTTGGATGATTCAATTTTGCATTCCAATTTTGCTGATACACACTAAAAAATTTATAATTGGAAACTAGATGGCGTGACGCATAGAAAGTGGATTCATATGTCATATTCGAATTTTTATACGAATTCTCATATAATATACGTCTGTCATATAAATATAGTACTAATTGCTCGTTGAATGACATGTTTGTTTCCTTTTTAAGCATTTCAAATCTGTCAACGGAATTATTATTTGCACTTCAACTATTTAAAAATAAAAACATCGTGAAATATGAGTCGCCATATACATATAAATTATTCAGTTCTGTGTTCGAAAGGGGTCGCTGCTTCATGTTTAATATCACAAAAGCATTTTTCTCGGCCAAAAAATCCTCCAACTCCTTGAAAAAGAGGGAATAAACGTTTCAGAGAACATATAAACAATTTTATGCATTGATATGAATCACTCACTTTGACTGTTACGACGGCAAGACCTTGGTCGGCTTCCAAAATTTTAATTTCAACGACAAATACCGCTGAATTTTGATAAAATTCAACGATTTCCGAAAATTTTTCTTCCGGAATTATTGAACCAGTACTGTCGATCAATTGTATTTTGATTTTATGTGCCGCAATTTTGAAAACTTTTCTACCTAAAATGTCAACAAAAAACATTAACACAATTATAATATGGAACTATAAATACAATGCGAAAACATTTAACACTCACTCTCGTTTAGAAATTCATCCAAAGTCAACTCGTTCAAGAACACATATTTAGTTTGATGATTATTAGTATCGTGCATGCAAAAATTTCTTTTTGGTATTGCGGTTCTCGTCGGACATTTTCACATGTTATTTTCTAATCGCTTTGAAAAAATAAATCAAGCGGACCGGCGTTTCATAACAAATCATATACGAAGTACTAAATTATACAATCAAATTATATGACAGTTCGTTCTAAAACTCAAATGGTCGTATCAATCCATTTTCTATGTGTCACGCCATCTAGTTTTGAAGTGCAAAATTTTGAGTGTGTACGGCTGAGCACTTCTTTAACACTACAATTCGCGACTTTAGAATAGGTTGAAGTAAACGATCCCAATTTTCGGAATATGCTTTCACATTGCTGACTGCCCAGTATGTGCGGAAGAAACAAATCAGGCCGATTTATTTCACGTGAATATAAAAATATCAGAATCATGCTGTGAGCATTAATCTCATAACAAGAATAACAATGCTCTTCGTACCGATGTGTGGCAAATCCTGAACATAGAAAGTACTTTCCTCCGTGGTAAAACGCCAACAAAACCAGTTGGCTGCAATTGAATTCTATTCATGGCCCAATTTTGTCAATTTCCTCATCGCTGAGTTATATTTTGGGTCTGAATCCGAAGAAGTATTCAACACATGAATATTTAGACGAGCAAGCTCACGCGTTAAATGTTGCAAACGATTTGACACATCTTGTGACTGGGACCTCCGTCATTGGCTGTGCCATAACAACATTTATATTAGATGATATAATAGGATTGTTGGCATACCGTTGTTGAGTGGCAATGTGGATCCGACAATTTGATTGGTTTAACTGTCATATTGAACTCTCCCTACAACGCGTGTTCCATCTTCAGACAATGTAACGAACAAAGGCAATTTTCTTGTTTTCAGGTACTCGAAGAACTCATTGAAACTTGCAACACGTTCAACCAAATGAAATGCAGCTCCAATGTAGCGGTAAGTCGATTAAAGTGATGGCAATGCGCATGGCAAATTGCGCTGAATAGTGTCATATGCTAGTGGACCCGAAATCATTCGTAAATATGATGCAAATCCTTCTTTTTTACGAGATTTATTTATTTTTGTTGCTGAAATCAATTTGCTTAAGAGAAAGTTGGTGCGCCTTGCATTTGTGGATGCAGGTCAATCGATTGATCAATCGTCAATGTGGTTTCAACCACTTTACTCTTCGAGTTTTTTCCGTGAAAGTGATTAAGACCATCTTTAATCCCCTTTGCATCAAAGAAGTGCTGCAACCACTATTTGGATTAGTTTCCTGTCACCTGACAAAAATTCAAATTCCTCAGGAAACATGTTAAAACTTTCTCCGAATGTATTCTTCATTTGTATTTTGCAAAGCATCGAAATATGCTGCTCAGCCAGCTGATTGAGAAACGCGGCTCGAGCTGAGAAAAGCTGAACTCATGCGTCACGGGCATACGTTAACACGCGGTTCTCTTTTTCGTTGCTTTGCGCTCGTATCCGAAATGCACGAGTAGTATACTCAAAGAAAAAGAGGAACGCAGAAATAGGCTTTCATTTCTCCGCGCTACACTCGTGTATTCCACAACACATTCGACACATGACTTGATTTTTTGTATGACTTTTACAACGGACAACGTACCACACACGGACAAAAATGTCTCGGGGAATGGTTGAAATCGTTTTTTCTAAGTTCAAAACGCATAGAAAACTTATTCCGGGCGTTTTGAATATTTTGGACCGATCGCAATACTTTTACCACACACAGTGGTGTGTGCGGAAAAGTAAAAATGGGTCGATTCTTGGATTGCCTCAAAAGATGAGCAGTTGTTTCAAGCTGGTATCCTTAAATTGCCAGAAATAGTGAAAAAATAATGACTATCGATGGACAATATTTTGAATAACATATTCATTACTTATTTTCATGAAATAAAGTCATAATTTTGATTGAAAAACGATGTGCATTACTCCATACCTCCAATACATTACAGCGACCTTAAATCATACGACTTTATATCGAGGCCCTCCATTTATTCGCCTTTGATTTTTGAATTCGGCAATGAAATAGTTAACGTACTTTGAGATCGACTCAGCGTAAAACGTGTGACACAATTTACAACTCTAATGCATATCTTCGGTGCGCATGTTCACAAGAATTTTATAGATAATTTTGTGAAACATCTCATCTGTATTTGAACAACAGAAACTTGCTAGAGCATGAGATAAGTATTGTAATGGGACGCAAGATTGAAAATGCCACAAATCATATTTTCCATCTTATTTGTTGAAAATGAAATTATTTTGTTCCGTTAATTTGTCAAATTATGTGGTTTTAATATTCAGTTAAAAGAAAAGAAAAAATATGCAAATACATATTAAACAAATAAGAAGTACTGGCACCTTCATTGGCATCGGTCCCTTTCGTCATTTTGAAGCTAATATATTAATCTTACGCCGAAATTTACTCAAGCAATCTGGGGTTTGATTTTAGCAATGGAAAGAATTCCAAGCAGGAAACTTCCAAGTTGTACTTGACGAACCTGAATCTGCACATCCGATACCAATTATTTCTGTGTTGATCGATTTCAATCTGTGGAATACATTATTTTCACCGCCGCGATTAAGTCCCCCGAAATTTCTATTTTCATTTCCGCCGCAAAATCCAATTAATTTTCATCCAAGATTATAAGCGGCCAATGATTACTTAAGCAAATCGGATATGATTACGGACGTAGAGCCCTTTTCAGAGGAAATCTCAATGATGCAAACTTTTACGCCTTCAGTTTGATGAAAGTAGCGCACAAGAAAAAAAAAATGTTTTAAAAATTAAATCAATGTTTCTAGATCGTCTTTCTATTCCGTTCGATGAACTGTCAAATATTATAACATTCACAACCAACTTCACTCCGTGTTTAACATTGTAGGCAGTTTTTCCTTTTTGAATTGAATGCCTGAGAAAAATAACGACTCAAATCTTTCCAACATGGAAGTCTGAAGGATAGGAAAGATACACGCATTACTGAAACTGAGAATAAAACTTTGCAATATCACAACTGAAAAAAAAAAATTCACAAGAATGAAACATCCGAGAAGACCACATGAATATTTTTCAAGTTTCAGTTTTTCATATTCTGTATTCAAGTTTCATTTCAATGTAACTTGAAAAGAAATTACATTGAAATGGAACTTGAATACAGAATATGAAAACTGAAACTTGAAAAATATTCATGTGATCTTCTCGGATGTTTCATTCTTGTGAATTTTTACTTTTCCGCACACACCACTGTGTGTGGTAAAAGTATTGCGATCGGTCCAAAAAATTCAAAACATTCGGAATGAGTTTTCTATGCGTTTTGAACCTAGAAAAAACGATTGCAACCATTCCCAGAGCAATTTTTTATCCATGTGTGGTACGTTGTCCGTTGTACGCAAAAATTTGTTAACACGATAACTCAAAAAATTGATTTTAGAATTGATCAAAAATTTACACACACATTGGTCTTCATTGGGAATAGAAACCTATTAATTTTCAGCCCAATCGGATAATTTTTTCGGGTAGCTCTAGTGGAGTCGAATCAATAAATGGGCAGTTTTTCAGTATAATTAAGTAACATTTGTATGGGGACTATGTCTAGTTCGCATTGTATCATGATGAAACTTTCAGGATATTATATTTATGAAAAAAAAAATCATTCTGACTAGATTTAGGACTACCTCCCCTGCAAAATTTCGGATTTTTGGAGTCTTTTCGGGGTCAAAACTGAAAAATTGAATGGCGGCTATCTTAAGTTCACATTGTTTCCTATTGGAACTGTCAGAATATTATTTTCTATGTTTTTCAAGTCATTCTGATGAGATTTAAATCCAGCTTCCTAACAAAATTTTCAATTTTCGGGGTCAATATTCAAATCAATAAATTGGATGAAGTATTTGTGATTTTCTAATCTGTGTTTTTTCATCAGTTTGAATGCTCATGCTGCTACCGAAAGTTATACTGTTATACATAACATAAATGTAGAACCTATCGTTGGCATGAATTGAAAGTTCAGATCAGAGTGAACTAATTCGTAATTGTTATTACCAATTCAAAAATAGAGAACGTTGAAGTAAGAATTGGGAACTGAGATGTTTATTTGTTTTTATATTAAAATTGAAATTTAAATCACATGATGTGTAATGACTCGAAATTCGATCTCATCGTAATGACTTCAAATTTTCTGTGATTTATTCTCAAAGTTGCATGATGATTCGATTCGAAATAAACATACATCCAGAACAAATGCATCCAATCAATGAAAAATGCGTAAGCCCGAACAATTTCGGGAAATGTGCGGAAAAGTTAGTTTTACGTACGTAAGACCATTTATTTTTTTCAGTTGTGATATTGCAAAGTTTTATTCTCAGTTTCAGTAATGCGTGTATCTTTTCTATGCTTCAGACTTCCATGTTGGAAAGATTTGAGTCGTTATTTTACTCAGGCATTCAATTGATAACTATTCATTTTATGCAATTTAATGAAAATGCCTGGTAATGATGAGTCCATTTATTATTACTTGTTTATTGCAGACTTTATTTCGGAAATTTAAAATGCAATACATAAACAAATATAATTAATTGATTTGGCTGAATGAGTCCAATAAATGAAGAAAACAAATAAATGTCTTTTTTTTAATTCTTAAGACATTCATACATAATCAAGAAAATTATCCAAACTGTTTAATAGGAAAATTGAATCACATATAATATACAAACGACCGTGTAATTTTCTTTTGTCATATACGGTTTTTTGTTCCAAAGTTGAAAATTCAATCAATATATAAATTGGATCAACTGATTTTGAAATTTCAAAAGAATTAAGAAAGTCATTGAAAAGCAAAACATTAAACTGCATGCAAAACAAATAAAATTTGTCTCCTATTTTTAGAATGTGTTGAATTTCATTACAGTATTTTAAGAAATTTACTTCTTTTATTTCCACATTTTGAATCTCAGTGATATTTTCAATAGACTCATCCGAAGAAAAATTGTTCCAATGTTAGAAAAAACTCTTTGGATTTTCCATATATAAATTTTTCTGTGAAACTATCTGAGATTTCTCATAAGTGTTCTTGATGTTTTTTAGCGATTGTATGTATAAAATTTGTGAAATTCGAGCTATTTTTCATTAAACCTTTAAGCAATTTATGTTTTCTTTCAAATGCGAACATACACATCCAAACCAAAGGCCCCATTTCTTCCATAATTGAAGGGTTGCTTTGAATGTGAGACCAAGTTTTTTCAGAGATGTTAAAAGGATTTAAATATTTTCACGCAATGATATAATTTGCGCTTGAGTAATTCTTGGCGAATAACAAATGATAAAAATACGTAATAGACGTTTTCACGAAGCTCCCAAAATATAAATGGCGTATTCTGAAGTAAACAACGACTTTGTGTTATGCTCTGACCCAAATTTGATTTGTCAAAATTAACTTGAGATGGAATATTTCTCTGATTTAGAAAGCCATGATCAAAGTACTGAATTTTTTTTTATCAATTGATCCTCAGAAAGAATTTTAAATTAAATAATATGCTTGAATAGTTGTTTCAGAGCGAATGGGACTATTCCTTCATTTAAATTGTGCATAGGATCTACAGATAAATTTTTCAAAATTTGAAAATATTGCAATTCGTTAAGCACGCATTTCATTTTTGTACCCAGAGTTTCTTTAACATCAATGTTTCGGAATATTCAATGTGATGTGTGATTTCATTGTACGAATCAATGGTACGAAGTTTTGTGGAGTCTTCGACATTTCAATCGACAATTTTCAATTGGCATCTCTCAGAAACGGCACAAAATTTTTGCTACAAAACCGTATGCCAAATTTATGCCAAATTTATGCCAAGGTTATCAAATGAAAAATACACGATTGATCCTTTCAAATTCGTCCCGTCTTCAGTTTCAATTCCAACCGTTTCCAAGAAGTCAATATCATTCACAACGAGACGCCAAATATCGTATATATCTGTGTGCTCCGTCTTTAAATCATCTGAGTAACAAATACAAAAAAGAAAAATATTATCTGCTTTGAATCGAAATTGAGGAAGCGGTGAAATAAAATGCAGACAGTTTGTGCAAAGTTGCTTTTGAACCGAGCGGATTGCATATTTCGAAGTCATCATTGGACAAATGTCAGCGGATGGCATGTGGGCTTGATTGAAACAGTTGGTTTTTGCTAAACACCCTTCCACAGCAAAAATCTTCAAAAGTACCCTCAGTACATACATGGTCGGGTAAGTTTGAATTATATTTCCAATATGCTTTTTGAAAATCTTTATGTTTGAATAATGTTTGAAGTGTCTCAACAATTGATATATACTGAAATTTGCACTGCGATTGTTTTGGAACTGCGATTTTTGTAGCTTTGTCGCCCAACATCTCCCATTTCACTCCAAGTGATAGCTCTTTGGGTTGAACAAAAAGTTGATTTTCATCACATTTTTTTGCGTTGGTATGCCGTTGAATTTTCATTGAGTTTGTTTCATATATACTCTGTATATACTCTGTGCAATCACTCAAAATGTAAAAATTTGGGTCTGGAATACTGTTTGACATCGGACATATCTCTGCGAGCTATTAAAGCATTAAAGAATTTGTAATATTTTGATTACACTCGTAACATTTATATTTCTCCATTTTTATAAAGCGAAAGTGACAACAGGAAAAATGAAATTTATCGTCGTAGTCAATAAACATAGTGAAGTTGGTATCAAAAGTCATTTTGTTCAACTGAGACTTGGTTCACTTGAACAATTTTACAACAGATGGCGCAAACCAAACAGAAAAGAGTCAAATTATTTCTAATTGTAAATTATAAAGGAACTTTTAACAGTATATTTATTGAATTATAAAGGGTGGGCCATATAAAATTTGCATTTTGAATCGGCTATAAAAAAAAAAAAACTAATGGTTATTCTTCCAAACTTATTTTTTTATTGGAAAGCTTGAACTTTGTTATTTATGAATGAAAAACGATATCGTTCATATGACTGTCACGACTGGCTTTACAGTACGCCATTCGGTCAACCCAATTTTCAAGCACTTTTTCGATTGTTTCGGCTCGAATTTCATTAATGGCAACTTGGAATTTCGGTTGATTATTCGATTTTCGAAAACGGTGCCCAAAAGTTCGACTGTTATGTTGGCTGTGTGGCTTGTTGCGCCATCCTGTTGAAACCAAATGTCGTCCATGTCATACTCTTCAACTTTTGAAAACAAAAATTCGTTGAGCATGGCACGGTAACGCTCGCCATTGACTGTAACGGCGGCTCCTTGCTCATTTTTGAAGAAAAATGGCCCAATGATGCCGCCGGACCGAAACCCACACCAAACCGTAACTCTTTGTGAGTGCATTGGCTTCTCAATGGTGACGTGTGGATTTTCCGACCCCCATGATGCGACAATTTTGCTTATTGACAAAGCCTCCGAGGTGAAAATGCTCATCTTCGGCCAAACGATCTTCTGCCCATTGGGCGAACCGAAAACGCAACGGATGGTCATGAGGCTTAAGTTCTTGGACTAATTGAACTTTGTAAGCCTTCACACCGAGGTCTTTATGCAAAATTCTCCTCAGGGAGGTGCGTAAAATGTTCAATTCTTGAGAACAATGACGAGTTGAAGTTTATTTATTTATTTATTTATTTATTTCACCGCCAAATGCTGGCTGAATTATTTTTTGGTACATTAAAAATTATATTCAGTTAATGGCAGAATAACGAAATGTGTCATCACTGACCTTGCTAAGTAAAAATCTGAAATTGTTACGACTAGTTGATTCGATAAAAACATTTTTCACAAGGTTGGCATATTTACATATTAAAGTGATAGGTGCATTAGGTGTTCTACTAAGGTTGAGATCAGTTACTCTGAAACGCTCTGCGTCTCGAAAATTTCTAACATTTAAGTTTGTACTGATCAGCAATTTCACAAAGGGGCAATGGATATTGCTGTTTAACAGGTCATACAAAAATAAAAGAGCATTATTGATTCTTCGTGTATTCAATGAAATCATGTTTAGCCGCTCAAGGCGACTGTTATACGGTGATATGTGATAATTGTTGGCTTCACTTGGATATTCACGGCAAGCATACATTGTGAATTGACGGAGAACGCTTTCAATCCTGTCGGCTCTGGTTTATGGAATTGTGAGCCAGACTGTACTGCAATAGTCGAGTTTCGATTGCACGAGCGCTGAATATATTGCCTTAACTGTTGATTGGTCATTGATATCAAAGCAAAAACGTTTCACAAAGCCTAGTACGGCGGATGCCTTTGAGCCGATCATGTCAATGTGACTCCTGAAGGTCAATTTATTGTCAATTACTACACCCAAATCTCGCTGCTCAGTTATTGTTGCAAGTTTGTGGTCGCCATAAAAGTAGATTGGGTCTGGGGCGGTTCTGTGACGATGAAGAGACATAATTGAGCATTTGCCGAGATTCAAGTGCAGATCGTTTGAATTGCACCATTGACTGAGGGCATCAATAGAGGATTGAAAAACGAGCGTGTCGCCCTCGCCTCTGATTACTTTTGCTATCCTCACATCGTCAGCAAACATTGACGTCAAGTTTGTCGTTGTTGATCGTTTCTTCATTAAACCATGCTGACGATCTGATATCTTCGGTGCGATAAAATTTACGAGATGAACGTTGACACAGTGTTCGAAAGATTTGGCAACTGTTTTCAGTTTGGCGATGCATCTGTAATTCGTGATATCCGATCTGGCTCCCTTTTTAAAAATCGGTGTGACACTGTATCGTTTCCAAACTTCCGGAAAAATACCAGACCGAAGCGATTCGTTGAAAATTAGTGTAAGCGGCTCGAATAGAACTGATGCACAATTTTTAGAATGAGCGGATGGATACCATCGGGGCCGGATCCTGTTGCTGTTTTAATTTTCATGAGCTCATCGAACACGAAATATTTGTGCAGCAAAAAAATCTCTGGTGACTCTGGGTCATGTGTGGTTTGTATTGATTCGGTATTTGTTTGAGTTGACGAGAAGTTTTCATTGAAATATTCCGCAAACATTGACGCCTGCTCACCCGGATCAGTTGACGAACGTTTTGGGAGACAATTTACGTTTCGCTTTGAGTTGACATACTTCCAGAAAGACGACGGGTTTTCTTTAAGCGATGACTCGATTTTTGATGTGTAGCTCGAGTATCGTTGTGTGTTCAACGCATCAAACTCAGCAAAAGCACGATCGAATGATGATTTATCACCAGTGTGCTGATAACGTTTCCATTCCATGTTCTTTTTGTTTTTCAGCTTCTGGAGCTCGCCATTCCACCATGCATTTTTGAAAGGTTTTCGTCTTGTGAATGGGACGAAGTCGGCGATTCCGCGATTCAGTGAGTCGTATAGAAATGCAATTTTATCATCAAGCGGTAGTGCGATAATATTATCGGGAATATTGGCATCGTTGAGGAAATTGCATAAGCCAATGAAGTCGGTACGATTGAAATTGCGATGACGTGGTAATTCTGTGTTGGTCGTGGAATCAACAAGTGTTTCGAAAACAACGAGAAGTGGCGGATGATGAGGATCGATGGGTGTCAATATCGTGTGTGGGCTCGTAACTTCAACGTCAAGGAAATTGTCGGTGAAAAACAGGTCGAGAAATCGAACATTGTCATTGGCAATATGGTTGATTTGATTGAAGCCACGACTGAGAAGCTCCAGAAGAAAATCAGCTGCATGTGGTGGGGAAACGTTTGTCGGTATTAATACGCCTGGGAGATCATCATCGAAATCATCATCGTTTGTGAAATTCCAATCCGCATTGGGAATATTGAAATCGCCAAAAATGAAAATTGAGTCCGACTTTCTCATTTTGATCGAGTTTATTGCGTTTAGATGCCTCAAGTACGCGCCCGCTGGCGATGCTGGACGAATGTACGCAGCGTAGATGAAAAGATGGGAATCCCCGCTTAGGAGCACACTAACACAAGTGAACTCGATATCCTCAAAACCATGAATTTCGACCGCAACAGCTGTTAATGTGCTTCGAAAAGCTATCAGAGTACCGTCGCCAAGGTTAAGATCCAAGTTGGTAGACTCACGATCGGTCCGAAAAACAATGTATGCGCTATCGAAATATTCTGAAGAGAGAAATGTCGAATTTAACCAAGTTTCAGTCAAAACAATTACCGAATAGTCAACCGAAGGTGAAGACGTATTCCCTAAAAATTGATTCGACTTTGTGCGAAGGCCATTTACATTTTGATAGTAGATGGAGATGTCGGTTGATGCTCGATGCA
Organism: Obolodiplosis robiniae; assembly: GCA_028476595.1. Lineage (NCBI taxonomy): Eukaryota > Metazoa > Arthropoda > Insecta > Diptera > Cecidomyiidae > Obolodiplosis > Obolodiplosis robiniae. The sequence goes on from CM052015.1 coordinate 44,552,329, forward strand.
ATTTATGGGCGTTTGAGTGTTTTATAATGGGCTCTGTTTGATTGATTGCATCGGCTTTTTGTCCAGTGTTCCAGCTGGGAACTGGTGATGCTGTTAACACAGGTCTATCATTGGTGTTAGCGGGTCTGGTGGTGGCATGTTCGGCAATTTGTCTGATGGAGACGGCTCGTTCGTTATATTCTTCAGTGGGCTGCTGGTTACATTTGATTTTCCCGGTGAAAATGTCTCGTCTGTATTCATGTTCTCGGTTTCACGTTCACTCACTTCGACCTTGAACGAGATGAATTTCAGGGTGCTCACATCTTTATCCTTTTTAACCAGTTTGTGAACATTGAATTGGTCATTCACTGGGGTGTTTTTGGCGATATATTCGAAGATTTTCTCATTTGTCATGTCATTTTCGAAACGAGAAATCCAAACGGCCTTTGGGGAAGTTAGTTTTTCGAGGCGTTTCGGTTTGTGCACCACTGAAAGACCGGCGACATTTTTCTTGGTGCCCAACGAAGCAGGCGGAGCAAATTTGTTCGGTTTTTGGGCTACTGGAGCGGCCAGAGCACGTGTAGCATGTGGTTCAAGATATTTTTCGGCCAGTTTTTCGTCCAATCGTTGGCGTTTTTTGGCAGATTGACTGGCTGATTCCGATAGATTTCGTGTGACACTTGCATACGACTGTTGGCGTGGAGTCGACGGTTTGGTGTGCCGCAAAAACTTCGATGGTAACGGTGTGCTGGCTTTTGTCAGATTTGACGGAATCAATGACGCTGGTACGGCGGGCAAAAAATTAATAATCGGTACATTTGACGGTTGTCCAATTTTTTCAACGATTTCATTTGTATTTTTGGTGATTTTGTCGGTTTTTACGTTGATTTCATTCAATTCATTTATAATTGCCTTGGTGGTCGTTTTTTCCTTGTTCGGTGTTTTCCCAGTGTTGATTGAAGCGTTTAAATCATGTTGAGTGACATTTGATGGGCCATCTGACGTTACACTCATACACTTGTTGTACAAGACTTTGATATTAGACGAAGCTAGTTGTTCGGATTTTAGCCAAATTCCAATGCACGGCAAATGTAACAAATGGTCACAGGATGAGCATTTCGTAGTGGATTCGGGTTTAATATTCGCTGGTTTGCAATCATCCCGCGAACAGTATTTAATTTGTGCCATTCTACTGCGGTGCAAGCAGACTATGACAACAACAATTTGCATGGACTGGAATGTTCAAAACAGAATCAAAAATGTTCACACCAAAACCAGGAATTTTGTCCAAACTGCATGTAATTACAATGAAGCAATGTCTGATCTAACGAAAACATAAATTTTCCGGGTTAAAAATGATAATTCTGATACAATGAGATAAACAAAACACGATAAAGTTACGGAGCACATAAAAAAACACAACCTGTCAGTTTGACAACATAACAATTTGATGGATGTTCACGGACATTCTCGGCTGTTCGCACTGTACGAGAACGTAAACGGGTTGTTTGGTCCACCAACGATCCAGTTTCTCGAACACGATTCACAAATTTATCCACAAACTGCCTTGAAGGCCAATCATTTTTATGGAATTTTTTTTTTCAAATTTCTCACAGTTTGGACTGAAGACTCACCACTTTGAAAGTAAGTTTTCAATATTTCCCAATTTTGTTCAACCTAAGCCGTCCGGAATCGTAAATGTCAAACCTTAAACTAAATTATGAACACAAATTGAATGACATTTGAGCTGCCATTCTCTAAATAAACAGAAGTTTAAAATGCAAACTCTAGATGGCCCACCCTGCAATACAATTTAAAAATTATTCAAAAATAGAGAAAAATTATCTCAAAAAGTGGTTAGAATGCAATTTTTCCGTATAATCGGTTAGGAATTATCCAAATTTGTTCTCTGTGTACCGAAACACAATTTTTGAAAAAAATCCCGAAAAATCAAAAATTTCACTCGAGCTCCATAAAATCCTAAAGCAAACACGATTAAATAACTGCACAAAACTAAAAATAAAATTTATTAAAGCCTAAAATTTAAATAAATGCGGAAAATGTAAGAACCGATTCGGCGGCAACGGAAATCTACGTCTGTCACTCTCGACGCCATCTTGCCTTTTTTCAATATTTTGAATAACATATTCATTACTTATTTTCATGAAATAAAGTCATAATTTTGATTGAAAAACGATGTGCATTACTCCATACCTCCAATACATTACAGCGACCTTAAATCATACGACTTTATATCGAGGCCCTCCATTTATTCGCCTTTCATTTTTGAATTCGGCAATGAAATAGTTAACGTACTTTGAGATCGACTCAGCGTAAAACGTGTGACACAATTTACAACTCTAATGCATATCTTCGGTGCGCATGTTCACAAGAATTTTATAGATAATTTTGTGAAACATCTCATCTGTATTTGAACAATAGAAACTTGCTAGAGCATGAGATAAGTATTGTAATGGGACGCAAGATTGAAAATGCCACAAATCATATTTTCCATCTTATTTGTTGAAAATGAAATTATTTTGTTCCGTTAATTTGTCAAATTATGTGGTTTTAATATTCAGTTAAAAGAAAAGAAAAAATATGCAAATACATATTAACACATCACTCAATAAGTCTTTGATCTGACACATAGATGGCGCCACTAGTACCGAATTGCCCACATCAGCTGACAGCTAAAACCTTAACATGACGTTTGTCAAAATTTGAGCCAAATCGACCGATTAGTTTGCGAGTTACAGTCATTTGGGTGAAGCTACTTTTGTCATTTAAAAAAAATGGATTCAAAGCAATTTCGTGTGTTGATTTATCATTGCTATTTGATGGGAAAAAATACCGCCACAGCCAAAACTTGGCTTGATAAGTGTTACCCGGACTCTGCACCGTCGAAAGGAAGCGTGGTATATTGGTTTAATGATTTCAAATGCGGTCGTACAAGCACCGATGACGCTGCACGCTCTGGACGCCCAAATGAGGCTGTCACCGACGAAAACATCAAAAAAGTCCACAAAATCGTGTTTTCCAATCGCAAAGTGAAAATGCAGGAGATAGCTGACACTTTAAAGTTGTCGGTTGGAAGTGTTTGCACCATTTTGCATGAGCATTTGGGCTTCAAGAAGCTTCATTCGAAGTGGGTACCGCGATTGCTCTCACCGGACCAAAAACAACATCGTATCGATGATTCAAAGTCGTGGAAAACGATGGGAAAAATACACGATTTACACTTCGAATTGCTTCCGCACCCACCATATTCGCCAGATCTGGCCCCCAGCGACTACTGGCTCTTTTCAGATCTCAAAAAGATGCTCCAGGGCAAGAGATTTCGCTCTGATGAGGAGGTGATCGCCGGAACTGAGGCCTATTTTGAGGGACTTCCGAAATCGTTCTATAAAAGAGGCATCGAAAAGTTGGAGGATCGTTGGAATCAATGTATAACCCTCGAAGGAAACTATGTTGATGAATAAAGTGGAATTTTGCCAAAAAAATATTTTTTTGTATGTCAGATCAAAGACTTATTGAGTGTGTTAAACAAATAAGAAGTACTGGCACCTTCATTGGCATCGGTCCCTTTCGTCATTTTGAAGCTAATATATTAATCTTCCGCCGAAATTTACTCAAGCAATCTGGGGTTTGATCTTAGCAATAGAAAGAATTCCAAGCAGGAAACTTCCAAGTTGTACTTGACGAACGTGAATCTGCACATCCGATACCAATTATTTCTGCGTTGATCGATTTCAATCTGTGGAATACATTATTTTCACCGCCGCGATTAAGTCCCCCGAAATTTGTATTTTCATTTCCGCCGCAAAATTCAATTAATTTTCATCAAAGATTATAAGCGGCCAATGATTACTTAAGCAAATCGGATATGATTACGGACGTAGAGCCCTTTTCAGAGGAAATCTCAATGATGCAAACTTTTACGCCTTCAGTTTGATGAAAGTAGCGCACAAGAACGGGGACCTACATTACATTTCCATTATTGGAAGCATCGGTCAGTACGCTGACGAAATGAGTTTCTTCCAATTCGTTTTTCAGCTCATCCATCAAATACGGCGCAAACACATAAGTTACATGAGCTTCGCTTTTCGTACGCTCACAATGGAACTTCGACAGCTCAAAACAACCACGAATAATTTTGCGAGCACAATCGACTGAACGAAAACTATGATTTTCCTTAATCATATGGTAAGACCAAACACCTTCACAAGCTGCAGTTTTCACATCAAATGCACTCAAATTTGAACTTTTGAAAAACGAAGTCATATCCTTGCTTTTCGGAACAGCTTGAACGGCATTTTTGTGTCGAGCTGATTTTAGGTGTGACTCGATGTCGCCTTTACCGATGTGAGCAACACTAATATCTATATCGCAGCGAACATCACTATTAGTGTTGTTTTTTTTTTTTTTTATAAATGTATGTATATTTTTCTTGCGAATCTGCATTGAAAACACAAGTACCACGGCGCTTAGGCATTATTTTATTCGAGGAATATTTCGGGATGATTCCGAATCTCGGAATCTCGGGACTTGCCTTCAAATCTCGGAATGATACCGATTTTTTTGGTATAGTTGTTCACATTATGTTAACCATATCCGAACCGTTTTTGCGTTTACGGATCGGATGCAGGTGATACCAATTTGGATCCGATTCGAATCCGATTCGGCACCGATTGGATTTGGATAAAACCGTAATTTTGCAGAGAACATTCAGGAAGGAAATAGTTTTGTATTGATGTGCGTAGCCTTGCCTGATCATCATTCGATACGGAATTGATAGCTTAATCATTTTTGCCGCCGAAAACAGTTGACTGATTAAATCGGCCTCTGGTACACCAAATTTATTCAGAACAGATCAAGACTAATGTTCGTTGATTCTATAGCCCGTCGAAACAGCGTATCTTGTTCACAATGTTAATCATTTCCATTCCTGATTAGGATTATCTGCGAGTAGAACCGAATATTATTCACTAGTGATTAAGATTCCTTCGCAGATTTAAATATTCATCACCACATCTTAATCATGATTCAGATCGAAAGTTAATCATTGATTCAAATCAAATCTCAATCATTGATTAAGATTCCATCTTGATCATGAGTAAGACTTTAACATAATCATGAGCAGGGCAGAAAAAAATATTTATTTAAATAGAAAACCTTTATTTGAATATTTTGGCCACTCTTGCCGATAAATAAATAATTTGGAATTTTTCGATTTTGTCTCTAAAATCATTTTTTTTGTTCAATTATGTTCAAAATCTATTTTTGAAGTCGACAAATGATTGAATTTCATGATTTGTAAGCAACATGAAATAATGGGAACGGAAATGTTTATATTTGAAAAAAAATGTGAATTTCTGTTTACAGTATAAACTTCTGTGATTCGTAACCAAATAACTCATAAGCTGAGTTTAATTCAATTATGCTCGCTTCTAACGCAAACAGAGCTCTTATTCTGCGTATTTATGTGAACGGTCCATAGCAAAAATATAGATTCAAAAATTTTCACCTTAGAACATGGATGCTGAGCAACGGTATGTGGTGAACTTTGTGTTTGGTGTATTGGGCGCAGAGGCTGAACGTGGACGTTGTTATTTGTTTGCTGCTGAAGTTCTTGAATCTGTAAACAACAGTACGATTGCCACATTTTTCGACAAGTGCATAATGGAAATGGGTATGTTAAAAATTCTATTATTTTTAAAATACAAAATGACTGTATGTTGTGTGATTTGCAGGTGTCAACAGAAGCAAAGTTCTGCTTTGTTTGACTGATGCAGCAGGATACATGACTTGTGCAATGAATGCATTGTCCGTACTTTACCCGAAGATGATTCATTTCACGTGTGCTGCGCATGGTCTACATCGTGTGGCAGAATTTGTTCGAGAAGAGCACAAAAACGTCAACAAACTGATTTCAAACATGAAGAAAATTTCAACAAAGTTAAATTAAATTACAATTTAATGAAAATTCAAATATTAATTTAGTTTTTGTTTTCATCTTTTCAGTCACCAGCTCGTAAACACAAATTCCAGACAATGTACGCAGATTTACAACTTACACCACAGTCGATTGTAACACGATGGGGAACTTGGATCGCAGCTGCCATTTATTATGCCGAAAACTATGATCAAATCAAAGAATTTTTGGCTCAGCTCGATGAAGATGAAGCAAACTCAATTGAAAAGGCTAAAGCAACGTTTGAAATGCCAAATTTGAGAGAGGAGCTGGCATTCATCAAATGCAATTTTGCTCCCATTGTCACAAGCATCAACAAACTACAAGCACAAGGTACTCCACTTGCTGAAGCCCTTGAATCGTTTGAATCGGTGCGTGCAAATTTGGTGATGTTGGAGGAAAGACCGGAATTCACTGCTAAATTCGATCGAGTTGTTTCCCGCAATAAAAGTTTTTTTACACTTAAAAAAATTAGTACAATTTTAACAACAGGAAAAGCAACACGAGAAGATAACTTTATCAAAGGTTTAACACCTGACGAATTGAATGCTTACAAATTGGCTCCAATTACTTCATGTGACGTCGAACGGAAATTTTCAATGTATAACAATGTGTTGCAGGATAACCGACGATCATTCTTGTTTGATAACTTGAAAAAACACGTTGTAATCCATTGCAACGATTTTGATTGAGACATTTGTGATAATATAATCATTTCATTAAGTACAGTGTCTATCAATAACTCTATTACTATCGATATAAAGAAAAATATTATGTTTTACGTTCCAATTTTCTTGAATGAATAATCTCAATTTTTTCGTAACTTTATTTTAAATATTTTGAAGATTTTTCATAAATATTATCGTAAATATTTTTGGGTTTTTACGCACATGAATAAATAAATATTTTAGTGGTTTTTCGTAAATATTTTTTTTCTGCTCTGATCATGAGTAAGATCCAATCTTAATCGCGAATAAAATCCAATTTCAATTATGACTGAAATTCGAATTGGATCTTACTCATGATTAAGATCGAATCTTAAAAAAATTATTAAGATTTGATCCTAATCTTCAAAAAAATAAAAATTTGGGAGCAAGGTGAGAATATTAATCATTGACTAAGATTCGATTTTATTCATGATTAAGATTTTGGTGATTAAGACTCCGGCTATAGTTGATTCCACAAAAAGAGTCAAGTAATATTTTGAGATCGTCATTCAAATCAGTTTATTTCATCATCGGAATCTTTTTCATATTTGTCATTTTCATTATGTAGCTGTTAACGGTTCGGATTTGGAAATAATTACTTCCATCGGCTCGGTAACGGTTGTTGTAAATCGGTTTAATTGATTAATTTGTATGCCGCTGAAGTGCACAAATATGTTTACACACATATATAAGGGTATAAGTGTATTTTGATAAGAAAGAAAGAGCCGGAAATGTATGCAAATCGAATTCGGTGGGTGTGTCAAGCTAACGGTCAATGAAAAGAAATTCATCGCATCATTGTGGAAGGCGTAAAGTTGAGAAATGTAGAATGAGAATACAAAGAAAGAAGTAAAAACGTTTTGTGAGGTCATCGTTCGTTATGGTATTAAATAAAAGTTATTTGTTCAGTTTATTTCAAGGGTAAATTTTTTCGACTGCATTTCAAAAAGAATAATTTTTTTATTAGAGAATGAAATTATTCTTTTTATTTATTGGCGAAGCAGTTTATATTTTACGTTGTGAATATTTCTGTGTATGCCTGAAAATGTACGTTTATGATGCTGAACTCGCAATTCATGTACACCACAAGATGGAATATTTGGGTACGCTGACGTAGTAGCTGCCGAAAAATTATTGCGATTAACCGGCATTATTGTTGAATTAGCTCGGTTGGTCATTTTGGCAAAAGAATATGAGAATGCAAATATGACAGACGTCGAAATTCGCTATAATCGAATTTGGTTGATCCAATATCTTGCAACACGTTATGCGTTATTTTTTTTCCTAATTCGCGAGTGTTTCCTTGATGGTTTTATGGAGCGAGACAGAAATATTTTCGATTAATTCGACCTAATTCTTCTCCACGTCAATAAATTTAATGATAGAATATCTTGAATATTTCATAAGTGATGAGAAACAATATGGTTTCCTGGACATTTTCTTTTTTTTTCATTCTTGGGAAAACAATTTCCTATTTCGTGCAAATGACTTCTATCCCCCGTATCCTTTGCGATTCGGGCGAGTCTTGAGTCTCGTGTCTACCCCATAGCAAAAGCGCCTCTCAAATTCGATGTTCCAATATTCAAAGCAGTCGGCAACTGTGGAGCTCGGTGGTCTCCCCTCGATCGAGGCACATTGTTTCAATTGAAGAGGTTTTTAAGGTAGCATTCCCTGCTTTAATAAAAATTATTAAATTTAAACTTTTTTATGGCGACGTATAAAGAATGACCAAATATATCAAAGCCAATCTTAAAACCCGGCAATATTCTTGCGAATAAATTTCAAGTCTATAGGGGTGATTTGTTCATATTTTGATTTGCTCTCTAATTATGAGCCAACTGCGAAAATGAACTTTATTTCATAGGAATGCCCCAAAGTAAAAGTACATCTTTATTTAGCTCCACGTATTTATGTGGCGCTTCGATGAGTTTTCTTCTTGAGTTTCGCTTTTACTAGCAGCAGAATGAAGATGTACTTATATTCTATGACATTCATATATAAATAGAGTCCTAGGTCATAATTACGAAGACTCAAGGATGTCGGTCAAAATTTGAACAATTGTCCTCACGCTCATTCTAATCGATACTTTTGTTACGGTCATGATTTCTGTTATATATTTTGTTGTGAAGAATGATGTGTTCTAAAAATACAATCCGATTTAAACTGAAATGCGCGAAAGTATGTTTTACGTATGTAATTCCTTTTTTTCTGACAAACGATGTCTCAACTGACATAAGTTCCAAAAAACTTCCAAATCTCTAGAAAAACGAACAACGCAAATGTTATTAACATATATTTGAATTTCAAATTTGTGTTTGAGAAAATGGAAACACATCTCGTGTGGGTCCTTAAAAATAGTATAAATAGAATAATTGACACATCAAAAATAGTATTCCTTGCTTGATAAAGCAATTTGCACATGCTGAGCAAAATGCAAGTTTTGAAAGTTATCATTTTTATATGCAGCGTAAGTGAGAAATATTGGATAAGAATTCATTCGTAGAAGCTATAAGCAGCACATACACACACATTTTGTTGTTTTTTCCATCGTGTATTGATGACAATTTTCAAAATCTTGATGATGCTCGCATCGGTCCGCATTGTTTTAGTTTGACATTTCACACGCAATTTGAAAACAATTTATTTACAGTGTGTTTGGTATAACTTTATCTTTTTTCTTCAATCAGATTCATTTGGCGGTGTCTCAAGTTCAGGGCCCGGATAAAGGATCGTTTTTCGATTTTGCATGTACACAACGGAGAACAATGCAAGCTCTCACAGATTGGCGTAATAGGTTACAAATTGCTCAAACAAACCTCAGGGAAATATTTGACGCTGCGCCTGATAAATGCAACTCAAATGTAAGAGCTGATATTGAACGTGCCATCGAAGACGTGGGAATTATAGATTCCGCTATTCTTAACCTTGAATTATTAAAAGAAGATTGGGAAAAATGTTGCAAGAAATTCCTGGGAGAACATAAGGAAAATAGGGATGTTGCTGTTCAACCATATAAAGACAGCGTTCAAAAAATATTTGAAAATTTCTTCAAATATATGGACGATATATGGAATATACTAGTTATAAATGTACGAAAATTTGAAAAAATCGTCGTTTATAAAAGAATACCGTTCGAAAAGTCGTATCCATTTTCATGGTCATCGAGTGTTCAGGAAATAGCAGAAAAACGTGATGCTTTAGCCCAGCTGAACGGAAATAACGTCGAAGCACAATGCGATGAGGAGTTTCGAAAGTATAAAAATTTAATCCTGGGATCACTCCTGCAAACGTCACCTTCTTCGAGGGCTCAAAAAAGACTCAGGGTAGATTAGTTTGGGAAATTTCAGCGGAGAAATTGAACGATGTTTATTTTTGCGTTATGCGAACTTGATTTCTATTCGTCGGATGCAATAATGTCGCAGGTTCTAGAATGTATTTGTATAAATGTATATTCAATCAAATAAAATACCTCTTGCCGAGGTTAATTCACGTTTTGCAAGCGAAAACCAAACAAAAAATTTATGATTTAAAATAATGTGACGCAAATTATATCAAGAGCTGTTTTTGTTGAATTTTGATTTTACAGCTAAAAGATCCACTGTATAGCGAAAATTAAAGAGTAAACATAAAAATAATAAAAGGTCTTACGTACGTAAAACTAACTTTTCCGCACATTTCCCGAAATTGTTCGGGTTAACGGGATTTTCATTGATTGGATGCATTTGTTTTGGATGTATGTTTATTTCGAATCGAATCATCATGCAACTTTGAGAATAAATCACAGAAAATTTGAAGTCGTTACGATGAGATCGAATTTCGAGTCATTACGCATCATTTAATTTAAATTTAAATTTAAAAAAAAAAAATCAAATAAACAGCTCAGTTCCTAATTTTAACTTCAACAAACTGTAGTGCCAACGTATTTCAATTAATCTTGAATATTCGTTTCAACTAAATAATAATTCACATTTTTATTTATAGAAGTGTAGTATTCCAATTAACGGTTAACTTGAATACAATTCAAATACACTACTGTCAAAATTAACCAGTTGTCAGTATCGATTATATAGCGCACATAGACAGAGAGTAAAGAGAATAATGCTAAGCCACGGTCAGACACCAGGCTGCAGCATTGACTGAGATAAAGTGACAGGCAAACTCGATCAAGCAATGTTTTTCGTTTGTAAATCAAAAAATAAGCAAACAATTTAAGTTCGGCCGATTTTATTGTTTAATACTGGTCAATAGAATTTGATTACACTATGAGTGAAATATGATATCTCGTAAATGGTGGCCTTTTTCTTTGATGCAAAGTTGAGCTCGTTTTTTGGCATTTTCCATGACTTTTTGCAATGTTTCAGTCGATATGGCAGCGATTTTACGTTCAATATTACGTTTTAATACTCGGAGAGTCTTCGGTCGGTCAGCATACACCTTCCCCTTCAAAAATCCCCACAGAAAAAAGTCCGGAGCAGTCAAATCAGGTGAACGCGGCGGCCAGTCAAAATCACCCTTGAATGAGACTAAACGAACTGGGAACATTTCGTTCAACAAATCGATGGTTTGACGAGCTGTATGAGCCATCCTGTTGAAAGTAGCGGTCTTCCAGGCCATTATTCTCGACCCCTTCACGCAAAACAGGGTTCACCATTGCTCGATAACGGTCACCATTCACCGAAATTGCTTCGCCATCATCATCTTCGAAAAAGATTGGCCCAATGATGCAATCCGAGCATATTCCGGCCCAAACTGTCACTCGTTTGTGATGGAGAGGCTTTTCGCGATATTGTTCTGGATTTTTGTCGCCCCAGAAACGACAATTTTGTTTGTTTACATTGCCATTCAAGTCAAAATGTGCTTCGTCGCTCATGATGATTTTGTTCCAAAAATCATCTTCACTTCTCTCCAAATTTCGCATCATTTTACCGTATTCCAATCGTCTGGGGTAGTCTTCCGGGTTCAATTGCTGCACCATTTTGATCTTGTCGGGGAAAAACATCAAATCGATGCGCAAAATGCGCCGCATTGACCTTTGACTGATGCCCAAAGCCTGAGCACCGCGTTCAGTCGACAGATTTGGATCTTCCTCTAAAAGGTCCTGTGCGATGGTGATGTTTGTGTTTGATCGGGCTCTGCGCTGTATGGTACCACGCGACACATTACTAAGAACATCACTTGACTTGAACTTTGCATATGATGTTCGAATTGGGTTCGCATTAGGTGCTTTTTTTCGAGGATATTTTGCACGAAATTTACGTTGAGTCAAGACAACTGACATCTGATTTTCAATGTATAGTTCTTCGATATTAGAACGTTCGATTGGTGTGTATTGCGACATGGTGAAAATTGTACGGACGAGTAGTAAATAAATTGACAAACATTTGAGCGGTACGTCAAAATTTGTCAAAGTTATGGCCAGTTCACATTGATTAATCGAGTTTGCCTGTCACTGTATAACCGAGGAGAACAAACATATCCCTCCGCTGTAAAAGTTTTGATCCAATAAAGAATATAATAAACAAACGATACGATTAACGTTATATGTTGAAATATAACATAAGAACGATGTATCAAATTACGGGCGTACGCGCTATATAAGGAACAACATGTCATTAAACAAGCAGTTCTGTCATGCCAACTAAACACAACGGTTCTTGTTATTTACTGGTTCTGTTTTGCATAGCAATATTATTTCAGTACACGATCAATTTTTAATAGTGAACAGTAGACGGGTTTTATTAATATAGCGCCCGAACTGATGAGAATATCAGTATATACATTAATATTGATGACAATTCGAATCGAGGCGATTATTCGTCGGTGTGCCTCCATGCGACTCATGTCAGAACTACCGGCGAAGTGACAGCATCATTTATTTATTTATTTATTTATTACGAAGCCTAAATTTATGTCAACATGTGTTCACAGCGAACTGTGAACATGCTGGTCAGAGACCCAATACGACATAAATTCCGCCCATGGTACGTCTTGAAAAAGAGAATACAGTCAGGGGTGGGGTGATATTAGAGAGAAGCTCTTCTATCAAATTGGGTCCGGAAAACCATGGCAAAACCGGCCTGTCTCTGGAGAGACAGAGGAAATACAATAGATTTTTGAAGTGAAATTTACGTTAACATTATTATGAGAAAGCGAAAGCAAAAACATAAGAAAAAGCATATGAATGATGATGATGGTGAATGATGATGATGTTAATGATGAAAATGTTAATCTAATTGGTTGAGAAAATATCATCACATTGCTCCGAGTATTCACGATCAAATAAATTTAATAGAGCATTTATTGTTCGGCGCGTAAATAATGCTTAAGATTTAATTTAAACAAAGTCAACGATTCAGATTTTCTAATTTCAACCGGTATGCTATTCCAGAATTTAATTGCGGAGTAACTAAAGGCGAGATCGTCAAAGGCGGTACGTGGATTAAAATTAACGCGAAGGTTATCAGGGTATCGCGATGTTTCACCGTTCCGAACAAACATGTGATTCAAGTATACAGGAGACTGCTTTGACAGCTGTTTAAATATCAAGACTGCTGAGTGCAACTTTGCCCTGCTCTCTGGAGTCAATTCATTTAGACGCTGCCGGTATTCAGTGACATGGTCATTACGCTTTCATCCGAAAATGTATCTGATTTTGTCATTATCAGCTACAAGATCACGATGAACTTGGTTTTGAGCCATACGTTATGACATCACCATAGTCCATGATTGGATCAATTAACGCGATTGCCATCACGTTTGATATAATTGGGTATGAAATGCTTCGAGTGACGTATGCGATTTAAGACGCCATACACCTTTTGCAATTTACACTTGTCGTGCTCTTGAAAATTAAAGTTTTCGTCAAAAATCACACCAAGGTTCTTTATTGACTTCCAAAATTCGAGTTTTTCATCACCTATTTTCACGTCATTGATCATATCGAAATTCAACCGACCCGTTTGATGCTTAGAACCGATAATCATTACTTTAGATTTTGATCCGTTCAACTTCATACCGCGACGTTTTATAAAATCATTTAATTTTGCAAGATCGGAGTTCACTTTATCAATGCCATTATTAATTTGATCAAAATCGACTTCTAGGAGTGCTTGAGCGTCATCCGCGAACAAATGGCCAGTCATGTGTTCGAGCACGTTGAGAGTATCATTGAAATATAAGGAAAAGAAAGTTTGGCCGAAATTACTACCTTGAAGAACTCCATTATTAATTGGAACAAAAACAGACTCTTGGTCACCGACTTTAACTTTTTGACTAATATTACTATTAATTGATTTGATTAATGCGAGAGTGCTGTTAGAAAAACCGTACGATTCACAAACCTTCAGAAGTGCATCATGTGGAACTGAAGGAAACGCACTTTTTATATCTATTGATACAAAAATTACTAATTTTTTACGATTTAACGAAGATCTGATACTCTCTGATATGTTCAAAAGTGAGGTGGTACAACTATGATTTCTTCGGAAACCAGATTGCCGTTCGTGAAGAATAGCATTTGATTCCAGATAGCCAGTGATCTGACTATTCAAGAGAATAGCGAAAATCTTAGGGATGACTGAGATAATGCTGATTGGTCGGTATTCAGAAATGAGCTGGGGACTTGGGACTTCATTGAGAGGTTTAATTATGATTTTATTCCAATCAGCTGGATAAACGTTATTTGAAATGCAAAAATTGAAAACGAAAACAATATGATGAGCGATTGAGGGAATGATCAATTTAAGAAATTTAAGTGGAATACCGTCGGCACCGACAGCATTGCTCTTGATTTGCGCAAAGGCAAAATTAAATTGCTCAATGGTTATTTCGTTAAACGAAAAAGTGGAATTGATATTGATTGTAAGAGATAAATTGCCCAGATCTGCCCCGTCAGAGGTATGAATTGAAGCGAAAAAATCATTGATGTCATCCAGATTGAAGTTGTCTAGGATTTCAGAATCATTACTATCATCCTTACTAGATTTGCAACAGCCAAGCGATTCAATAACACTCCATTTCGAACGAACAGAGTCGGCGTTAATGAAACTCTCGACCGTTGACTTCTTTTTGCTAATGTTAATCAGCGACTTGACCCTCCTGGATTTTTCCTTATGAATGTCAAGTAACTGTTGATGAGTAGCTACATCATGGGAGTTGCTTTTTTTGCAACTCACATAAGCAGCTTTTCTTTCATCCGAGGCCTGTTTAATGTCATTATTAAACCAGTGCTTGGGAGCATGTCGAACGCGACGCGATTTGATAGGGGCGAAGCGATCAAGTAGATTTAGAATATTATCATTCAATGCTGAGACCATATTATCAACATTTTGATGACGCTCAAGATTCCAATCCAAGGTCTCAATGCCACTATCTAACTCGTTTGCATTGAGATCCCTGTAATTACGACCACTGATGATAATATTTTTATCGATTTTATCAGTCCTGATATTGTATGAGCACAATAGCAGATCATGAAATGAGATTCCCGATGGAAAATGCCCAAAAAATTTGACGCGCGCGAGGTTATTCGTGAAAATTAAATCAATCTTAGACGGCATTTTTCCTGGCCACCAATGCGTAGGGCAAATGTCGTTAACTAAATCAAAATTTAACGCGAAGTTTGTATTTAGAACGAGAGCTAGATTCAATTTATTTATAAAATTAATATTGAAATCGCCACAGATGATCACGTTTTGTTCGTGTGCAAAAGTTGCGTCAATTAATTCAAAGAGTTTGCGCGTGTTTTCGGCATTGCATCGCGGTGCACGGTAAACAACACCAAAAACAATTTTAGAATTACGAGTAAAAATTTCAACAAAAAGGAATTCCACATTTTCGATTTGAGCATTATTCTTAGACGAATTTAAAATCACTTTAGTTTTGAGATTCTTCAAAACATAAATCGCAACGCCATCACCCTTATTTCGATCACCAGACTTCGATTTGCGATCAGAACGAAAGATTTTGTAACCGTGAACATCGATGGATTTATTTGTATTTGAATGGCGAAGCCATGTCTCAGAAACCGCGATCAAATTAATATTAGTATTGTCATTCAAAAGTGCCTTCAATTCATCAAGATGACAAGCATCAAGTAAGCCTTGGGCATTGACACTGACAAAGTTCATATCGAACGGTCATCAATAAGTTAATATTTATGCATATCTGAATAAAAATGACAACTGACAGCGTCAAACGCGTCATAATACACCGTAAAAATCAGTGTCAAACTGACATAAACCACGCGATGGCGCCACTAATCTTTTCGGTGTGTTTTGACGCTGTCAGTTGTCATTGCTATTCAGATCTGCGCCCGAAGTTCACGAAGTCTATGAAACGAAGTCAAATTCGTGCATTTATTATTTATGTATTTTATTTATTACGAAGCCCAAATTTCTACCAATACCAGGCGTTTGCATATGAAACCGCTGTATTTTTGCTAAAAAAGCACGTTTATTTTAGTATGATGACAAAACATATTTTATTCAAAGTATTGTCCATTCGAATCCGCACATTTTTGCCATCTTTCGGTCAATTTATGAATACCGCGCCAATAAAACTGTTCGTCTTTTGACGCAAACCAGTCATCGAGCCATTTTCTCACATTTTCGTAAGAAGTGAAGCGCTGCTCCGACAGTGCGTGACCCATCGAAGCGAACAAGTAGTAATCTGACGGTGCCAAGTCTGGTGAGTAAGCCGCATGCGGTAGCACTTCTCAACTAAGCGCCTCAATCGTTTCCTTGACCAGTCTTGCAGTGTGTGATGGAGCATTGTCGTGCAAGAGAATCACTTTGTTTTGCCTTTTTTGATATTCCGGCCGATTTTGAAGCAATGCGCGGTTCAAATCGATCATTTGCTGTCGGTGGCGATCAGTATTAACCGTTTCACCAGGTTTTAACAGCTCATAATAGATGACACCCTTCTGATTCCACCAAACACACAGCATTGTCTTCCGTCCGAACCGATTTGGCCGGACTTGGCCTTGCGGTCGATGTCGCTGGTTCGCTTGGTGTTACCCACGATCTCTGCGCTTAGGATTCTCGAAATATATCCATTTTTCATCGCCAGTCACAATCCGATGTAGAAACGACTTCCTTTTGTACCTTGCGAGCACTTGCGAGCAGCAATTCACAAGTGGTTTTTCGGTTTTCCTGCTGCCTTTCATTCAGTTCATGTGGCACCCATTTTCCGACCTTCTGGATCTTTCCCATTGCTTTCAAACGTCTGGATATAGTTGCTGAGTCCACATTTAATTGTTCTGCGAGATGTGGTGGCGTCTGAGCATCGTCCTTATCCAGCAATGTCTGCAATGCAGTGTCTTCAAACTTCCTCGGCGGTCTACCACGTTCTTCATTTATCAGGTCAAAATTGCCATTTTTGAATCGTCTGAACCACTCTCTACACAATGTTTCACTTAAAGCATGCTCGTCGTAAGCTTCTAGAAGCATTCGATGAGATTCGGCAGCAGTTTTCTTTAAACGCAAGCAGAAAAGCAGTGCTGTCCGCATTTCACTATTTTGAGGCACAAAATCCGACATTTTTCAAAAGCGAAAAAACCACATTGTTGTATGAAACTTGAAATATTGTGTTTAGAGTATTGTGCTACAAAATCCGATTTTGGATTATTTGCGTACTAGAATGATTATTCTCGTGTATTGATGGCATCTCGTGAAGTGATGATCTAATAATGCTAAATACGAATATTCCATTCGAATGTGTTTGCAATTCTGATGCGTAGCACTGCAATGCTAGCTGTAACTGCTGCTGCCAAGTTTTCCGTTGTTTCTGATGAATCAGAAAAAAACAAATAAATCGTTTGATTTTGATGGTTTGTTTTTTTTTTCTCTTTGGTTGTCGCTATATAGTGGATTTTTTAGCTGTAAAATCAAAATTCGTCAAAAACAGCTCTTGGTATATTTTGCGTCACAATATTTTAAAGCAAAAAAAATTTTGTTTGGTTTTCGCTTGCGAAACGAGAGTGAACCTCGGCAAGAGGTATTTTATTTGATTGAGTATAAATTTATATAAATTACATTCTAGAACCTGCTACATTATTACATTCGGCAAATAGAAATCAAGTTCGCAAAACGCAAAAATGAACAACGTTCAATTTCTCCACTCAAATTTTCC
This sequence comes from Obolodiplosis robiniae, assembly GCA_028476595.1. Taxonomy (NCBI): domain Eukaryota; kingdom Metazoa; phylum Arthropoda; class Insecta; order Diptera; family Cecidomyiidae; genus Obolodiplosis; species Obolodiplosis robiniae. The sequence goes on from CM052015.1 coordinate 44,570,119, forward strand.
AAACTTATCTATCCTGAATCTTTTTTGAGTCATCGAAGAAGTTGACATTTGCAGTAGTGATCCCAGGACAACATTTTTATATTTTTGAAACTCCTCATCGCATTGTGCTTCGACGTTATTTCCGTTCAGCTGGGCCAAAGCATCACGTTTTTCTGCTATTTCCTGAACACTCGATGACCATGAATATGGATACGACTTTTCGGACGGTATTCTTTTAAAAACGACGATTTTTTCAAATTTTCGTACATTTACATTTAATATATTCCATATATCGTTCAAATATTTGAAGAAATTTTCAAATATTTTTTGAACTTTGACTTTAAATGGTTGAACAGCAACATCCCTATTTTCCTTATGTTCTCCCAGGAATTTCTTGCAACATTTTTCCCAATCTTCTTTTAATAATTCAAGGTTTTCAATAGCGGAATCTACAATTACCAAGTCTTCGGTGGCACGTTCAATATCAGCTCTTACATTTGAGTCGCATTCATCAGGCGCAGCGTCAAATAATTCCCTGAGGTTTGTTTGAGCAATTTGTAACCTATTACGCCAATCCTTGAGAGATTGCATTGTTTTCCATTGTATACATGCGAAATCGAAAAACGATCCTTTATCCGGACCGTGAACTTGAGACACAGCCAAATGAACCTGATTGAAGAAAAACACTGTGAATAAATTGTTTTCAAATTGCGTGTGAAATGTCAAACTAAAACAATGCGGACCGATGCGAGCATCATCAAGTATTTTGAAAATTGTATGTATTTTTGTGCAGAACCGAAGCAACTGCCATCAATACACGGCGAGAAAAAACAACAAAATTCGTATGTGTGTGTGTGTGCTGCTTAGAGCTTCTACGAATGAAGCCTTATCCAATATATCTCACTTACGCTGCATATAAAAATGATTGCTTTCAAAACTTGCATTTTGCTCAGCATGTGAAAACTGCTTTATCAAGCAAGGAATACTATTTTTGATGTGTCAATTATTCTATTTATACTATTTTTAAGGACCCAGAAACATCATGTGATTTGTTTCCATTTTCTCAAACACAAATTTGTAATTCAAATATATGAAAATAGAACATTTACGTAGTGTGATTCTCTGGAGATGTGGAAATTTCTTAGAACTAACGTTACTTGAGATATCGTTTGTCAAGAAAATAAAGGGAATTACATACGCAAAACATACTTTTGCGCATTTCAAGTGAAATCGGATTGTATATTTAGAACCATCATTCTTCACAACTTATGCAGTTTTCTATTAATATATTCAAAAATATAACAGAAACCATGACCAAAACAAAAGTATCATTTAGAATGGGCTTGAGGACAATAGCCAAAATTTTGACCGACATCCTTGAGTGTTCGTAATTATGGCCTAGGACTCTATTTATATGTGAAATGAGCTTCAATTTCGCCTTTAGGTCATAATTCGAGTGTAGATCAAAATAAGAGCAACTTACCCCTAGAGACTTGAAATTTATTCGCTAAAATAGTGTCAGGTTTTTAGTTTGGCTTTGATTTATTTGGTCATTGTTTATATGTCTCCATAAAAATGTTTTAATTTAATAATTTTTATATGAGCAGGGAATGCTCCCTTAAAAACCTCTTCAATTGAAACAATGTGCCTCGATCGAGGGGAGACCACCGAGCTCCACAGTTTCAGACTGCTTTGAATATTGGAACATCGAATTTGAGAGGCGCTTTTGCTATGGGGTAGACACGAGACTCAAGACTCGCCGGAATCGCAAAGGATGCGAGGGATGGGAAGTCATATGTATGAAATAGGAAATTGTTTTCTCAAGAATGAAAAAAAAGAAAATGTCGAAAAAAATAATGTTTCTCATCACTTATGAAATATTAAAGATATTCTATCATTAACTTTATTGATGTGTACCTTGTGGAGAAGAATTAGGTCGAATTAATAGAAAATATTTCTGTCTCGCTCCATAAAACCATCAAGGAAACACTCGCGAATTAGGAAAAAAAATAACGCATAACGTGTTGCAAGATATTGGATCAACCAAATTCGATTATAGCGAATTTCGACGTCTGTCATATTTGCATTCTCATATTCTTTTGCCAAAATGACCAACCGAGCTAATTCAACAATAATGCCGGTTAATCGCAATAATTTTTCGGCAGCTACTACGTCAGCGTACCCAAATATTCCATCTTGTGGTGTACATGAATTGCGAGTTCAGCATCATAAACGTACATTTTCAGGCATACACAGAAATATTCACAACGTAAAATATTAACTGCTTCGCCAATAAATAAAAAGAATAATTTCATTCTCTAATAAAAAAATTATTCTTTTTGAAATGCAGTCGAAAAAATTTACCCTTGAAATAAACTGAACAAATAACTTTTATTTAATACCATAACGAACGATGACCTCACAAAACGTTTTTACTTCTTTCTTTGTATTCTCATTCTACATTTCTCAACTTTACGCCTTCCACAATGATGCGATGAATTTCTTTTCATTGACCGTTAGCTTGACACACCAACCGAATTCGATTTGCATACATTTCCGGCTCTTTCTTTCTTATCAAAATACACTTATACCCTTATATATGTGTGTAAACATATTTGTGCACTTCAGCGGCATACAAATTAATCAATTAAACCGATTTACAACAACCGTTACCGAGCCGTTGGAAGTAATTATTTCCAAATCCGAACCGTTAACAGTTACATAATGCAAAATGACAAATATGAAAAAGATTCCGATGATGAAATAAACTGATTTGAATGACGATCTCAAAATATTACTTGACTCTTTTTGTGGAATCAACTATAGCCGGAGTCTTAATCACCAAAATCTTAATCATGAATAAAATCGAATCTTAGTCAATGATTAATATTCTCACCTTGCTCCCAAATTTTTATTTTTTTGAAAATTAGGATCAAATCTTAATCATTGATTGAGATTCGATCTTAATCATTGATTAAGATCCAATTCGAATTTCAGTCATAATTGAAATCAGATTTTAATCGCGATTAAGATTGGATCTTACTCAGGATTATGTTAAAATCTTACTCATGATGAAGATGGAATCTTAATCATTGATTAAGATTTGATTTGAATCAATGATTAACTTTCGATCTGAATCATGATTAAGATGTGGTGATGAATATTCAAATCTTTTAAGGAATCTTAATCACTAGTGAATAATATTCGGTTCTACTCGCAGATAATCTTAATCAGGAATGGAAATGATTAACATTGTGAACAAGATACGCTGTTTTGACCGGCTATAGAATCAACGGATACATTAGTCTTGATCTGTTCTGAATAAATTTGGTGTACCAGAGGCCGATTTAATCAGTCAACTGTTTTCAGCGGAAAAATGATTAAGTTGCCAATTCTGGATTTCAATTCCGTTTCGAATGATGATCAGGCAAGGCTACGCACATCAATACAAAGCTATTTCCTTCCTGAATGTTCTCTGTAAAATTACGGTTGAAGATTACCGTTTAACCCAAATCTGATCGGTGTATAACCAGATCTGAATCGGATCCAAATTGGTATCACCTGCATCCAATCCGCAACCGTAAAAACGGTTCGGATATGGTTTACATGATTCCAAGCATACAATAATACGGTTTGGTTTAAATTACTGAACAAGAACATACTCTGTGAATGCTCTGATCATATGTCTCGTTTTCTGGGTCTCAAAATAGATGGAAAACATGATTTGTGGCATTTTCAATCTTGCGTCCCATTACAATACTTATCTCATGCTCTAGAAAGATTCTGTTGTTCAAATAAGGATGAAAAGAAATTCTCTATAAAATACTTGTGAACATGCGCTTCTTTATAAAATTTTTGTGAACATGCGCACCGAAGGTATGCATTAGAGTTGCAAATTGTGTCACACGTTTTACGCTGAGTCGATCTCAAAGTACGTTAACTATTTTATTGCCGAATTCAAAAATCAAAGGCAAATAATTGGAGGGCCTCGATATAAAGTCGTATGACTTGAGGTCGCTGTAATGTATTGGAGATATGGAGTAATTTTCAATGCTGGAATGCAATGCTCACATTGCAAGGATTTATTTGTTAAAAATTTATGCAAATAGAGATAGATGAATACATATTGTATATGTTCATCTCTCTTTGTAGCAAATGAAACCTTACAACGTGAGCATTGCATTCCCCGGTTGGTAATTTTCATCGTTTTTCAATCAAAATTATGACTTTATTTCATGAAAATAAGTAATGAATACGTTATTCAAAATATTGTCTATCGCTTGTCACTAATTTTCCTTATTTCTGGCAATTTACGGATACCAGCTCGAAGCAACTGCTCATATTTGGAGGCAATCCAAGAATCGACCCATTTTCGCACAACACTGTGTGCTGTAAAAAGTATTGCTATTAGCCAAAATATTCAAAACGCCCGGAATAAGTTTTCTATGCGTTTTGAACATAGAAAAAACGATTGCAACCATCCCCGGAAACATTTTTTGTCCGTGTGTGGTACGTTGTCCGTTGTACGCAAAAATTTGTTAACACGATAACTCAAAAAATTGAGATTAGAATTGATCAAAAATTTACACACACATTGGTCTTCAATAGGAATAAAATCGGATAATTTTTTTGGGTAGCCCTAGTGGAGTCGAATCAATAAATGGGCTGTTTTTCAATATAATTTAGAAATATTTGTATAGGGACTATGTCTAGTTCGCATTGCATCATTATGAAACTTTCAGGATAATATTTTGCTATGAAATAATTCATTCATACAAAGTTTCAAGTCGTTCCATGATATTTAGGACTACCTCCCGTACAAAAATAAATGGTCTTGCGTACGTAAAACTAACTTTTCCGCACATTTCCCGAAATTGTTCGGGTTTACGGGTTTTTCATTGATTGCTACACATTGGATTTATGTTTATTTCTTTTCGAATCATCATTCAACTTTGAGAATAAATCACAGAAAATTTCAAGTCACTACGATGAGATCGAATTTCGAGTCATTACACATCATGTGATTTAAATTTAAATTAAAAAAAAACGAATAAACATCTCAGTAAAAATTTTGCAGAGGAGGTAGTCCTAAATCTTATCGGAATGACTTGAAATTTTACATGACTTATTTTATTCATAAAAAAATAATATTCTGAAAGTTTCATAATGCGAAATAGTCATAGTCCCCATTCAAATTTTTCGTAATTATATTGAAAAACAGCCCAATTTTTGATTCCACTCCACTAGAGATACCCGAAAAAATTATCCGATTAGGCTGAAAATTAATAGGTATTCTATTATTCCTAATGAAGACAAATGTGTGTGTAAATTTTTGGTCAATTCTAAAATCAATTTTTTGAGTTATCGTGTTAACAAATTTTTGCGTACAACGGACAACGGACAACGGACAACGGACAACGTACCACAAACGGACAAAAAATTGCTCCGGGAATGGTTGCAATCGTTTTTTCTAGGTTCAAAACGCAAAGAAAACTTATTCCTGGCGTTTTGAATTTTTGGACCGATCGCAATACCTTTACCACACACAGTGGTGTGTGCGGAAAAGTAAAAAGGTTATACACCAGGTAAACATAAATCCAATACAAATGCGTAACAAACAATGAAATTGCGGAAAAGTTAGTTTTACGTACGTAAGACCAATTATTTCGTATCTCTTCAACTATAAAAAGAACAGTGCATACATTCGCAACGCCATCTTTTGCAAAACGAATTTTAATTTTCGACCAAAGCTCCAATTTGAAAATCACCGATCAAAGAGAAATGATGGTGTCTTCAGCGAAGTGGTTGATCTTGCCACTGCCCAGAAGTGGCCCAAAGGCACTCACCAGTCAGCTCCTATGGGTGATGTGAAAATCCAAAATTTTAGACCTGGATATATTGAAGGTACCCTTTTCATTAAGATTTCAATATGCTTTATGTTATCAATTATTTCTTCAAAGAAATCTGCACTGTAATAAAGGTGCCATCATCGGCATATAAATATGTTTTCTTTTCATATTCAAACTGAAAACTCCATTTATTTAAATGATTACGAGCAGACTTGAGAATTTCTATCCCTATTGGACTCCCGGCTGATGGTTTTTGTCTCACTTTTCGCATCATCAACCTGAACGAATTGTTTCCGATTCATCAGAAAATTCGCTTGAGGATTTAGCTCATTTCCCTCAATAACAAGCTCTCATAGCTTCTCATGAGGCATTCGATTGTAACTGAATCAAATGTTTTTCAGATTTCGATTCATAATTTGGCCATGTATTTTCTCTTGTTTATATATTGTCATACACAAAAACGCCCGGAATGAGTTATCTTTGGGTTATGGACGTTGTCCGTTTTCCATTGTTTAGAATTGATCGTACATGAACGCCCAAAGAGGTCTTCATTGGGAATGGAAACCTGACAACTGACACTTGGTTTGGAAAATTTCTCGGTATGAAATGAATGGGTGAGAATAGAAACCTTCCTCTAACTAATGTGAGAATTTGAATGAGACTAGAAAAAATTGTGAATTTAAATGAGACCGGAAAAAACTGAGCATAAAAATGAAACCCAGAATGATTTTACTAGTGATTTTACCTTTTGTCTCATTTTCACCTCCAAATTTTCCGGGCTCATTTTTACATTGAAATTTTAAAAACAATTCGATATTTAATAGTTGTTGTAGTGCATAACTTTTCGGGGTGCGTTGACACTCTGTTATGTTGAGACACAACTGTCAGACACAACTGACAGTGACAATCCAATGGTATTGTTGTTTTATTGTTGTAGGTTAAAATGTGTTCATTTTTCACCGGCAAACATTGCGTGAATCACAGAAAAAATTTATCTGATTCTCGAGAGAGAAAAATTGAACGCAAGTTGAATGGGTCATTAGAGAAATATTCAATACATTATACTCAAACGAAATTTGATATAGTAATTGCTTTTCGAGAACTTCATTTCATTCTATATATTACTTTTTCCATTTTATAGTCATCATGAGTCGATTGTCGTCTTTGGCCCATCCCGTTTCGGAGTACGTTCGTCTGGGAATAGCAGCACAAACATAACTGTTTGTTGTCGATGAAAATCTCGAAGCGACTGTTGCTTCTCGGCACACATCTGTTTCTGGTACTCATCGTTTGGATATTTACCAATCTATTTTCAATAGTGGAAGTGTTCACCGAATCCAAACCTTTTTATTGCACTGCCACTCGAGAGACGATTCCGAATATTCTTGTTAGATTGGTATATAATTCCACAAAGTCGAGCGATTATGGGTTATCTACTGTATGAGCGAATGGCAGGCGTATTGCAAGTTTCCGAATATCGTATGTCTCTTGCTCAAGGCGTGATTCCCAACATATTTCGTGATGATACTGTTTATACGTCAGGAATTAGATTCGAAAGAATGCGAAGTCCAGTGCCAATCACTTTCTCAATCACTGATTCGAGCGGTATTTCATACCATGATACCATCATGGCACATAGGGTGGATACATTTATAAAATTAGTTTCGGCTGATCGCACAAATACATTGCGTTCAAATGCTCACGGCTACCGAGCTATAGATTGTCCAACTCAAGTAACAAATGTGAACCCAACAACAGCAACTGAAGAATTTGTGACAACAAGCATTGTTTTTGCCGTAGCTGTTGTAAATACATCCACGGTGGCGACTATACCTACTGGATCTGTCGACATTGTTTCCTCAATTCAAACGAATGTTACTACACAAACACAAAAATTGACATTAGCTCGGGTGATTCGACCATTTGTTGATCTCAGTAATCTTCCCGTCGGCATGTACCGAAATTATCCAGATCCACGAAACGTTACGGATGCTACTGCACGTAATCCACGTAATCAACCACCTCAACCAGCAGCGGGGTGGAACAGTGATGATCGATGGGATACTCAGGATTTCCGCTGATAAAGACACAAACCCAATTGATTGAATAGCAACGGAGACATTATGTTCTTAAACTCAAATCAATGAATTTCAATTTTCAAAATATCAATTTCATTTTCATTTCTTTCTCAAAGCATAGTTTTCAAACTATAGAAAGGACTTGATGTTCCATTTATTTTTTATTTAATTTTACACATGTTAAATATGAAGGCACTTCAAAGTTATTCGAATAAAATGATAATATTGTAATGAAAAAATGAAAAAAAGGTCGATATTTATTGCGGGATATCAATTGGTAAATTATCCGGGATGATAAATTTAATGTGGTCGCGAGTGAGTTGTTTCTAATAGTGGTGGGGAAGTCCCAATTTCAATTTCTCCAAAATGTCTCGAACCAACTGAAATGTAGGATTGAATTGATTGATTTGATACATCTGATACTAAACTAATGAAAAGCCTATTAAAAGCCTCAAGAATTTCTACAATTACTTACAATTTATGCCATTAAATACAGCCATTATGAAGGTAGAGAGTGGTTCAGACGATTCTGGAAAATGAAGAACGTGGTAGACCGCCGAGGAAGTTTGAAGACACTGCATTGCAGGCATTGCTGGATAAGAAAAATTAAATGTGGACTCAGCAACTATTTCCAGACGTTTGAAAGCAATGGGAAAGATCCAGAAGGTCGGAAAATGGGTGCCACATGAACTGAATGAAAGGCAGCAGGAAAACCGAAAAACCACTTGTGAATTGCTGCTCGCAAGTGCTCGCAAGTTACAAATGGAAGTCGTTTCTGCATCGGATTGTGACTGGCGATGAAAAATGGATATATTTCGAAAATCCTAAGCACTCATTTAAATTCTCAATTTTTTCTAGTCTCATTTAAATTCTCACAATAGTTAGAGGTCGGTTTCTATTCTCACCCATTCATTTCATACCGAGAAATTTTCCAAACCAAGTGTCAGTTGTCAGGTTTCCATTCCCAATGAAGACCTCTTTGGGCGTTCATGTACGATCAATTCTAAACAATGGAAAACGGACAACGTCCATAACCCAAAGATAACTCATTCCGGGCGTTTTTGTGTATTACAATATATAAACAAGAGAAAATACGTGGCCAAATTATGAATCGAAATCTGAAAAGCGTTTGATTCAGTTACAATCGAATGCCTCATGAGAAGCTATGAGAGCTTGTTATTGAGGGAAATGAGCTAAATCCTCAAGCGAATTTTCCGATGAATCGGAAACAATTCGTTCAGGTTGATGATGCGAAAAGTGAGACAAAAACCATCAGCCGGGAGTCCAATAGGGATAGAAATTCTCAAGTCTGCTCGTAATCATTTAAATAAATGAAGTTTTCAGTTTGAATATGAAAAGAAAACAAATTTATATGCCGATGATGGCACCTTCATTTACAGTGCTGATTTCTTTGAAGAAATAATTAATAGCATAAAGCATGATATTGAAATCTTAATAAAGTGGTTTGATAAACACTATTTGAAACTCGAAGTGGATAAATCAAATTTCATGATTATTAACAATCATTATAATACGTAGACTGCTATTTATATTTCGGCGAAATGAAAAATTTATCTCGGTAAAAAAAATGGAATTGACTCGTGAAAATTTTCGTGACATGATTAATTATTACTTTCGACGTGGGCTATCACAACAAGAGTGTATCAATCAACTTAATTCTAATTTTGGCGTTGAAGCACCATCCATTACGACTGTGTTCCACTGGTATAGAGATTTCAATTTTGGTCGCCGTTCCAACCTTAGGCATTAATATGACTAGCATACAATGCATCTATTGAATATATCGATAGGCGAGTAGGTTATTCAGCACTTATGGCTGAGTAACGACTGAATAAAAACATACTCTCCTATCGATATATTCAATAGACATAAGATCTTGCATGAACATTTAGCTGTGAAAAAGATTTGTTCCCGTTGGATCCCACATAATTTGACGATAGCTCGTCACAGTTGACGAATCATGAATGTATGAGCCTGAAAGTAAACAGCAGTCGACTGTATGGGTCTTTAATCACCCAAATTCAACAAAAGTTGTTCGCACACGAAGCACAGCTAAGCAAATGGTGGCTTGTTTTATCGGAAAAACTGGTCATGTCGCAACAATTCCACTTGAGCAACGTAGAACGGTTATTTCTGAATGGTACACGACCATTTGTTTGCCAGAAGAGTTCAATGAAATGAGGGAAAAAAACAAGAGCCGTAAAATCATTCTTCATCATGACAATGCGAGCTCTCACACATCTCGTCAAACAAATGAATTTTTGACCATCTAATTAATGGGTCATCCACCATAAAGCCCCGATTTTACACCCAATGATTTCTTCTTGCTCTTCCCGAACATCAATGATAAACTGCGTGGTCAACGATTTACGAGCGCCGAAGAAGCAGTTGAAGCGTTCAAAAACCATATTTTGGAGGTGTCTCCCGTCGAATGGCAAAACTGCTGTGACAAATGGTTCGAACGCATGCAAAAGTGTATTGATCATCATGGAGAATATTTTGAAAAACAATAAAGCCATTTTCAATGATAAATTTATGTTTTTTTATTGCTGCAGCCAATATAATACATGATTTCGAAATTCTAAACAAGGCTTCGATCCAAGAAAATGGGGTATCGTTGGTCAAGGGCTTACCGTCGAAGGTCAAGAAAACCGGTGGTCTGGAAACAAACTCTAATCACACACAAAAAAGTGAGTGTGGTAAATATTGCATGGTTCGGACAAATATTTATATACTTTACATATACGTAGGTTGCACACAAACGAATGCGAATCACTAAGAAAAAGAAATCGTTTTCGGTTGAAACTCTTTTATCGTTTTTCAAAGTACTCTCCAAGATGATTGATACAATTTTGCATTCGCTCAAACCAATTAGAGAAGCATTTGTGCCACTCCGAAATGGGTGTCTCCAAAACGTGTGTTTTGAACGCAACAACAGCTTCTTCGGGCGTCAAAAATCGCACACCACGCTCGGGAACAAATAGAAATCATTGGGTGCCAAATCGGGACTGTACGGCGGGTGGCCCATCAATTCGATGTTTTGAGTACTCAAATAGTCGCTTGTTTGATGCGATGTGTGAGAGCTCGCATTATCGTGATGAAGGATAATTTTTCTCTTTGCGTTGTTCTTTCTTAATTTTCCAAATACTTCTGGCAAACAAATGGTTGTGTACCATTCAGAATTGACCGTTTTACGCAGTTTTACGTTGCTCTAATGGCACTGTGGCGACATGACCAGTTTTTCCAAAAAAAACAGGCGACCATTTGTTTGGCAACGCTTCGACTTCGAATTACTTTTGTTGGTTTGTCTTCAAATTGAAACATCCATACGGTCGACTGTTGCTTAGTTTCGGGCTCATATGCATAGATCCATGATTCATCACCTGTCACGATGTTGTACACAGAATTTGACGTACCTCGGTTGAATTTATCGAGCATTTCCTTGCACCATTCGACCTGAGCTTTTTTTTCATGATCTTTCAATTTATGCGGGGTCCATAGTGAACAAACCTTTCTTAGGCCTATTTTTTCGTGCAAAATAATTTGTATGCTTTTCATACCAATGCCAAGGCATGCCGCAATTTCGCGATAAGTCACATGACGATCTTGCATTATCAGTTTCTGCACAGCAACAATGTTTTTTTGAATAACAGCCGATTTTGGACGACCTCCCTTAACATCGTCTTTGAGCGAATGACGGCCACGCTTGAATTCATTGAACCACCGATATACAGTGGCACGGTGTGGGGTTTTATTGCCAAATATCGAAGCAAGTTTGTCGGCGCACTGTTGTTGAGATAATCAAAATTGAAAATCGTAAAAAATGAAAGCACGAAAATTTTCACGAGTTAATTCCATTTTTTGGCCGAGGAAAAATTTTCGGATTGTTTTAAACAAGAAAAATAGCGTCTTTAGCACCAAACACTGTGGAGACGTTTTACTTATAAAATGTCAAACTTAACGATCACAATGTCAGATTAGCGTCTGGCAATACGAGAGTTGCCCATTCGCATTCGTTTGTGTGCACCCCACGTATTTTGCCCAAGACTAGTAAAAATTACCCACTGTCAAATATAATTCGTAATCTTCAACCAAAACTCATACATTTTACCCCAAATGATTTCATTTTGCATACTTTTAAACAAAGATGTCATATGTGACACGCAATATGTTTGATATTTATTTAAAAGTAGGCAAAATGAAATGATTTGGCGTAAAATTTATGAGTTTTGGTTGAAGATTTTGAATTAAATTTGACATTGGGTAATTTTTACTAGTCTTGGGCAAAATATATGTAAAGTATATAAATATTTGTCCGAACCATGCAATATTTACCACACTCACTTCATTGTGTGCAGTGATGTTCGTTTTGCAAAAGATGGCGTTACTAATGTATGGACTGTTCTTTTTACAGTTACAGAGATACGAAAAAATGGGTCGATTCTTGGATTGCCTCAAAAGATGAGCAGTTGTTTCAAGCTGGTATCCTTAAATTGCCAGAAATAGGGAAAAAATAATGACTATCGATGGACAATATTTTGAATAACATATTCATTAACTATTTTCATGAAATAAAGTCATAATTTTGGTTGAAAAACGATGTGCATTACTCCATACCTCCAATACATTACAGCGACCTTAAGTCATACGACTTTATATCGAGGCCCTCCATTTATTCGCCTTTCATCACATCGGCAATATAATAGTTAACGTACTTTGAGATCGACTCAGTGTAAAACGTGTGACACAATTTGCAACTCTAATGAATATCTTCGGTGCGCATGTTCACAAGTATTTTATAGAGAATTTATTCTCATCCGTATTTAAACAACAGTATCTTTCTAGCATTCATTAACTTCTCCGCATATATACTGTGCATGAGAGAAGTATTATTATGGGACGAAATATTCAAAAGTCTCAAATCATGTGTTCCATCTATTTTGAGACCCAAGAAATATGATCAGAGCATTTAAAGGGTATGTTCTTGTTCAGTAAATGAAACCAAACCGAAACGAATATTTTGTTTTGCTCTTCCAACAAAACGGAGCAGTGAGAACATTCCGAAAGGCTTCTAAATCATAGAGACGGCGTACCATTGTATGTTTGGGATCATGTGGCAAATGTGTGATTTGTGTCTGTACTAGAGGTTTTTACGCTTATAGCCATTATTCGGTTAAACCATATCCGAACCGTTTTTACAGTAACGGATCTGGTTGTACACCGATCGGATTTGGGTTGAACCGCAATCTTCAACCGAAGGAAAAAGCTTTGTATTGATATGCACAATTTGCAAATCTAATGCATATATTCGGTGCGCATGTTTACAAGTATTTTATAGAGAAGCGCGTGCTCACAAGAATTTTATGAAGAAGCGCGTGTTCACAAGAATGTTATAATGAATTGTGTAAAAGGTAAACACGTCATCCGTATTTGAACAACAGAAACTTTCTAGAATTCATTAACTTCTCCGCATATATACTGTGCATGAGAGAAGTATTATTATGGGACGAAATATTCAAAATGTCTCAAATCATGCGTTCTATCTATTTTGAGACCCAACAAATAAGAAATACGGAAACAAACAGTACCAGATCTGCGTAAACTAGTTAAATTGGCTGATTTGATCAGCTTGTCTCTTACTGCTGCTTTACTGTTTGCGTACAAACTTTGAATCGCGTTGAGAAGATAACCATTCACACCATAATTGGCCAAGACTGACCACAACTTAGATCTGGGAATGCAGTCGTAAGCTTTCTGCAAATCCACGAAACAGAAGTACAGTTCCCTATTTCTTTCAAGGAATTTCTCCATTGGTTGTCTCATGCAAAAGATTTGACCGTTCACTCTTCAGAGGAACCCCAATCTAAATTAAAGATACGACGCAACCAGCGAACACCTTCCAAACCACTACTTATCTGATATTCATTCCGAATCTCATCAAAACTCACTTCATTCACATTTCCATTCACATTCTCATACACTAAATCGGCATTTTCGACATTCAGCAATTCATCAAAATATTCCTTCCATCTTTTCAACACATTCTTTCTACGCATCACTACATTGCCCGACTTGTCCAAAACAGCTCCAGGATCATGTTTCTTGCCTCCATTCTTAACGTTATTAACCCTTGACCAGAATACCTTATTCCTCTGTTGTCCAGCAACTTCTCGATCCTTACTAAACTTCGCCCATTCTCTCTTTTGCTCCCTTCACCATCATTTTCACCACACGCTTTTGTTCCCTATACGACACCAGATTTTCATCAGTTCGGTTCTGCAACCAGCGGATCCATCTCATTCTCTTTTCTTTCACAGCAATTCTAATATCTTCATTCCACCATTCAGTCTTCTTTCTCCCATTCTTGACGACAAACATGCCACAACACTCTTTTGCTACTTCTACAATCACTTCCTTAAACAAATTCCATTCATACTCAACATCAGACGTTACATTCACCTCGACCTGACTCTATTGCTTCATTCTGATAGCTTCTTAAGCCGCTCTTGCTATTGCACAGTTTGCTGGCTACCAAGTAGTGATCAGAGTCTAGACCAAAACTTCTATACACTCTCGTATTTAAAACTGTTTTGCGCAAGCTTTCTCAACTATAATGTAATCGAGAAGAGATTTTTGATTCGGAACAGGATTTTCCCACGAATACATGTGAATTTTCTTTTGCTTGACAAATGAATTAGTTATAATCAAATCCGAGCTCTGGCAAAAATCGAGTTATCCAGAGGAGCACAACGACCATTAAACCGCAGTAGGGTGCATAGTAGACAACGCCATGTATTTTGCATATCGTAGTAAGGGCGTGTAGTCTCGTCGTTGCGCTCCCTTGGAGTAATCTCTTCCCATTACCATTCGTGGCAGACTCTTCACCGAATTTTCCCAGGACAGCGGAAAAATTTGGATCATTTCTACCAACTCTCGCATTCGATGTACCAACATTCAAAGCGGTCGACAAATGTAGAGCTCCGTGGTCTCCCCTCGTTCGAGGCACATTGTTTCAATTTTATGGGCTTTTACGGAAGCATTCCTCTGCTCATATAAAAATTATAAAATTAAAAACTATTTTATGGAGACATATAAACAATGACCAAATATATCAAAGCGAAAAAATTTTAGCGAATAAATTTCGTACGTAAGATGTTTTTAACCGTTTTTACTCTCAGCCCGACATATATGTTAAGTTGTGGAGAATGTTCTATTCTATGAATATAATCCAATTTCACTTAATGCGCAAAAGTATGTTTTATGTATGTAATTCCTTCCATTTTCCTGACAATAATATCTCAACTCACGTAAGTTCCAAAAAACAAGTTCCACATCTCCAGAAAATCCAACTACGCAAATATTCTTTTAACAAATATTTGATTTTTTATATAAATTTAGTGCTTGTGAAAATGAAAACACATCTCCCGATGTGTCTGGGTCCATTAAAATAGTATAAATAGCCAAATTGACACATCAAAAATAGTATTCCTTGCTTGATAAAGCAGTTTTCACATGCTGAGCAGAATGCAAGTTTTGAAAGCTATCATTTTCATATGCAGCGTAAGTGAGAAATATTGGATAAGAATTCATTCGTATAAGCTCTAAGCAGCACACATACACAAATATTTTGTATAAATTCAATAGTTTTTTCTTACTTTCGCTACTTCATGATGGTCCAAGAATAAACAATTTATTCACAGTGTCATATCTTTATCTTTTCTCTTCACTCAGGTTCATTTGGCTGTGTCTTACAGGGGTCCAGATAAGGGTTCGTTTTTCGATTTCTCATGTTTTCAATATGGTACGTTAACATCTATCAAGAAGTGGCGTGACAGATTAGAAATTGCTCAAACAAGCCTCAAGGAATTATTTGACGATGTGCCTAATGGATTCGACTCAAATGTAAAAGCTCATGTAGAACGTGCCGCCGAAGACTTGAGAATTATAAATTCCGCTATTGAAAACCTTGAATTACCAAACCACAATTGGAATAAATGTTGCATGAAATTCCTGGATGAACATGAGAACAATAGGGATGTTGACGTTCAACCATTTAAAGTCAGAGTTCAAAATATATTTGAAAATTTCTTCAAATATTTGGACGATATATGGAGTATATTAAATGTAAATGTACTAAAATTTGAAAAAGTCGTCGAATATAAAAGAATACCGTCCAAAAAGTCGTATCCATATTCATGGTCATCGAGTGTTCAAAAAATAGCAGAAGGACGTGATGCTTTAGCCCAGCTGAACGGAAATAATGTCGAAGCACAATGCGACGAGGAGATTGAAAAATATAAAAAAGCTGTCCTGGGATCACTACTGCAAATGTCAACTTCTTCAAGGGCTCAAAAAAGAGTCAGGATAGATTAGTTTGGGAAATTGCAGCGGAGAAATTGAACGTTGTTCATCGTTTTGCGAACTTGATTTCTATTTGGCGAATGTAATAATGTCGCAGGTTCTAGAATGTAATTTATATAAATTTATATTCAATCAAATAAAAAACTTCTTGCATAACAAGCGAAAACAAAACAAAAATTTTTTGATTCAAAATGAACCCAGCTGTAGAGTAGTGGTTAGCGTGCCGGCTTTGCAAGCATGGGGACGTGGGTTCGAATCTCCTAGTGGCCGTTTGATTTTCTATCAATTTCATCATTGCTAATAACAGTGATATATTGATGAGAGACAAACTAACACATAAAACAGTGATGCTCGACTCACGGAGTGTTTCGGAGGACACTTTAAGCCGTCGGTCCCGTGTGTGTGCACAAAGAGGATTTTGAGTTAGCACAGACACACGTAAATTGACTACCTTAACGCTAAGGTTGTGTTATTGGGTATTTCAATATTCAATACACCACCGCAAAAAAGGTAGTAGCCATTTATGGGCTCGAGCATTCGAATGCGGTGCAGTCGTGCCCTGCAAGCCTCTCACCAATGTAATCGAAAAAGAGTTCTCATGCTGGTGGTATTCATGGAGTACGAAAAAAGACTGAACACACCTAACGGTACATAATTCGGTCTATAAATACTGAATGATGATGATGATGATGAATGTTGTGAAGCAAATTATATCAAGAGCTGTTTTGGTTGAGTTTTTATTTTGCCAGAATAGGGTCGATAAGCATTTCTTTCGAGTTCTACATACCATCTTGACTAAATACCATCTCACATCCTTTTTTTTTTTTTTTTTTGCTTAGCCTTAGTGATTCACTCCGCTAGCGTAGCATCGTACATCGTGAATAAAATCAATGTTTGTCAACACGTGTATGCACACGACGATGCTCATTCATTTGTCTATTTTAAAATACTGTGCAGTATGTAGCAGTGGGTGTGGCAGCGAATATCGACCTCTCGTGCATGTCAAATTTCAGTTTTTTTTTTCTTTGATGGCAACTGAATATTTTGAAACTCTTAGACCGTTCGTATTCGTAGAATAAGTCTTGACATTAGTCGCACTGCAAAAAAATGCAGAAACATAATATATTTATTTAAATGAACGTGTCATAAATTTACCATTCAACCTTGATCTAGCACAATGGTCTGGGTTTTTGGGAACGGTGGAGGAGGTCGATGAACATTGAACATGACTCACCAAAAATAACGCCCGTGAAAATAGATTAACAATTTCAATTTAAAATTCAAACTCGCAAATGATGAGTGTCCTACGGCACCGCTGGCCGGGGAAGGAACCATCTCAAATCGATCTAATATTTACAAATAATCTCGCGCGCGTTAACAAATTTTATCATTTCCCTTCGCGTATTTCTTTTCATGATTTTATTTTGTGTTCGTTTAATTTAAAAATCGATAAAATTAAGAAAGTGGTCATAAGTGGCAGAAATTTCAAGTTGAAGTTGATGAGTTAATTCATGAACTCTATCAATTGGAATTGAACCTAGATCAAAGTCAAAATGTTGATATGATGGTCGGTACACTAAATGACAATTTATCGCGGCTAATCAATCGATTCGCACCATTCAAATCGCGTCGTGTACTTCATAGTACCAAGCATTGGTTTAATAGTGATATTTCCAAGGCTCTGGAAGAGAGAAAGTTGGCCTACTACAATTGTCAAAAGCTTAATGTTAATAATGATGCTCTTGATAAGGAGATAAATGATCTGCTTAGAGTCATAATCAAGAGCAAAAAAGATATTCTCGTCAAGGATCTGGGTGAAGCCACAACTTTTCGCAGTAAGTGGAATGTAATCAAGTCCCTTGGTGTAACTAAAGATAATTTCAACGATGACTCTGAAATTCTAAATCACTTCTATTTAAATGAATTCAATAACTGTTTCGCGTCAATTCACAAATCTAACTGGTTTGCTTAAAGTATGTGAATCTTACGGTTTCGACAATGATTCTTTAAGTTTGATCAAATCAATTTATAGTAATATCTCACAAACAGTTAAAGTCGATAGTAAAGGGTGATTTTTTAAGTGGTTTCTTTTTGAAAATCGAAAAAAACGCAAAAAATTTCGAAAAGTGAATCAAATCTTTATTGAAATCGATAAATTGGTTCTTGCCATTTACTTTTTGAAAATAATTTCATGCAAATGTTGGCCGCGGCTACGGCGCAAATGGTCCATACGGGAAGTCCAATTTTGGCACACTCTCTCCAACATATCGGCCGGAATCCAACATATCGCCAATAACGCGTTCGATGTTGTCCTCCAAGTCGGCAATCGTTGCTGGCTTGTCCGCATAGACGAGAGACTTAACGTAGCCCCACAAAAAATAATCCAGGGGCGTTAAATCGCACGATCTGGCCGGCCAATGAACGGGGCCGAAACGAGAGATGAACTGTTCGCCGAACTTACGGCGCAGTTCGTCCATGGATGGACCCGATTTGCAAGCGTTGCTCGTTTGTAAGTCTTTCCATCTTGAAATTGCAAAGCATACTGAGCATTTTTGACTGTGACAGACGTCAGTTGGAATTTGACATCTGTCAAAAAATTAAACGTCAAAAAGAAACCAGCTAAAAAATCACCCTTTACTGAATCGGATAGTGTTGAAATTGATAATGGTGTCCTTCAGGGATCTAACTTCGGCTAAACTTTTTTTTCAATTTATTTCAATGATACTCTCAATGTACCTGAACAATGACCGACCACATCTTCGCAGATGATTTTCAGGCTCATCTCGAAGTAGATTTCGATAAAATTAATGAAGGAATTTTTCGAATAGATAGGAGTCACAGGGAGCCATATCAGGCGATAACGGTGAGTGATTGATGGTAAAAATGCAATTTCTAGTAAAAAAAATCAGTCACAAGAGTGGATCGATTTTTGATCATCAGTTGACTTGCGCGGAACAAAACGGGCACAGACCTTTCGTAAGCCCAAATGATCGGTTAAAATGCAATAAATCGATGCTTTGGAGATGTTCAACTCCGATTCCATGTATTTCAAAATTGATTACGGCTCATTTTTGATAAATTCATGCACAATTTCGATGGAGTTTTCAGTGATCACTGATTTTGGGCGGCCCGTATGTTCATCGTCATTTATGTCCTAACAACCATCTCTGAAACATTTAAACCACTCATGAACTCTGGCACGAGATAGACAATCGTCGCCATAAACTTTTTTCACCAATTCAAATGTTTCGGCAAACGTTCTACCGATTTTAAAACAAAATTTGATATTAGCTCTTTGTTCGAAACACATTTTTGTACCAATGACACAAACATACTGTCATTTTATACGCAATAACTTCGCTTCCACTGAACCGAATGTCACCAAAGTTTCACTGGGAATCAGGGAGGGATGAAACATTTCAACGCACTATCTCATTCACATATGGTGCCACCAAAAAAATTTCGTTTATTTTGGAACGAACCTTGTAATTCCTGAAGTGAATTAAAGCAAAAAAATAAATGATATTACGTACGTTAAACTAACTTTTCCGCACATTTCCCGAAATTGTTCGGGCTTACGGGTTTTTCATATATTGCTACTCATTTGTATTGGATTTATGTTTATTTCTTATCGAATCATCATGCAACTTTGAGAATAAATCACAGACAATTTCAAGTCATTACGATGAGATCGGATTTCAAGTCATTAAACATCATATAATTTAAATTTGAATTTGAATTAAAATAAAAACGAATAAACATCTCAGTTTCTAATTGTTACTTCAACAAACGTTCGCTGCTTTTGAATTGCTAATAACAATTACGAATAAGTTCACTCTGATGTAAACGTTCAATTTATGCCAACGATAGATATGATTCCACATTTATGTTTTGTATAACTTTCGTTAAAAAGTTAATGACCATTCAAATTTATGAAAAAAACACAGATTAGAAATATACATATACTTCATCCAATTTCATGACAAAATTTGAATTTTGAATTGAAAATTTTGTAGGAGAGGTAGTCCTAAATCTTATCAAAATGCTATATTAAAAATTAAAAGACGAATAACTCTATGAACAATACATTTTATTGGGCAATCTCGATCTGGGAATTTTATCACAATATCCGCTTTTGATGCTTTGATCGTTATAATAAATAACACTTAAACAAAATCCCAACGAATATCGGGAAAATAATTGGTTTTTATAGAATTTGCCAACATAATGCGCCGAATTGTCAACGCCCATACCCTCTTACATATGCTCCTCGCCTCTTTTCTATACAATTCTAATGCTTGATTCAACATCGATTGATAATTAATCGTGTCTACAAATAAAAACAGTTAGAATGAATCAATCACTGGGCAATAGTTGTGACATGCCATCACTTAAAAGACGATCCACTTCCGGGTCACGATGGACCAATGCACGTTCAATTAGCTCCTTCGATGGACCACTCCGTTCCGAATTGTCTTCCACTTGAGGTCTCATGGCTACGGCCTCATCGTCCGATATTACCACAACTATAAATAGATGGTTTTTACTGTCTTTGAATTGGAGACATTTTTTGATTGAACTTACCTTCCTCAGCTTCAACAATTTCCTCTCTCTTCATGACAGCTGACATGGCAACAGTAGTAGAACTGGCAACATTTCCCGGTTTTCCAACCTTTCCCGATTGTTCTGATTTCTCGGCCTCTTCCGTTGAAGCTTCAAGAAGCAACGACGGATTCTTCTCGAGCTCAATAAACCCTTGAAAAATGATATATTTTGATCGTTCCAATGAGTATAATGTGCACATTATTCATAAATTCATGAACTTACCCAAACGAATCACTTCACGAAGCGCACCTATCATACAGAATGGCGTAATGTTGTCACTGTCTCTTCCTAAAGAGCGACCAATTTCACCTAATGACTCTTGATTGAGCTCGGGACTTGGTGCGAAACGACTCATCTGACCATCACCACGATTAATGTGTCCAAGCATTCCACGCATATAGCCTCGCATGCCACGATATCTTTGGCCTCTTTGATAGCCAGCACCAAAATAACCATGCACATTGCGCTGATGTGCAAATAACTTATTTCTTGATGGAAAAAATGATGGTGGCTCGCATCTTCGGCATGACCAGTTCTATATATACAAATTACATTAGAAAATACAAAATATACTTGAAATAAATTTCTCACCGTATTCATCATGTAAAAGAAGATTTACACACGTCCAGTTGATTCGAAAAACACGCTACAAGTAAACGGTGAATTTCGAGCCAACTGATAGAAATTCATTTTAACTGGACGAAAAATTACCGAACCCTGCACCTTAACATAAATGCGCCATTGTAATTGTCAATGTGTCAGATTATCAACAAACATGAGGAACAATGGTAAGTTTCTGTAAAATTTTATTTTGTAAATATTTTGTTTAAAGATTTTTTGTTTGAAGTGTTTGAGTCCTTAGCGAGACGTATCTGGGCGAAATGTGTATGAATCAGTTGGTATTGATTAAGTGCGAATGACCGAGTGCTATTCAAACGTGTTTTGATGATGCCTTCTTCGGCCTATCTCCAAACACGTAGACCCATTACATATGCTGAAGAGACGGTTCTCCTCCGTCGAAAATGGGCACTTGTTTTTATAAACAAGTTTTCTTCCTTTGAACTTCACGTTCTCTTGTATTTGATGTGTGTTTTGTTGATTCCTGCTTGAATTTTGATTTATAAATATCGTAACTTTAACATAACCTTACTACTATAAAGCTTCTGACACAATCAGGAAAGTTCTCATCATTTGGATTCGTTTGATGGTAAAGTAATATATGAGATACGTTTGAAATCGACAGACATCGGACCATATGCAATAACCCATTTATTTTTACCCCCTTTGAGCAGATTTTGATACCTTAATGTAGATGAGAATTGACATCTGGAACCACATCTCTGTTCTTCACTCAGTACATGTCAGGCAGATTCCTATTTCATATACACGCACCAACTTGAATATAGTGAACAAAGTCACGAATGTGGTGATATCCGATAGAGAGAATACATCAGGAATATGGCCATATTAAAGTCATACATTCGAATTGATGATCTGTCAAGAATAAATATTGCAATCGCTTTTAACATGAGGAGTGCGAATCAGACTGAGATCGACAGATGTCAGAGACAGTAATCCAACTGTCGTCTACCTTTGAACAGGTTTTCATACTATAAATGAGAAGATGAGTTTGATTTGATTTGATGTAGAGCGAAATCATAAATGTGGTAACATTTGAATGTAATTCTAGGGCCATAGTTGCACATACGTTGTATGGGGGCGATGGTCTGCCGGATGTGCGTGTTAATTTTGAGAACATATTGGTATCCATTAAAGAGATTGCACAAAACATACGATGTGTGAAGGACCAATAAACATCGACCCATCTTTCTATCTGCCCGTCTGTCTACATTTTAAACGGTTGATCAGGCTTTTTAACTGGTAGTATCGATTTTCCTCTTCAAGGATGGACAGAATTTGGAATGCAAGGCAAGCCATAGTAATGATTTATTGAAATTATATATTGGAAATTCATTGAAAATCCAATTTGGACCTTTATCATAATATAAATGAGAGAATTGCGAATTGTGACAGATTAACTCTCATAAAGAATTTTTCCTAAATAATGAACTTATATTCCAAATGCTATGAACTAAAATTTACTGTCCTGACATGGACACTGATACATGCTGGGCATTATATACTGGATTTGTACATCCTGGCTATTCCAGTTCCGTATGACGAGTGGATCCCGTGAGGATTCTTCGGTACATTTTATTTGATCGGGAACCACATAGTTTTATCCCGGATAACACGATTCACTTACGCCTTTTAGGCTGATAAAAGCGCCTGCCCTAGGACGTATTTCAATAATAAATGATTTTCCATTCGAATTGGAATTGAAGGAGCTCTGAACAAATAGCCTTCTCAGACAACATGACATATTTTACAATAAAATTATTTCCTTTAGTCAATTGTGTTTGTTTGAGCTTCTGAATTGATGTCATCTTATCATGAATTTAATGGTTGTGCTCTGTTCAAGGTAAGTTATATTTCTCTTCCTTTATTGGCCATACACACATGATTTTGCTCCCCCATGTATACTGAGAATATTTGATCTGATTGATTTCCGTTGGACGCACAGTTTACAATTGATTAATAGAGATCCACTCCGAGCGATGTGCTTGCATTGTGTGGTCGTCCCAAATTTCACATCTTTGCCCTGAGGAATGGAATACAAATGCCATACATGGGACAATCCCATGACGAATAATTTCATGTCCAAGTAGATATATATTATAATTGCGATTTTAATGAATGTGCTCTCCCGAGTAACACAACGTTTGATAGACATACAATCTTAATAATTGCACTCCCCCAAGTAACACAATATTGACTCTCTGTTATATTGAATCAACATGTGATCGAGAGTATAAGAGATGGATCTCCCGGGCAACATAATCTTGTTTTATAAACTTCGCACAACATGGGGAGGAAAGCAGGATTTTATCGGTGTTGTGTGGCCACTCTCTCTTCTCTTTTCTTTCTTGGTCGCCAGTTGCGTACCCTACCTAAATGTTTGAATGCAATTCTGGGACCATAATTGCACATACGCTGTATGGGGACGATGGTCTGCCGGATGTGCGTGTTGATTTTGAGAGCATATTGGCATCCATTAAAGAGATTGCACAAAGCATACGATATATAATGGATCAACAAACATCGACCCATCTTTCTATCTACCTGTCTGTCTACATTTTAATCGATTCTCCTCTTCAAGGATAAACAGAATTGGGAATACAAAACAAGCCATATTGGTGAATTGTTGAAATTGTGTATTGGAAATTCATTGAGAATCCAATTTGGACCTTTATCATGGTATGAATGGAAAAGTTGCGAATTGTGACAGATTGACTCTCATAAAGAATTTTTCCTAAATAATGAACTTGTATTCCAAATGCTATGAACTAAAATTTACTGTCCTGACATAAACATTGATACATGCTGGGCATCATATACTGGATTTGTACATCCTGGCTATTCCAGTTCCGTATGACGTGTGAGGATTTTTCGGTACATTTTGATATGGTTGAGGGATTTTATTTGGTCGGGAACCACATAGTTTTATCCCGGATAACATGATTCACTTACGCCTCTTAGGCTGATAAAAGCGCCTGCCCTAGGACGTATTTCAATAATAAATGATTTTCCATTCGAATTGGAATTGAAGAAGCTCTGAACAAATAGCCCTCTCAGACAACACGACATATTTTACAATAAAATTAATTCCTTTAGTCAATTGTATTTTTTGAGCTTCTGAATTGATGTCATCTTATCATGAACTTAATGGTTATACTCTGTTCAAGGTAAGTTATATTTCTCTTCCTTTATTGGCCATACACACATGATTTTGCTCCCCCATGTGTACTGAAAATAATTGATCTGATTGATTTCCGTTGGACACACAGTTTACAATTGATTAATAGAAATCCACTCCAAGCGATGTGCTTGCATTGTGTGGTCCTCCCAAATTTCACATACTTGCCCTGAGGAGTGGAATACAAATGCCATACATGGGATAATCCCATGGCGATTAATTTCAGATACACAATTGCGATTTTAATAAATATGCTCTCCCGAGTAACACAACATTTGATAGACATACAATCTTAACATATGATCAAGAATATAAGAAATGGATCTCCCGGGCAACATAATCTTGTTTTATAAACTTTATACAACATAGAGAGGAAAATGGGATTCCATTTTGAGTAATTATCAGTGTTGTATGGCCACTCTCTCTTCTACTTTTATTTTTCTCTTCTCTTTTCTTTCTTGATTACCAGTTGCGCACCCTACCTAAATAAAAAAATAGCCAATTTATTATTATTTAAAATTCAGCAATTAAAGTTATTTTATTTAATATAAAAGAAATCAGAGCATATTATCATTGAGAAAATCCCGAACTCAAAAGTCCAATGCAATTCACATAATTGCATATGGATTCACTTCTCTCGTATATTCGAAAGTAAATTATTCCAACTGCTTCTTGTTGCTCAAGTTAATGATCCTTTTAATTCTCAAAAGATAAAAACTAAATAACAAAATTTTGCTAACTAAATTACGAATTGAATAATGGAAGATGAATGTGATCGAAAAAATCTGTGATGCGCGTGCTGTCGATTCAGTGGTCGATACAAGAAGAAAAAATCAAGTCAAAACATGTCTGTGTGACAGCGACAAACAAGCTGCTCAAGCACACAAACGTATTCACTCGTGAAGAATTCGCCTGTGTGTAGCTGTCACTTGACGATGCCGCA
Source organism: Obolodiplosis robiniae (assembly GCA_028476595.1). Lineage (NCBI taxonomy): Eukaryota > Metazoa > Arthropoda > Insecta > Diptera > Cecidomyiidae > Obolodiplosis > Obolodiplosis robiniae. The sequence goes on from CM052015.1 coordinate 44,595,772, forward strand.
CAAACAGAAAATAAATTTGACAGTTTCAAACATCAAATAAAATTGGAAAAAAATATTGCTAAAGTTTAAATTATTTGTGTATGCCACATGCACAAACAATAAGAATAAGTAATAATTTTTCCATTCTTATTCACAAATGAAAAACGAAATCTCGGTTCACATTATGTCTCATGTCGAATTATTTCTTTTTCTTTTTTCGAAACGTCAGAAATAACAAACAAAACGGCAAAAAAAATTAACGAATTTTTTCTATTAATTTTTTCCTTCAAACCACAAAACGTCTCATTTGTTAAAAGTAGCTTTTGTATGCAGCCATCATGACAGCTGTCATATAACGCATTTGATGATGAATTTTATGCAACACGGAATTGAAATAGCGAAAAAAGTCAAATTGCCACAAAAATTGAAACAAAGGCGACTAAGTTCCTGGAATGAACAGAAAACAAGCAAAGCAAAAAAAACACGAAAAAAAATTAAAGTTCCAGTTAAACATGTCAATTCCGCTCATGGAAGCGGGAATTGAAAGAAAGGCCGAAATCGGGTTCTAACAAACGCTTGTGTACTCCATTGTATTTACTCCAGTCGCCTCAAGCAAATGGAAAATAATGCGTCATTAGCTCATGATCGTGAAACAGATCTCGGTAAAATTTGGAAAGTGAAAAGCAGCAACTCCAAAAGTGATTTGATGTTTAATTTCTTCGGAATGAAAGAGAGTTTAAAAGATAATCAAATACTCAAACTTGCGTGCAAATTGTGTGGAAGCACTATCTCATGTGTGAAAGGCAATAACTCTAAAATTAAAAGACATCTCGAAAGAGTAGGTTAAACTTGAAATACGAAATATGATTTCAATGTGATTCACGTCACATTTCTTATATAATTAAAGCTTCATCCAGTTGTTTACAAAGAAGTTCTCGGAGAATGGGAGCAAAGCAAAATCATTAAAGACGCAGTTCATGGACTTTCTGAGAAATAAATTCGCGATGAGGTAATACGATTCATTATCAAAGATATGTTACCGGTGGTAATGGTCCGCACTTGCATCGCTTGATAAACGGTAAACATTACGATATATTTTTATCATAGATAGATAGGTATAGGTAGAAATATGTGTATGGGGACTATGACTATTTCGCATTGTATCATTATGAATCTTTCAGAATATAATTTTTTTATGAAAAAAATGAGTCTTGCAAAATTTCAAGTCATTCCGATGAGATTTAGGACTACCTCCCCTGTACAATTTTCTTCTTTGGGGTCGAAACGAAAAATGTGTATGGCAGCTATCACAAGTTTACATTGTTACGAATTGAAACTTTCAGAATATTATTTTTTCATGAAAAAAATGAGTCGCGCAAAGTTTCAAGTCATTTCAATGGGATGAAATTTTCGTTTTTTGGGACCTTTTCGAGGTCAAAACTGAACATTTGAGTCGACCGGAATAAAAGTGAGAATACACCGGCTCTAGATCAGTACTGCGACTAAATAATCAAAAACGCTGAAGTGAACCATGAATATTGTTGAGTGTTAATGTTTATTTTTAGGCGCAATTAGCGAAATTTTAGCGAAAATTATGGACCGCTGCTGCCACTCAACAATATTCATGGTTCACTTCAGCGTTTTTGATTATCTAGTCGCAGTACTGATCTAGAGCCGGTGTATTCTCACTTTTATTCCGGTCGACTCATTTGTATGCCGACTTTCTCAAGTTCACATTGTAACGAATTGAAACTTTGAATATATTATTTTTTCATGAATAAAATGAGTCATGCAAAATTTCAAGTCATTCTGATGAGATATAGGACCAGCTCCCTCACAAAATTTTCAATTTTCGGGGTCAATATTCAAATCAATAAATTGTATGAAGTATTTGTGATTTTCTAATCTGTGTTTTTTCATCAGTTTGAATGCTCATGCTGTTACCGAAAGTTATACTGTTATACATAACATAAATGTAGAACCATATCTATCGTTGGCATGAATTGAAAGTTCACATCAGAGTGAACTAATTCGTAATTGTTATTACCAATTCAAAAATAGAGAACGTTGAAGTAAGAATTAGGAGCTGAGATGTTTATTTGTTTTTATATTAAAATTTAAATTTAAATCACATGATGTGTAATGACTCAAAATTCGATCTCATCATCGACTTGACATTTTCTGTGATTTATTCTCAAAGTTGCATGATGATTCGACAAGAAATCAACATAAATCCAATACAAATGAGTAGCAATCAATGAAAAATGCGTAAGCCCGAACAATTTCGGGAAATGTGCGGAAAAGTTAGTTTTACGTTCTTAAGACCATTTATCACTTTTTTGAAGTGATCGTTTACATATAGATTGGTCGACGTTTAAAAATTAAAAAAATTGATTTTGTTTACTAGGTTAAAAGCATCCTTGAACTTGATCGACACAATTGCAAATGGAATCACTTCACTTGAAGGAAGTTGTCAGTTGTTTTGGGAGTGTTTACCGATTTTGCTCGGTATTCGCTCTAAGCTGTATGAGTTGAGGGAGACAAATTTAAAGTATTGTCAACCGCTTTTGGAAGCTGTCTTGGGTGGTTTTGAACAGCGATACGGAGTTTTATTGGATCCAACAGAAGAGCAATCAGTTCCATTGTTCCTGGAAATGTTGACCAATCCGAGATTTAAAATGAATTTTTATTCCACCTAATTTGCTCAGACAATCTTTTGTTAGGAAGTTGAAATATATGCTTTTACATGCAGCAGACAAAATAACATGCATTGAAACAGTAAAGGATGTAAGCAACTTGAATGATGAAAATGCCACAGAGAGCACTTCAAAAGAAGGTAAGTTTCACAATTATTCACAATCCCTTTTATAATATGATTTTTCGGGTTCAGTGATGCACTCGTAACACTCCATTGAGTCTTTGAAACTTTTATTGTGCGCATTTGTTGATTCAAATTGATTGCTCTTCCGATAGATAAACATCGCCTCACTTTTTTCATACAGCTTTGTATGTACAACGAATATAATGTCAGCTCAATACTGCAAAGTGAATTTGCAGGAAGTCCGTCAGCAATAGTTGAAATTTCAAATTTTCTCTTAGCTCCAACGGAAAAGATTATTCTTCACTGAAAGCGTTTCCCACAATTAAACAAATTTTCTTAAAATACAACTGCATTTTATCCAATGAGGCAGTATGTGAACGAGTTTTTTCATATGCAGGTATTGAAATGTGCGATTTCTACTTTGGAGGAATTTTGTTTGAAATGTGTTTTATGTAAAACTCGTTTCTGTTCGTATTGGATTTTTAGCATGAAATGGTGCTTGTGTTCGTCTTTGTTTTTTCTAATTGAATTTTAAATACCAATGAAGATAACTGATTAAAATAATGCATTTGAAAGTATATGATATTTTGTGTTGTTCTAATTTTTGTGCTAATTGTCAACCATAGGGATGATTATGAATCCAAGACGTTGCTCCATATCGGATGAATTGTTTGAGCAAATGCTTTTGCAACCAATGGTATTAAATGAGGTAACTTTTCAAAATGCTTACAATTAATGTACAATATAAAAACACAAACATTAGAAAGTCTGATCATTGCATTTTCAAGAAATAATAGATATATTTTTTCTCAACAGATTCACAGTATTTTTATTTTACGCAATAATATGACGCTAACAGGTTTGCAAATAAATGGAACAGTACAAATTTTATTGAGATAAAATTTTGAAACACTCATTCGTTCAATTTTCTTGTGTATGACAAAACGTATATTTTTTTTATGAAATCGATTGCCTCGAATGTAAGTACAAGCAACAAATTTAGACTGACGAATAAATTTTTTTCATTAAACATCAAAACTTCATAAGTAATTTGAAATAAAGCATCGAAACTTTACAGTTCTGCTTTCAAAATTGAAAGGATTAAGACTTGTGTGTAAATTTGATTCTTTTATATGTACATTGTACAGCTGTGTTAAAGCTGTAGTTGTTGTCTTTTCCAGCAGTAATGAATCCAGAAAATTTATTAAAACTTCTATAATGATTCAATAAAATTCAGTATTTAAATTATTTCTAATAGTATGAAAAATGTACGATCGATTGGCAATTCAGTGAACATAATTTCAAGATTAAGTTCAATAATATTATTTGAAAAGATCTGCCAAACATTGATGTTCAGTATACAAGCTTAAACAAATCAGTTTGACTTCCGAGAGCACCCAAATCGTTTTTGAAATTAAATTCCAGAAACGAGATGTGATATTTAACAGAATTTGCTAGTTTAAATCAGAAGGATATGGATATGCAACGCTAACAAATTCGACAAGAAAACAGCCATTTTTTTGGATCGATGATTTTTTGGACATTTGATAGTGAATAATATTGAAATAATTATTACTTATTCCAATCTTATTCATTGAGTAAGATTGAATAAGGAATAATTATTCCTTCACAAAAATGAATGAGGAATAAGATTTCTTATTACTTTATTTTATTCGTCCCGGCTATACATTACCTAGAAAAAAATCCACATCTGAAAAAAATAACGCAGCATTTTTTTCGCACCGGCCATTCTTGTAACGTGTGTGACCGTAAATTTGCCATAATTGAATCGAGTATTCTTGATTCACTTTGTTACGAAAATTTGTTTTGAATCTCTTTGGTACAAACGTGTGAATAGTTTCGTTTCTGTACTTAGCTTTTCGGAGGATATCTTTCCGCCTAACTGATTCAATTGAGAAAAAGAAAAAAAGAGAAACGGATATATATGTACCGAGTCAGTGGAAAGATTTGATTTTTGAACCAAAAGTAACACTGCCAAAGTTTAATGTGATTGAAATGGATTCAACCAATGTTTTTAGTATCAGTGATTTATTGGATAAATTTTGTACAAACAGAAAAAAAACCGTAGATAAAGCACCGATCAATTGGTTCTCGTTTCGCAAAAATCACATATGAAAAAAATCATCCACTGTTGTTACAGTTCGAAACATATGAAGATATTATGACCAAATATAATGATTCCATAGAATTCAAACCGGATCTCACCAAAAAAAATTGCAGTTTAAAAGCGTGGTTTTGATCATAATGAATTCATCGCGACAGAATTACCATTGCTGTATCCAAATGGCAGGCCTATTGCAACGGCGAAAAAAGCAGATCTGATTGAGCTACTGAATTTCATACCAACAAATTTTCACAAATTTTATTCAAGTCTTATTCATAGTGAAAATGAACCCGAAGAAGCAACCATAATTTTGGATGATGACGACGAGGAAGAAATTGAATGTGAAGTGATAATTTCAGAATGAAATTTACTCAAACAGGAAAAATATCATATTCTTACTCATTTATATCCTTTGTTGTTTTCTAATTTAATTTCTCTGGTCAATGAAAGAATTTACGTTTGAAGCATTTTAAGTTAGATAATTTTCGAAAAAATAGGAAAAGAAAAATCAACTGCTTATTACTCATTATACTTTAATGAAGTCAACCAATAAAATTATGTATAAGATTACAAAACCCGAATCACATAGTTCACATTGCAAAAGACTTGGGCGAGATTTTCAGTTTATAAATTGAATTTCATTTTAAAAAAACCAAATGTATCTCTCTCTCTCTCTCATACGTAAATGTTTATTACAACATTGCAGTAATTTTTCGATGCAATCAAAACAGAACTCGAGATTTTTTGATTCAAATATTTATTGGAAGGCATTAAAAATATTGAAAAATGAGATAAAATGAAAAAAAAATATCTATCTCACTCAGAAACAAGAATAGAAGTATATTTCACATGAAGACAATTAACGCGATCTGCGATTTCTCATTTTGTTAGAACAAAAGAATATTCGCAATGTCTGTGTGTTATGTGTTATGTGCTCCTGATCGACAATAGCTCGCTAGTGACATAGGCTACGGCAAGTGCTCAACATTTATGCAATGATTTTTGCTCCGTTGAGAACAACGAAGAGTTCTGGCCGTTCTATAGTTTATGGGTGCCTTGTTTTACTTGCTCCCTCTTATAAAATCTAATGCAAGTGTTTACATGCTCCCATTTTCATAAATTAAATAGACTAAAATCCGTTCTCCCTTATTGACATTCAAATTAAAATCAAAACATGCTCACATCTTCAAAACACCGAACGTATAGAATACGTGCTCCCCTCTTAAAAGATTTATTTGATTTTTTTCATGTACTCTCCTCTAGATCTAGTCAATAGATATGTGGTTCATTGGGGTATAGACAACGGATGTATAAAATACAGTCTATTTCGCAACACTGCTAATTTTTATCCAAATGACTTGAACTCTTGAATAACCTCATTTTCATATGCCTGATTTCACCTGAAATCCGCAAGTTTAAAAGGTGGAGCAATTAATTTTGAACGTTTTTTGGGCAAATTTGCGTCCTTATTGTGAAAATATGGTTGCAAGTCTATTCTTCAGTATATTAGCCATCGCTAGCTACAACTTTTAGCTTTCTTCCTGGCCCGAGATGAATTTCTCCCGATAATTGGGGGACTGGTATCTCCTTTCTAAGGGAAGGTTCGTTTCTTTTAATGTTCACAAATAAAGGGTGATTTTTTAAGTGGTTTCTTTTTGAAAATCGAAAAAAACGCAAAAAATTTCGAAAAGTGAATCAAATCTTTATTGAAATCGATAAATTGGTTCTTGCCATTTACTTTTTGAAAATAATTTCATGCCCCACAAAAAATAATCCAGGGGCGTTAAATCGCACGATCTGGCCGGCCAATGAACGGGGCCGAAACGAGAGATGAACTGTTCGCCGAACTTACGGCGCAGTTCGTCCATGGATGGACCCGCTGTGTGGCTGGAGGCGCAAGCGTTGCTCGTTTGTAAGTCTTTCCATCTTGAAATTGCAAAGCATACTGAGCATTTTTGACTGTGACAGACGTCAGTTGGAATTTGACATCTGTCAAAAAATTAAACGTCAAAAAGAAACCAGCTAAAAAATCACCCTTTAGTAAGCTCATATGTTTCCATACAGATATTCGATCAATCATATTCGAAGCCTCATGCCTAGGAATGACAGCAGGGAGGAAACCAGCCTCCGCATCGGTCATTCAAGTACTTTTCCAGGGGTGCTTACAGTTTGGAAGCGGAAATTTTGGTGCAAATGTTTCCCATGAAAATCATAAGAAACGTTAAAATCGAAATTTAACCGAATAATAAATACTCTTTTATTTCAGAGATTTTTGACATCAGGTTTCTCATAGGGCTCTCGCTTCAACGCCAGACTCTTCTATTCACACTTTTTTCATCCAATTCAGTGTTGATCGAAGGCTTAGGGTTGCCTCTAGCATCTACAAAAGAATGACAAACAAAAACTGTCATTGTCTCACTTTTCTCCCTTAACAAAAACAGTCCCAGCAAATTGCGTTTATTTGGAATGAAAGTCGACATATTCGATGACCAAAAAATGCATGTTGTTAACATTTCAACAAAATGACACATACTCAAAAATAAAGCCTCTTTAAGACGCTTTGTTAAGAATGTAGTTTCAGTATGTGGAAAAGTACCACTAACGCCATCTCGTATAAAAAGTTTAAAACTAATTGATTCACCTAGTCTGTTTTGTGTATGTTATTTCTTTCTTTCCTGACAAATGATATCTCAATTTACGTAAGTTCCAAAAAACTTGCACGTCTCCAGAAAAACAAATGATGTAAAATGTTCTATTAGCATATATTTAAATTTCAAATGTGTGCTTGAGAAAGTGAAAACACATTTCGTGATGTATCTGGGTCATTCAAAAAAGTATAAATAGCAAAATTGACACGTCAAAAATAGTATTCTTCGCTTGATGACAGTGCTATTCACATGCAGAGTAAAATGCAAGTTTTAAAAGTTATCATTTTTATGTACAGCGTAAGTGAGAAATATTCATATTCATACACACACACATTTTTGAATTTTAACATAAACTATATCTCTACATAAATTCATATGAGCCTGTGTAGAAGTTACATATCAATCCATACATGACGCATTTGAAATCAATTTATTTACAACTTATTTAGTTTAAATTCATCATTTTTATTTATTCAGATTCATTTGGCTGTGTCTGCCCTTGATCGTCCAGAAAAAGGATCGTTTTTCAATTTCGCATGCTCACATTGGGCAACGATCAAGGCTATCACGGATTGGCGTGACAAATTACAAATTGTTCAACCAAAACTTAGGGCATTAGTTAGAGCTGCGCCTGAAAGATTCCCACCAAGTGTCAGAGCTGATGTTGATCGTGCCGCCGAAGACTTGGGAATTATAGATTCCGTTATTCCACACCTTCAATCAGGATACCGCATTTGGCAACAATGTTGCAGGAAATTTCTTAAAGCACGTAGGAATAATGAGGATGTTCCAGTTCAACAATTTAAGGACAGAGTTCAAAAAATGTTTGCAAATTACTTCAAATATTTGGAAGAAATACGGGACCTTCTAAGAAGTGAAGTACCTAAATTTGAAGACGTCTTCAGGGTTAAAAGAAAACCGTTCGATCAGTTGTATCCATATTCATGGGCATCCAGTGTTGAAGATATATCAAAAGGACTTGATGCGTTAGCCAATCTAAAGGACGAAACGGTCGGAGCACAATGCGAAGCGGAGTTTGAGGAATATCAAAATGTTATCCTGAATTCACTAGGGCCAACTTCATCTACTTCGTCGACTCAAAAAAGGCTCCAGGTAGATTAGTTGGGGAAGTTTCAGCTGACACTATTATGCAGCAGGTTCCAGAAGCTATTTATCTGTGAATGAATATTCAATGAATTACTTTTAATTGTACCCGAAAACAGTGAATAAAACAATGAAAAAATAAAAATAGTAGTGTTTTATTAAACACATTTTGGTCATTCTTTTACATTCATCGAAATTATTTCAACTTACGGAATTATTGACTCTACTGTTTTCCAAAACTATTCACATAAAACTGTGCAAACGATACGCGCAACTCATTGGGCTCAATCATCACTAAACCAGGGAGCCAAACCAAACCGAACCGAATATTTGGTTTGATTGTGTGAACAAACCGAACCGTTTGGAACATTCCGAAAAATGGTTTGTATGGAATACAGAAACATTTATTCTTACGTGTATTAGTATACATCACTTGGAAATGAACTACACAGTTTCGTTATTTCGCACAACTTATACAAACCATTCTCGGAACGTTCCGCTTGATACGGTTTGATCCGATGAACACTGAGCAAAGCAGTGAAACCGCTTAAAAATCGGTTTGTATGAAAAATGTCAAACCGATTTCGATCCCTGCACTAAACTTTAATTGAGCTGCATCAAATCGCACTTGGACATTCGCAAGAATATGATTGAATCTATCCTGAAGCTATTCCCGATATATGTCAGGGAAGAATATCCGTCTGAGGCCAATAAATACAAAATCACACCGTATAAAGGTCGTCTCACTGCTTGAACATGACGAGCCAGCATCGTAGAAGAGTCAACGCTTCTTTCATATTCGTTTATGAAATTTTAAATGGCAACGCAAACTGTCCGTCTGTGAGAGACACGATTAGAATCAACCGAAATAATTCGGGCTTGCACAGCAAATAGACGTTCAAAATCAATGATTCGAAGATGAGCCTTTATAATGTACCTGATGAGCTACTGAATGCCAGGAGTAGAGTCTCTCTCATAACATCTATCCGTAACGACAATGAAGATATATTCGTACCATGTCAATTGGTACTTGATTGGTACGCTAGCTGTCTCAAATCCAATTGCCTGACCAACTCTAGTACATTTTTGATCGCGAAATTTTCGAACATAAGGTGGTGTCACTACTGTCGAAAAATGCTAGTAGCAAGAGTAACATGATGTAGTTGTTTCGGAAATAATTTAACTAATAATCGACCATAAAAACGCGTAATGGTGCGTAGTAGACTGCGCCATGTATTTTGCATAGGGCGTTTTTAAGTTCTGAATACGTAAAGTCGATGTAATATCGGAAATTGTTTGCAAGACACTACTATCTCTTTTCACCTTAATGACTTTACACGGGAATTTTTCAAAATGATTTTATTCAAAAAACAAACCTGAATGCAGTTCGATTTGGTCATATAAATCATCATCAGCAATCACGACTGGAAAATCGCATCGAGTTTCTCCTAGACACGAGTCGTCGAAATGTTGGGACTCCACAGCTGATACAGCAACCATACACATACGCACAATATACTTTCAATAAATGAGAAATGAACACAACGACTATTTTAGTGATTTAATTGTTCTTGGTAAGAGTGAAAATAATCGAATCAATGTTACCGGAATCGAGATTGACGGTATTTTCTGTATTCAAAATATAAACAAACTCGTATGCGTCAAGTCTACGTTCGTCGTTAACACATTTCAATAATTTTACATTGTGTGTACTGTTGGTTGAATGTTTTTCTTCATAAATGTGAGCGACAAACGCCGACTTTCTTATCTCTCTCTTCTCAATACACTTAATGTGTTCTGCGAAACGAGTGCAAATAGCTCTCTTGGTTTGACCAATGTAAACGCAACTACATAAACTGCATTCGATGCGGTAGATTCTTGACTTTTTTGAATCGTCTGTTTTGTCTTTTGTGCTACCGAGCATATCACTTAATTTATTTCGATTATAAAACACAAGTTGCATATCGTGTTTATTGAAAACCCCCTTCCAATTTGTTGGTGATTTTCGGAACATATGACATTGCTACTCTTCTTTTTTCAGGTGCATTATTTTTTGAATAAAAACAGGACAGATTTTGTCATTTTAATTTAGTTGAATGTTTTTTGATTAACTCATCGACCAACCACGTAGAATAACCGTTTACTTCGGCTATTTTCTTGATGTATTCATATTCATTCATATAATGTGTGATCGAGAGTGGAAGTTTGCATAGTCGATGTTTCATTGAGTTGAACGCTGCTTTTTTATATCGAAACGGACAATATGAGTCACTTGTTATCACTCTCATTGTGCTGGTTGGTTTATGATAGACTGCGAATTCAATAGTTCTATCTGGTTTTTTAATCACTTGGACATCTAAAAATGGCAATTCGTTATCAATTTCATGTTCATATGTGAATTTGATTGTTTCAAATTGTGAATTCAGGAGCGATATAAATGAATTGAGGTTTTTTGTTTCAACTATTGTAAATACGTCATCAACATAACAACATTCATTCATTCATTATTCAGTATTTATAGACCGAATTGTGTACCGTTAGGTGTGTTCTGTCTTTTTTCGTATTCCATGAATACCACCAGCATGAGAACTATTATTCGAATACATTGGTGAGGGGCTTGCAGTGCATGACTTCACCGCATTCGAATGCTCGAGCCCATGAATGGCTACTACCTTTTTTGCGGTGGTGTATTGAATATTGGAAATGCCCAACTAACTCAAAATCCTCTTTGTGCACACACACGGGACCGACGGCTTAAAGTGTCCTCCGAAACACTCCGTGAGTGGAACATCACTGTTTTATGTGTTAGTTTGTCTCCCATCAATATATCACTGTTGTTAGCAATGATGAAATTGATAGAAAATCAAACGGCCGCTAGTGAGACTCGAAACCACGTCCCCATGCTTGCAAAGCCGGCACGCTAACCACTACTCTACAGCTGGGTCTTAAACATCTCAGTTCCCAATTTTTACTTCAACGTTCTCTATTTTTGAATTGGTAATAACAATTACGAATTAGTTCACTCTGATCTGAACTTTTTATTCATGTCAACGATAGATATGGTTCCACATTTATGTTATGTATTACTTTCGTTAAAAAGTTAATGAGTATTCAAATTGATGAGAAAACACAGATTAGAAAAACACAAATATACTTCATTCAATTTAATGACAAAATTTGAAAATTGACCATGAACATTGAAAATTTTGGAGGGTAGGGAGTCTTAAACCTCATCAGAATGATTTGAATTTTGCGTGACTCATTTTCTTCATAAAAAAATAATATTCTGAAAGTTTCATAATGATACAATGCGAACTAGAAATAGTCCCCATACACATTTTTCGTAATTATATTGAAAAACAGCCCATTTTTTGATTCGACTCCACTAGAGCTACCCGAAAAAATTATCCGATTGGGCTGAAAATTAATAGGTTTCTATTCCTAATAAATTCCAATATGTGTGTAAATTTTTGATCAATTCTAATCTCAATTTTTTGAGTAAACGTGTTAACAAATTTTTGCGTACAACGGACAACGTACCACAGACGGACAAAAAATTGCTCCGAGAAGGGTTGCAATCGTTTTGTCTAGGATCAAAACGCATAGAAAATGTATTCCGAGCGTTTTAAATTTTTTCGACCGATCGCACCACACACAGTGGTGTGTGCGGAAAGGTAACAAGCAGCGTTCAACTCAATGAAACATCGACTATGCAAACTTCCACTCTCGATCACACATTATAGGAATGAACATGAATACATCAAGAAAATAGCCGAAGTAAACGGTTATTCTACGTGGTTGGTCGATGAGTTAATCAAAAAACATTCAACTAAATTAAAATGACAAAATCTGTCTTTTATTCAAAAAATAATGCACCTGAAAAAAGAAGAGTAGCAATGTCATATGTTCCGAAAATCACCAACAAATTGGAAGGGGGTTTTCAATAAACACGATATGCAACTTGTGTTTTATAATCGAAATAAATTAAGTGATATGCTCGGTAGCACAAAAGACAAAACAGACGATTCAAAAAAGTCAAGAATCTACCGCATCGAATGCAGTTTATGTAGTTGCGTTTACATTGGTCAAACCAAGAGAGCTATTTGCACTCGTTTCGCAGAACACATTAAGTGTATTGAGAAGAGAGAGATAAGAAAGTCGGCGTTTGTCGCTCACATTTATGAAGAAAAACATTCAACCAACAGTACACACAATGTAAAATTATTGAAATGTGTTAACGACGAACGTAGACTTGACGCATACGAGTTTATTTATATTTTGAATACAGAAAATACAGTCAATCTCGATTCCGGTAACATTGATTCGATTATTTTCACTCTTACCAAGAACAATTAAATCACTAAAATAGTCGTTGTGTTCATTTCTCATTTATTGAAAGTATATTGTGCGTATGTGTATGGTTGCTGTATCAGCTGTGGAGTCCCAACATTTCGACGACTCGTGTCTAGGAGAAACTCAATGCGACTTTTCAGTCGTTGACGATGATTTGTATGACCAAATCGAAATGCATTCAGGTTTGTTTTTTGAATAAAATCATCTTGAAAAAATCCCGTGTAAAGTCATTAAGGTGAAAAGAGATAGTAGTGTCTTGGAAACAATTTCCGTAGTTAGGGCGTTTAGTCTCGTCGTTGCTCCCTTTTAGTAATCTCTTCCCATTACAATTCGTGGATCTTTTCTACCAACTCTCGCATTCGATGTACGAATATCGGATGCGGTCGGCAACTGTGGAGCTCCTTGGTCTCCAGATCTGAATAACAATGACAACTGACAGCGTCAAAACACACCGAAAAAATCAGTGGCGCCATCGCGTGGCCTATGTCAGTTTGACACTGACTTTTACTTTTCTGCACACACCACTGTGTGTGGTAAAGGTATTGCGATCGGTCGAAAAAATTTAAAACGCTCGGAATAAGTTTTCTATGCGTTTTGAACCTAGAAAAAACGATTGCAACCGTTCCCGGAGCAATTTTTTGTCCGTGTGTGGTACGTTGTCCGTTGTCCGTTGTCCGTTGTCCGTTGTCCGTTGTCCGTTGTACGCAAAAATTTGTTAACACGATAACTCAAAAAATTGATTTTAGAATTGATCAAAAATTTACAAACGCATTGAACTTTATTAGGAATAGAAACCTATTAATTTTCAGCCCAATCGGATAATTTTTTCGAGTAGCCCTAGTGGAGTCGAATCAATGACTGGGCTGTTTTTCAATATAATTAAGAAACATTTGTATGGAAACTATGTCTAGTTGGCATTGTATCATTATGAAACTTCCAGGATATCATTTTTTTATGAAAAAAATGAGTCATGCAAAATTTCAAGTCATTCTGATGAGATTTAAGACCAGCTCCCTCACAATATTTTCAATTTTCGGGGTCAATATTCAAATCAATAAATTAGATGAAGTATTTGTGATTTTCTAATCTGTGTTTTTTCATCAGTTTGAATGCTCATGCTGTTACCGAAAGTTATACTGTTACACATAACATAAATGTAGAACCATATCTATCGTTGGCATGAATTGAAAGTTCACATCAGAGTGAACTAATTCATAATTGTTATTACGAATTCAAAACAGAGAACGTTGAAGTAAGAATTAGGAACTGAGATGTTTATTTGTTTTTACACATGATGTGTAATGACTCGAAATTCGATCTCATCGTAATGACTTGAAATTTTCTGTGATTTATTCTCAAAGTTGCATGATAATAAGAAATAAAAATGCGTAAGCCCGAACAATTTCGGGAAATGTGCGGAAAAGTTAGTTTTACGTACGTAAGACCATTTATTACGGTGTGTTGTGACGCGTATGACGGTGTCAGTTGTCAGTGTTATTCAGATCTGACATAAACGTTAACTTATTGTTGACCGTTCGCCATGAAGCTGTCAGTTCGCCGGTAGTTCTGACATGAGTCGCATGGAGGCACACCAACGAATAATCGCATCGATTCGAATTGTCATCAATGTTAATGTACACGTATATACCTGGGTTCTTATGTAGATTACTTTGATGCATAATTTACATTCTGTAAATGTAGATTATTACATGTAGATTACATACTTTCTTATATCCATCCCAATGCTCATGCATTGGTCTACCAGATGTTGATGGTTTTGAACCAGAACTACCAGGATTCCCCATCATTTGCTCGAAAATGTGGGACATTTTTCCAAACAAAACAAACAACAAAACAATTTCACAATCTTATTCAATTCGATGTGACAAACAATCAAGAACGGTCTAGATACGATAAAACTAAAGCATTCCCCTGCTTAAATAAGAATTATAAAAATTAAACTTTTTTGTGGAGACATATGAATGGGTGAAAATGAAAATGGCATATTTTTTCCCATCATATTGAAACAGAACATTCTAAAATAATTTCATCAGAGTAAAACATTTCAACAACGTTTTTTAAAAGTAAAACATCTAAAGAATTTTTATTGAAGCTGAACATTTCAACAAAAAAATTTCAAATAGAAACCTAATCAATTTTTTGCGATTTTCGCGTTACTGATAAGAGATAAGTGGTAGAAATGCATGTACAATTTGTAGGCCGAGATAATTTCTACAAATTCTCGAACAATACCTATGACTTATCTCTTATCATTAACGAGAAGGTCGCGAAAATGTGATTATGTTTCTTTTTTAAAAAAAAATGAAATGTTCAGCTTCAATATAAAATTTGCGGATGTTTTACGTTGAAAAAATGTTGTTGAAATGTTTTACTTCAATGAAATTATTTTAGAATGTTCTCTTTCAATATGATGGGAAAAAATATGCCATTTTCATTCTCACCCATTGATATAAACAATGGCTAAATATATCAAAGCCAATCTTAAGACCCGACAACATTTTAGCGAAAAAATTTCAAGTCTATGCGCCCATTCTGAGGGATATTTTTGTTTTTGTTACGATTTCTGTTGTTATAAATTTTTCCAAAAACTGCATAAGTTGTGAAGAATATTCTATTCAAAAAGTACAATCCAATTTCACTCAATGCGCAAAAGTATGTTTTGTGTATGTAATTTCTATTTTTTTCTGACAAACATATCTCCACATGCGTAATATTCAAAAAACTTCCAAATCTCCAGAAAATCCAACTACGCAAATGTTCTATAGCATATATTTGAATTTCAAATTTGTGCTTGAGAAAGTGAAAACACATTTCGTGATGTATCTGGGTCATTCAAAAAAGTATAAATAGCAAAATCGAAACGTCAAAAGTAGCATTCATCGCTTGATAAAGCAGTTTTTCACATGCAGAGCAAAATGCAAGTTTTGAAAGCTATCATTTTCATATGCAGCGTAAGTGAGAAATATTGGATAAGAATTCATTCGTATAAGCTCTAAGCAGCACACATACACAAATATTTTGTTGTTTTTTCCGCCGTGTATTGATGACAGTTGTTTCGATTGTGCACAAATGAATGGCTGAGAATAATAATGCCATGTATTCTTGTTTTCAAATAAAGTGTCTCTGATAATTGTTCCAGTAAATGTGTCCCATCTTTTAAAATTTGATTTTCGCATTACTGATAAGAGATTAGTGATAGGTGTCTTCGGCAAATGTTTAAGGCATTATTATCCCCATTTATACAAATAAACAATAAAAGCAATTTTCAAAATGTTGACGTTTCCACACGATGATAAGGTCTTTTTGTATAAATTCAATAGTTTTTTTTTAACTTTCGTTACTTTTTTATGGTTCAAGAAGTCATACTCAAAGTTTTATTTCATTTTGAAAACAATTTATTCACAGTGTGTTTGGTATAACTTTATCCTTTCTCTCCACTCAGATTCATTTGGCTGTGTCTCTCAGGGGTCCGGATAAGGGTTCATTTTTGGACTTCTCATGTTCACAAAAGAGTACGATAACAGCTGTCAAGAAGTGGCGTGACAGGTTAAAAATTGCTCAAACAAAACTCACGCAATTAGTTCACGCTACGCCTAATGAATTCAACTCAAATGTAAGAGCTGATGTGGAGCGTGCCGCCGAAGACTTGAGAATTATAAATTCCGCTATTGAAAACCTTGAATTACCAAACCAAAATTGGTATAAATGTTGCATAAAATTCCTGGAAGAACATGAGAATAATAGGGATGTTGACGTTCAACCATTTAAAGACAGTGTTCACAAAATATTTGAAAATTTCTTCAAATATTTGGACGATATATGGAATATACTAAATGCAAATGTACAAAAATTTGAAAAAGTCGTCGATTATAAAAGAATACCGACCGAAAGGTCGTATCCATATTCATGGTCATCGAGTGTTCAGGAAATAGCAGAAAAACGTGATGCTTTAGCCCAGCTGAACGGAAATAACGTCGAAGCACAATGCGATGAGGAGTTTCGAAAGTATAAAAATTTAATCCTGGGATCACTCCTGCAAACGTCAACTTCTTCGAAGGCTCAAAAAAGACTCAGGGTAGATTAGTTTAGAAAATTTGAGCGGAGAAATTGAACGTTGTTCATCGTTTTGCGAACTTGATTTCTATTTGCCGAATGCAATAATGTCGCAGGTTCTAGAATGTAATTTATATAAATTTATATTCAATCAAATAAAAAACTTCTTGCCGAGGTTAATTCTCGTTTTGCAAGCGAAAACCAAACAAAAACTTATTGATTTAAAATGTTGTGACGCAAATTATTTATTTATTTATTTATTACGAATCCTCAAATTTATACCAATATGTACAAGAGCTACGCAGTAGCTCATGTATGCTTGCAAAGTGCCCGGTATAAATTCCGCCCATGGAACGACTTAAACAAAGACAATTACAGGGATGGGGGATATCTACGAGTGACTATAGATACCAGATTGAATCCGGGAATCCATGGAAATCGGCCTGACCCAGGAGAGTCAGGAGAAAAACTTAAAACACTTAAAACTAAATGATGATGGTGATGGAGAAACGTTGGCAAGAGCTCAAATTCATCAGCTAAGCAACTAAAATTGAAAGAAAACAAAAACTATTGCTGGTTGTTGCCAAGCGAACCGTGCTTATATGGGATTGGAGAGCTATTCGAGAGTATGCCAATTGACCGCGCCATCTTATTTTACATGGGTGAACTCAATTTAGATCCATTGTAATACGAACAAAATTTGCATTGATACAAATAATAAAAACAAATGAGTCATTGAAACGATTGAGATATCACATCAATACTACTGCCCAATAGATGGCGCTGGAGAATAGATATGATTAAAATGTCTCAAATAGCACGGTCCCCTTGGTTGTTGCGCAACCAGATTTTGAGCTGAAATTTAAATGAACCGATATTGTTACATTTCTTGATGTCAACTGGAATTGTTTTAAAAATTGATTCGCTTACGATACTCGCTTATGTGCTCGGATCTTTTGAAGCTTTAAATATATCGGATTTCATCGTTAATAGACATGCGAATATGATTCTCTTGATCAATTGAGCCATGGGCTCCCCAACCATAAGAGATCACATCACCATAGCTTAAAATGGAATCAATGAGCGCACAAGCTTAACATAATTTGGCATGATACGACGAGTATGGCGAATTCTACTCAACACATCATAAACTTTCATCTATGAAAGCACTTTTGTGGTCCAAAGAGACATAAATGACAACCTTTTTTCGGTTGATAGACGATCTGATACTCTCTGATATGTTCAATAGCGCAGTTGAGCAGCTGTGATTCTTGCTAAATCCAGACTGACGATCATGAATCAAATGATAAGGTTCCAAATGGTGGATGACTTGTTCATTGAGCAAAATCGCGAATATCTTCGGAAAGACGGAAATTATACTGATTGGTCGGAATTCAGAAACGATTTGGGGGTTTGTGACTTTATTAAGAAGCCGAATAATAATTTTATTCCAATCAGCAGGATACACACCGTTGTGAATACAATTGTTTAAAATGAATTTAATTGAGGATACAATTGACGGCATAACCATTTTCAAAAATTCCAGTGATATCTCGTCTATACCAATGGCTTTACTTTTGAATTTTGAAAACGCATTAAGAATTGAATCCTCATCAACTTTACGAAAAGAAAAATTAGAATTGAAATTAGTCGGCAATGATAATTTATTTAAATCAACCCCGTTAGATTTGTGAGTTGACGCGAAACAGTTATTGAATTCATTTAAATAGAAGTTATTTAGAATTTCAGAGTCATCGTTGAAATTATCTTTAGTTACACCAAGGGACTTGATTACATTCCACTTACTGCGAACAGTTGTGGCTTCACCCAGATCCTTGACAAGAATATCTTTTTTGCTCTTGATTATGACTCTAAGCAGATCATTTCTCTCCTTATCAAGAGCATCATTATTAACATTAAACTTTTGACTTGGAAATATCACTATTAAACCAATGCTTGGGACTATGAAGTTCACGACGCGATTTGAATGGTGCGAATCGATTGATTAGCCGCGATAAATTGTCATTTAGTGTACCGACCATCATATCAACATTTTGACTTTGATCTAGGTTCAATTCCAATTGATAGAGTTCATGAATTAACTCATCAACTTCAACTCTCTTGAAATTTCTGCCACTTATGACCACTTTCTTAATTTTATCGATTTCAACGAACACAAAATTAAATCATGAAAAGAAATACACGAAGGGAAATGATAAAATTTGTTAACGCGCGCGAGATTATTTGTAAATATCAGATCGATTTGAGATGGTTCCTTCCCCGGTCAGTGGTGCCGTAGGACACTCATCATTCGCGAGTTTGAATTTTAAATTCAAATTGTTATTCAAGATACGATTTGATGATTCTTTATTTAACATGTTGATATTAAAGTCACCAACAATTATTACGTTTTGCTCGTGAACCACGGTTGAAGTTATTAAATCCAAAAAGTTTCGCGTATTGCTGACATCGTAACGTGGTGCGCGATAACCGACGTCAACAACTAATTTAGCATTATGAGTGAAAATTTGTAGAAATAAGAAATCAATGTTGCAATTATCTTTATGCGAATTTAAAATAACTTTGACTTTCAATTGATTTAAGATATACATCGCGACACCACCACGTTTACCTTTTCTATCAGCGCGATAAATGTTGTAACCATCTATTTTGAGTCGAATTGTAACCGTCAATTCGTATTAGTAGGACGCAAAAAAGTTTCACTTATTCAATTGCGAAGTCAATAAATCGAGATGATTCGTTTCGAGAAGACCCTGAACATTTGCATGACGGAGATTGAAGTCGTTCTTGAAGCCATTGAGAATGTGCATCGAATTCGTTTCATGATGACAATTATTAACACTATTAATTACATTTGAATAACGCGGACTATCAAAATAGACTGTTACATTTTCACGGCTGATGATTTCATTCATATTGAGCATGCAATCAGATAAAGAAACGAAGGGTTGAGATTCGCACAAAATTGCTAACTGCAACATTGTCAGAATTCTCAACTGAGCCACCAATAGTGCTTGTGCCATCCAGCAAAACTGGCGAGACTTCTCGATTAGTTGTGTCTCGATGAAATTTGGATAAATTTATTTCGAAAATATTATTCTGTTTTTCAATCGATTTTTGTTTATTATTGTACATGAATCGGTGGGAAGAAAACTTACTCTTAGATTAGATTGGAAAAATACTGAAACTGGACATATTTGAGGGAAATAATGCCAAAAGAGTTTGTTGGGAATAAAAGTGAAACATGATTCACATATATTCCATGTTTCACAATTATTCCGAATGAATATATCCAGGGTCAGTATTTTTTCAATCTAATTTAAATGTAAGTTTTCTTCCCACCGATTCATATGGAGGTCGTCAACGCAGTGTATTTAAGTTTGATAATTATTGTTGTGATGTGTTTTGTTTCAGTCGGATGAGAAACTTTTTCATATTTAAATTGTCATCGTTTCCTTCCTTTTCGCATACTGTTTTTATTCTGGTTATATTGTCGATGAGTTCGATATGATTTTTGCTTTGTTTTTCAAGGAATTTGTTGACATCAGTTTGAATGTTACTGATACCATCATATAGAATGTTTATGCTCCGGTCATTTGTCGAATCAGATGTTATCCAGTTTATTAATGTTTTGTGTTTGTTTGACGTTTCAGACCCAATGCGTAAAGCATAAAAACGGTGCAAATTGTTGTTGTAATCTCGGCTTGGAAATCTTTGTTCAATTTTTGTATGTTTCACTTTGAAAAAGAATTTAAATTTTGTGCCGTTTCGATGAGATTTCTTTTTGAGCTTCGCTTCTACTAGCAGCAGAATAAAAATGTACTTTTTTTTCCAAGGCATTCATTTGTTATGTCTGCAATTGTGGAGCCAAAAGCACAAAGAACTTTGATAATATCTTTTATATCTTTTATGCGCTTTAGAAAACACGTAAGTATTAGAAAAATTAACAACTATGATTTTTTTTGAATCGATCGCAATACTTTTACGCACATCTCTGTGTGGGAAAAGGGAAAGAAAAAGAGGAAAAACGAAGAAAAACTGAATGATGGGTAAATATAATGAGGAAAATGAGGTCTTCTATATATCATTTCTAGAATGACGTTCCAATTTCGCCATAGCATCTCGCTGCCAAGCTTATGATGCAGCACATTTTTGAACCGAAACCGTTTGCAGTACTGAGGCTTTGTTTGACTTTGATTGGTCTGAATTTCCTCGCAGCATCCTCGCCTGAGCTTTCGTGTGAATTGATTTTACTGCAAATGTCAGTTTCAGTTGTCAAAGATATTTCTGATTCTTCATAAAACTAAGCAGGTTCCATGAAACCAATTGCTTCGCCATGAATCCAATAGGTCAATTTTTCGACATTCAAGTAATATATTCGTCAATTTTGGCTCAATGGTTGTTTTACCCATTTCAATATTTCTCTAATACGAAGTTTGTATGTGGAAAAATAAAAAATGAGACGATTTGCATTTCTATCGCATTCCATCAGTGCGCGTGTTCACAAGAATTTCATAAAAATTGTGTAAAAAGTGAACACGTCATCCTTATATAATTAACAGAAATTGTCCACCATTTTCTACTTTTATGCATTGTAAGATTAATAAATGATTTCTTCTCAAAAGGTAGTGAAAATTTTGAATAGTTTGTAGCTCGGATTTTGTGCGATTTTTTACGGACATTTTAGTACATTTTAGCATGATTTGGTTGATTTTTAGTCATGCTTTTACTTTTCCGCACACACCATTGTGTGCGTTAAAGTATTCCAATCGGCCCAAAAAATTCAAAACCCACAGAATGAGTTTTGTAAGCGCTTTGGATCTTAGAAAGAAAAACGATTGCAATCATTCCCGGAGAATTTGTTGTCCGTGTGTGATACGTTGTACGTTGTACGCAAAAATTTGCTAACACGCCAAATCGAAAAATTGAGATTAGAATTGAACATAAATAAACGTACAAATTGGTCTTCATTAGGAATAGAGAGATCTATTAATTTTTTGCCCATTCGGATAATGCCTTCGGGAAGCTCAATTAGGTTGTAGTCAATGATTGGAATGTTTTTCAATATAATTAAGAAACATTTGTATGGGGACTGTGTTAAGCTCACGAAGTTTCGCTATATGAGATTTGGAAAATATTTATATGAAAGCAATGTTCTTAGAACGAAACAGTGTAGAGTTCAAGATTCAACGTAAACGTTAAATGAATTTAAATCTTTTTGCTGTAATGAGGTTCATTTCTGAAATAACTAGCACCATTTTCACGCAAAATCTATATTTTCACGAGTTTTTGTTGTGTTCTCAAAGTTACTTGATGATACGATAAGAAATAAACATAACCTGTGAACCCGTATACTGTTGAAAAATGTGCGGAAAAGTTAGTGTTGCGTTATAAATACATTCGATCCGATCGTAAAGCTAAATTCGGGGATAGAAATAAAGGGAGTGGTGTAGCGATTTATGTATCGAAAAATATCAAAACTAAGGTGATTTTAAATTCGTCTAAAGATGATCATCAAATCGATAACGTGGAATTTCTTTTTATTGAAATTTTTACTCGCTCATCAAAAATTGTTTTTGGTGTTGTTTATCGCACTCCGCGATGCAGCACTGAATTGACTGTGATTTTCGCTGGTAACTTCAACATTAATTTTTTAAATAAAACAAACATAGCTACCGTTATAAATTCGAATATCGCGCTAAATTTCAATTTGATCAATGATGATTGTCCCACGCATTGGTGGCCGGGCAAACAACCATCACAGATCGATTAAATATTTACGAATAATAAAGCGCGCGTTAAATCATTCGGAAATTCATTTCATGATTCATTTCATGATTTGTTATTGTGCTCATACAATATCAAAACTGAAACAATTAATAAAAACATTGTCATCAGTGGTAGAAAATCTAGTGACATTAATGTGAATGAATTAAATCATTGCTTTCTGTCATTGAATTGGAATATCAACCAGCACCTGAATGTCGACGACATGGTGTCAACATTGAATGATAATGTCTTATATTATTTCTAGCTGATGGAATTTCTACATTATTCCATAAATGGTTTGAATGCATCGAATCGAGTGGATGTATTGTATCTTGACTTCAGCAAGGCGTTCGATAGAGTCAACCATGACATACTCCTACAGAAACTAAAAACGTTTCCAATTGCCGATAATATTGTCAAGTGGAGAAAATCATATTTGTCAAATCGTCATCAATATGTGAAGCTTGGTGTGACTGAATCTGCTGATTTTACTGTACACTCCGGTGTTCCACAGGGGAGTCACATTGGTCCAACACTTTTTTTATTGTTCATAAATGACCTGCCATCCGTGATTTCAAATGACGTGTTTCTGTCAATGTTCGCTGATGACGTTCGAATTGCTAAGACGATAAACAACCGAACTGATGCACTTATTTATTTTATTTATTTATTTATTACGAACCCTACATTTATGCCAATACGTGTTCAAATTATGCTCAGAACATGCTGGTCAGAGACCCAATACGGCATAAATTCCGTCCATGGTGCGTCTTTTGCAAAGAGAGTACAGTCAGGGGAGGGATAGTATTAAAGTGAAGCTTTAATACCAGAATTGGATCCGGAAAACCATGTCAAAACCGGGGAAAATATTTACAATTGTAATTTTTGCAATTAAATTACGTTAACATCAATGAATAAGCAAATGAAAATGAAAAATGAAAAATAGTATACTAGTACTAAATTATAACTAATTAATTGACAAGAAATCTCATGACATCAATCCGAGAACTCGCGACATGAGTAAATTTAAGATGATAAATACGATTCATTGACCGGCACGCAGCAGATGCTTTAAGCTATTTTTAAACGATAGCAAAAATTTCGAATTTCTAATTTCTACCGGTATACTATTCCAAAAATTAATTGCCGAAAAGCTGAATGCACGCGTATCAAATGCAGAACGCGGATTGAAATTTACACGAAGGTCATCGGGATACCGCGACGATTCTCCGTTTTTTATGAACATGTGATTCAGATACCCAGGTGAACAATTTGACAACTGCTTGAAAATCAAGATCGCCGAATGCAGTTTAGCTCTGCTTTCAGGGATCAATCCATTCAGACGCTCACGATATTCAGTTACATGAACATTACGTTTTAATCCGTAAATGTATCTGATCTTATCGTTTTCAGCGACGAGATCACGATGTGTTTGATTTTGAGTGCTGTGTGCACCCCAACCATATCTAACTACATCGCCATAGTCCATTGTGGGATCAATCAGCGCTGCAGCCATATCACGTTTGATAAAGTTGGGTATAAAATGCTTTGTGTGGCGTATTCGATTCAGCACACCATACACTTTTTGCAATTTATACTTGTCATGTTCTTGAAAAGTAAAATTTTCGTCAAAAATAACACCAAGGTTTTTGATTGACTTACAGAATTCGAGTTTTTCATCACCTATTTTCACATCATTGATCATATCGAAATTCAAGCGAATTGTATGATGCTTAGACCCGATAATCATTACTTTTGACTTGGAACTGTTTAATTTCATACCATGACGTGTAATAAAATCATTTAATTTGGCAAGATCGGAATTAACTTTATCAACACCGTTGTTGATTTGATTGAAATCGACTTCGAGAAGTGCTTGACAGTCATCTGCAAATAAATGGCCAGTAATGTGTATCATTAGAATAAAGTGAAAAGAAAGTTTGGCCGAAGTTACTACCTTGAAGAACTCCATTATTAATTGAAACAAAATCTGACTCGTGGTCACCAACTTTAACTTTCTGTTTAATATTACTGTAAATCGATTTAATTAATTCAACCGCGCTATTAGAAAAACCGTATGATTCACAGACTTTTAGGAGAGCATCATGAGGAACTGATGGAAACGCGCTTTTAATATCGATCGAAACGAAAATTACTACTTTTTTACGACTAAACGAAGTTCTGATACTCTCTGATATGTTCAATAGTGAGGTGGTACAACTATGGTTTTAACGGAAACCAGATTGCCGTTCGTGAAGAATGGCATTTGATTCCAGATAGCCAGTGACCTGACTATTTAAGAGAATCGCGAAAATCTTTGGAATGTCAGAAATGATGCTGATTGGTCTATATTCAGAAATGGATTGGGGACTTGGTACTTTATTTAGCGGTTTAATAATGATTTTATTCCAATCAGCTGGATAAACACTATGAGAAATGCAATTATTAAAAATGAAAACATTGGGCTATTTTTGGAATAATTAAGCTAAGAAATTTAAGAGGGATGCCATCGTTGCCGATGGCTCTTAATTTTTTTAAATGCGGTAAAAAATTGATCAATGGTAATTTTTCGGAACGAGAAAGTAGAATTTATATTAGAAGGAAGTGTCAAATTGCCCAAATCTGCCCCATCAGAAGAGTGAATTGAAGCGAAGAAACCATTGATGTCATTCAAATTGAAGTTGTCTAGAATTTCTTATTCATTACTGTCATCCTTGCTAGTTTTGCAACAACCGAGCGACTCAATAGCACTCCACTTGAAACGAATGGAGTTGGCATTATTGAAGATCTCGACCGTCGACATCTTTTTACTACTGTTGATCAGTGACTTTACTCTATTGGCTTTTTCCTTATAGATATCAAGCAACTGTTTATGAGTAACTGCATCACGAGAATTGTTTCTTTTACAATCCTTATAGGCAGCATTCCTTTCAACCATAGCCTGTTTAATATCACTATTAAACCAGTGCTTGGGAGTATGACGAACACGACACGATTTAAGGGGAGCGAAGCGATTAAGTAGATTCAGAACATTGTCATTTAGTGTTTTAACCATATCATCGACATTTCGATGACGGATAAGATTCCAATTCATCAATTCAGTGCAATCATTCAATTCGATGGCACTGATATCATTGAAATTTCTACCACTGATGACAATATTTTTATCGATCTTTTCAGTTTTGATGTTGTATGAGCACAACAACAAGTCATGAACAGATATACCCGACGGAAAATGCCCGAAGATTTTTCCGCGCGCGGGGTTATTTGCAAAAATTAAATCAATTTTCGATGGTATTTTCCCCGGCCACCAATGTGTGGGACAAATATCATTAATGAGATCAAAATTTAGAGTAAAATTTGTATTTAAAACCGAAGCTAGGTTTGAGTTATTTAATAAATTAATATTGAAGTCACCAGTGATGATCACGTTTTGCTCGTGCACAAAACTAGCGCCTATTAGATCAAATAATTTACGTTGCATCGTGGAGCGCGATAAACAATACCGAAAATAATTTTTGACGTACGAGTGAAGATTTCAACAAATAGAAATTCAATTTTCTCGATTTGGGCATTATCCTTAGTCGAATTTAACACTACTTTAGTTTTGAGATTTTTCAAAACATAGATCGCAACGCCACCACCCTTGTTTCTATTACCAGATTTCGACTTGCGATCAGAACGAATAATTTTGTAACCAGGAATATCGATGGATTTATTTGTATTACTGGAACGAAGCCAAGTTTCAGTAATCGCGATTAAAATTAAATTGGAATTTCCGTTCAAAAGTACTTTCAACTCATCGAAGTGACATGCATCAAGTATTGATTGTTGTGCATTGACACTAACGAAATTGAAATTTTTCTTGAACTGATTGAGGACTTTTACCGAATTGATTTTTTTCAAGCATTTATTGCGATTAATTAGATGTACGTCATCAATATTCAAGGCAACATTTTCACTTGCGAGAATAGAATCAAGATTTAGCATGCAATCACGAACACGAATAACAGGTTGCCGAACAATGGGCACCTGTCGTAAGTGCACACTAGTCTCTGAAAAATTATCAGACACAGGTGAACTAAATACTAGGTCGTTATGCAAGAGATTTTCTAAAGAAGGATCTGAATCACATGATACATTTTCGTTTTCTAGTTTAATACTCACTAATGATGCGAAATTGACCGAGGATTTAACACGCGAATAATTATTTACTCTATTTAAGATCTTGATATTCAAACAGTTGTCAAAAAATTTGCCCGAATACTTGAATCACATGTTTATACATAACGGTGAAATGTCGCGCTATCCTGATAATCTTTGTGTAAATTTCAATCCGCGTACGGCATTTGATACTCGCGCTTTTAGTTATTCGGCAATAAAATTTTGG
The DNA here is from genome assembly GCA_028476595.1 of Obolodiplosis robiniae. NCBI lineage: Eukaryota > Metazoa > Arthropoda > Insecta > Diptera > Cecidomyiidae > Obolodiplosis > Obolodiplosis robiniae. Next base: position 44,623,056 of record CM052015.1, read on the forward strand.
AATGATATACCGTTAGATATCAGAAATAGTGATTCCCTATCTTCGTTTAAAATTAACATGAAACATCAACTACGGTCCGTGCAATAATTAGTTAACTATTAATATTCTAACTCGCGATATCTCGGGACTTTGTTATGCAATTTCTTGCCAATTAGTTTTTAATCTAATTCAAGTTTTCCATTTTCACTTTGCTCTTGCTTTTTCAATGATGTTAACGAAATTTAACTGTATAAATTATTATTTTATTTCCCCTGATTCTCCAGAGTCAGGCCGGTTTTGCCATGGTTTTCCGGACCCAATACTGGTATTTAAGCTTCCCTTTAATACCACCCCCCCTGATTGTATTCTCTTTGTTTAAGTCGCACCATGGGCGGAATTTAAGTCGCATTGGGTCTTTGACCAGCGTGTTTACTAGCTCACCAGTGAACACGTATTGGCATAAATGAAGGCTACGTAATAAATAAATAAATAAACGTATGTAAGACCATTTATTTTGGACAATGCTGAGGATATTTTAGTAGGATTTTCGTAAATTTTAGCCCCATCCATTTGGAGACTCAAAAAACACGATCAGAGCATTTAAAAGATTTTTGTGCATTGAACACGTGTGTAGCCCTATTCTGAACAATGACCAAATATCGAAACCAAACTTAAAACCACAACACTATTTTAGCAAACAAACTTCAAGTTTTCTCAACATAGGTAGTTTCAAGCGTCGAAAACTCAAATTGACATGCCAGTGTTTTCGGGCTCAATTAAATCATGTAAAAATGATCGAAACACAATCAAATTTCCAAAGAACAATATATAGTTTGGCAAATTATGTGTGACCAAAATATGCAAATTCCTTTTTTTACTTTTCCGCACACACAACTGTGTGTGGTAAAGGTATTGCGATCGGTCCAAAAAATTCAAAACGCCCGGTAAAAGTTTTCTATGCGTTTTGAACCTAGAAAAAACGATTGCAACCATTCCCAGAGCAATTTTTGTCTGTGTGTGGTACGTTGTCCGTTGTACGTTGTCCGTTGTACGCAAAAATTTGAGAATTAGAATTGATCAAAAATTTACACACGCATTCAACTTTATTAGGAATAGAAAACTTTTCATTTTCAGCCCAATCGGATAATTATTTCGGGTACCTCTAGTGGAGTCGAATAAAAAAATGGGCTGTTTTTCAAAATAATTACGAAAAATTTGTATGGGGACTATGACTATTTCGCATTGTATAATTATGAAACTTTCAAAATATAATTTTTTTATGAAAAAAAATGAGTCATACAAAATTTCAATGAGATTCAGGACTACCTCCCCCGTAAAATTTTCGATTTTCGGGGTCTTCTCGGGGTCGAAACGAAAAATTTGTATGGCAGCTATTTCAAGTTTACATTGTTTCCTATTGGAACTGTCAGAATATTATTTTCGATGTATTTCAAGTCATTCTGATGAGATTTAAGACCAGCTCCCTCACAAAATTTTCAATTTTCGGGGTCAATATTCAAATCAATAAATTGGATGAAGCATTTGTGATTTTCTAATCTGTGTTTTTTCATCAGTTTGAATGCTCATGCTGTTACCGAAAGTTATACTGTTATACATAACATAAATGTAGAACCATATCTATCGTTGGCATGAATTGAAAGTTCACATCAGAGTGAACTAATTCGTAATTGTTATTACCAATTCAAAAATAGAGAACGTTGAAGTAAGAATTGGGAACTGAGATGTTTATTTGTTTTTATATTAAAATTTAAATTTAAATCACATGATGTGTATGACTCGAAATTCGATCTCATCGTAATGACTTCAAATTTTCTGTGAAGTATTCTCAAATTTGCATGATGATTCGATAGGAAATAAACATAAATCAAATACAAATGAGTAGCAACCAATGAAGAGCCCGTAAGCCCGAAAAATTTCGGGAAATGTACGGAAAAGTTAGTTTTACGTACGTAAGACCATTTATTTTCTTTGTATTTGCAAATGAAAACTTTGCCTGGTCATTTTGAAACTCTCATATTAGATGACAAAATGTGTCACACAAAATGTCATCATATTTTTAAAGCCAAGGTTAAAATCACAACGCATCGCAACGCAACGCATCGAATGATTGTATATGTTTTTTGATTTGGACTTTAGCGCGAGAATGCATTTTTATTACTTCTGCACTGAAGAAAGAGAGTAATAAAATTTGAATGAAGAATTGAATAAGAAATGAATAAGAAAACGAATAAAAATTGAATAAGAAGTAATAATTATTACAACTTACTCAGTAATAAATTATATAAACTTTTATTCGTTATTATTTATTACTTACACCTATGAAAACAGCCCCAGCAAATTGCGTTTATTTGGAATAAAAGTCGACATATTCGATGACCAAAAAATGCATGTTGTTTCCATTTCAACAAATTGACACATACTCAAAAATAAAGCCTCTTTAAGATGCTCTGGCATGAATATAGTTTCAGTATGCGAAAAAGTACTACTAACGTCATCTCGTATAGAAGGTTTTAAACTAATTGCTTCACCCAGTATGTTTTGTGTATGTGAGTCCTTTTATTTTCATGGGAAACGATATCTCAACTTACGTTAGTTTCGAAAACACTTGCAAATCTCTGGAGAATTTGCGTATTTAGGCAAATGTTCTATTTGCATATATTTGAATTTCAAATGTGTGCTTGAGAAAGTGAAAACACATTTCGTGATGTATCTGAGTCATTCAAAAAAGTATAAATAGCAAAATTGACACGTCAAAAATAGTATTCCTTGCTTGATGACAGTGCTATTCACATGCAGAGTTTTGAAAATGCAAGTTTTGAAAGTTATCATTTTTATGTGCAGCGTAAGTGAGAAATATTCATATTCACACACACACACACACACACACACACACCAATCCATATATAACGCATTTGACATCAGTTTATTTACAACTTATTTAGTCTAAATTCATTTTTTTTATTTTTTCAGATTCATTTGGCTGTGTCTGTCCTTGATAGTGCGGAAACCGGATCATTTTTCGAATTCGCATGCTCACAATTTGCAATGATCAAGGCTATCATGGATTGGCGTCACAAATTACAAATTGTTCAACCAAAACTTAGGGCATTATTTGAAACTGCACCTGAAAGATTCCCACCAAGTGTCAGATCTGATGTTGAACGTGCCGCCGACGACTTGGGAATTATAGATTCCGTTATTCCACACCTTCAATCAGGATACATAATTTGGCAACAATGTTGCAGGAAATTTCTTAAAGCACATAAGAAAAATCAGGATGTTCCAGTTCAACAATTTAAGGACAGAGTTGAAAATATGTTTGCAGATTACTTCAAATATTTGGACGATGTATGGGAAATACTAAGAAGTGGAGTAACCAAATTTGAAAACGTCTTCAAGTTTAAAACAAAACCATTCGAAAAGAAGTATCCATTTTCATGGGCAGAGAGTGTTCGACATATAGCAGAAGGACGTGATAAGGCAGCCAAAATAAAGGAGGAAACGGTCGGAGCACAATGCGAAGCGGAGTTTGTGAAATATCAAAATGTTATCCAGAGTTCACTAGCGCCAACTTCATCTACTTCGTCGACTCAAAAAAGACTCCGGGTAGATTAGTTTGGGATGTTTCAGCTGACACTATTATGCAGCAGGTTCCAGAAGCTATTTATCTGTGAATGAATATTCAATGAATTACTTTTAATTGTACCCGAAAACAGTGAATAAAACAATGAAAAAATAAAAATAGTAGTGTTTTATTAAACACATTTTGGTCATTCTTTTACATTCATCGAAATTATTTCAACTTACGGAATTATTGACTCTAGTGTTTTCCAAATCTATTCACATAAAACTGCGCAAACTATACGCGCATACTCATTGGGCTCAATCATCACCAAAATTTAATTGTTTATTTTTATTTATTTATTGCAAAACCTAAATTCATATCAAATTGTGCTCTCAGCAAGCTGAGAAAATGCTGGTCTTAGACCCAATACGATATGAATTCCGCCCATGGTGCGACTTAAGCAAGAAGACTATTACATTTCATCAAGGGGGGATGGCATTTATAATAGACTTTAAATACCGATATTGAATCCGGAAAACCATGGCAAAACCGGCCTGATTCAGGAGAATCAGGGGAAGTACATAATTTTTTACTTAATATTTTTCCCTACTTTATACAATGCAAAAACTCATCCTAAATCTATAGGCGAGAATGATCATAATACCAAATTGAGCTGTGTTAAATCGCACTTGGAGTACTGTAGCCTTATATGGCAGCCATTTTACGACATTCACAAGAATACTTGATAGTCATATGAACGAGATCGAATTCAATTCATAGATGTAACATGTGTATTGCACCTGGAATAAATTTCAGCGCGATTTCTCAAATTATTTAGTGTTTTATTCAATTCAAAGATGTAACATGTGTATTGCACCTGGAATAAATTTCAGCGCGATTTCTCAAATTATTTAGTGTTTTATTCAATTCAAAGATGTAACATGTGTATTGCACCTGGAATAAATTTCAGCGCGATTTCTCAAATTATTTAGTTTTTTATTCAAATACAAAATGGTCCTCCTTTTTTAAAAATTCTTTAATATTTAGCTGATTCAGACGTTCTTCATGACGGTCAATTTACAAACAAGTTGTTTGAAACAACACAAATACGCTCTCAGCACACAGATAACACATGCAATTAGAAGAAGCCATTCTTTTTTCACAATTATTTGATAGTAATTGAGAAATGCTGATATAAAATTTTTGGATGTAGAATTCACACATATAAATTTACGTAGATACGGCTGAAGTTTCCCCTACATATATACGTTTCTCCTACGCTTTGTGTATTTAATCCATAAAATATCGTAGGAATGTCGTCTGAATCGTCTATGTGTGCGTTTTTCGTTCAATAAACGTATGAGGTTCGTCAAAAAGCTGGTGAGATTTGACATGTTCACGCTTGGGCGTCTACACAATTTACTCAAACATGCGCACCAGCTAAGCGGCGAATCGAGTTCATATATTGTACGAAATACGTACACATGGACGATTCAGATGAAATTCGTACGCTATTTTATGAATTATTCGTTCGGGCGAATGTATATTGTGGTCTAATGAAGCGTTACAAATGTGAAACGTGAGCGACAGACCCACGAACAAATCGGTATCAGTTTACATGGCACTTACAAGTAGATGCTCTTCGCGCAACATATACCAATGACTGTATATAGATGTGCGTCACTAAAGAACATATCTTGAGGCGAATACATGTAATACTGTCCAGAGAATGTAGAGCTTAGCGTATCTATATTTAAATGTGGCACGATATACATATGAAAATGTTTACTAAGCGAGCATCTACATGTAAGTGCCATGTCAACTTGCGCCAATTTATTCGTGGGTATAAATACGCGCACAGCTTCGAGTTTTCGTAATTTTTATAATGCTAATATATTTATTCCAGAGAACTGTCGAAAGGAACATCAACAGTAGCTAATAACTCTCGCTATTGATGGATGAGAACCAGTCAAGGATGGCACCAACAAATTCGCAAACACGGCACGGCTGATTCATATTTCATTGAAATTGAGTATAATTTGAAACTCGTAGAATTTCGGAAAATGGATGGGTGAATTCGGGAAGTTAGAAATCTTTTCAATGTCTACAAGTTTGCAAAAACATTCATCCGTTACCATCGAATGGTGCAATTCGAATGAAAATTTATTTGTAAAATATTCTTCCGTATGTTTTATTCTTGCGATTCGAGATAATTTCGTTACATTTTAGAAGTGAAGCTTCATTTATTAACGGATTTGGAATAGCTCCGAAGTGAAGATTCAATTTTGATTAAAAGTTTATCAATAATCTGAACATAAAATAAACCGAAAGATTTGTATCGACTGCATTTTGAGTAACTCTGATTTTTCGGCTTCACCTCTTGTAGAGTTTCAGTGCTTTGCAATGTGCGCCTGTGTGGCTCTATCGTTCAGAGCTTCCATTTTAGTCATATCTTCTTTGAAGTGGTAGCAATTGAAGCACAATTGATCGTAAGTGAAATCGGTTTTCTAACCACAGTAGTAATTGTCGATTCGACTGAGATTTTCGTCATTCTCAAGCAAGGGAACATTTCCAAAACTCTTATTTGTAATCGCTTTCCCACCATCGGCTTTAGATCCAGGATCCGAACGATCTGCGCTCCTAACTCCAGTTTTCTTCCAAACCCCCGAAGGATTTGTTCCCTTCTGGTGAGATGATGTTGATTTATCAACGCATGAAACTTTTTTACTTATCCGCACACACCACTGTGTGTGGTAAAGGTATTGCGATCGGTCCAAAAAATTCAAAACGCTCGGAATAAGTTTTCTATGCGTTTTGAACCTAGAAAAAACGATTGCAACCATTCCCGGAGCAATTTTTTGTCCGTTTGTGGTACGTTGTCCGTTGTCCGTTGTCCGTTGTCCGTTGTCCGTTGTCCGTTGTACGTTGTCCGTTGTCCGTTGTCCGTTGTCCGTTGTCCGTTGTCCGTTGTCCGTTGTCCGTTGTCCGTTGTACGCAAAAATTTGTTAACACGATAACTCAAAAAATTGATTTTAGAATTGAACAAAACTTTACACACACATTTGTCTTCATTAGGAATGGAAACCTATTAATTTTCAGCCTAATCGGATAATTTTATCGGGTAGCTCTAGTGTAGTGGAATCAAAAAAACGGCTGTTTATCAATATATTTAAGAAACATTTGTATGGGGACTATGACTATTTCCCATTGTATCATTATGAAACTTTCGGGATATTATTTTTTTATGAAAATATGAATCATGCAAAATTTCAAGTCATTCCGATGAGGTTTAAGACTCCCTCCCCTACAAAATTATCAATTTTCATGGTCAAAATTCAAATTTTGTCATTAAATTGTATGAAGTATTTGTGTTTCTCTTATCTGTGTTTTTTTCATCAATTTGAATGCTCATTAACTTTTTAATAAAAGTTATACTGTTATACATAACATAAATGTAGAACCATATCTATCGTTGGCATGAATTGAAAGTTCAGATCAGAGTAAACTTATTCGTAATTGTTATTACCAATTAAAAACCAGCGAAGAAGCGTTTTTTGAAGTAAAAATTATTTAGAAACTGATATGTTTATTCATTTTTTTTTATTTAAATTAAATTTAAATTACATGATGTGCAATGACTTGAAATTTTCTGTGATTTATTCTCAAAGTTGCATGATGATTCGATAAGAAATAAACATAAATCAAATACAAATGAGTAGCAATCAATGAAAAATGCGTAAGCCCGAACAATTTCGGGAAATGTGCGGAACAGTTAGTTTAACGTACGTAGGACTATTTATTCCTATTGTGACAAGACACTTCAGCATCAAATGGATCTGGTCTTCTATTTATAAGGGGAGAATTTTTGGGATGTAGTAGAAGAGGATCTGGGGCTCTTTGAACCAAGGAAGGGGCCGTACTTGTTTCTCCACAAGGAATTTTTCTTCGCAAAGACGCAACTGTTCCTACATTCTTGCAGATACCATTCTTTGGCAGCATAAAAGAGAATCTCTTTTTAATCATTCCACCAATTCATTTCTTATTCCCAACCTTGGTCTTTAGACTTTCAACAAACGCTTGCTCCTAATTTGAAAAAAAAAAGAATAACGAAATATTTTATATTCTGTTTGTGGCATTAAGACGTACACTGAAACATGCACACTATCCCAATATTGTATTATGTTCGCATCTTCATACCATTTAATAAATCAGTTGTTAATTACGCTTCAATCTAATCGCACGTCTCTTACTCATCGTACATACTTACTTTACACACAGCACATGGCGCTGCAATTCGACAAACCGATAGAAAAATAAATCGACAAAAATCATAGAAATTGTTTGTAAGCGGTTTGTAAGCGGTTTGTCAAACAACACATTGTGACAGTTGCTTGATTCAACGTCATTCGGGTTAAATTCACATGTATACTGTGTTCGGGCTTTGTCATGATGGTAGTATGACAGCGTGTATTTCCTTCTTCTTGTTCCAGCTATCAACGAGTGTACATGTGTTTAAATAAAGCTAACTATTCAATAAATTTAATCTGACTTTATTTCGCATATTTGAGACCATCACACCTCAGAAGTGGGATAATTGACTAAATTAAACGCCCAACTGTGTCAATTTAATAAAGTTTTTTAACAAATTAAATTTTTCGGGAAATTTTCATTTTTTCATCTGCCGTCAATATGGTGTATCCAAACAAAGAAGAAATGATTGCCTTTTTAACTGATGCCAATATCCAGGTACCACCAACCGCAAATGTGACCCAACTGAGACGAATGTATTCGGAATTTTTGAAAACTGCTGGCGCAACCGCTTTCGTACAAACTGATGACCATTTGGAAACTGAGGACAACGGGGACGAGCAAACTGATGTTAATGTGGAAAATCAGAATATGGCTGCTATAACGGAAAATGTAACAACTGATGCACCAACTGTGAGTATTGGCAATGAATTATCCAATGAAACCACTGAAGCCAATTCGGACCGATCAATTGCAATTCTTATGAAGAAGAAACAATTAATGAGATTGCAAGCTGAAATTGATGCGATGATGATGACAGCGACAGGGTCTTCCAATATTCGATCAATGTTGTCGCCACAGCTGATTATGGAGACAGGGTCTTCCAATATTAATCGTGTTGAACTTCCGTCCATGAATGCAAATGTGAGCCAGCCTGCAGTACTGATGCAACCCGGGGTTTCCAAACTAAATGATGTCAGTGTTATCGAATCCATGGTGTCAAAGTTTACGGCTGACGACAATTACGATATTAAAAAATGGTTCAGTGATTTGGAAGATGCTTGTGATATTTTGGCCTTTGATGATCGCTTACGCTTTGTTGCATGTCGACAATTGGTGGACGGTACTGCTAAAATATTTTTGCGCACTACCACTGCCGTCTGCAATTATGGTAGTCTGAAAACGGCCCTGCTGAAAGAATTTGAAAGAAAGTATATACTGTGCACGAGGTGTATAATAAACTTCGACAACGTCGGCATCCAATGCAGTTCGTCACCACTCGAGTACCCGCTGTAAATGTACCACGTGCATCAAACACTGCCGCCACTGCTGTTAATACTTCAGTCCAACGTGCGTCGATGGCAAATACTGCTGTCACTGCCGATCAAAGTGCAATCCGTTGTTTTAATTGCCAGAAATTCGGGCATTATAAAGGGAATCGTCCACAGCCACCACGCCCTGAAGGATCATGTTTCAAATGTGGTTCATTGCAACATGTGTATCGACAGTGTCCAAACCGAGCTGCGATCGTGAATGCTGCTGCTGCTGCTTTAACTGATACCACTGATGTCCTGGTTGAAGATATGGAGGAATTACAAATTGTAAGTGTTGCTTTTAGGTCTGATGATTCGAGATACAGTGAGTTTACAAAGTGTTTGTCTCTTCTTGATTCTGGCAGTCCTAAAAATTTCATACGAGAATCGAGCGTTCCATGGCACATGAATGGTCTTCTGTCTGATACTGGCTGCAAGGGAATAGGAAATGTCAAACTGATGTCCTTCGGTACAATTCATTGCGCAATCAAACTGAATGATCGATTAACTTTTTGTGATGTGAATGTTGTACCTGATGACCTTATGTCAATGCCTATACTGTTAGGCCGTGATTTTCTACATAAAGCTAATATTAAATTATGTCATGTGAAACGCTTATATACAGTAGATTATTTAACAACCTTGAATAAAGTTAATCCAGTGTCTGACAAACGACCACAACTCACTGCTGTTCTTGAATCATTTGACTTATGTAGAGAAAACTTGCGTCACTCAGTCAATACTCTTCCTTCTGTAAAACCTGATGCACAACTTTATTTGTCTAAGCGAACCTCTGTCGATCAAATAGAAAGTGAATGTGACTTGTGTGAATAGATACAAATTGGTGTCATTACTTCTGACCCCGAACTAACCCCTGAGATTGACCCCACTTTGCCTGCTGATTTAAAGAAACAACTTGAGAAGCTGATTGACGAGAATTATATGCAGTTGCCACGGGAAAAGATTACACCTTTGGACTTTGAAGTGAAACTGCGATTGAAACACGATTCGCCGATCTTTTGTAAACCAAGACGTCTCTCACATTATGAACGATTGGAGGTTAAGAGAATTGTTGATAAACTATTGGCAGAGGACATCATTCAAGTCAGTCGGTCCCCATATGCTTCCGCCATTGTCCCAATAAGAAAAAAGAATGGAGAACTTCGGAAATGTGTCGACTACCGGCCAATTAATTTAATTACTTTGCGTGACAATTACCCAGTGACATTAGTTGATGACTGTATTGCACATTTGGGGGGGAAAAAGTATTTCTCAGTAATTGATTTGAAAAGTGGATATCATCAGGTGAAGATGCACCCTGATTCAATTAAATACACTGCTTTTGTTACACCTGATGGCCAATACGAATACAAATATCTGCCGTTTGGTTTACGCAATGGACCTGCTGAATTTCAACGTTTTATTAGAACAATTCTGCATCAATTAATTGAGGACGGTTCTTTGGTTATTTACATGGATGATATAATGATTACAACATCAGACATGCCGAGTCATATGACAATTTTATCACGACTTTTGTCAACTTTACGTCAATTCGGTCTACAAATACAACTGAAGAAATGTCAGTTTGCTTACACTGAACTGGAATATTTGGGGTATTTGGCAAATTCAAGGGGTATCAGTCTGAGTCCAAAGCATCTTACGGCTATTCGTAATTTTCCGGAGCCAAGAAATCGTAAGGAATTAGAACAGTGTCATGGGCTATTTTCATACTTCAGAAAGTTTGTGAAAGATTTTTCGCGTATTGCTAAAGTACTGACGAACCTGCTGAAACAAAACACACCTTATGACTTTAATGAGGACTGCCGGATTGCTTTCGTGTCACTGAAACAAAAACTTCTGGAAGCTCCAGTGTTATGTATTTATGATCCAATGAAAGAAACTGAATTGCATTGTGATGCCTGTGCACTGGGATTCGGTGCAATTCTATTGCAAAAACAACCTGTTGGCAATCTACACCCGGTGGCATATTTCTCTAAGACTACTTCCGCTGCCGAATCAAAATTGCATAGTTATGAATTGGAAACATTAGCTATTGTTTATGCGTTACGACGATTTCATGTGTATCTTCAGGGCCTGCCGTTTAAAATTGTAACTGATTGTAATTCGTTGGCTGTCACGTTAAATAATCGCTCAAATTCTGCGAAAATTGCCAGATGGGCACTTCTATTGGAAAATTATGATTACACCATTGTACATCGACCTGGAGACTCAATGAAACATGTGGATGCACTGAGTAGAGCCAGTACAGTGTGTTATGTGGAGGCAAGCGAGTTGGATTTTCATTTGCAACTGACTCACTCAATCACGTGATGCAATTATTGCTGAATTACAAAAAAGACTAGAAACTACTGAAGTTGCTGATTTTGAACTGATTGATGGAGTGGTTTTTCATCGTTCACCTGCCGGTCATATGCAGTTATATGTGCCAAATGAGATGATTAATAACGTTATTCGACTGATGCATGAAAAGTCGGGACATTTGGCTGTCGATAAATGCTGTTCTGCGATCAAAAAACATTATTGGTTCCCAAATATGAAGTCAAGAGTGACCAATTTCATCAGAAATTGCATTAAGTGTATTTATTATTCAGCCTCAGCACATGGAAATTATGCAACCTTACATCCAATTCCGAAAGAGTCGATCCCTTTTGATACCATTCACATTGACCATCTGGGCCCGTTACCTTCTATCAAATCAAAGAGGAAACACTTATTGGTTGTTACTGATGCTTTTACTAAACATGTGTCATTGTATCCTGCTACCACAACTAGTGCAAGAGAAGTGATTGTCGCACTCACTGATTATTTTCGCCACTTCAGTCGACCACGTAGATGTATCAGTGATCGCGGTACTTGTTTCACATCAAATGAGTTTGCAACATTCATGAAACGAAATAACATTCAACATGTTAAGGTCTCTTCGGGCACACCACGAGCAAACGGTCAAGTAGAACGAGTTAATCGAGTATTGGGACCAATGTTGGGTAAATTGACAGATCCTGATGACCATTCCGACTGGGTAACTAGACTACCAGAGGTTGAATACGCCTTGAATAATTCTGTGCATAAATCAACTGGATTCTCACCAGCAAAATTGTTATTTGGAATTGAGCAAGATCGATGAATTAACTGAATATCTGGACGACAAACTGATGAATACTTCGGACAATCTGATATCATTGAGAGCCGTAGCGAATGAGAATATTGCAAAGGCACAGCAAGCAAATATGAAACATTTTACGACTGAACATAAACCAGCGCACGATTTTAATGAGGGTGATTATGTGGTCATTCAGAATGTGGGGAAAAATAAAAAATTGATTCCAAAATTTCGGGGTCCTTATGTCATTCACAAGAAATTAGATAATGATCGATATGTTGTTCGTGATATTGACGGTTGTCGCATCACTCAACTACCTTATGATGGTAAATTAAAGTCGGCTAAATTAAAATTATGGGTTGATCCAACTTTTGACTGTGTTACTGAGTTTCCTGAAGCAACACTGATTGGCTTGGAAATTGAACATGTAGCTAATTAAGTAAATGATTGTATCGATGTTCCTTAGTTAGTATGATAGGAACGCCAATTTAGTTAGTCTGAAATACACCCTAGCTTTGTAAATCGAGTCGATTTAATGTCAGTATGGCCGAGTTGTAAGCGGTTTGTCAACAACACATTGTGACAGTTGCTTGATTCAACGTCATTCGGGTTAAATTCACATGTATACTGTGTTCGGGCTTTGTCATGGTGGTAGTATGACAACGTGTATTTCCTTCTTCTTGTTCCAGCTATCAACGAGTGTACATGTGTTTTAATAAAGCGAAATATTCAATCAACTTAATCTGATTTTATTTAGCATATTTGAGGCCATCACATATTAAAATTAAAAAATAAATTGACTAATGAGGCTATGTTCGCGAAAAATTTATTCGACAAACAAAAAATTAGAAAAAAGTCGCATACCAGGAAGAACAAGCGTATATAAAGAAAATCAACGTAAAGTCAAGTTATCGACAGAAACAACATCGAAAAAATCATTGCGAATAGTGCTGTCCAGAGTGAGACGAGAGGCTATTCAACACAAAATAATACCGAGAGATATGGATTACGTTAAAATAGTCCACTATTTCGCTTAAATTAGACGGTAATCTACGTGAAAACTAGCGTAGTTTCAAAAGAAATTATGATATTTTTGCTGCGGTGCTGGCACTCGATGAGAAAGCCGATGTCATTAAAATAAATACGTTCCTAAACGCAGTCGGTCCAGATGCAATCGAAATTTATGATACGTTCGATATGACGCAGTTAGAGACAATGACATATGTTTCAGTAATAAGAGCATTTGAAGATTTTTGCAAACCACGCAAAAACACAGTGTACGAGCAATACTTCTTTTACCAGAGAAATCAAAAAGAAGGCGAATCATTTGACATGTTTCTCATAGATATCAAGCGATTAGCACGCACATGTGAATTTGGTGCAGCCGAAAATGAGATGCTTCGTGACAGAATTATAATGGGAGTCAGCGATAAACGCAACAGCAGAGTAGCACAAATAACGTACCAAGCAGTTCGAATGGAAACAGCAGCAACAACAAAAAATCGGACACATATAAATGCCGACGATGTAATTTCAACCACCGAGTGAGAGAGTGTCCAGCGTATGGTAAAACGTGTAACACATGTTCAAAAAAAAAAACCATTTCTCTAGTGTGTGTAAATCACGAGAAGTCGCTACACTATCAACACATAATGAATTTGATTTCAATGATAATGCAGAATTTAACATAGGCTCGATTGATACAAATAATAGAATGATTGTTTTGAACGCAATTCAGTATCCGTGGATCGAATGCATTCGAATTAATGAATTGGATGTCGAATTTAAAATTGATACGGGCGCACAAATTGACGTCTTACCATTGAATAATTACAAACGAATGAGGTCATCAACTGAATTAAGGGATACATCGATTGTTTTGAAAGCATTTGGTGGCCAAACAGTACAAACAAAAGGTATGTGTTCTGATTTGCAAATTCGCCAACACGATTGAAAAAATTAGATTTGCTGTTATTGACCTCGACTTTGTGCCGATTCTCGGTTTGAAAACATGCTCACGTTTTGGCATTGTTGAGCGCCCCATAATTAAATTTAAAAAATCCGAATCATGACTAGATTCTCTTGAAACCAAACTCGATAAAGAAACAATTTTAAAAGAATACGCTGATCTTTTTCGAGGGTTTGGTTGTTTTGACAAAGAATGCAAAATACGTGTGAAAGAAGACGCACAACCAATTGCGCATGCACCGCGTAGAGTGCCACACAGTATTTTAAATAAATTAAAAAATAAACTCGACGAATTAGTAAAGAATAAAATAATTGGAAAAGCCAATGATTACAACGAATGGATGAATTATTTAGTAACGGTAGAAAAAAAAGATGGACTATTTTTTGTGAGGAGCCGTAAAAGACAAGTGTTACGCTAACCATCCAGACACGATTGAAGCTTGGAAACATGAAATCGAAGTTGCCATTCAGGATATTCTGGGAAAAAGTACTTGAAAATTGGATTGACCGAATAGCGTACTGTAAGGCCAGTCGTGGCAGTCATATGAACGATATCGTTTTTCATTCTTAAATAACAAAGTCCAAGCTTTGTAATAAAACCGGAATTTTGAAAAAAATATTCATTATTTTTTTTTTTATAACCGATTCAAATTCCAAATCTTAAATGGACCACCCTGTATAACACTGTGGAACAGACGGTATAATGCTGCGTTGATCTATACTGATTCTGAAAGAGGACCACCGACTGAGTTCAACGCGTATAGTTCGACTTCCAGGTTAGGTCATTTTTCTTTATTATTCACTTTCAAAATTTGGTAATTTCGATGCAAAATTTGTGATATTTTGTATGGGGACTATGCTCATTTCTCAACCGATCGCCACGAAACTTTCATTATCGCATTTTTTGGGGAGGAAAATTATCCATACCAAGTTTCAGGTCATTAGGATAAGATTTCAGCGTACCTCCCATACAAATTTCTCGAATTAGAGCCAATTTCACACAAATGTTTCACTAAAAAGTAGAGCCTTCGATATATTATTTCAATAAATAAATGACGTTCGCATAGAAATTTGTTTTTCTCATCAAAACAGAGTCAACATTGGATTTATTTACTGTTTTAATTGCTGAAAATAGACAAAATATGTAAATTGGATCGGAATTCGATTAAGATTCTGAAGAATCGGATTGACAAGTCCACCAACAAAAATCTGCCAACATATGGTCCAGTTTTTTGCCTTTGTAGCGTTTCTCCAAATAAAATGTGAGTGAAGAGTAAATGTGAGTGAAGAGAGTTTGGAAGAGATTAGCATGGATGAAATTCAGAGTGCAATTAATAAGTTGAGTTGGGGTCAGGCTGCGGGTGTGGATGAGATTAGGAATGAATATTTGATTAGTAGTGGTTTGGTAGGTGTTCGCTGGTTACATCGTATCTTTAATTTAGCCTGGGGTTCCTCTGTTGTCCCCGAAGAATGGGGTGGCGCAGTCATTTCACCACTTCATAAGAAAGGCAGTAATAGAGACTGCAACAACTATCGAGGAATTTCTCTACTGAGCGTTGTCGGTAAAGTATATAGTGCAATTTTGGAAAAGAGAACAAGAGCTATTGTCGAATCGCTCTTGGATGAAAATCAATCGGGTTTCCGCCCAATGCGCGGCTGTCAGGATCAAATTTTTTGCATGAGACAATTAATGGAGAAATTCCTTGAAAGAAATAGGGAACTGTACTTCTGTTTCGTGGATTTGCAGGAAGCATACGACTGCATTCCCAGATCTAAGTTGTGGTCAGTCTTGGCCGAATATGGTGTGAATGGTTAACTTCTCAACACGATCCAAAGTTTATACGCAAACAGTAAAGCAGCAGTAAGAGTGGATGGTGATTTGAGTGAATGGTTTGAAGTACGTAATGGTCTGCGACAGGGCTGTACAATTTCACCTCTTCTATTCATTATTTATATGGACAAGCTGATCAAATCAGCCAATTTAAGGGGTAGAGTAGCTTTGGGGGGCAATATTATCTCTGCACTCGCTTACGCAGATGATCTGGTACTATTTGGCAATTCCGAACTGATGCTGCAAAATAGTATCAAAGATTTGGAAGAGGCTTGTACGAACTTCGGAATGACCATTAGCGGCACAAAAACTCAAGTTATGCATGTGGGCAAAACTCGAAAGCCAATTCATTGCACACTGAATGGCAACTTGTTGGAACAAGTTTCCCAATTCAAATATTTGGGTTGCATCTTTTCGGAAGATGGCAAGTTTAATAAAGAGTTTGAACAGCGTAGGGTTAATGGAAATAAAGTAGTAGCGCAACTTAGATCACATGTTTTCAATAAACGTGAATTGAGTAAAGAAACAAAGATGTTGATTCACGGGTCAATCTTCAGACCAACTATTCTATATGGTAGCGAGAGCTGGGTTGATTCTGAGAATTTGATTCATGATTTGGAAGTGTCAGATATGAAAGTGTTGAGAATGGTTTCGGGAGTCTCATGCCGCGATCAGTGGGAAAACAGAATCCGAAATGAGACGATTCGGGGGGATTTAAACGTCGATTCGTTAGGAGAGGAAGCAAGAAAATCCAGACTGAGATGGTTTGGTCATGTCAAACGCATGGGAGAGGAGCGATTACCGAAACGGATTCTGTTCGCCGAAGCTGATGGGCCGAGAGGTAGGGGTAGACCACGTAGACGCTATTTGGATTCGGTTAAATGTGATTTGAATGCGAGGGGATATGAATGGTGTGATGAAAATCAAAACTTGGCTCTCGATCGAGGTTTGTGGAAAGGAACTTGAAAGTACGGTTTTCATTTTGAGATCTCCCTTTTCAACATGTCCTGTGCCTAACGTTGTAACAAGGTTGTTCCATGATTGGGGAAGACTGCTTAAAATGATGAAAATTCTCATAGTTTCCGAAATTTTTTCGCCCATTGCTTCGATTTTTTGAAATAAATCAAGAATTTTGTCGAGGTGCATTTGTAAATCATCACCTTCAGACATTTGTGCTGCATACATTTTTCTTATTAACGTTACAATGTTTGTTACAGAAGTATGTTCATGAATTTCTTTTAATTTATTCCATGCATCCAACGCGCAAATTGCATCTCTGATGTGTAGTATTTGATTATCTTCAACATTGAGTCTTATTAGTGCTAGTGCTAGTTGATCTTGGGCTGTCCAATCTGTAGATGGTCGTTCTGGTGTTGCAGTACTAATATTGGGAGAACAAATTGAAAACCGCGCATTCGTTACTAATCTCATATCTATCATAGATGTCATTATTTTGACTTTGACAGCTATGCCTCAAAGAGGATAAAAAAATACATTGAAAACGATCTGTCAAACTTATCATTCAGTTGAATACACAAGTTTATTATTGCGTTGAAAATGTCGAGCTACGTGCCTACAAAACAGCATTTGCGGGAAGTTTTACTTTATTGGTTTAATCTGAAGAAAAATGCTTCCGAGAGTCATCGTTTGTTATGCGAAGCATATCCAGAATATGCTCCGTCGATTAGAACGTGCCAGGAGTGGTTTGCGCGGTTCAAAAGTGGTGATTTTGATGTGGAAGACAAAGAGCGTCCAGGCCAAGTGAAAAAGTTTGAAGACGAGGAGTTGGAAGCATTACTCGATGAAGACTCGTGTCAAACGCAAGAAAAACTTGCAAAATCATTGGGAGTGACACAACAATCCATCTCCTATCGTTTAAAAGCCATGGGAATGGTTCAAAAGCAAGGAAATTGGGTGCCATACGAATTGAAGCCGAGAGACATCGAACGCCGTTTTTTCACTTGTGAACAGCTGCTTCAAAGGCAAAAACGGAAGGGTTTTTTGCATCGTATTGTGACTGGTGATGAAAAGTGGATTCATTACGATAATCCGAAGCGAAAAAAATCGTATGGTTACCCCGGCCACGCATCAACATCGACGCCAAAGCCGAACATTCATGGCTCGAAGCTAATGCTGTGTATTTGGTGGGATCAGCTCGGCGTGATCTATTATGAGTTGTTGAAACCAAACGAAACCATCACAGGAGCATTGTACCGAACTCAATTGATGCGTTTGAGCCGAGCACTGAAGGAAAAACGGTCGGAAACGGTCGCAAGACACGATAAAGTTATTTTGCAACATGACAACGCTCGGCCACATGTTGCTCAGGTCGTTAAAACCTACTTGGAAACGCTTCGATGGGAAGTCCTACCCCACCCGCCGTATAGCCCAGACATTGCCCCTTCCGATTACCACCTCTTCCGATCAATGACACATGGCCTGGCTGAACAGCATTTCCATTCTTACGAGGAATGCAAAAAATGGGTCGATTCATGGATAGCCGAAAAAAGCACAGATTTCTTTCGACGCGGAATCCGTAATTTGCCAGAAAGATGGAAAAAAGTTGTGGCTAGCGATGGACAATACTTTGAATAATCAATTTGTAACCATTTTTCCATAATAAAGATCGAAATTTTGAAAAAAATGCGCGGTTTTCAATTTGTTCTCCCAATAACATTCCATACTTTTACTTTTATCATGATTAGTTTGACTTTGTAACTCCATACTGAATAATTCTCATTGTTGAGTTTGTGAATGTGAACTTTAGTTTCCATTTTTTAAGCCTTTGCTACCAAGTGTAGAATAAAAGATGTTTCACTTATGGAGTTTTTTGAACTAATAATAAAATTTTATTGATGGCATTTCTTTTATAGTGAAATATTGGTTACTTTGTTTTTATAATCATTTAAATAGATGTCATGTTTACTTTGATTTATATCGAATATTCAACAGTTATTTCACCGATAACGATAGCAAATAATGCTGCGCCGATAGTTGTCAAGCCGAAGAAAACGGGAGAAATTCGAATATGTGGTGATTTCTCAAATGGATTAAATGAATTACTCGAAAATCATCATTATCCACTTCCACTACCTGAAGATATTTTCTCCAAACTAAACGGTTCAACTATTTTCACTCACGTCGATTTGTCTGATGCTTTCCTTCAAATCGAATTGGACGAAGACTCAAAACAACTAACAACAATAAGCACTCATGTTGGCTTGTTTAAATACAATCGTCTACCATTTGGAATCAAAACTGCTCCAACTATTTTTCAAGAAATAATGCAGGCGTAATTTGCTACATGGACGATCTTTTCGTTTTTGGCAATACCGAAGAAAGCCATGACAAAGCACTCATCGCTTTAATGGAACGATTATATGAATTTGGACTAAGAATCAAATTAGAGAAATGCAATTTTGCACTCTCCGAAATCAAGTACCTTGGTGTTATCATCAACAAAGATGGCATCAAACCAGATCCAGAACGCATTGAAGCAATTTCAAAAATGGCAGAACCAACAAACATCACAGAACTACGTTCTTTTTTGGGAACAATCAACTTTTATGGCAAATTCGTTCTTAGTCTAAATAAACTCACTCAACCTTTGAATGAATTATTACAGAAAGACACTGCCTGGAATTGGCCATCAAATTGCAACGCTGCATTCAATAAACTCAAAAAAGCACTCAGTTCAGAGCTCCTGCTCACTCATTACAATACGAAACTCGATATCATCGTTTCTGCTGATGCATCTGATAAAGGTCTTGGAGGTTCAATTCAACATCGAATGCCAGATAACTCAATCAAACCCATATGTTTTGCAGCAGTGAAGGTTTCTCGTTAGCTAGCATTATCTTAGCCTTGGTCTTCACCAACAATCGGTGTAAGCCAATCATTAACTAGATATCTATGTATCTACGCCCGATAGTGTGTGTGTGTATATCAGTATGAAATAAGAACGCACGTCAGTTGAGACGATTTCGTACAGTTCTCACTGAAGTTTTTGACTTATGTGTATGAATAAGAGTTGGCTTACACATTCATTAGCCAGTGTATACTTGTGTGGCAAATTAGCCGGCTAATTTGCTCATCACTGTTTTGCAGCTAGATCGCTTCAAGGAGCTGAAAAACACTACAGTCAAATTGAAAAAGAAGGTCTTGGACTAATTTTTGCAATTCAAAAATTTCACAATTACATTTATGGTCGACATTTCACTTTGCAAACAGACCATAAACCACTTCTATCAATATTTGGCAAAAAAAAAGGCATTCCAATTCACACTGCGAATCGTCTACTTCGTTGGGCAACTATCTTACTTGACTATGATTTTTCAATCAATTATATCAACACAGAATCATTTGCTTACGTTGACGTTCTATCAAGACTCATTCACCAACATAAAGCCTCAGATGATTCAATTAACATCGCATCAATCCGTTTTTAGAAGAAGACATTTTTACAATTGTCAAACAAATTATTCAACCGCTTCCAGTAAATTACATACAACTTTATGAAGCATATTCGAAAGATTCATTCATTCAAAAATTGATTTATTACATCACATATGACTGGAAATCGTATTCATCAATTGACAATGAAATTTTCAATCAATTTTATCAACGTCGCAGTATGCTGTCAGTTTCGAATAACCTAGTTTTGTTTGGTGATCGCATCGTTATTCCATCCGCTTTACAAAGCAAAATCATGAATCAACTCCATCGCGGTTATCCTGGAATTGTAAGAATGAAAAACCTTGCACGATCACACGTTTATTGGGCTAACATTAATTATAAGGAAATTTCGTCAAAAGATGTTCAAATTGTGCATTATCAGGAAAAGCACCAATTAAAACCGAACTACACTCTTGGCCCATTCCATCACAACCTTGGGAAGGACTGCACATCGATTATGCTGGTCCTTATCGAAATTTCTATTTTCTCATCATTGTTGATGCATTTTCAAAATGGATAGAAATAATCAAAACGAGTACGATTTCAACATCAAAAACAATAATGATTCTCAACTCAATTTTTGCTCGTTTTGGAGCTCCACATGAAATAGTTTCTGATAATGGAACACAGTTCACTGCTACACTTTTTAACAAGTCCATATTCACCAATATCAAATGGTCAAGCTGAAAGATTCGTTGATACTTTCAAACGTTCAATGAAAAAACTTGACGGTGAAGGCAATGTTGACGAAAATTTGGAAGTTTTTCTGAAAACTTATCGCTCTACACCAAACACCAACAAAAATCTCCAGCAGAAATTTTACTTGGCAGAAAAATTCGTTCAACATTTGATCTATTGAAACCACCTGAAACTTCAAATAACAAACGCAACAAAAAAATGGAACAACAATTCAATAAAAAACACGGAACTAAAAATCGAACGTTCAACATTGACGATACAGTTTTTGTCATGATTCATAAGGGAAATTCTTGGCATTGGGAAGAAGGATGGATCATTGATAAAAAAGGAGAAGTTAACTACTCAGTATCAACAAAAGATAGAATTGTTCGAGCTCACGCAAATCAAATTAAAACTCGTTACACAGATTATTCGAATGAAGATTCAAGTTTATCTGTCTTTACATTGTTTGAAAATGAAATGAATTAAATTTAAAATAAGAATTATTCCATTATTTCATTTTTAGAAGGGAAGATGTTGGATCTAGTTAGCTTTTTGAATATTGTCATTAGTCTATGAAAAGAAATCTTTATAAAACAAAGTCAGTTATAATCTAGCAACTCAATAGAACAGAAGCATTCTTTAAATACTCAACAACTGCAAATATCAGTTTTTCGACATTCAAGTAAGATATTCGTAAATTTTGGCTCAATGGTTGTTTTACCCATTTCAATATTTCTCTAATACGAAGTTTGTATGTGGAAAAGTAAAAAATGAGACGATTTGCATTTCTATCGCATTCCATCAGTGCGCGTGTTCACAAGAATTTCATAAAAATTGTGTAAAAAGTGAACACGTCATCCTTATATAATTAACAGAAATTGTCCACCATTTTCTACTTTTATGCATTGTAAGATTAATAAATGATTTCTTCTCAAAAGGTAGTGAAAATTTTGAATAGTTTGTAGCTCGGATTTCGTGCGATTTTTTACGGACATTTTAGTACATTTTAGCATGATTTTGTTGATTTTTAGTCATGCTTTTACTTTTCCGCACACAACATTGTGTGCTTTAAAGTATTCCAATCGGCCCAAAAAATTCAAAACCCACAGAATGAGTTTTGTAAGCGCTTTGGATCTTAGAAAGAAAAACGATTGCAATCATTCCCGGAGAATTTGTTGTCCGTGTGTGATACGTTGTACGTTGTACGCAAAAATTTGCTAACACGCCAAATCGAAAAATTGAGATTAGAATTGAACATAAATAAACGTACAAATTGGTCTTCATTAGGAATAGAGAGATCTATTAATTTTCTGCTCATTCGGGTAATGCCTTCGGGAAGCTCAATTAGGTTCTAGTCAATGATTGAAATGTTTTTCAATATAATTAAGAAACATTTGTATGGGGACTGTGTTAAGTTCACGAAGTTTCGCAATAAAAAATCCATAATCTCATCTTTTCACGGAAAGAATTAGTCGTATACAATTTCAAGTCAATCCGGTGAAATTTGGAAAATATTTATATGAAAGCTATGTTCTAAAAACGAAACAGTGTAGAGTTCAAGATTCAACGTAAACGTTAAATGAATTTAAATCTTTTTGCTGTAATGAGGTTCATTTCTGAAATAACTAGCACCATTTTCACGCAAAATCTATATTTTCACGAGTTTTGTTGTGTTCTCAAAGTTACTTGATGATACGATAAGAAATAAACATAACCTGTGAACCCGTATACTGTTGAAAAATGTGCGGAAAAGTTAGTGTTGCGTTACAAATACATTCGATCCGATCGTAAAGCTAAAATCGGGGATAGAAATAAAGGGGGTGGTGTAGCGATTTATGTATTGAACAATTTCAAAACTAAGGTGATTTTAAATTCTTCGGTAACGTGGAATTTCTTTTTATTGACATTTTTACTCGCTCATCAAAAATTGTTTTTGGTGTTGTTTATCGCACTCCGCGATGCGGCACTGAATTGACTGTGATTTTCGCTGGTGACTTCAACATTAATTTTTTAAATAAAACAAACATAGCTACCGTTATAAATTCGAATATCGCGCTAAATTTCAATTTGATCAATGATGATTGTCCCACGCATTGGTGGCCGGGCAAACAACCATCACAGATCGATTAAATATTTACGAATAATAAAGCGCGCGTTAAATCATTCGGGCATTTTCCTTCAGGATAAATGACCTGCCATCCGTGATTTCAAATGACGTGTTTCTGTCAATGTTCGCTGATGACGTTCGAATTGCTTAAACGATAAACAACCAAACTGATGCACTCCACCTACAATCGTCAATAAATTCGTTAAAAAATTGGTGCGATATGAATGATTTACAATTAAACCTTGACAAGTGTTCTATTCTATCACTCCATCATGGAATCAATTTCAACCGAACTATTATTATGGTGATCATTTCTTTATAAATTCCAGCCAACAACGAGATTTGGGTGTACTCATCGACAGCAGTCTTAATTTCAAAACTCATACTGATATGGTCATTTCAAGGGCAAACTCCTCGTTGGGTTTTGTCAAGCGCTTCTGCCGTGAAATAGTCGACCAAACAACATTCATAGCAGTATATTCAGCTTTTGTTCAGTCAAATCTAGATTATGCCAGTACATTATGGCTTACCATTCCAACGACAAAATCCGATTTGATAGAAAGTATAAAATATCAGTTCACGGTGTTTGCGCTTCGGGAATACCCAAACAAATCGAACGATTACCAAATTTCATCCTATGCTGATCGCCTAAATGCCTTAAATATGACCAGACTCAGTCGTCGAAGAATAAATTTTGCTCTATTGTTTATGTATGACTTAATAATTGATAGAATTCATTGTCCATATGTGAAAAATTTGTTTTATATCAATCCAAATCTTCGTAATTTTCGCAATGCAGAACTTTTTAGAATTTCAAATTTTAGTCTAAGTAGAAACATAAATGCACCTATTACTCTAATTTGTAAATATGCCAATCTTATCAAATTCGTCTTCTCTGATTCATCTAATCGTAATGACTTTAAAAGAACTTTATTTAATCTACCTGATAAAATATTTGATATTCTTTAACATTTAGTTGATCTCCCTTGATTGCGAAAATATATATAATTCAGCCAGTTTTTGGCGGTGAAATAAAAAAATAAAATAAAATAAAAAAATAACTCCTTGATCGTTTTGCACCACTCAAATCGCGTCGTGTTCGTCACTCTCCCAAGCACTGGTTTAATAATGAAATTAAGCAGGCTATGGGTGAAAGAAAAGCTGCATACGATGATTGTTAGAGAAACAATCATGATAGTGCAGTTACTCATGAACAGTTGCTTGACATCTATAGAGAAAAAGCCAAAAGAGTCAAGTCGTTGATAGATATTAGTAAAACAAATAAATGGTCTAACGTACGTAAAACTAACTTTTCCGCACATTTCCCGAAATTAATGATTTGTATTGGATTTATGTTGATTTCTCTTCGAATCATTATGCAACTTTGAGAATGAATCACAGAAAATTTCAAGTCATTACACATCATGTACATTTGAATTTAAATTTAAATAAAAAAAAAAACAAATAATGATCTCAGTTTCTAATTTTTACTTCAATGATCGTTCGCTGCTTTTGGATTGATAATAACAATTACGAATTAGTTCACTCTGATCTGTATACGTGCACTGACAATATTATGTTTATGATTTTGACAACCCTACGTTTAAATGATGGTATTTCCAACGGTTGTTGCGCATTGTCCAACCATTGTTGACATTTGTCATATTTCAATGAATGTTGTGACGTGTGTATGATATATACCATTCTTTGACGTTTGTGACAGTACATGTACGAAAAATTGCGCTCAGTAAAAATATTATATATTTTGATTTTAAAAATATTAAATAGTATTTTTAAAATCCACATTTTGTGTTTTTGTGGATTTTGTGTTATGCTCTATTCGAGCATTGTGTTAGTTTTTAATCTAATTACTGTTTTTTCATATTTTTTGTCATTTTCATAATCGGCGAGTCGTTGCTTCTATTCACTCATTGTTGTTGTTGGTGCTCTTCAATCAATCAATACTTTGGGGAATGCGTTACTGTTCGGCCGATTTATGGAAAATATGCAAGAGTCATAGCTTCATCAACCCAAGCAACGAATTAAATAATATTTTGTCGCGGTTTAATTTATGTAAAAATCCGTACTTCTGCAAATTACTGGTTAAAAATACATCGCGTTGTTCGAGTGATATTGCAGATTCGATTTGTTCATTTTTTGAGGTTAGGCGCGATGATTTTCGTGTTTTGAAATACAATTATTTTTCGAATTCAATTGTTATTTTAATTAATTTTCATTGTTTTAACGTTTATTCAAATTTCGAGAATGTAATTTTGCCGTGTAATTTTGTTATTTTAAATCGCGTTCGCAATACAAACAAATCAATTGACCATAGTGTTTTGCGCCGGATTGATACGGGCTCTTCTAGTGAGAATGTGTGTGTGAATGAAGATATTTCTGGATATGAATGTGATTGTAATGATACGGTCTCGCCGGTTTTGCTGGATGGCACCAGCACTATTGGTGGCTCAGGTGTGAATTCTGGCAATGTTGTAGTTAGCAATATTGTGCGAATATCTTATCAACCCCTTGTTTCTTTATCTGATTGCATGCTTAATATGAATGAAATCATCAGCCGTGAAAATGTAACAGTCAATTTCGATATTCCGCGTTATTCCAATGTAAATAATAGTGTTAATAATTGCCATCATGAAAAGAATTCGATGAGCATTCTTAATGGCTTCAAGAACGATTTCAATCTCTGTCATGCAAATGTTCAGGGGCTTCTCGAAGCGAATCATTTCGATTTATTGACTTCGCAATTGAACGCCAATATTAGTGTTATCGGACTAAGTGAAACTTTTTTGCGTTCTGCTAATACGAATAAGTCAGTCAAAATTGACGGTTACAAAATTTATCGCGCTGATAGAAAGGGTAAACGTGGTGACCGTAAGAAAGGGGGTGGTGTCGCGATGTATATTTTAAATCAATTGAAAGTTAAAGTAATTTTAAATTCGCATAAAGATAATTGCAACATTGATAATATTGATTTCTTATTCTTAGAAATTTTTACTCGTAATTCTAAATTAGTTGTTGGCATCGTTTATCGCGCACCACGTTGCGATGTCAGCAATACGCGAAACTTTTTGGATTTAATAACTTCAACCGTGGCTCACGAGCAAAACGTAATTATTGTTGGTGACTTTAATATCAACATGTTAAATAAAGAAGCATCAAATCATATCTTAAATAACAATTTCATTTTAAACTTCAAACTCGCGAATGATGAGTGTCCTACGCACCGCTGGCCGGGGAAGGAACCATCTCAAATCGATCTAATATTCACAAATAATCTTGAGCGAGTTAACAAATTTTATCATTTTCCTTCGCGTATTTCTTTTCATGATTTTATTTTGTGCTCGTTTAGTTTAAAAATCGATAAAATTAAGAAAGTGGTCATTAGTGGCAGAAATTTCAAGAGAATTGATGTTGGTGAGTTAATTCATGAACTCAATCAATTGGAATGGAACCTAGATCGATGTCAAAACGTTCATATGATGGTCGGTACACTAAATGACAATTTATCGCGGTTGATCAATCGATTCGCACCACTCAAATCGCGTCGTGTATGTCACAAACCCAAGCATTGGTTTAATAGTGATATTGCCAAGGCTCTGGAAGAAAGAAAGTTTGCCTACGACAATTGTCAAAGGCTTAATGTTCATAATGATGCTCTTGATAAGGAGAGAAATGATCTGCAAATCGAAGGCAGTGAAGTCTCTAATAAACAAGAGCAAAAAAGCTATATTAGTCAAGGACTTGACTGAAGCCACGACTGTTCGCAGTAAGTGGAATGTAATCAAGTCCCTTGGTGTCACCAAAGATAATTCCAATGATGACTCGGAAATTCTAAATAACTTCGATTTAAATGATTTCAATAACTTTTTCGCGTCAATTCACAAGTCAAACGGGGTTGATTTAAATAATTTATCATTGCCGACTAATATTAATTTCAATTTCTCTTTTCGTGAAGTTGATGAGGATCTAATTCTTAACGCGTTTTCTAAAGTCAAAAGTAAGGCAATTGGTAAAGACGAGATACCACTGGAATTTTTGAAAATTGTCATGCCGTCAATTGTATCCTCAATTAAATTCATTTTTAACTTTTGTATTCGCAACGGTGTGTATCCTGCTGATTGGAATAAAATTATTATTCGGCCTCTTAATAAAGTCACAAACCCCCAAATCGTTTCTGAATTCCGACCAATCAGTATAATTTCCGTCTTACCGAAAATATTCGCGATTTTGCTCAATGAACAAGTCATCCACTATTTGGAATCTAATCATTTAATTCATGATCGTCAGTCTGGATTTCGCAAGAATCACAGCTGCTCAACTGCGCTATTGAACATATCAGAGAGTATCAGATCGTCTATCAACCGTAAAAAGGTTGTCATTTATGTTTCTTTGGACATCAAAAGTGCTTTTCCCTCGGTTCCACATTCCGGTTTGCTCAAAGTGTGTGAATCTTACGGTTTCGACAATAACTCCCTAAGTTTGATCAAATCAATTTATAGTCATATCTCACAAACAGTTAAAGTTGGTAATACTGAATCAGATAGTGTTGAAATTGATAATGGTGTCCTTCAGGGATCTAATTTCGGCCAAACTTTTTTTTCAATTTATTTCAATGATACTCTCAATGTACCTGAGCACATGACTGGCCACTTATTCGCAGATGATTTTCAGGCACATCTTGAAGTAGATTTCGATAAAATCAACGAAGGAATAAGTAAAGTAAATTTTGATTTAAATAAAATTAATGATTTCGTTTCGCGCCGTGGTATGGCTCTGAATAAAGCCAAATCCAAGGTTATGATTATCGGTTCAAAGCACAATACTAATCGTATAAATTTCGATATGATAGATGGCGTTGTTGTTGACGGCGAACAGCTGGAGTTTTGCAAATCAATAAAAAATCTCGGTGTTGTATTTGACTCAAATATGAATTTTGAGGAACATAATAGTGGGAAATTGCAAAAAGTTTATGGTGTGTTGAGTAGAATTCGCCATACTCGACATATCATGCCAAACTATGTAAAGCGTGATGTTGCTTGCGCGCTCATTGATCCCATTTTAAGCTATGGTGATTTGATCTCTTATGGCTGGGGAGCCCATGGCTCCCTTGATCAGGAGAATCGTATTCGCAAGGCTGATAACGATAAAATCCGTTATATTTATGGCTTGAAAAGATCCGAGCACATAAGCGAGTATCGTGAGCGAATCAATGGCCTTACCCCTGAGTCCAAGGCGAAGCTTCATTCAGCTACTTTGATTTTCAAGCAACTGAAAACGCGCTCTCCTTCTTATTTGAATGATATGTTCGTGTTTAATGGAGGTTCAACTCGCGCAAATGGTCAATTGAGGGTTTTGGTCAAACCTCGCTCTGAGTTCGACAAACGTGCATTTGGTTTCGCGGCAATCACCTTTTTTAATACAATCCCAGTTGACATCAAGAAATGTAACAATATCGATTCATTTAAATTTCAGCTCAAAATCTGGTTGCGCAACAACCAGCAATAATTTCAGTTCCTTTCAATTTTCGTTGCTTGGTTGATGAATTTGTGCTCTTGCCAACGTTTCTCCATCATCATCATCATTTAGTTTTAAATTATTTAAGTTTTTCCCCTGACTCTCCTGGGTCAGGCCGGTTTTCCATGGTTTCCCGGATTCAATTTGGTATCTATAGTCATTCGTAGATATCCCCCATCCCTGTAATTGTCTTTGTTTAAGTCGTTCCATGGGCGGAATTTATACCGTATTGGGCACTTTGCCAGCATACATGAGTTACTGCGTAGCTCTTGTACATATTGGTATAAATTTAGGATTCGTAATAAATAAATAAATAAATAAATATAAAGTATGTATACATATTTTGCTGCTGTCAAAACATACTGGATGTAACAAATATCGACGCGCAGTGCACTTAGGTGCTTATAAATTTAAAAAATGGACTCGGAAAATGATTCTTTTGTTGTACGTGTACAGCTTTACGACAAAACAAAATATATTGTGATAAAAAAATCAGACATCGGTGATTGGAATGTTTTCATTCGGAATGGTAGGTTCGAAAGGAATCATTTGCCGTTGACCTAACCTCAAAAACAACAAACCATATTCAATAAAAAAAATCTTTCTTTTCAGCATTGGCTGAATTTGAAATTGATCCGGACGTCATGGGAAATGTTTCATTGTGGGATTCAAATGGCACACCAATTTCAAGGGACGTTTTCGAAATACTTGTGTTACAATACTTACATTGCAATAGTTTCAGCATCAAAATGTGTGTCAAATCGGATGTGAATGAGCCTCAAATTGTTCAAGTAAGTCGAAAGATACATCTATTCAATATATATTCATCATTTTTAATTCTAATTGAAGGAATTGAAGTACTTTCTTCTCGAGAATGGCTGCCGTGGATTTTTTCTTGAGAATGAATGAAGAAGCATGCTGATATAAATATCGATGAATGTGTTGACAGTGAGGAGGTTGATAATAATATGAATGCAAGTGGCACCAATAAAATGCTATCCGAAGAGAGCGTTCAATTTCTGTCCGAAAAACTGTTGGATTTCATCGATTCAAAATACTCAATGAACAAATGGGGCGATGTCGAAGAAGTGTGTAAAGCGGCTGTGACTTTTTTTCCTTGCATTGAAATCGTAAGAAAAACAAATTTCAAATCATCAATTTTTCAATGGATTTATGTTTCTTTCATTCATTCAAGGATCGATTGTTCAATTTGAGGAAAAGAAGCGGTATCATTTATAACAAAATTATTTATTGGAAATATCGCCAAACCAGTTCAAAGTCGAAGAAGAGATGTGGCAAGCAATCGGTTACAGATGAAAATGAAAACGATGTTGAGATCGAATCGGATGATGATATCAACGAACTAGAATTCTTGTTGTACTTCAAATCTTGCATCATTGATCGTGACATTGAAATTTTGAAAATAAAACTGACACAGTCCATTGATATGCGGAAAAAATTGATAAAGAAGAAAAGCATTGAATTCCACAAAACGTTCCCATTCTATTTTGTTCAACCGACTCTGGTGAGATTTTCGATCGAATTTCGTGTAAAGAATTTAACTAATTATATGTCTATTTTAGATATTGTTTGATTACACCATTCGCAAAAAGACGCTTGATTCTGATGCGCTTTTCAAGCCATGGCCGGGAATTCGAACTGAAATTCTAAGCTCAGTCAAGCCAGCCGATCGAGATGTGCTATTGAAACATTTTGGTGATGAAATTGGTCATTTTCTCGCGTTGATGAAATTGTTGCTTCCACGTAAAGCGGCTGATTTCGATGACATTCTCGCAAAATTCATCGTTCATTCGGATATGAGCATAGAGATATATTTTTATTTTAAATATTTCTTTTTTAACTTTCGATTTCCATTAAACTTCTAGAACATTAATGACGATCCAAAGAATAGCATGGATACATCGAATGAATATCCTCACCTCATCGCTATCGGACCAACTAAGACTGATATTAAATGTTTCTACGTTACGATCGAAAAGCAATTGATATTGGTAAACAATATTTACTAAACATTTAACTCAGTATCATTGAAAAATGTCATTTCTAAGATCTTTTGTTTAAAACAAAATTATCATTATTATTGAATCATTTCTTTTGTTGGTAAAATTTCAGGTTCCAACGGAATTCAAGTCATTTGAGCAAGTATTTGATATGTTTTTCAAACTCCACCATGTGCTTAATATCAATTATCATCCAAATTTGAAAAATTTCATGACG
Organism: Obolodiplosis robiniae; assembly: GCA_028476595.1. Classification (NCBI taxonomy): domain Eukaryota; kingdom Metazoa; phylum Arthropoda; class Insecta; order Diptera; family Cecidomyiidae; genus Obolodiplosis; species Obolodiplosis robiniae. The sequence goes on from CM052015.1 coordinate 44,654,118, forward strand.
TTCATGGAACATTACGTGTATGGAATTGAAGAATCACACATCACGGTCACTGTATCGAAATTGGCCAGAAGTATTTTCAAGAATTGAGAAATAGGCTTAAATGAATCATTGTTCTGTGATGTCATAGATTATAAAACAAGCAGATCTCTATGTATATTTGGTTTTTAGGTATATTAGGATTTTCTTTCCTATTTATTTTTCAATTTGATTAATTTGAAATAAATTTCGTTGCAATAAAAGAAAAAGAAAGAGATTTCAAGTTGTAAACAGTTTTCAAGTTTGTTTTATTAATATTGTTTCATTTTGTAAATGGCTAAGGAATCGGCAATGACATAAATAGATCCATCAATTATTTTTTTTCGTATGATCTATTGTTTTTCAACTCACTCAATTTAAAAATTGTATGTTCTTCTTTTGGAATAATTTTCAAACTGTTCAAAAAAGGTTCATAACAAAGAATATCGTAATTCTTATTACAAAGGAACATCCATTGATTATCAATTGATGTGATATATTGAATTTCAAAGAAATATCGATCATTAATTTTCAGTGACTTAACTGAATATGCGTCGTCCATACATTCATTGTTAAAATTCATCGCTAGCAATCGAGCGAAATAGCTGGCAAAGTCATCACATTCAATGAATGGAATAGATTTTCCACAAACAATATCATCATAGAGCCTTGAGGGCACCACAAAGAACCTTTCTTGATGCTTCATTGCCAAGGATTTCTTTATGTTAACAAAGTTCTTGGTTCGATAAATAATTTGCTTAAAATATTGATGTTTTGCCTCCATTCTCATAGCCCAAAATTTGACAACTGGTCCCATTTCGCGTATAATTCTCTCGTAATATAGAAGGAAATGATGTTTTGGTTTGAGTGGTTGTTTAAAATAGAGTTGATAATATTGAAGATGTAAAGTCACTACTGTTGACAGTCTTTCCAAGTCAGCTTCGCTTATTTCATCCGACAAAAGAATCTGAATAATTTGAAGCATTGATTCTACTACCAACCATATAGCTTTGACCTGTTCTTTGAATTGAAATAAGATGAACGGTAAATGGAAAATCAGACAACGGGCTTGCGATGCATTTTGACCAACGTTCTTCTTCTCAACGATCAGTTTGGATGGTATGTTACGCTTTGATAGATGACCGTAGTTATAACATTGAACTAAAGCCTGCAATTGGTCAATCGTAGCGAATTTGTTAGTGATAAGGTAATCTACAACTTGTTCAATTAGAAATCCGACACATCCTTCAAATACGTCGTGCATCAAATCAACAGATGCATTCGAAAGTATATGAAAATTGTCCAGTGTATTGAGAGTACATTCCGATTTGATTCCTTTTGTTTCGGTTAAACTAAGTTGGTCATTAGATTGTAATTTGGCTACCATTTCATTGTATTCACACACAGTTCTTATAGTGTCTGTATTTTCTTTAACTTGAGTCTGGCAGTCTTGACGTCTTGAAGCACACATACGACAAAAATAATTCGCATTAAAACCACCGCTAAATCCGAATAGAACATTCCCTCCCAAATTGTCGAATGTCACACAAGATAATGCTCCTTTTAAAACTGTTTTGCTGCGTGTGATGATGCCTTTTGTTTCAATCAATTTGAGATCTGCAACGATTGTTTCTAATACATTATTGACATCAGCCAGCTCATTTTTGGAATCACTTGCATTACTCAATGCCACTAAATATATATTTTCAATTTTGGAATTCAAGTTCGGAGGAAAATTATTGATTTGAAAATAGAATGCCGTGATTTTATGCACACCAACTCTGCTTTTCAGCGGATCACACGGCTCAAAATCATCAGTAAACAGCTTGATTTGAATAGTATTTGGGTTTGTTTGGAAAAATTGGTTTGATTGGCAAACTTTGCCACAACAGAAATCATGATATGTATTTTGACCACAATTATGAGTTTTATTGATATTGTAATTGGTGTAAATTTCTTCGAATTCGGGTGAACCAAATAATGATGTCAATGTTTTGCTTATAGGAATGAATTGAAATGTTGATTGTACGGTCTTTGAAATTAAGCATCCGACATCTGCATCGAAAACTCGTTTGAATTTGTAATCTGTTGATTTTTCCTCTGGTTCAACATACTTCACAGAAGATGTCACCTTTTTTTCCTTGATAAATGAAAATACGAATATTGAAGATCAATGATTGAAACCTAGCTTTTGCCAAATGGCATAATTTGACGTGAACATGAATTCTTCATACCGTTTGAAATGTGAATCCATTCCTCCAAGCGTCTTCTTATTGTAATCGAATACATGTCCAATGATTTTTTGAGGTTGTGTGACTATTTTTTAAGTAAATAATCGATAGCATTTCGATTTTCACTCAACAAATTGTTTATCAACTTTACGACAGCGTCTGTTTGCTTCTGATTGAGCCCAAACCGAGAATAATTCCGATTTAAACTGCTCAAAATATATGTCCAATTCATTTATTTTATTTTCAATCAATGAAGGAATTCTAAATTCAAAATTTGTTTCCATTTTTGATAAATTTTTTTTTGGTTCGCAAGTGGTTTGAACACGATAAGAAAGGCTGTTGTTTACAATATTGCAGGTTAAGTGTCACACAATTTGCACAACGAAAACCGAATATGTGTATATAAAAACAACATTCATTGAAATATGACAAATATCAACAATGGTTGGACAATGTACAACATTCGTTGGAAATACCATCATTTAAACGTAGGGTTGTCAAAATCATAAACATAATATTGTCAGTGTGGTACGTTGTACGTTGTACGCAAAAATTTGTTAACACGATAACTCAAAAAATTGATTTTAGAATTGATCAAAAACTTACACACGCATTGAACTTTATTAGGAATAGAAACTTTTTCATTTTCAGCCCAATCGGATAATTATTTCGGGTACCTCTAGTGGAGTCGAATAAAAAATGGGCTGTTTTTCAAAATAATTAAGAAATATTTGTATGGGGACTATGTCTAGTTCGCATTGTATCATTATGAAACTTTCAGAATATAATTTTTTTATGAAAAAAATGAGTCATGCAAAATTTCAAGTCATTCCAATGAGATTCAGGACTACCTCCCCTGTAAAATTTTCGATTTTCGGGGTCTTCTCGGGGTCGAAACGAAAAATTTGTATGGCAGCTATTTCAAGTTTACATTGTTTCCTATTGGAACTGTCAGAATATTATTTTCGATGTTTTTCAAGTCATTCTGATGAGATTTAAGACCAGCTCCCTCACAAAATTTTCAATTTTCGGGGTCAATATTCAAATCAATAAATTGGATGAAGTATTTGTGATTTTCTAATCTGTGTTTTTTCATCCGTTTGAATGCTCATGCTGCTACCGAAAGTTATACTGTTATACATAACATAAATGTAGAACCATATCTATCGTTGGCATGAATTGAAAGTTCACATCAGAGTGAACTAATTCGTTATTGTTATTACCAATTCAAAAATAGAGAACGTTGAAGTAAGAATTAGGAACTGAGATGTTTATTTGTTTTTATATTAAAATTGAAATTTAAATCACATGATGTGTAATGACTCAAAATTCGATCTCATCATCGACTTGACATTTTCTGTGATTTATTCTCAAAGTTGCATGATGATTCGATAGGAAATAAACATAAATCAAATACAAATGAGTAGCAACCAATGAAAAGCCCGTAAGCCCGAAAAATTTCGGGAAATGTACGGAAAAGTTAGTTTTACGTACGTAAGACCATTTATTTTCTTTGTGTTTGCAAATGAAAACTTTGCCTGGTCATTTTGAAACTTTCATATTTGATGTTTTGATGAAAAAATGTGTCATACAAAATGTCATCATCTTTCTAAAGCCAAGGTTAAAATTTGAACTCCAAATGCAAATGAAATGGAACGGAATTTTTTAAATTAATGTGCAAGGCATACTGTTGATTATAGTGGGAAATGTTCCGTCGTTAGACTTTTCATTTTTTCGAGAAAACATTAATTGTCCCACTTTTCTTCCTTAACAAAAACAGCCATAGGTGTTAATTTTTGTAATAATTATTCGATTTTTTATTCACTTATTACTTTCGTCATGTTTATTATTTTATTCGTTATTCATTCTTATTCGAGAATAAGTTGTAATAAATATTACTTCTTATTCAATTTTTATTCGTTTTCTTATTCGTTTTCTTACTCGTTTTCTTATTCATTTCTTATTCAATTCTTCATTCAAATTTTATTACTCTCTTTCTTCAGTGCAGAAGTAATAAAAATGAATTCTCGCGCTAAAGTCCAAAACAAAATACATATACATACAAACATTCGATGCGTTGCGTTGTTGAATAAAAACTTTTATTCGTTATTATTTATTACTTACACTTATGAAAACAGCCCCAGCAAATTACGTTTATTTGGAATGAAAGTCGACATATTCGATGACCAAAAAATGCATGTTGTTTACATTCCAACAAAATGACACATACTCAAAAATAAAGCCTCTTTAAGATGCTCTGGCATGAATATAGTTTCAGTATGCGAAAAATTACTACTAACGTCATCTCGAATAGAAGGTTTAAAACTAATTAACTTACGTTAGTTTCGAAAACACTTGCAAATCTCTAGAGAATTTGCGTTTATAGGCAAATGTTCTATTAGCATATTTTGAATTTCAAATTTGTGCTTGAGAAAATGAAAACACATCTATCCCATGATGTTTCTGGGTCCTTCAAAATAGTATAAATATTCCAATTGACACGTCAAAAATAGTATTCCTTGCGTTGCGTTGCGATGAGTTGCGATGCGATGCGTTGCGTTGTGATACGTCGTTTCGATGCGTTGCGTTGCATACAACGCAACTTATCGCAACGCAACGCAAGGAATACTATTTTTGACGTGTCAATTTGAATATTTATACTATTTTGAAGGACCCAGACACATCACGAGATTTATTTTCATTTTCTCGAACACAAATTTGAAATTCAAAATATGCTTATAGAACATTTGCCTAAATACGCAAATTCTCTAGAGATTTGCAAGTGTTTTCGAAACAAACGTAAGTTAATTAGATTTAAACCTTCTATTCGAGATGGCGTTAGTAGTACTTTTCCGCATCAGGGCATACTGAAACTATATTCATGCCAAAGCGTCTTAAAGAGGCTTTATTTTTGAGTATGTATCATTTTGTTGAAATGTAAACAATATGCATTTATTGGTCATCGAATATGTCGACTTTTATTCCAAATAAACGCAATTTGCTGGAGCTGTTTTCATAGGTGTAAGTAGTAAATGATAACGAATAAAAGTTTTTATCCGTTATTACATTTTTGTGATTATTATTTCATTCGTTATTCATTCTTATTCGCGAATAAGTTGTAATAATTATTACTTCTTATTCAATTTTTATTCGTTTTCTTATTCATTTCTTATTCAATTCTTCATTCAAATTTTATTACTCTCTTTCTTCAGTGCAGAAGTAATAAAAATGCATTCTCGCGCTGAAGTCCAAATCAAAACACATATACAAACATTCGATGCGTTGCGTTGCGATGCGTTGCGATGCGTTGTGATGCAATGCACCGCATCGAAACGAAGTATCACAGCGCATCGCAACGCATCGCAACGCATCGCAACGCAACGCATCGAATGTTTGTATATGTGTTTTGATTTGGACTTTAGCGCGAGAATGCATTTTTATTACTTCTGCACTGAAGAAAGAGAGTAATAAAATTTGAATGAAGAATTGAATAAGAAAAAGAATAAGAAAACGAATAAGAAAACGAATAAAAATTGAATAAGAAGTAATAATTATTACAACTTATTCGCGAATAAGAATGAATAACGAATAAAATAATAATCACAAAAATGTAATAACGAATAAACACTTTTATTCGTTATTATTTATTACTTACACCTATGAAAACAGCCCCAGCAAATTGCGTTTATTTGGAATAAAAGTCGACATATTCGATGACCAAAAAATGCATGTTGTTTCCATTTCAACAAAATGACACATACTCAAAAATAAAGCCTCTTTAAGACGCTTTGTCAAGAATATAGTTTCAGTATGCCCTGATGCGGAAAAGTACTACTAACGCCATCTCGTATAAAAGGTTTAAAACTAATTGATTCACCTAGTCTGTTTTGTGTATGTTATTTCTTTCTTTCCTGACAAATGATATCTCAATTTACGTAAGTTCCAAAAAACTTGCACGTCTCCAGAAAAACAAATTATGTGAAATGTTCTATTAGCATATATTTGAATTTCAAATTTGTGCTTGAGAAAATGAAAATAAATCTCGTGATGTGTCTGGGTCCATCAAAATAGTATAAATAGCCAAATTGACACGTCAAAAATAGTATTCCTTGCTTGATGAATGACAGTGCTATTCACATGCAGAGCAAAATGCAAGTTTTGAAAGTTATCATTTTTATGTGCAGCGTAAGTGAGAAATATTCATATTCATACACACACACATTTTTGAATTTTAACATAAACTATATCTCTACATAAATTCATATGAGTCTGTGTAGAAGTTACATATCAATCCATACATGACGCATTTGAAATCAATTTATTTACAACTTATTTAGTCTTAATTCATCATTTTTATTTATTCAGATTCATTTGGCTGTGTCTGCCCTTGATCGTCCAGAAAAAGGATCGTTTTTCAATTTCGCATGCTCACAATATGCAGCGATCAAGGCTATCATGGATTGGCGTGACAAATTACAAATTGTTCAACCAAAACTTAGGGCATTAGTTAGAGCTGCGCCTGAAAGATTCCCACCAAGTGTCAGAGCTGATGTTGATCGTGCCGCCGACGACTTGGGAATTATAGATTCCGTTATTCCACACCTTCAATCAGGATACATAATTTGGCAACAATGTTGCAGGAAATTTCTTAAAGAACATAGGAATAATGAGAATGTTCCAGTTCAACAATTTAAGGAGAGAATTGAAATAATGTTTGCAGATTACTTAAAATATTTGGACGATGTATGGGAATTACTAAGAAGTGGAGTATCAAAATTTGAAGACGTCTTCAGGCTTACAAGAAAACCGTTCGAAGAGAAGTATCCATTTTCATGGGCAGAGAGTGTTCGACATATAGCAGAAGGACGTGATAAGGCAGCCAAACTAAAGAAGGAAAAGGTCGAAGCACAATGCGAAACGGAGTTTGAGGAATATCAAAATGTTATCCTGAGTTCACTAGCGCCAACTTCATCTACTTCGTCGACTCAAAAAGACTCCGGGTAGATTAGATTGGGAAGTTTCAGCTGACACTATCATGCAGCAGGTTCAAGAAGCTATTTATCTGAATGAATATTCAATGAATTACTTTTAACTGTACCCGAAAACCGTGAATAAAACAATGAAAAAATAAAAATAATAGTGTTTTATTAAACACATTTTGGTCATTCTTTTACATTCATCGAAATTATTTCAACTTACGGAATTATTGACTCTAGTGTTTTCCAAATCTATTCACATAAAAAACTGCGCAAACAATACGCGCAACTCATTGGGCTCAATCATCACCAAAATTTACAGCACAAAGATAACACATGCAATTAGAAGAAGCCATTCTTTTTTCACAATTATTTGATAGTAATTGAGAAATGCTGATATAAAATTTTTGGATGTAGAATTCACACATATAAATTTACGTAGATACGGCTGAAGTTTCCCCTACATATATACGTTTCTCCTACGCTTTGTGTATTTAATCCATAAAATATCGTAGGAATGTCGTCTGAATCGTCTATGTGTGCGTTTTTCGTTCAATAAACGTATGAGGTTCGCCAAAAAGCTGGTGAGATTTGACATGTTCACGCTTGGGCGTCTACACAATTTGCTCAAACATGCGCACCAGCTAAGCGGCGAATCGAGTTCATATATTGTACGAAATACGCACACATGGACGATTCAGACGAAATTCGTACGCTAATTTATGAATTATTCGTTCGGGCGAATTTATATTGTGGTCTAATGAAGCGTTACAAATGTAAAACGTGCGCGACAGACCCACGAACAAATCGGTATCAGTTTACATGGCACTTACAAGTAGATGCTCTTCGCGCAACATATACCAATGACTGTATATAGATGTGCGCCACTTAAGAACATATCTTGAGGCGAATACATGTAATACTGTCCAGAGAATGTAGAGCTTAGCGTATCTATATTTAAATGTGGCACGATATACATATGAAAATGTTTACTAAGCGAGCATCTACATGTAAGTGCCATGTCAACTTGCGCCAATTTATTCGTGGGTATAAATACGCGCACAGCTTCGAGTTTTCGTAATTTTTATAATGCTAATATATTTATTCCAGAGAACTGTCGAAAAGAACATCAACAGTAGCTAATAACTCTCGCTATTGATGGATGAGAACCAGTCAAGGATGGCACCAATAAATTTGCAAACACGGCACGGCTGATTATATTTCATTGAAATTGAGTATGATTTGAAACTCGTAGAATTTCGGAAAATGGATGGGTGAATTCGGGAAGTTAGAAATCTTATCAATGTCTACAAGGTTTTGCTGAATATAATTTTTTCATCAAATAAAGCACAATTGATTGTAAGTGAAATCGGTTTTCTAACCACAGTAGTAATTGTCGATTCGACTGGAGATTTTCGTCATTCTCAAGCAATGGAATATTTCCTTTACTCTGATTTGTAATCGCTTTCCCACCATCGGCTTTAGATCCAGGATCCGAACGATCTGCGCCCCGAATGTTCTGTTCCCTTCTGGTGAGATGATGTTGATTTATCAACGGATTAGCTTTTTTCCTATTGTGACAAGACAATTCCGCTTCAGCATCAAATGGATCTGGTCTTCTATTTACAAGGGGAGAATTTTTGGGATGTAATAGGAGATGATCTGGAGCTCTTTGAACCAAGGAAGGGGCCGTACTTGTTTCTCCACAAGGAATTTTTCTTCGCAAAGACGCAACTGGTCTTACGTACGTAAAACTATTAGGAGTACAAATTGAAAACCGCGCATTCGTTACTAACTTCATATCTATCATAGATGTCATTATTTTGACTTTGACAGCTATTGTATCTTAAAGAGGATAAAAAAATACATTGAAAACGATCTGTCAAACTTATCATTCAGTTGAATACACAAGTTTATTATTGCGTTGAAAATGTCGAGCTACGTGCCTACAAAACAGCATTTGCGGGAAGTTTTACTTTATTGGTTTAATCTGAAGAAAAATGCTTCCGAGAGTCATCGTTTGTTATGCGAAGCATATCCAGAATATGCTCCGTCGATTAGAACGTGCCAGGAGTGGTTTGCGCGGTTCAAAAGTGGTGATTTTGATGTGGAAGACAAAGAGCGTCCAGGCCAAGTGAAAAAGTTTGAAGACGAGGAGTTGGAAGCATTACTCGATGAAGACTCGTGTCAAACGCAAGAAAAACTTGCAAAATCATTGGGAGTGACACAACAATCCATCTCCTATCGTTTAAAAGCCATGGGAATGGTTCAAAAGCAAGGAAATTGGGTGCCATACGAATTGAAGCCGAGAGACATCGAACGCCGTTTTTTCACTTGTGAACAGCTGCTTCAAAGGCAAAAACGGAAGGGTTTTTTGCATCGTATTGTGACTGGTGATGAAAAGTGAATTCATTACGATAATCCGAAGCGAAAAAAATCGTATGGTTACCCCGGCCACGCATCAACATCGACGCCAAAGCCGAACATTCATGGCTCGAAGCTAATGCTGTGTATTTGGTGGGATCAGCTCGGCGTGATCTATTATGAGTTGTTGAAACCAAACGAAACCATCACAGGAGCATTGTACCGAACTCAATTGATGCGTTTGAGCCGAGCACTGAAGGAAAAACGGTCGGAAACGGTCGCAAGACACGATAAAGTTATTTTGCAACATGACAACGCTCGGCCACATGTTGCTCAGGTCGTTAAAACCTACTTGGAAACGCTTCGATGGGAAGTCCTTCCCCACCCGCCGTATAGCCCAGACATTGCCCCTTCCGATTACCACCTCTTCCGTTCAATGACACATGGCCTGGCTGAACAGCATTTCCATTCTTACGAGGAATGCAAAAAATGGGTCGATTCATGGATAGCCGAAAAAAGCACAGATTTCTTTCGACGCGGAATCCGTAATTTGCCAGAAAGATGGGAAAAAGTTGTGGCTAGCGATGGACAATACTTTGAATAATCAATTTGTAACCATTTTTCCATAATAAAGATCGAAATTTTGAAAAAAATGCGCGGTTTTCAATTTGTACTCCCAATAAATTTCCCGCACATTTCCCGAAATTGTTCGAGCTTATGCGTTTTTCATTGATTGCTACTCATTTGTATTGGATTTATGTTTATTTCCTATCGAATTTCCTATGAAACACAAATAGTGCCCTTTTTTGTGAAAACTATTCAGTTCGATGTGATTATTTTAGTTTTCATTAAGATTTGCTTGACTTGATTAAGATTTCTGTTGACGGTCTTTTTCGTATGGCGATATTCGCAAAAAGGGATATACAATCAAATGAAGAACTAACATTCGATTATAAGTTTCAATCTTTCGATGAAAATGTAAATACTGTTTGCAAATGCTCAGCTGAAGAATGCCGTGGTTTTCTCTCGAGCATCACGAGTAAGCTATAATATGAGTGTGACAATTGTGATCAAGAATGAATATGAGCATAATACAATAAAATGAAATAATTATTCGAACAATTGTTGTTATAATAGGTACGAACAATGAAGAAAGTATAAAGGAGATAAACACGTCCAAAGCAAACCATTTATTTACACGGACACAGGTGCAGCAAAAAAATTCAACTGAAAGAAGAAAACGAATCCAAAATTTTCACAAAAAGCAGTGTTGACGATATTAAGGGTGGCTCCTTATTGTTTGTGCAAACCTTCAATTGGCTTTAATTGGTGGTACGAATCAACATTCACGAGTTATGAACAAAGATTTCTATAAAATTTGATGTGATAGAATTAAAAGTTATGGAGGACAACTGTAAATTTAAAAAATAAAATTGGAGAAACCGATGCCTTTTGTCACGTTAAACTTTTATTTCCTAAATTTGCTATGATGCAATATTATATAAAGTTTCTTTATTTACTAACATTCACCAAAATGCCGCATCTCCATCATTGTCCAGCAAAATGAACTTCTTTCAAATTTTTGTGCCCAATTAAGGTTTTTTGCCTTAGTCTAGTAATTTTTTGGCTGACTAATCTAGACCGCATTTCGAAGAATGTTTCGATGATACGTTTTATGAATTCATATTTATGATCATGTTGTTCGTCAAATCTAGATGAATCATACAATGAAAAAACTAGGATTTTTGCAAAAACATGAGTCACTATGCTGTGAAAAGATACAACCACGGATTCATATTTTTTCAGAAAATCTTCCGCCAAACGAATAACTTTCATCGTACTTGTACATGGTTGTTGTGCTGGCTTTGTTTGCGATAGAAATGCAATGAATTTGTCGATTATAGTTGCATTTGTTCGAGATTCGAAGAATTCAAATGTACATAGAAAAATGCCAAATGTAAAAAGTGTCGCCACTTGGTAATGCACACAAACTATTTATTTGAAATTCAATTTTTGTGCCTACTGACGTCGGTCAGTCGGCAAGAGTACACACGATAGGCAACATCATTGTTAACTAGTTTTCATTCGCTCCAAGATATTATAAAATTCATCATATTTAAAAGACATTGCTTCGGGAGTCAGTTTATAATATTGAATGTTACTAAACGCCAATAAATTCAAGATTTGAGATTTTAAGTTAAATAAGAAGGAGAATTCACACATTATTTCATTTTCTATGCACATCTGCACAAACAACATTTTCCCCGAATACATTTGCACATCGTACACATTTCTTTTTGCCTTGAAGTTCAATTTTCTTGATGACATTTTTTTCAAGTACGCTAGCTAAATAAGCTTTTGAGTGATCATTGAGTGCTTTTGCATGCTCTTCATCGTTGTGATCTCTTATTGCGGCTTCATTATTTTCTTCATCGCTCAAATAGTCGAACTCACAATAATGTTCGAATACTGAAACTGCTGTTTCTGTATCAAAATTTGAAAGCTTTTCCAGCTCCTTTTGATTTGACACTATTTTTTTGGTTTTGCAAAAGAAACTTCAAGTATTTTTGTCACATTGTTCTGAAAATTGGCAACATTTGAAGACGAAACCTCGTTTTGGAACAGAAGTTCACGATACGCCGCAGAAAATTGTTGGACATTCGGGTTGCAATTGTGCCCACCCATTGCTCTTATGCATCCGAAGAAAAGTTCAACATGGTCCTGCGATACAACGAACGGGTAAAATTCATCAATACCATTTTTTTTTTTATAATATTGGTATATATACCCAACAAACTTGTCATATTATTAAGAAAACCCATGAATGGAACGTATGATTTCGATTTAAGCAACAGTATAACTACCCCATCTTCAACCATCTTTAATCCGCGTATGTAGTCGCTGGCATTTTTAAAATATGCACTGAATTCATTGAATGTAGCTTCTGACAATGGACGCTTGTATTTTTGATCGGTGTGCTTCGGTTTTGCATTCGAAATATCAAACAAATTATTAAAGGTACGCAAATGATAAACTTTAGCTTCGCTTTTGGAAAATTCTGGAATTCCCCGTACTTTGTCCATAAACTCTATTGATGTGCCTGTGCTATTGCTAACTGTTTGGGCAGCAATTTTAACATTCATCTTGTTATTTTGAAATTCTGCGTGTGTTTTTGTTAATTTGTTACAAAGATTGATGCTGTATAGAATTTGTAAATGAATTAATGTTGGGATAAACTCCCATTTTATTTCGTTCCAATCTTTGTCGTAAATAACTTTCAATCTTTCGAGGCAGTTCCTAATCAATTTTAACATATGTGGCGGGTCTAGGATTGCATATACATTGTTGTTTTCATCATGAGGATTTTTGAAATTGGGCCGGTCCGTATTGTAATCTGCTCCGAATTATTTCATTGCCGATATGTTCAAAGGCACACCATCAAAGGTCATTGACGCTAACACTACTCCGGCTTCTTGAAGTCTGGACATTTTCAGAGAATTTTCATAAACAGATAAAGTGATTCTGAAGGAAAATGGAAAATCAAATATACGTTTTGATTACCAAGCAAAATCGGTTCATTATTTCCGAGCCTCGGTGGATTGAAGATGCGACGATTGGTTGTTATACCAAAGTTTTTCACTCGCCAGACATTTCAAAGGCTGCCGATTTTAGTTCAGCAGCGCGTTTTTATATCAATTTGGATGTTGACGGATGGTACGAAGCCTTCGTCATCAAAAAGTATCAAAGACGCGAACTGGCAGAAAAGTACACCGACCGTATGCGACCACGCTTTCCCATCCGATACAAGGGAAAAGGTGGAAATACAGTGTTTGCAAAGTTCCGATTCTCAAATACAAAAACTGTCGACCACATCGATTTGGATTGTGACACTCCATATGACGCTGCTGTCGCTAACTCTGTGAGAAACACCCAGAGCAACGAGGCTTCAAGTGCATCACGTTCATCAAGTGTCGATGAAAACGCAAATGTGCCGGAAAGCGAGGATGAAGTTGACGCTGATCGTTCCAAAATTCATCAGCAGGACCCAAATGCTAGTACAATTTCCGGAGCTAGCGTATCGGTAGAAATTGCAAACAGAAATGATGCTTCGGATGTATCACTTCCATCAGATGCAAATTCAAACAATCGAATGGAAACCGGCAATGCATCAAAGGTAAGTATCTCATGTTTTTGCTTCAGCAGGGGTTGAGTAGATTCTTTAACTGCTGATCACTGCTGATCACTGCTGATGCTCATCGACCACAAATTATAATCAGTTTTAAGTGTTTAAAAAATACCTTTTACATTTATGCACTTTCAAATGTATTGTTGTTTTTTATGGCATACTATAGGTTGATGGAATTGAGTGCGATTTAAACAGTGACTCCGATTATAGTGTCGATGAATTTTATGGGTTTCATGAAGAAGATGTAACTGACGCTGCTCAGAAGGTTCAGCTGAAATATGATGGCGATCTGGCATCTACATACTTTTACATGGAAAATGTAAGTTCAATCAACTTGACAAATATGAATATATTGTAGTATAATACATTTTATAATGATTTTAGGTTGAAGGTGATCGTAAATATATAAACAGAGCAGTGGTATTGAAACGTGAACAAGTACGGAAATTAAAAAGCATGAAAAAATCCTCTGTTCCATGTTCATCGGAAATATTTTATCCTTCGTTTTCGGGGACGATGTACTCAAGATTTTATCAAACCTTGATCCACAGAAATTTAATTTCGTACAAAGTACATATGTTCTATATTATATATATTTCAGGCGTATTCAATGAGCGTGTAAAAGACGACATCAAACGAAAAAATACTTTCTTCAAGCACGTTAAACAAAAGTTGAGCAACTTGCGCAAAAAATAGCGGAAACTTATAACTGCCTCGAAAATGAAACCATGTCTAGTGTTTGTTGAAAAATCTAGGGGAAAATAACTCTCGCGAACACTCCGAATGCATTCGCATTTCGTATGCGCTGTGTGGAACCAGTGCAAATAGTTGCAAATGGTTGCGAATGCTAGTGAATACAAGCGAATGCGAGCAAATGGTCGGTACTAATGTGTGAATGTTTACAAATGCTCAGTGACAGATAAATGTCAGTGGATTGGTTTGTTTTTCAGCGAAAATGGCATCAAACAATCCGATACCAAGAAATCCGATACATAAATTGAACGGCACTCATTTTGAGCTACCATCAGATAAGGAGATAGAAGATATACTCAAACAGGCTTTAAATACGTCTATTGATGATGGTGCAGGATTCGGTATAATCTTAAATGCCAATGATATTGAGAAATGTAAAATCAAACAGGTTCGATCAATCAAAACGACGAGGACGATTTTCTTATAGGCGATCATTTGAAAGACTACTCTAATCGCAAATCCGATGACAGCAATTCTTACGTAAACGTAGCTGGAAAACACGCCGATATATGGGTTCGGAAATCAAGTTTAATCGGAGGCATATCTAATTCACGAGACAAATTATGTGGAGATCGTTTAAATCGTGTCCAGGCAAAAAAGAAAACATCACGTACTCTTGAATTCGTTGATGTGTCTTACAATGTTGATTCTGTTTACAAGAGTACTGATATTAAAATCGGTGATTGGTGTTTTTTTCATGACTCGGTTCACAAAGACGTCAATGACCTCAAAAATGTTATGTTAGGAAATGTAATATCATTCAGATATATGAAAGCTAAGACGATTACGGGAAAAAAATATTCATGGGACTTCTGTCCAATTTCACATGAAGAAAACTCATGCGGAGTTGAGGTTCTAGCTACATGGCACACCGTTGACGAAAGTGGAATACTTCATTATATCAACTCTTCTTTCATAAACATTGATTGTAATATTGTAAATATATCGGCGAACTTAATTGAAAATCACATGAATGGATACATTTGCTTATCACATAAAGGCTTACGTTCAATTCTAGAATTGCTGCGAAATTGATCAAAATAAACAAAAATCAGGAAGAAAACAAAGTAAATTTACGTAACAAAGGGAAACATTTATTTCTTTTTTAAGAATTATTTGGTCATTTTTACCATATAACTAATATGTAAAAAGTTTGCGTAAATATATAATCCAGCGTTTTTTATTTGAAAATATAAAGTTGCACTAAATATCAGTCTATTTGTGTTTCTTTTGATTATTTGTGTCGTTTTAGTTCTGCGTGAAATATTGCATTGAATTAATACCAGGGAGCCAAACCAAACCGAACCGAATATTTGGTTTGATTGTGTGAACAAACCGAACCATTTGGAACGTTCCGAGAAATGGTTTGTATGGAATACAGAAACATTTATTCTTACGTGTATTAGTATACATCACTCGAAACACAGTTTCGCTTTTTCGCACAACTTCTTATACAAACCATTCTCGGAACGTTCCACTTGATACGGTTTGCTCCGATGAAGGTTTGTTTATTTTTGACATGGAATGTGATTTTTTTTCATTAAATTATTTTTTTTTCGTTAAGTGATTTTTTTTAAACCACTACCAAAAACTTGTCAACATATGGTAATATTAATTTCTTTTTTCATTTGGTTAATGCCGTTTAATTTCTATTCTATGAGATTATGAATGGATTGAACACATAAGAAAAATGTTATAATTCACTTTCATTCCATTTTTGAATGTTTGTCTTTTTTGTTTTTCGTTCTCTTTACCATCAAAGTATTACATTCTTAAATATCTACACACATTTTGCACTAATTTATGTAATACATATTTTTTTTCTTTCTGAATTGGCATAACACTTTCCTACATGCCATTTTGTGCTACAGAAATTAATTCATTTTAATGATGAAATGTTATTTTGTTTTAAAATATGAAAATAATTGTCTTAACCCTATTGGTTTCTAAATATTTGTTTCGAATGTCCAAAGTAAGTAACTAAAAACGATATTCCATTGCTTGGATATATGAAAAATAATGAAAATGGTTGGAGAAGAAAACGATCGATGGATGAATTCTGGCGCCTCACTTATTTTTCCAAATAGCTGCGCATAACTCGTCCTTGTATGCATTAAGTAGCATAATTCGGTTGTCGGAGTTTTGATTGTTGCAACGAACGATGAGACAAGCTAATGAAGAACAGATATTTCATCAGATAAATGGCTTTTAAAAGAGTAACAGAGAGATTAGTTACCTTTGATGAACTCCATCACCTCATTGTCAACGATTGATTCTGAGAGTTCTTCTTTTGCAACCAAACACAGTAGCAAAGATTGGCAAATTTTTCTGTCATACTGCATGTCATGGCGTTTTGATCCAGCATTCCATTCGATAATTTTATCAACGGCTTTCGTTGGGATTTCAATTCGTTTACCACCGAATTTGTAGATTCGTCCTTTGCTCTGTTAAATTAAAATGAATGGATCAGTTTTATAGAAAAAATATCCAATGAACATTTCACCTACCGTTTCATTGAAAGGTATATCACCGGATATTACGTCGCCTTCACCTTTAATCATATCATTTGTCGTAGCTCGGAACGGGATTGGGAAACCTGATGCACCAACAGTCACTTCGATTTCATCGCCCGAACACTCTTCTTCAGTGTCAGCAAGCAAATGGTTGATTTCCGCATCATTGGAAGTGTAATTGTAATCATAAATCGGTGCACAGTCGGTTTCTGACTTGACGGAATGACCATCATCTAATGCTTCATTTGTTGAACCAGCACGTTGCTTATTCCCATTATCGATAGAACCAGCGAAACTCTGTACAGAGACAATTTGCAAGCCGATTGAATTTTGGCTATTTTCAGTTTGCGTAGCATTCAATTGCTCCACGTTGTTTGTATTTGCACCATTGTCTTGTGTGGTTGATTCGGCGACATCAACACTAGCCATTTCAGTTCGTGTCACAGTGTCTCTTGTAGATTTAAGCACCAGCTGGCTACTTTCACTTTCATCGACATTGTTTGAAGCCCAATCATTTTCTTCATTATCAGTTTCATTGGTTGTGGGCTCGACGGTTGGATCAGCACTTATTTGGTTGCTTGAACGCGACTGAACATCGTAATTTTTATCATCTGACAATGGATCCGTATTGTTTGTGTCGCTATCGCCAAGTAGTTCGGGAATTCCAAGGTCTTCAGCATCATTTCCATCAGTTGAAGAAGTCGCCTGACTATTTGCATTCGAATTGTCAGCAAGCACCATTTGTTCACGTTGAACAGGAACCTTTGGTATCGGTAATTCATTTTTTCGACTGTTTTTGTACGCCTTTGATTCGGTGTTACGCGAACGGTTCACCTTTTCTTCGGCATCAGCATAGCGTTCTAATTGTGATCTTTAGAATTAGAAATGCACGTAACAACAATTGTTTCTAAATATTTGTTAATTTACTTACCAAAAAAATATCTTAATTTGCAATCGTGACAATCGTTGGTGAAGTCCGGATCATAACTTTCGTTGGGTTCACCGTTAACGAAAGCAAATGAAGATTTGTCTGGGTAGAAACACGTGAATTTCTGTGATCGGTTGATTGAGTTATTAATGAATTTTTCATGGTGACTGTCAATGTCATAGATCCAGCCAACCGGTGCAGCCACATACTGCTTCTTCTGAAGCAAATAAGCCACGAAATAAGGCATTATTCTTGCAGAATTTTGTCTAAATCGTCACTGTTTTTATTTGCAAACGAAATAACTGGTGGAATTGGCTGTGTGTTCACTTCGGTTTCGCTGTGTTCTTCGATTAGGAGCTCGGTTGTGTACTCGTTGTCAACTCCAACGGTAAATACTTCGATAAAATGGTTTTTGATGTGATCTTCAAAATTACTAATTATCCAGTATTTTCGATAATGACACGTGTATTTCGATGTACACCCCGCTACTGAGCACTGAACACGACACTTGGCAGAATTTTTATTATCACGTTTGAATTCGGAAATTTGTTCGATACTAAAGTTTAAATCAAAATTGAATTTACGGACAAAATTATTTAGTTTTATCTCAAGTAACTCTTTTAATCGGTTTTCTTCGTCAGTGTCAATATTTTCAGTAACTTTGGTTTTTTTTGCCTCGTATTCGGCAAGAGCCTTCGGCAAACTGAGAAAAATTGAACGATGGCTTCAACTTGAAATCAACGTTTTGATTTTCGTAAACTGTTCCGATCAATAATTGTTTATTATTATTTACGTATTCTTCAATCGATTTAATTGAATTTACATCAATTGTGCTCAATGCACACTCGCTATCGAATCCCGATTGTATCAATATATTTTCCAGGCCTGTCGGCAACAAGGGAGCGCAGCGGCAATACTACGTGCCCTAACTACGCTATGCAAAATACATGACGTAGTCTACTACGCGCCCTGCCGCGTTTGTATGGTCGTTGCCCCTCTGGTCGGCAATGCTCTTCCTAATATTTGTTTCAATTTAAAACAAAATGGACGTTTCGTGCTCATGGAGAGCTGTCACTGAGAGCACATGGTTATGACACGTTCGTTCATTCGTGTTCGCGAATTTTCAAGAAGTATTCACTGCGCCGCTATACAAAACAAATGCAACCATTCGCGTCGTATTCGCGCACCATTCGCATAGCGTTGACGCTGTGTAGTATTCGAATGCTATGCGAATACCATGCGAATGGTTGCATTGATTTTGTATTGTACTGCATAGTGGCAATGCGAATACATGAATATTTTGGCTTTGATGTTGAAAAAAGTGCGAATGTTTAAATACCTTATGATCAAAAAATAACCGGAAAATGTGAAAAAAACGCAAAATTTTAAATGTTAATGAATTTCTTTATTATCGCCTTCAAAGTACTCGCCTTGTGAGGCTATACATTAGTGCCAACGCAAAATCCAATTTTCCATACACTTTTCGTAGGCTTGTTTAGGTATGGCCTTCAGCTCTCGCAGCGAATTTTCTTTTATGGCTTCAATGGTCTCGAATCGAGTTCCTCTTAACGGCAACTTGAGTCTGGGGAACAGGAAAAAGTCACACGGAGCCATATCTGGAGAATACGGTGCTTGGTTGATGACATTAGTTGAGTTTTTGGCCAAAAATTCCGAAACAATCAACGATGTGTGAGATGGCGCATTATCGTGTTTTTGGCACGAGACGAGAAGCGACGCGTTTCATATCCAAAACTTCCGCCAGAATGTGTTCAGCCGATCCATATGAGATTTTAAATAACAAGGTCTCGGATTGATACACCACGATTTTCCAGCACGATTTGCTTCGCGGAATCGATATTTCCTTCGGTAACTGATGTGGTTGGGCGTCCAGGACGTTCATCATCATTCAGACTTTCACGACCGTCTTTGAATCTTTTATACCATTCGTATGCCTGTGTTTTCTGTATACACGACTCTCCGAAGGCCACTTGCATCATTTTAAGCGATTCGGAACATGAAATTTCATTTTTAACACAAAATTTGAGGCACGCACGTTGTTCCAATTTTTCTTCCATATTAAAAATCGCCGCACACCAATTTTTCGACTTACTAAAACTGACGCCAAACAAAAATTAATGATCCGATTGACGTCAAACTTTTACAGAATGTTGGAATTAGTGTTGTCAACGAGAATATATAAGCGGTTTACCGATTGGTGAAGCGGGAACTTTCAAAATTACATTTTCCGGTTATTTTTTGATCATAAGGTAGTTATTTTCCCCTAGTGAAAAATGAATATAAAAAAATTCGGATATGAAAAAGCACGGTTTTTTTCTTGTATCATTCACATGTATCAACTCAAGTCAAAAGATGTTATTTCGAATCAAAATAAATTTCTGAGAAAATTCCTGAATCAAAAATTTAGTATCTGCTGAAGTAGTATTACAAGTCTCAACAAGAAAAAAATCAATAGCTAATACATTTTTGCGGCAGCAGCTGTTGGTATTTTAAGTTTTTGTCAGCCATGGAAGAATATACCTGTGTGGAAATAATGTGACTGTAACTATATTGTTTTTGTATGAAAACCAATCAAGCCGAAATGCTCCAAAATAAAAGCAGTATAAAATTCAAACAAAAAAATGAAATATTGATGCAGTGAATTCATATTTTATTTGAATTTCATTACGTCACTTTTGATTGATAAATTGACATTTGACAGTTCAAGTTGCACGGAATTATTACATTGAATGGTGGCGCTTCGAGCAAGCTGAATGTTATACGATACATAAGATTCAATATAAATTTTGACAGCTCTTCCGCTGTCTGACCTTAACGCTAAGGTTGTGTTATTGGGTATTTCAATATTCAATGGGCCCGAGCAGTCGTGCCCTGCAAGCCCCTCACCAATGTATTCGAATTAGTTCTCATGCTGATGGTATTCATGGAATACGAAAAAGACTGAACACACCTAACGGTACACAATTCGGTCTATAAATACTAAATGATAATGATGGTGAATCGCAATACTTTTACGCACACAGAAAGGTGGGAAAAGGGAAAGAAAAAGAAGAAAAAGAGAGAAAAACTGAATGATGGGTAACTACATATCTATCGTTGAGAAGTAAAAGAACGTAAGTTTGTTCGCCTTTGTTGCGATAAAAGAAAGTATGTTTCAGTTCAACTAAAAATTGTTAAAGGAATGTATGTTTTTTAGTCAATTCGTCTGGTGATAAAGGAATGTACGTTCTTAGCCAAGTAATTTGGAATAAAGGAATGTATGTTTTTTGTTAGTTATTTTGCGTAAAAAGAAAGTATGTCCATTTATTCTGGTTTCACTAAAAGAAGAGTAAGTTTTATAGCATTTGTCGTTTTCAAGAAGAACGTATGTCACGAGAATTAGTGTATTTATTTAACTTTTTTCGGGCGTTTGTATCAGAGTTGCAGAACTGTAAGCATAGCTAAATCTCCGCGGCAAAATACAAAGCATTCAAGCCAATGCTCACGCACAAATGCCATTGATTTATGTATCGATATCGGTGCGAAGTGACGCGGCGCACATGAATTACAGCATACACAATCATATTCAATCAGAACAGGATTCAAATGAGATCGTCAAAGCATTTCATTCAAAAGAATTTTTCAACTAAAGCAAAAAAAATTATTAATAATAAGAATAAAAACAATGGGTAATTTTTACATTCACATTATTCATTTCACATCGATCGAAAAAAAATTCAAATGTCCTGAATATTTTACATTGAAGAACTCTCTTTGATTTGTTTCGATTTCTTTCGTTTGGTTCTGTTGGTGCCACTACAGTATTTGTGTCAACTACACAAATACAAACTCAATCGCAACCAAGTACCGTGTGAATTGTGTCGCCGCGCATAAATATAAATTAGATCACCCGAAAACAAATAAATTTCATTTTTAATTTAAGAAAAAAAAAGTTGTTAATGCAAATCTAATACGCCGAATTTTTAAATGCATTTAATTTCTTGTCGATGATATGATTTGTTATTATTTACGCATGCATTGTGTAAACAAATTACACAATTGCGACTGCTAATTTCAGCATACCTCTTTGTATGTACACTTGACAGTGGACACACCAACACAAAAGTACTCATGTGTTGTTACGAAATGATTCCCATCCTGCTGTCGTGTTGATAACTGTACTCTATAGCAGCGCAAGCAAAGCTGTTGGCGACTGTCAGTCTGAGATGCTTACTCACATAACAAAATCACATTACATCATGGACCAAAACAAAGAAAACCAAAAACCGTCGAAACGGTTCAGAAATCCAAGTAATCATAAGCGTAAAGTTAATAAATTGAAAAGAGAAAAAGGAAAAGAGTACGAAAATTATAAAGGCAAGGTTGTTGCAGCAAAAATTTTCAAAAAAGTCGTTTGTAAATGCCGAAAATCTTGTCATATCGTAGTACCTGAAGTAAAACAGAAAGAAATCTTTGATGAATATTGGAGTTTAGACACATGGTCACGGAAAACAGCATTTTTATTGAACAACATCATCTCAAACAACCCGAAAAAGCGACGCAAGCCGAAAATGCGTAGAAATATTCAGTATTAAAAATCATTTACTCGAGTGTACTTTTTTGGAAGTAAAGAAAAAACAGTGTGTAAAAAATTCTTCAAATCGGTTTGTAAAAAAGGCAAACGTGAAAAGTGTGTGCAAAAAAGACAAGCAAAGTCAAGTGATTATTCAAGTGACCTACGCGGAAAACATAAGCGACATCCAAAAACACCGGCCGGTCGAATAGAAAATATCATACAATGAGTATAAAATTGCTTTGCGATGAGAAAAATGAAAATCCAGTGTCGAATTACATGTTCCGAGACGTGTTTTATCGTAAATTTAATCTCCGATTCAAGCCTCCACTTCAAGACAGCTGCAATTATTGTGACATCATGAAACATAAAATAAATGTGGCGCCTATCAAATCTATTCAAAGAATGCAGCTAATCAAAGAGCGAGAAGATCATTGGCAAATGGCACGACTATTAGAACGAGAGCAAAAGGAAATTGTCTGTGAATCGAAACTTTCAGGTGGTAATAAAATCGTTCTCACATTTGACTTGGAAAAAGTATTCGAAACACCGAAATTGCCATCAACCCGCGCATATTACAGCCGTCAGCTGAGCACGTATAATTTTTGTGTACATGACGAAACTCACAACCGTACATACATGTACTTATGGCATGAGGGTATTGCTTCCAAAGGTCCGCAAGAAATTACAAGCTGTTTAATCTATCATTTGAACAATTTTGTTCCGATCGAGTGCAAAGAAGTGGATTTGTACATGAATAGTACTGGCAGCCAAAATCGCAATGTAAAAACATCAGCAATGTTAAGTCATCGATCACACAACACTTTTATCGAACGGGACATTCGTATAATGTGTGTGATCGAAAATTTGCATTAATCGAAAAAAAGAGAAAAAGAGTTGATTCTGTTTATGTGCCAAGTCAATGGAAAACGCTAATCGAAAGTGCGAAAGAAACTCTGCCGAAATTTCATGTGATTGAATTGAACGCATCACATTTTTTCAGCTGCGAAGGCTTACTGACGCAGTTTTGTACAAACCGAAAAAAGACTGTCGACAAACAAGAGTTGAGTTGGTTCAAATTTCGGAAAATTGGTTATCGCAAAGGCTATCCAATGATACTGTTTTTTGAGACGTATGATGATGTCGCTGATAAATATGACGAGAGAGTGGAATTTGTTAAAGACAACACAAAAATACTTTCTATTGCAAAGAAAAACCTACAGCTCGTACAACTCACTCAATTTGAATTGCCATTGATTTACCCTGAGGGTCGTCCTATCACCGTACAAAAGAAAGCGGATTTGATTGAATTATTAGAATTAATACCAAACGAATTTAGACAATTTTATACAAATTTAACTCACACAGATAATGAGCAACGAAATGAGAAGCCAATCGAAGAAATCATTGAGATCTCAGATGATGAACAGTAAAAATACTGATGTGTAATCTTTTTATTTAGAAAAATTCCCTTTAAAAAAGTCTATCATCTCAAAAGTAAAATCAAACTTCAATTTTCAAAATAACCTTTGTGATATTTTATTTTCTCAGTAAATGGTAAGCGTTTGATTTTTATTCATATGCCTATTTAAAAATAATAATTTTTTGACATAAGAAAAATAAGTCATTTTATCCAAGCATCATAGACCTTTGATCGGACTAAGAATGAATTTTAAATTCTATCAAACACAAAGTGAATTATTTAGGTAAAATGAAAATTCGAAATGAATCTATTATATACGAAGTTAGCGTAAATAAAATGCATGTAAAATATGTTTCGTTTTGTTTTCTTGTTTGTTCTAAATGTATGCTTGATTGAGTTAAAAGATATTACAGATGAAGAGAATTTGAAATTCACGTTGAAAGAAAAAGGTAAGTTTTTTGAATAGCTTATTGAATTCGATTTTTTGCAATCGGTCAAGTCACTTGTAATATGATGCTCAGAAAGAAAGAAAAAGGAACATGGAATTATTGATTATTTATTCTTCGTTGTGTTTTGTTTTACTTTGTCGTGTCTTGCACAAATTAACACAATATGATTTTAGTTTTGAAACATTTTTAATTATGAAGCACTGAAAGATTCATTTATTATAATTTTTTTTTTTAATTAACTTTTGCTTGACTTCAACACAGCCATAGAGTACAGTTATCAACACGACAGCAGGATGGGAATCATTTCGTAACAACACATGAGTACTTTTGTGTTGGTGTGTCCACTGTCAAGTGTACATACAAAGAGGTATGCTGAAATTAGCAGTCGCAATTGTGTAATTTGTTTACACAATGCATGCGTAAATAATAACAAATCATATCATCGACAAGAAATTAAATGCATTTAAAAATTCGGCGTATTAGATTTGCATTAACAACTTTTTTTTTCTTAAATTAAAAATGAAATTTATTTGTTTTCGGGTGATCTAATTTATATTTATGCGCGGCGACACAATTCACACGGTACTTGGTTGCGATTGAGTTTGTATTTGTGTAGTTGACACAAATACTGTAGTGGCACCAACAGAACCAAACGAAAGAAATCGAAACAAATCAAAGAGAGTTCTTCAATGTAAAATATTCAGGACATTTGAATTTTTTTTCGATCGATGTGAAATGAATAATGTGAATGTAAAAATTACCCATTGTTTTTATTCTTATTATTAATAATTTTTTTTGCTTTAGTTGAAAAATTCTTTTGAATGAAATGCTTTGACGATCTCATTTGAATCCTGTTCTGATTGAATATGATTGTGTATGCTGTAATTCATGTGCGCCGCGTCACTTCGCACCGATATCGATACATAAATCAATGGCATTTGTGCGTGAGCATTGGCTTGAATGCTTTGCATTTTGCCGCGGAGATTTAGCTATGCTTACAGTTCTGCAACCCTGATACAAACGCCCGAAAAAAGTTAAATAAATACACTAATTCTCGTGACATACGTTCTTCTTGAAAACGACAAATGCTATAAAACTTACTCTTCTTTTAGTGAAACCAGAATAAATGGACATACTTTCTTTTTACGCAAAATAACTAACGAAAAACATACATTCCTTTATTCCAAATTACTTGGCTAAGAACGTACATTCCTTTATCACCAGACGAATTGACTAAAAAACATACATTCTTTTAGCCAAATTTATTTGGATGCAAACATGCGTTTATTTTTGCCAGACAGATTTAGCTGAAAACATACGTTCTTTTACACATTTTTAAAGCCAAAAAGTAACGTACGTTCTTTTACGTCTCAACGATAGATATACGCTTGAACAAAATTGGAAAATATTGAAAACTTACTCCCAAAGTGGAGAGTCTTCTTCTTACCGAATAAAGTGAAGCTTTAATACCAGAATTGGATCCGTAAAACCATGGCGAAACCGGCCTGGCTCCGAAGACCCAGGGGAAAATACAATAATAATTTTTGCAATTAAATTACGTTAACATCAATGAATAAGCAAATGAAAATGAAAAATGAAAAATAGTATACTAGTACTAAATTATAACTAATTAATTGATAAGAAATCTCATGACATCAATCCGAGAATTCGCGGCATGAGTAAATTTAATATGATAACTACGATTTATTGGCCGGCACGGAACAGATGCTTCAAGCTATTTTTAAACGATAGCAAAGATTTCGAATTTCTAATATCAACCGGTATACTATTCCAAAAATTAATTGCCGAAAAGCTGAATGCACGGGTATCAAATGCAGTACGCGGATTGAAATTTACACGAAGGTCATCGGGATACCGCGAGGATTCATCGTTTTTTACGAACATGTGATTCAAATACCCGGGTGAACAATTTGACAACTGCTTGAACATCAAGATCGCCGAATGCAGTTTAGCTCTGCTTTCAGGGATCAATCCATTCAGACGCTCACGTCATGAAAGTTGTTCTTTGTCATGTTCTTGAAAAGTAAAATTTTCGTCAAAAATAACACCAAGGTTTTTGATTGACTTACAGAATTCGAGTTTTTCATCACCTATTTTCACATCATTGATCATATCGAAATTCAACCCACCCGTTTATAGCCGACGTTTAATAAAATCATTTAACTTATTAAGATCGGAGTTCACTTTATCATCACGTAACGCATCACAACGCATCGTATGTTTGTATGTATATGTGTTTTGTTTTGGACTTTACGGCGAGGATTCATTTTTATTACTTCTGCACTGAAGAAAGAGATTAACAAAATTTGAATGAAGAATTGAATAAGAAATGAATAAGAAAAGGAATAAGAAAACGAATAAGAAAACAAATAAGAAAACGAATGAAAATTGAATAAAAATTGAATAAGAAGTAATAATTATTACAACTTATTCGCGAATAAGAATGAATAACGAATAAAATAATAATCACAAAAATGTAATAACGAATAAACACTTTTATTCGTTATTATTTATTACTTACACCTATGAAAACAGCCCCAGCAAATTGCGTTTATTTGGAATAAAAGTCGACATATTCGATGACCAAAAAATGCATGTTGTTTCCATTTCAACAAAATGACACATACTCAAAAATAAAGCCTCTTTAAGACGCTTTGTCAAGAATATAGTTTCAGTATGCCCTGATGCGGAAAAGTACTACTAACGCCATCTCGTATAAAAGGTTTAAAACTAATTGCTTCACCCAGTATGTTTTGTGTATGTGAGTCCTTTTATTTTCATGGGAAACGATATCTCAACCTACGTTAGTTTCGAAAACACTCGCAAATCTCTAGAGAATTTGCGTATTTAGGCAAATGTTCTATTAGCATATTTTGAATTTCAAATTTGTGCTTGAGAAAATGAAAACACATCTCGTGATGTGTCTGGGTCCTTCAAAATAGTATAAATATTCAAATTGACACGTCAAAAATAGTATTCCTTGCGTTGCGTTGCGATGCGTTGTGATGCAACGCAACGCATCGAAACGACGTATCGCAATGCAACGCATCGAATGTTTGTATATGTGTTTTGATTTGGACTTCAGCGAAAGAATGCATTTTTATTACTTCTGCACTGAAGAAAGAGATTAATAAAATTTGAATGAATAATTGAATAAGAAATGAATAAGAAAAAGAATAAGAAATGAATAAGAAAAGAAAAGACTGGCTGTTTTACTTGTATGCGAGTGATTGAATGGTAAATGTGATGCGTGCGGGTGAATGCGTATGGTTATGTGAATGCGAGTGCGAATGCGAGTGCGAATGCGAGTGCGAATGCGAGTGCGAATGCGAGTGTGAGTGCGAACGCAAATGCGAATATGAATGCGGATGCGAATGCGATTGCGAATGCGAATGCGATTGTGAATGCGAATGCGATTGCGAATGCGAATGCGAATGCGAGTGCGAATGCGAATGCGAATGCGAATGCGAATGCGAATGCGTATGCGATTGTGAATGCGAATGCGAGTGCGAGTGCGAATGCGATTGTGAATGCGAATGCGAATGCGAGGGTAGAATAATCTCTGCCTGTATGATACCTGTGGAAAATAGAAGTGGTGATTGGTTTTTTATCCACAGTCGGACGGCAGGCGATTACCGTGTTAAAAGTAGAGATGGAATGAGTCCACCTCAATACAAGCACGGCAGAAATATTCCACCTGTGCAATGAAAAATACGAGTGGAAATAATTATTAGATGCAAAATGAAAGAGCTAGTTTTCTTACCAATTGCTGGTTTAGAAAGGCTGATTTTATTGAAATTTCGTGAGCCTCTTATTATCTAGGCCAGTACGTTGCGTTGGCGAATTATAGATCAATTAACATGAAATCCGATAGATAGAACGAGCATTTTGAAGAAGTGATGTGTAATGGCAGATGTGACAAAAGTTTCTCTTAAGAAACGCATATTCGCATTATAGTCTTCAAATTGCTTGATCTGAACATTAGTGAAGAATGATTTAACTTAGACTATCTGTATAACTACTGCGGCGCGGATGGACAAGGCGCGGGCAAGAACATTACTTTTTTTGACGATGGTTTCTTGCGACGCGGGTTCGATCCCGACCTCATATATTTTATTTTTTTTTTTATTTTATTTATCGTGCGGAACCATACTCCCGGGCGTTGAGCGATCCAGCTCAAGACTTCCTTCCTGATAATTGTCCAGAATTGGCAGCAAACTGAGTTTATGTATGGGGCGCTGAAGTGTTTTCCTTCTGCATTCGATTTCGACTGCGCGAACTAGGCCGTCTGGACCGGAATGGACCTTTGTGACTCGTCCTAATGACCACATTGTTGGAGGCTCGTTGTCTTCGCTCACGAGAACTATTTGTCCCACTCGGACGTTAGGTTGTTGTTTCATCCATTTTTTTCGTTTTTGTAATGTCTGTATATATTCGCGGTACCATAATTTCCAGAAGTCCGTTAGTAGTCGTTGCAAGTATTGGTACTGATTCAGGCGATTTAGTGGTATTTCTGCTAAACTCGGTTCTGGTAGAGTGTTTAATGCTCGAAATACCAAAAAATGACCTGGTGTCAATGCTTCGTATTCTTCTGGGTTCGATGGTACTGACCATAGTGGTCGTGAGTTTATAATGGCCTCAATCTCAATGGTGAGTGTGTTGAAGTCTTCGAAGCATAGTCTGACGTTGCCAAGGACTCTTTTTAAATGATGTTTAAAAAGCTTGACTCCGCTTTCCCAACCTCCAAAATGCGGAGCTCGAGCGGGAATGAATGACCAATTGATTTTATTTTGTAATAACAATTGACGCATAGCTCCGTCATTTTGCTCAAGAGCTTGCTCGAGACGCATGCGGATTTCTCGGTCGGCACCGACAAAATTGGTACCGTTATCTGAGAACATCTTGTTAGGTACACCTCGTCGACCAATAAATCGTTTCAGTGCCTTCAAAAATTGAGTGGTGGATAAATCGCTCACAAGTTCTAAATGTATTGCACGCGTAGTCAGGCAAATGAATAAAGCCACATAAGCCTTGATGTATGGAGCGTTCTTTCATTGTGATAATTTAACTTCGAAATATCCAGCATAATCTACTCCAACAAATGTGAATGGGATTGCCTGTTGAAGGCGATAGGCTGGTAAATTCCCCATTTTTTGGCTCAGCAAATTTTTTCTGAAGGTGCTGCAACGTCAACGCCAACCCACCATGCATCGTTTGTTCGTGTGATTTTCGAATTAAAATTCTCGAGAAATGATGCTTCGGTGGTAGGATGATTTGATGCCTTTCGTCTTCTGATAGGGCGGCTTGCTGGATGCGTCCTCCCACTCGCATTATTCCGTGCTTGTCCAAAAATGGATCCAGATTTTGAATTGAGCTGTTGGTTGAGAGAATTCCCTTTCCGTGCAACTGTGAGAGTTCTGCTGCAAATGATTCGTTCTGAACTATTTTAATAAGCCGTAGTTCGGATGTGTTCAATTCGTGAGGTTCAATTGGA
The DNA here is from genome assembly GCA_028476595.1 of Obolodiplosis robiniae. Taxonomy (NCBI): domain Eukaryota; kingdom Metazoa; phylum Arthropoda; class Insecta; order Diptera; family Cecidomyiidae; genus Obolodiplosis; species Obolodiplosis robiniae. The sequence goes on from CM052015.1 coordinate 44,684,041, forward strand.
TGGGACAGTTTCATGTTTCCTCGTACCCTTTTACTCCATCTTAAGCATAATGCGGTTACACGAACTAATTTTTTGTAATCAGAAAATCGTGTGATTAGTGGATTCGGTTCGGCAATCTGTGCGTGAGCAATCGTTGACACCTGGCGTTTTTCTTCGCGGCTCCAAGCAGAATGCGGTTCAGGCATAACGCGTTTGGGCCATTTTTCTTCGTTGTGCCTGAGGAAGTCTGGGCCGTGCCACCAAAGATCGGCCGTATCCAGTGTTTCTCGACTTATACCGCGTGAAGCGCAATCGGCAGGGTTTTTGGCTGATTCAATGTGACGCCAACTATTGGATGGTAATATCTCTTGAATTTCTGCGACTCGATGAGCCACGTATGTCTTCCAGCGGCCGGGATGACCTGCCAGCCAGTGTAGAACGATTGCTGAATCAGTCCACGCTACTTGTTGAATATGAGGTAATTGCAACGCGTCCTTGATTTTCTTCATCAATGCTGCTAGTAAGACCGTTGCGTTTAGTTCTAGTCTCGGCACTGTAATTTTCTTAAGCGGGGCTACCTTAGTTTTTGCTGCTATTATTACACAAGATATTGATTCATCCATACATTGGGTGCGCAAATAAACTACACATGCGTATGCCTGCTCGGAAGCGTCGGCAAAACCCTGCAGAGAAACATGTTTCAGGTCTGTTTTCAGTCCAATCCATCGTGGAACTTTTACTGAGCATGATGATTTGAATTGCTTGCTAAGAACCATCCAGGTTTGTGCGGCCCTTTCGGGAATTTTGTCGTCCCAACCAAGCTGCAGTAACCATAAATTCTGCATATATATTTTGGCTGGTATAATACAAGGAGAGAGCCATCCTAATGGATCGAAGATTTTGCATATCTCGGAGAGAATTTTGCGCTTGGTCCATTCGGTGGCGTCCTTTATTTCGGTGGGCAAGACCATGAATTCGTCGAGGGTGGATTCCCATTGGAGACCAAGCGGTTTGAATATATTGGATGGGGAAATTTCTCTCTCTTTTTCATCGAGTTTGGACAAGATTTGATCACAGTTTGATTTCCATTTGCGTAATGGGAACCCGTATGCTGCCAATTCGCTTGTGATCTGTTCGATTATTTCCCTTGCATCGGTGATGCTTTCTACTGAATCGAGAAAATCATCAACATAAAAATTGGTTTGAATTTTTTCGGCAATCTCGTGACTGCGTGTTTGTGTTTTATTGTCCCGGTTTTTCATATTTTCACCAATTTGATGCAGGGACCGAATTGCCAGGAATGGAGCGGGTGCCACCCCAAAGGTGACTGTCTTCAACTGGTAACTTTTCGGTTCGTTTTCCCCAGGTGGCTGCCATACAATGCATTGATATGGTCTATCGTCGGAGTGGAGCCATACTTGTCGATACATTTTCTCAATATCACCGGTCATTGCATATTTAAATTTTCGCCAACGAACTACTAATGTAAATAGGTCGGATTGAATAGTCGGTCCGATCAATAATTCGCTGTTCAATGACAAACCGTGATTGGTTTTGCAACTGGCATCAAAGACTGGTCGAATTTTAGTAGTGGTGCTCGATTCTTTTACCACGGGATGATGTGGCACATAATAACGAGCATCTTCATTGTTTGCGAGTGGCTCCATATGGCTCAAGTCCAAATACTCTTGGATGCATTTGTCATACTTCTCACGGAAATCAGGGCGTGAGCTGAATCTTCTGGTTATGCCATCGAAGCGACGTTTCGCGATGGAGAAGGAGTCTCCAAGATTACGTTGAGCATTTGGTTTGAATGGTAATCTGACAATGAATTTTCCATCCTCACCGCGTTCAGTGGTTTTAACATAAAAGTCCTCGGCCAATTTTTCGTCGTTGTTTAACGCCCTTTTCTTTGGAATTTCTTCCGTTTCCCAAAATCGCAGCAGTAATTTTGACAACTGGTCTTCGTGTACCATAATGGTGAATATTGGCACAATGGGCGTGAGTAAGCTATTGCGTGTCCCACCAGAGATGATCCATCCGAGCTCAGTTTTCTGTGCGATTGGTTGTCCAGGTTTTCCTTTGATAAGGTCGTTTAGTACTATATTAGCGAACGTTGCGGCCCCTAAAAGAACATCAATGCGCCCAGGTTTTTGGTATTCTGGATCAGCCAACTGCAGATTCTGTAGGTGCGACCACACTGAGTTCTGCGATGCCGCACCCAATGTCGTGACCCTAGGAACTATCAATGCCGCAACCTTTTCCGTGTAATTTTCATTGTGGACTGATTCCAATACAAATGCGGTCTTTTTTGAAACGGTGCATGAGACATGCCCACCTATGCCGGAAATTGGAATGTCCACCTGATATTCAGGCAATTTTAAGGCTTGGCAAACTTGTCGGGTGATCAAGTTGGCGGTGGAACCTTGATCGATTAAATCTCTCGCATATATTGAGCGATTCTGGTATTCGAGTTTTATTATAGCAGTGGCTAAAATGACTCGGCCTTGAATACCGGGATTAATAGGTTGCACCGAGAATATTTGTGCCATCTCTCGTGCTTGAAGCTCTTCTATGTCTAACTCTAGCTCGTTAGCAAGTGATATTTCATCAGCTGGGATTTCATTGATATTTACCAGGTTAACTGATGTCATGTGTAATATCGAATTGTGCCGGGCCTGACATATTTTACACGAAAAACGGGATTTACAATCCTCAACCTTATGGGGGTGGAAACAATTGATGCACAGCCCCTTTTCCTTGATAAACGCTTGTTTTTTATGCATTGGTAAGGCACCTAAATCTGGACACATGTAGGCGAAGTGGGTGGTGGCGTGGCAAATTGTACAATCCTTGTTGCCGTTAGTTGTGAACAACACCCTTTTTCCGTTCGGGTGTCGATTTATTGACGCTTGGTTGGTTGTTCGGATTGAGGCTGATTCTGTTGTTATTTCCAAAATATTGATTCGTCTTTCGAGGAATTCCAGGAACGTATCAAATGCAGGAATTGTTCGACAGCCTTTGATTGTTTCCTCCCAATGATTAATACTGATTGTGTCTAAGCGAAGCGACAATAAAAATACCAGGATACAATCCCAAGTCGCAGTCTCAATACCGAAACCATTGATTGCTGAAACACATTCATTGGCGGTGTTGAGCATAGTTTTTAGGCCACTGACTGATTCTCCTTGCAGGTTTGGTAAATCGAAGAGTCGTTTGAGATTGGCATTTATGATGGCTCTTTTGTTATCGTATTTTCGATTCAACAAATCCCACGCTCGTTGGTAGCTACCTGCAACCAATGGTAAGTGGCGAATTAAGGTTGCCGGTTCGCCGCTCAAATATCCCTTGAGGTAGCGGGATCGAGCGGTTTCGTTCATGATAGATGTGAATGTGCTCTCGCAAGTTGCCTTGAACTCCATCCATTCTGTTCTATCGCCCGAAAACGTTTTGATTTGCAAGGGGGGCAGCTTAATCACAGCAGGGAGACCTTCTGCGGGTTGAAAATGAGGGTTTGCCTCCATATATTCGTCCTCTTCAGTATCATCGTCGCTGTCCACGTTTTCTTTTCTACTGATGAATGACGAGGATTGGGGGCGACCTCTGTGAAGCGACTGCTGAAGTGAATCAATTTCCTCTGGCATTGTATCCAGCAAAATTGTCAGCGCACTGATATACGCCTCGTGAGTTGAGCCGGTTTCATCAATGAAATCATCGGATCCTTCCCAATCAGCACATGCCTCAATGGAATCGGTATTCCTTTTGAAGGCGGCCCATGCGTGTTCCAATGCTTCCTTGCGGCTCATTTGGGCGGACACTGCGGTTTCCTTGGTGAATGAAGCGATAGCCATAGTTTGGCGTAAAATTTCGCTCATCAATCGTTTCCGAGTGTTTAGTAGGCGGGGCACACGGGATATATTCGACTTTCGTGGTGCCATTTTTTTTTTTTTAATAATCGACTCCTTCTTTGGTCTTTTTTACTCAGAAAGGAGGTGCGTATTTGCCTCGATGTTCACTTAATTTGGCAGTTGGTCTATTGGCTGCCTTAACTTTGCGCACCACAGCTTGCCAGGTTCGTCGGTTGACCGTCCGAATGCGCTGTGCTCGTGGCTTAATGAAATATTGCCTTACAGCAACTTCGCTTTGCTACCAAATGGTTCGGCACGTCCGACACTAATTTTCAATGGTGGAAGCGAGAAAGTGTGAATGAAGTGAATGAGTTATAGATAATGTAGTGCTTACTTGTATGCGAGTGATTGAATGGTAAATGTGATGCGTGCGGGTGAATGCGTATGGTTATGTGAATGCGAGTGCGAATGCGAGTGTGAGTGCGAACGCAAATGCGAATATGAATGCGAATGCGAATGCGATTGCGAATGCGAATGCGATTGTGAATGCGAATGCGAATGCGAATGCGAATGCGAATGCGAATGCGATTGCGAATGCGAATGCGATTGTGAATGCGAATGCGATTGCGAATGCGAATGCGATTGTGAATGCGAATGCGATTGCGAATGCGAATGCGAGTGCGAATGCGAATGCGAGTGCGAGTGCGAATGCGAATGCGAGGGTAGAATAATCTCTGCCTGTATGATACCTGTGGAAAATAGAAGTGGTGATTGGTTTTTTATCCACAGTCGGACGGCAGGCGATTACCGTGTTAAAAGTAGAGATGGAATGAGTCCACCTCAATACAAGCACGGCAGAAATATTCCACCTGTGCAATGAAAAATACGAGTGGAAATAATTATTAGATGCAAAATGAAAGAGCTAGTTTTCTTACCAATTGCTGGTTTAGAAAGGCTGATTTTATTGAAATTTCGTGAGCCTCTTATTATCTAGGCCAGTACGTTGCGTTGGCGAATTATAGATCAATTAACATGAAATCCGATAGATAGAACGAGCATTTTGAAGAAGTGATGTGTAATGGCAGATGTGGCAAAAGTTTCTCTTAAGAGACGCATATTCGCATTATAGTCTTCAAATTGCTTGATCTGAACATTAGTGAAGAATGATTTAACTTAGACTATCTGTATAACTACTGCGGCGCGGATGGACAAGGCGCGGGCAAGAACATTACTTTTTTTGACGATGGTTTCTTGTGACGCGGGTTCGATCCTGACCTCATATATTTTTTTTTTTTTTTTATTTTATTTATCGTGCGGAACCAAAACGAATAAGAAAACGAATAACAATTGAATAAGAAGTTATAATTATTACAACTTACTCAGTAATAAATGAATAATCATAACAACTTATTCGCGAATAAGAATAAATAACGAATAAAATCACAAAAATGTAATAACGAATAAACACTTTTATTCGTTATTATTTATTACTTACACCTATGAAAACAGCCCCAGCAAATTGCGTTTATTTGGAATAAAAGTCGACATATTCGATGACCAAAAAATGCATGTTGTTTCCATTTCAACAAAATGACACATACTCAAAAATAAAGCCTCTTTAAGACGCTTTGTCAAGAATATAGTTTCAGTATGCCCTGATGCGGAAAAGTACTACTAACGTCATCTAGTATAGAAGGTTTTAAACTAATTGCTTCACCCAGTATGTTTTGTGTATGTGAGTCCTTTTATTTCCCTGGGAAACGATATTTCAACTTACGTTAGTTTCGAAAACACTTGCAAATCTCTAGAGAATTTGCGTTTTTAGGCAAATGTTCTATTGGCATATTTTGAATTTCAAATTTGTGCTTGAGAAAATGAAAACACATCTCGTGATGTGTCTGGGTCCTTCAAAATAGTATAAATATTCAAATTGACACGTCAAAAATAGTATTCCTTGCGTTGCGTTGCGATGCGTTGTGATGCAACGCAACGCATCGAAACGACGTATCGCAATGCAACGCATCGAATGTTTGTATATGTGTTTTGATTTGGACTTCAGCGAAAGAATGCATTTTTATTACTTCTGCACTGAAGAAAGAGATTAATAAAATTTGAATGAATAATTGAATAAGAAATGAATAAGAAAAAGAATAAGAAAACGAATAAGAAAACGAATAAAAATTGAATAAGAAGTTATAATTATTACAACTTACTCAGTAATAAATGAATAATCATAACAACTTATTCGCGAATAAGAATAAATAACGAATAAAATAATAATCACAAAAATGTAATAACGAATAAATACTTTTATTCGTTATTATTTATTACTTACACCTATGAAAACAGCCCCAGCAAATGGCGTTTATTTGGAATAAAAGTCGACATATTCGATGACCAAAAAATGCATGTTGTTTCCATTTCAACAAAATGACACATACTCAAAAATAAAGGCTATTGATGACGCTTTGGCATGAATATAGTTTCAGTATGCGAAAAAGTACTACTAACGTCATCTCGTATAAAAGGTTTAAAACTAATTGATTCACCTAGTCCGTTTTGTGTATGTTATTTCTTTCTTTCCTGACAAATGATATCTCAATTTACGTAAGGTCCAAAAAACTTGCACGTCTCCAGAAAAACAAATGATGTAAAATGTTCTATTAGCATATATTTAAATTTCAAATGTGTGCTTGAGAAAGTGAAAACACATTTCGTGATGTATCTGGGTCATTCAAAAAAGTATAAATAGCAAAATTGACACGTCAAAAATAGTATTCTTCGCTTGATGACAGTGCTATTCACATGCAGAGCAAAATGCAAGTTTTAAAAGTTATCATTTTTATGTGCAGCGTAAGTGAGAAATATTCATATTCATACACACACACACATTTTTTAATTTTAACAGAAACTATATTTCTACATAAATTCATATGAGTCTGTGTAGAAGTTACATATCAATCCACATATAACGCATTTGAAATCAGTTTATTTACAACTTATTTAGTCTAAATTCATATTTTCTATTTTTTCAGATTCATTTGGCTGTGTCTGTCCTTGATGGTGCAGAAAAAGAATCATTTTTCGAATTCGCATGCTCACAATTTGCAATGATCAAGGCTATCATGGATTGGCGTGACAAATTACAAAGTCTTCAACCAAAACTTAGGGCATTAGTTGGAGCTGCACCTGAAAGATTCCCACCAAGTGTCAGAGCTGATGTTGATCGTGCCGCCGACGACTTGGGAATTATAGATTCCGTTATTCCACACCTTCAATCAGGATACTTCATTTGGCAACAATGTTGCAGGAAATTTCTTAAAGCACATAGAAAAAATAAGGACGTTCCAGTTGAACAATTTAAGGACAGAGTTGAAAATATGTTTGCAGATTACTTCAAATATTTGGATGATGTATGGGAATTACTTAGAAGTGGAGTATCTAAATTTGAAAACGTCTTCAAGTTTAAAACAAAACCGTTCGAAGAGAAGTATCCATTTTCATGGGCAGAGAGTGTTCGACATATAGCAGAAGGACGTGATACGGCAGCCAAACTAAAGAAGGAAGGGGTCGGAGCGAAATGCGATGCGGAGTTTGAGAAATATCAAAATGTTATCCTGAATTCACTAGGGCCAACTTCATCTACTTCGTCGACTCAAAAAAGAGTCCGGGTAGATTAGTTTGGGATGTTTCAGCTGACACTATTATGCAGCAGGTTCCAGAAGCTATTTATCTGAATGAATATTCAATGAATTACTTTTAACTGTACCCGAAAACCGTGAATAAAACAATGAAAAAATAAAAATAGTAGTGTTTTATTAAACACATTTTGGTCATTCTTTTACATTCATCGAAATTATTTCAACTTACGGAATTATTGACTCTAGTGTTTTCCAAATCTATTCACATAAAACTGCGCAAACAATACGCGCATACTCATTGGGCTCAATCATCACCAAAATTTAATTGAGCTGTGTTAAATCGCACTTGGAGTACTGTAGACTTATATGGCAGCCATTTTACGACATTCACAAGAATATGATTGATAGTCATATGAACGAGATCGAATTGAATTCATAGATGTAACATGTGTATTGCACCTGTAATAAATTTCAGCGCGATTTCCCAAATTATTTAGTGTTTTATTCGAATACAAAATGGTCCTCCTTTTTGAAAAATTCTTAAATATTTAGCTGATTCAGACGTTCTTCATGACGGTCAATTTACAAACAAGTTGTTTAAAACAACACAAATACGCTCCCAGCACACAGATAACACATGCAATTAAAAGAAGCCATTCTTTTTTCACAATTATTTAATAGTAATTGAGAAATGCTGATATAAAATTTTTGGATGTAGAATTCACACATATAAATTTACGTAAATACGGTTTGTGTCATCTTCATATGTACACTGTGCACATTAACGAGTTGGTCTCAAATTTTCAATAATTTAAGCTAAATTAAATTGATTAAATGCATACAAATTTCATTTGTTGATAAAACTAATTGGCTTTCATTCGAGAATAGTGAAGACTTGTTATTCATTGTAATCTTTTTAGTGATTTTGTGGGTTTTTGTTCATTCAAAATCAGCCTTGTGTTTCTTCGCTGTTGTTGTTGCTGTCAGTGACATTAGCATCACATTTCGTGTGTGGAAATGCCGCCACCCGATAAATGTAGAATATGTTCACTGATGGTTTGTCCAACGCATAATATCAATTCCAAAACAACCGTAAAGTGTTTTGACTGCGATGGTACTTTCCATTTGCCATGTTATGACATTATTCAATCGTCCGATCGCATTTTTGTGAACAAAAACATTGTCTTTATTTGCGATCAATGCTTGATGTTAGGTCCAAATTCACCTAAACGCAAATCTATTCAACCAACTCTATCTGCGTCCGCTGCAGGTCAACTGTCACTCGATCGTACCCAACCAGCGAGTACTCAATCTAAAACTGAAGCTACAAAAGATATAATTTCAAATTTGTCCGTGAAAAATGATCGGCAAAATGTCAATCTGATTGAATTGAAAAAGACAATTGATTCAATGCATGAAACCATCAACGAACAAAAAAAGGCAATGAATACAACAATTGAAAATAACACGGCTGCATTAAGCGAAAATAAGAAAATGATTTCTTATGCGAGTGTTGTTGGTCAAAGCAACCAACCACAAATCATAACCACGTCACCACAAAATGCAACAACAAAACCAACGTCATCAATTTCAACTAGTGCTAAAAAAACTCAAGTTATTGATGCTGCCCAAAAATTACAACAACAACAACAACAAGCATTTATAGACCATTAATGCCTTTCAGCGTCTGGTCTGTTTTACGAAACAACTTGCCTCATACACCCCTAACAATACCTTTCCACAAACCTCGATCGAGAGCCAAGTTATGAGTTTCATCACACCATTCATATCCCCTGACATTCAAATCACATTTAACCGAATCCAAATAACGTCTACGTGGTCTACCCCTACCTCTCCGCCCATCAGCTTCGGCGAACAGAATCCGTTTCGGTAATCGCTCTTCTCCCATGCGTTTAACATGACCAAACCATCTCAGTCTGGATTTTCTTGCCTCTTCTCCTACCGAATCGACGTTAAAATCCCCCCGAATCGTCTCATTTCGGATTCTGTTTTCCCACTGATCGCGGCGCGAGATCCCCGAAACCATTCTCAACACTTTCATATCTGACATTTCCAAATCATGAATCAAATTCTCAAAATCAACCCAGCTCTCGCTACCATATAGAATAGTTGGTCTGAAGATTGACCCGTGAATCAACATCTTTGTTTCTGTACTCAATTCACGTTTATTGAAAACGTGTGATCTAAGTTGGGCTACTACTTTATTTCCATTAACCCTACGCTGTTCAAACTCTTTATTAAACTTGCCATCTTCCGATAAGATGCAACCCAAATATTTGAATTGGGACACTTGTCCCAACAAGTTGCCATTCAATGTGCAATGAATTGGCTTTCGAGTTTTGCCCACATGCATAACTTGAGTTTTTGTGCCGCTAATGGTCATTCCGAAGTTCGTACAAGCCTCTTCCAAATCTTTGATACTATTTTGCAGCTCCAGTTCAGAATTTCCAAACAGTACCAGATCATCTGCGTAAGCGAGTGCAGAGATAATATTGTCCCCCAAAGCTACTCTACCCCTTAAATTGGCTGATTTGATCAGCTTGTCCATATAAATAATGAATAGAAGTGGCGAAATTGTACAGCCCTGTCGGAGACCATTACGTACTTCAAACCATTCACTCAAATCTCCATCCACTCTTACTGCTGCTTTACTGTTTGCGTAGAAACTTTGAATCGCGTTGAGAAGATAACCATTCACACCATATTCGGCCAAGACTGACCACAACTTAGATCTGGGAATGCAGTCGTATGCTTTCTGCAAATCTACGAAACAGAAGTACAGTTCCCTATTTCTTTCAAGGAATTTCTCCATTAATTGTCTCATGCAAAAAATTTGATCTTGACAACCGCGCATAGGGCGGAAACCCGATTGATTTTCATCCAAGAGCGATTCGACAATAGCTCTTGTTCTCTTTTCCAAAATTGCACTATATACTTTACCGACAACGCTCAGTAGAGAAATTCCTCGATAGTTGTTGCAGTCTCTATTACTGCCTTTCTTATGAAGTGGCGAAATGACTGCGCCACCCCATTCTTCGGGGACAAAAGAGGAACCCCAAGCTAAATTAAAGATACGATGTAACCAGCGAACACCTACCAAACCACTACTAATCAAATATTCATTCCGAATCTCATCCACACCCGCAGCCTTACCCCAGCTCAACTTATCAATTGCACTCTGAATTTCATCCATGCTAATCTCTTCGAAACTCTCTTCATTCCCATTTCCATTCACATTCTCATTCACATTCTCATTCACCAAATCGGCATTTTCTACATTCAGCAAATCATCAAAATATTCCATCGTTTCAACACATTCTTTCTACCCATCACTACATTACCAGACTTGTCCAAAACAGCTCCAGGAGCATGTTTCTTGCCTCCATTCCTAATGTTCTTAACCCTTGCCCAGAATACCTTATTCCTCTGTTGTCCAGCAACTTCTAGATCCTGACCAAACTTCACCCATTCTCTCTTTTCACCACACGCTTTTGTTCCCTATACGACTCCAGATTTTCATCAGTTCGGTTCTGCAACCAGCGGATCCATGTCATTCTCTTTTCTTTCACAGCAGTTATTATATCTTCGTTCCACCATTCAGTGTTCTTTCTCTCATTCTTGACTACAAACATGCCACAACACTCTTTTGCTACTTCTACAATCACTTCCTTGAAAACTTATTTCCAGCGTTTTGAATTTTTTGGACCGATCGCAATACTTTTACCACACACAGTGGTGCGTGCGGAAAAGTAAAAAAAAAAATAATAACGAAATATTTTATATTTTGTTACAACTGCAGCATTAAAACGTACACTATATCATGCACACTATCCCAATATTGTATTATGTTCGCATCTTGATACCATTCAATAAATCAGTTGTTAATTACGCTTCAATCTAATCGCACGTCTCTTACTCATCGTACATACTTACTTTACACACAGCACATTGCCACATGGCGCTGCAATTCGACGAACCGATAGAAAAATAAATCGACAAAAATCATAGAAATCACTTATTAAAATTAAAAAATAAATTGACTAATGAGGCTATGTTCGCGAAAAAGTTATTCGACAAACAAAAAATTAGAAAAAAGTCGAATACCAGGAAGAACAAGCGTATATAAAGAAAATCAACGTAAAGTCAAGTTATCGACAGAAACAACATCGAAAAAATCATTGCGAATAGTGCTGTCCAGAGTGAGACGAGAGGCTATTCAACACAAAATAATACCGAGAGATATGGATTACGTTAAAATAGTCCACTATTTCGCTTAAATTAGACGGTAATCTACGTGAAAACTAGCGTAGTTTCAAAAGAAATTATGATATTTTTGCTGCGGTGCTGGCACTCGATGAGAAAGCCGATGTCATTAAAATAAATACGTTCCTAAACGCAGTCGGTCCAGATGCAATCGAAATTTATGATACGTTCGATATGACGCAGTTAGAGACAATGACATATGTTTCAGTAATAAGAGCATTTGAAGATTTTTGCAAACCACGCAAAAACACAGTGTACGAGCAATACTTCTTTTACCAGAGAAATCAAAAAGAAGGCGAATCATTTGACATGTTTCTCATAGATATCAAGCGATTAGCACGCACATGTGAATTTGGTGCAGCCGAAAATGAGATGCTTCGTGACAGAATTATAATGGGAGTCAGCGATAAACGCAACAGCAGAGTAGCACAAATAACGTACCAAGCAGTTCGAATGGAAACAGCAGCAACAACAAAAAATCGGACACATATAAATGCCGACGATGTAATTTCAACCACCGAGTGAGAGAGTGTCCAGCGTATGGTAAAACGTGTAACACATGTTCAAAAAAAAAAACCATTTCTCTAGTGTGTGTAAATCACGAGAAGTCGCTACACTATCAACACATAATGAATTTGATTTCAATGATAATGCAGAATTTAACATAGGCTCGATTGATACAAATAATAGAATGATTGTTTTGAACGCAATTCAGTATCCGTGGATCGAATGCATTCGAATTAATGAATTGGATGTCGAATTTAAAATTGATACGGGCGCACAAATTGACGTCTTACCATTGAATAATTACAAACGAATGAGGTCATCAACTGAATTAAGGGATACATCGATTGTTTTGAAAGCATTTGGTGGCCAAGCAGTACAAACAAAAGGTATGTGTTCTGATTTGCAAATTCGCCAACATGATTGAAAAAATTACATTTGCTGTTATTGACCTCGACTTTGTGCCGATTCTCGGTTTGAAAACATGCTCACGTTTTGGCATTGTTGAGCGCCCCATAATTAAATTTAAAAAATCCGAATCATGACTAGATTCTCTTGAAACCAAACTCGATAAAGAAACAATTTTAAAAGAATACGCTGATCTTTTTCGAGGGCTTGGTTGTTTTGACAAAGAATGCAAAATACGTGTGAAAGAAGACGCACAACCAATTGCGCATGCACCGCGTAGAGTGCCACACAGTATTTTAAATAAATTAAAAAATAAACTCGACGAATTAGTAAAGAATAAAATAATTGAAAAAGCCAATGATTGCAGCGAATGGGTGAATTATTTAGTAATGGTAGAAAAATAAGATGCCGAAAAATTGCTCAGATTATGTCTCAATCCGCAACATTGAAATAAAAATATCCTCGACGAACACGCATATATACCAACATTTGATGATGTCTCAAGCAAATTAAAGGATATGAAATATTTCACAGTGTTAGATTTACGTGATGGATTCTGGCATGTCAAGCTTGATAAGGAATCAAAGAAATTATGCGCTTTTGCTACCCCATTTGGCAACTATGGTTTTTTAAGAATGCCATTCGTAATAAAATCAGTTCCAAGCGTATTTCAAAAAATGAATTATGAAAATTTCGGTGATATACCAAATGTAGTAACGTATTTTGATGATGTTTTGATAACGGGGCCCACAAGAGAAGCTCATGATATAACATTAAAAAAAACTGGATAGAGCGAGAGAAAAGAACGTTCGAATCAATTTAAATAAAATGCAGCTAGCCCAAGAGCAAGTAAACTATTTGGGGCAAATTTTTTCCTTAAATGAAATAAAGCCACATCCAGATCGATTAATTGCAATTGAACAAATGAGCCGTCCTAAAAATTTAGGCGAATTTTCACCGTATAATCGCATTTCTGATGGCGTAAGCCTTGAACTGCGAGCAATTTTACTCTATTCATAGATTCTTTTCGTGGCTAGTTGTCAAATTTATACTGGTAAACTCGATAATATGCTCGATACTCACCATCGCCACAAAATGAACAAAATATGCAAATTCATTGTTTTTCTTTGTATTTGCACATGAAAACTTTCCCTGGTCATTCTGAAACTTTCATATTTGATGTTTTGATGAAAAAAATGCGTCATACAAAATGTCATCAGCTTTTTAAAGCCAAAGTTAAAATTTGAACTCCAAATGCAAATGAAATGGATCGGAATTTTTAAAATACTGTGCAAGGCATACTGTTGATTACAATGGGAAAAGTTCCGTTGTTAGACTTTTCATTTTTTCGAGAAAACTCCATGATAAGTTGTGAAGTATGTTCTATACTAAGAATACAATTTCGAACTCACCTAAATGCGCAAAAATACAAGGTGAAGCAATTAATTTTAAACCTTTTCTGGGCAAATTCGCGTCCTTATTGTGAAAAAATTGTTATAAATCTATTCTTCAATATATTGGCCATCGCTAGCTACAACTTTAAGCTTTCTTTCAGGCCCGAGATGAATTTCCCCCCGATGCCATGGGGGCTGGTATCTCCTTCCTAAGGGAAGGGTCGTTTTGTCGATTGTTCATAAATATTTTTTCATACAGATATTTGATCAATAGGAGTGAGTATAAATATGAAGGTCTCATGCCTAGAGATTTGGTGCCCATTTTTCCCATGAAAATCGGAAAAAACGCTAAACTTCTACTTTATTGGCATGTCAAGCCTATAGTGCAGTTGAATAATAAATACTCTATTATAACATGAGACGTATAGATCCGTGCTCAATTTTTGGGTGCCCAGCCCTGGAAAATTTCCAAAAGTAGGCAATATCAGAGATTTTTGACATCAGGTGTATCATAGGGCTCTCGCTTCAACGCCAGACTCTTCTATTCACACTTTTTTCATCCAATTCAGTATTGATCGAAGGCTTAGGGTTGCCTCTAGCGTCTACAAAAGAATGACAAACAAAAACTGTCATTGTCCCACTTTTCTCCCTTAACAAAAACAGTCCCAGCAAATTGCGTTTATTTGGAATGAAAGTTGACATATTCGATGACCAAAAAATGCATGTTGTTAACATTTCAACAAAATGACACATACTCAAAAATAAAGCCTCTTTAAGACGCTTTGGCATGAATATAGTTTCAGTATGCGAAAAATTACTACTAACGTCATCTCGTATATAAGGTTTTATACTAATTTCTTCACCCAGTATGTTTTGTGTATGTGAGTCCTTTTATTTTCCTGGGAAACGATATCTCAACCTACGTTAGTTTCGAAAACACTTGCAAATCTCTAGAGAATTTGCGTTTTTAGGCAAATGTTCTATTAGCATATTTTGAATTTCAAATTTGTGCTTGAGAAAATGAAAACACATTCCCTGATCCATCAAAATAGTATAAATAGCCAAATTGACACGTCAAAAATATTATTCTTCGCTTATTATAGCACTGTTTCACATGCAGAGCAAAATGCAAGTTTTGAAAGTTATCATTTTTATGTGCAGCGTAAGTGAGAAATATTCATATTCATACACACACACACACACACACACACACACACACACACACACACACACACACACACACACACACACACACACACACACACACACACACACACACACACACACACACACACTCACACACACACAGAAACCAAATCTCTACATAAATTCATATGAGTCTGTGTAGAAGTAACATATCAATCCATACATAACGCATTTGAAATCAGTTTATTTACAACTTATTTAGTATTAATTCATCTTTTCTATTTATTCAGATTCATTTGGCTGTGTCTGTCCTTGATGGTGCAGAAAAAGAATCATTTTTCGATTTCGCATGCTCACAATGGGCAACGATCAATGCTATCAAGGACTGGCGTAACAAATTAGAAGCTGTTCAACCAAAACTTAGGGCATTAGTTGAAGCTGCGCCTGGAAGATTCCCACCAAGTGTCAGAGCTGATGTTGAACGTGCCGCCGAAGACTTGGGAATTATAGAATCCGTTATTCCACACCTTGAATCAGGATACTTCATTTGGCAACAATGTTGCAAGAAATTTCTTCAAGAATATAAGAAAAATAAGGATGTTCCAGTTCAACAATTTAAGGACAGAGTTGAAAATATGTTTGCAGATTACTTCAAATATTTGGATGAAATATGGGAACTACTAAGAAGAGGAGTATCCAAATTTGAAAAAGTCTTCAGGGTTAAAAGAAAACCGTTCAAACAGGTGTATCCATTTTCATGGGCAGAGAGTGTTCGATATATAGCAGAAGGACGTGATGCGTTAGCTAATCTAAAGGAGGAAACGGTCGGAGCACAATGCGATGCGGAGTTTGTGGAATATCAAAATGTTATCCTGAATTCACTAGGGCCAACTTCATCTACTTCGTCGACTCAAAAAAGACTCAGGGTAGATTAGTTGGGGAAGTTTCAGCTGACACTATTATGCAGCAGGTTCCAGAAGCTATTTATCTGAATGAATATTCAATGAATTACTTTTAACTGTACCCGAAAACCGTGAATAAAACAATGAAAAAATAAAAATAATAGTGTTTTATTAAACACATTTTGGTCATTCTTTTACATTCATCGAAATTATTTCAACTTACGGAATTATTGACTCTAGTGTTTTCCAAATCTATTCACATAAAAAACTGCGCAAACAATGCGCACTTACTCATTGGGCTCAGTCATTAGCAAAATTTAATTGAATATTCAATTCAAATGCGGCCGTATTTTCTTGAGTTCGTCTTTCAAACGATCCAATAACGCCGTAAAATATGCGCCTGCTATTGTTCTACTCTTTTCAAGGTAGTCGATGAAGATTATACCATGTGTATCCCAAAATACACTGGTCATAACCTTTCCTGCCGATGTTTGCGTTTTTGGACGCTTCGGTGCACTTCCACCTGGTAAAACCCACTCTTTCGATTCTTCACGTGACTCTGCTGTATAGTGGTGAATTCTTTCGAAACATCTCCAAATTCTTCATTGTAGTGGTCACACGAATGCGTTTTTGATCATCTTGATCGATTGTGAGCATACGCGGCATCCATCTTGCGCACAGCTTCTTTGCTTGCAAATGTTCATGCAATGTTTTTAGACGTACTAACCTTTTTGATTTGGATGTCTGGGTGGTTCACTTTTATTTTAAAAGAAAAACTAACAGAGTGAAGATTAAAACTGTTTTGATCCTTTGTTTTTCTAAGAGCTTTATTTAATAAACTCACTGATTCAAGAGTTGTTGATAGAATGAAACTTATTCTCGAAAAACGTATTGGGAGAACAAATTGAAAACCGCGCATTCGTTACTAACTTCATATCTATCATAGATGTCATTATTTTGACTTTGACAGCTATTGTATCTTAAAGAGGATAAAAAAATACATTGAAAACGATCTGTCAAACTTATCATTCAGTTGAATACACAAGTTTATTATTGCGAAGCTAATGCTGTGTATTTGGTGGGATCAGCTCGGCGTGATCTATTATGAGTTGTTGAAACCAAACGAAACCATCACAGGAGCATTGTACCGAACTCAATTGATGCGTTTGAGCCGAGCACTGAAGGAAAAACGGTCGGAAACGGTCGCAAGACACGATAAAGTTATTTTGCAACATGACAACGCTCGGCCACATGTTGCTCAGGTCGTTAAAACCTACTTGGAAACGCTTCGATGGGAAGTCCTACCCCACCCGCCGTATAGCCCAGACATTGCCCCTTCCGATTACCACCTCTTCCGATCAATGACACATGGCCTGGCTGAACAGCATTTCCATTCTTACGAGGAATGCAAAAAATGGGTCGATTCATGGATAGCCGAAAAAAGCACAGATTTCTTTCGACGCGGAATCCGTAATTTGCCAGAAAGATGGGAAAAAGTTGTGGCTAGCGATGGACAATACTTTGAATAATCAATTTGTAACCATTTTTCCATAATAAAGATCGAAATTTTGAAAAAAATGCGCGGTTTTCAATTTGTTCTCCCAATATATTTAAAGGCTGGAAATATTTCGAGTGTTTGTGGTGACCTCATAGAAGATGAGATCACCACGGCTACAGAGAAAGAGATTTGCACAATTGTTGTGCAACATTGTCGCCTTAATTAGCGCAACATTGTCGCGATCGCATCGGAAAGTGAATTTGTCACGTCTCCATCTAGACGCGATCGCGTTTGAGAGCAGATTCGTCACATAGACTGGAGATTAAATCCAACCGATATGACGAATAGGCCGCTCTCGACAGCAGAATGGTTTATAAAACGTGACCAATCGACGTTTTTCGATGGCAAAATGATTTCATTTTAAATCATTCCGCCTTCTGCCGTTTTTCTCTGTTATATGTTTTTTAATTCTTTACACACTCGAAACAATGCAAAATATTACACACACGGTCGAGTGAGATGTTTACCATCTTTGCTATCTCACGCACTTTCAATTTTGGGTCATCCAATATCATATCATGGATTTTTTCGATCATATCTGTTGTTGTGACCTCAATTGGGCGACCGGGACTTGGTATGGTTTCGGTGCTGGTCGGAATCATATGAATCGATTAAAAAGAGTCTGGATAATGCTTATCAAGCTTGGATTTGGTTTTGGTAATGGTTTTCTAGCGCAAATAAAGGATTTGGTTTCGGTAATGGTTTTCTAGCGCAAATAAATGGTCTTACGTACAAAAAACTAACTTTTCCGCACATTTTCCGAAATCGTTCGGGTTTACGGGTTTATCATTGATTGCTACTCATTTGTATTGGATTTATGTTTATTTCTTATCGAATCATCATGCAACTTTTAGAATAAATCCCAGAAAATTTCAAGTCATTACAATGAGATCGAATTTCGAGTCATTAAACATCATATGACGAGCCTTCGACGCAGAAGAGTAAATGCTTCAGTCATATTTTTGTATGACATTTTAAATGGCAACACAATCTGTCCGACTGTGATAGATGAAATTACAGTCAACCAGAGAGGCCTTCGCAAATCGGAGGCGTTCAAAGTCAACGACCAAAAGATGAGACTGCAGCTCCATGCACCTGTACCGCAAATGTGCAAATTTGCAAACAAAGTACCCGAGCAACTTTTGACGGCGAGTAATAGAACTTCACTCATCACCTCCATCCGCAATGCTACAGATGGCTTATTCGAATTGGATTAATTGCCGCTGCATCAAATACCTGGCCAGCTCATCATGAACTTTGTCCAGGTAAAGCCCTTTGTATATGTTCTCGCTCGCGAGAAGCGGAAATTTACAAAAAATAAATTTTGTTACATGTGTTCGTGAGACGAATTGACAACCAGACGCTAACTAGATCGTACCTGACGACGAATGGAAATCTGATCTCTTCAATCTGTGATCCTAGTCTTAAGAAACACATATTTATTATAGTCTTTAAAAAAATAATTATTATTTATCATTTTTATATTGCGCAGTGATATTACTCGAAATCAAGCTGTGATTTCCAAAATCAAGGGCAATCGACTCTGATTCTCAAATTTATTTTCGAAAAAATCAGGTTTTTAGCGGAGCTTCGTGCGCCTTTTTCCCTGTACCGACTTATTCAGCCAGTTCTTGGCGGTGAAATAAATAAATGATTATAATTTAAATTTAAATTTTAATAAAAAAACGAATAAACATCTCAGTTCCTAATTTCTACTTCAACGTTCTCTATTTTTACTTTTCCGCACACACCACTATGTGTGGTAAAAGTATTGCGATCGGTCCAAAAAATTCAAAACGCTCGGAATAAGTTTTCTATGCGTTTTGAACCTAGAAAAAACGATTGCAACCATTCCCGGAGCAATTTTGTGTCCGTGTGTGGAACGTTGTCCGTTGTACGCAAAAATTTGTTAACACGATAACTCAAAAAATTGAGATTAGAATTGATCAAAAATTTACACACACATTTGTCTTCATTAGGAATAGAAACCTATTAATTTTCAGCCTAATCGGATAATTTTTTCGGGTAGCTCTAGTGGAGTGGAATCAAAAAATGGGCTGTTTTTCAATATAATTACGAGAAATTTGTATGGGGACTATGACTATTTCGCATTGTATCATTAGCGACCACCGAATGAGTTCAACGCGCATAGTCCGACTTCCAGGTTAGGTCATTTTTCTTCATTATTCACTTTGCTAATTTCGCTAAAATTTGCTAATTTCGCAATTCAAAATTTGTGAAATTTTGTATGGGGACTATGCTCATTTCTCAACCGATCGCCATGAGACTTTCAGAATCACATTTTTGGGGAGGAAAACTATCATAAAAGTAGTGCCTTCGATATAAATAAATGACGTTCCCATAGAAATTTTGTTTTTCTCATCAAAACAGAGTCAACATTGGATTTATTTACTGTTTTAATTGCTGAAAATAGACAAAATATGTAAATTGGATCGGAATTTGATTAAGATTCTGAAGAATCGGCTTGACAAGTCCACCAACAAAAATCTGCCAACATATGGTCTAGTTTTTTGCCTTTGTAGCGTTTCTCCATATCCATGATGTCTTGATGGAACTTTTCTCCATTTTCGCTTGGAATTCAATTTTTGGAATTTATATTTGATTTGCTAGGTAAATATAAAAATATGACACCTTCTTTTAATTTCGCTTCTGATAAGCGTGGGAAAATAGTTCGCTGCTATATTGAAAAGCGGCTCCTTCTCGATCAAGCACCATGATAAAATTTTTAACTATTCCCAATTTGATGTGCAGTGGAGGCAACAAAATATTATCAATCGAAATCAGTGGTTCATTTGCGACTTCCAACTCTACGAGAAACCTATTCGGCCAAACTTTACGTGGAGATTGGTTTTCACGGCTCCGGCTATCCCATAAACTAAGAAAACAACAATATTCGGTATAGCCACGTTGCAATCCAGTCACCAAAGCCACCACTTTCAAATCGCTCGACAAACGCCATTTATGTTCAACATAATTTATTTTTTCCAATATGAATTGCATGCTATCATAAGTTTCAGTCAATTCTATGTCATAAAACACAGGAACTGGCTTCAAACTATTGTCATGATACAACAAAACACCTTTAGAGCACTTTTAGAACTATCGATAAAGAGACGCCAATCTTTTGAATCGTAGTCAATGTTCAATTCATTCATTAAACTATTCACATTGTTGCAATATGCATGTTTGTTATCTTCGGATGCTGTAAAATACGGCACAGATCTTTCTTCACGAAAACGATATCCGGTAACTTTGACATCACTTCTCAGAACTCGAGCTTTTCTCAACTCTCTGGCCTTCTTCTATGGAGAAACGCTACAAAGGCAAAAAACTAGACCATATGTTGGCAGATTTTTGTTGGTGGACTTGTCAAGCCGATTCTTCAGAATCTTAATCAAATTCCGATCCAATTTACATATTTTGTCTATTTTCAGCAATTAAAACAGTAAATAAATCCAATGTTGACTCTGTTTTGATGAGAAAAACAAAATTTCTATGGGAACGTCATTTATTTATATCGAAGGCACTACTTTTATGATAATTTTCTTCCTCAAAAAATGTGATTTTGAAAGTTTCATGGCGATCGGTTGAGAAATGAGCATAGTCCCCATACAAAATTTCACAAATTTTGCATCGAAATTAGCAAATTTTGAAAGTGAATAATGAAGAAAAATGACCTAACCTGGAAGTCGGACTATGCGCGTTGAACTCAGTCGGTGGTCCACTTTTAGGATCAGTATAGATCAATACTGCATTATTGGAAAAATTGAAATTTGTTCCACAGTGTAATCGGCAATATTGATTTTCTTGAGTATTATACGAAATGTTCTTCTTAAATTAATTTGGACTTGTTTTGGAGATATCAATAATGGCATATCATGTTCGAGATTCTTCTCTTCATTTTGTTTCTCCAATGCTTTCTTCAGTCTAGATACCAAATCCGCTTTATTGCCATGAGTTGATAAATTTAGCCTCTCCAACTCTTCTTGTAACTGCTCAATCTAACTGCTCAATGTTTGTTTCGTGTGAAAAATTACGTTCTGCCTTTGTTTATTACAATGCGCATGTCAGTCGAGTGCTTGGTCGAATGCACTTGTCAGTTGTATACGTGATCTAGTACGTATTAGTAAAACCAAACGCTGCAGTAGAATACCAGCAATAAATCGAAATGTCAATACGGTTTGGTTCGCATTTGAGATTGACAGTTGAACAAACCTTCAAATCACACACGAAATTACTGATAATTTAACGAATTTCGAATTAGAATGTTTGATTTTGATTCAATATGAAACAAATTGATACACGGTAATACAAGATCTCGGATAATAATGGATGCAACATTGATAGAAGAAGTCATTCCTATACGTTTAGGAAAAAAAGGAAACGTTATCGTCTGCCGTAGAACTTCATTGGATACAGATGAATTGTCAAAGCAATTGCAGGAAGATTTTTTGCACCAAAAGGATGAAATGTTGCCAATTCGAAATGTAATATAAATGAACATTATTGGCAGAATGGAATGGTCTCGATCCACGATCAAGTTTATCAGAAAAGATGGGGTTGCGGTAATGCAATTGTTAGATGAGCCAGGAATATTTGACTTTGATGCTCGCAAATTACGACTAAGAAAAATCAATAACATTGAGCTCAAGCAACTACAATTTGGCGAAATTAAATTATTGATTTTCGGCCTTGGCGTATATATTCAAGACGATGAGTTCATGATGATATTCGACCAGTTGTTGAAAAATGAAAAGGTCATGGCAGTTTATGTGTTGATTCAAGAAAAAGCGCAACGAATCCACGAATGTTTTTAAGGAAACAGTCCCAGCAAATTGCGTTTATTTGGAATGAAAGTCGACATATTCGATGACCAAAAAATGCATGTTGTTTCCATTTCAACAAAATGACACATACTCAAAAATATAGCCTCTTTAAGACGCTTTGGCATGAATATAGTTTCAGTATGCGAAAAAGTACTATTAGGAGAACAAATTGAAAACGCGCATTTTTTTCAAAATTTCGATCTTTATTTTATTATGGAAAAATGGTTACAAATTGATTATTCAAAGTATTGTCCATCGCTAGCCACAACATTTTCCCATCTTTCTGGCAAAATACGGATTCCGCGTCGAAAGAAATCTGTGCTTTTTTCGGCTATCCATGAATCGACCCATTTTTTGCATTCCTCGTAAGAATGGAAATGCTGTTCAGCCAGGCCATGTGTCATTGATCGGAAGAGGTGGTAATCGGAAGGGGCAATGTCTGGGCTATACGGCGGGTGGGGTAGGACTTCCCATCGAAGCGTTTCCAAGTAGGTTTTAACGACCTGAGCAACATGTGGCCGAGCGTTGTCATGTTGCAAAATAACTTTATCGTGTTTTGCGACCGTTTCCGACCGTTTTTCCTTCAGTGCTCGGCTCAAACGCATCAATTGAGTTCGGTACAATGCTCCTGTGATGGTTTCGTTTGGTTTCAACAACTCATAATAGATCACGCCGAGCTGATCCCACCAAATACACAGCATTAGCTTCGAGCCATGAATGTTCGGCTTTGGCGTCGATGTTGATGCGTGGCCGGGGTAACCATACGATTTTTTTCGCTTCGGATTATCGTAATGAATCCACTTTTCATCACCAGTCACAATACGATGCAAAAAACCCTTCCGTTTTTGCCTTTGAAGCAGCTGTTCACAAGTGAAAAAACGGCGTTCGATGTCTCTCGGCTTCAATTCGTATGGCACCCAATTTCCTTGCTTTTGAACCATTCCCATGGCTTTTAAACGATAGGAGATGGATTGTTGTGTCACTCCCAATGATTTTGCAAGTTTTTCTTGCGTTTGACACGAGTCTTCATCGAGTAATGCTTCCAACTCCTCGTCTTCAAACTTTTTCACTTGGCCTGGACGCTCTTTGTCTTCCACATCAAAATCACCACTTTTGAACCGCGCAAACCACTCCTGGCACGTTCTAATCGACGGAGCATATTCTGGATATGCTCCGCATAACAAACGATGACTCTCGGAAGCATTTTTCTTCAGATTAAACCAATAAAGTAAAACTTCCCGCAAATGCTGTTTTGTAGGCACGTAGCTCGACATTTTCAACGCAATAATAAACTTGTGTATTCAACTGAATGATAAGTTTGACAGATCGTTTTCAATGTATTTTTTTATCCTCTTTAAGATACAATAGCTGTCAAAGTCAAAATAATGACATCTATGATATATATGAAGTAAGTAACGAATGCGCGGTTTTCAATTTGTTCTCCCAATACTAACGTCATCGAGTATAGAAGGTTTTAAACTAATTGCTTCACCCAGTATGTTTTGTGTATGTGAGTCCTTTTATTTTCCTGGGAAACGATATCTCAACCTACGTTAGTTTCGAAAACACTTGCAAATCTCTAGAGAATTTGCGTTTTTAGGCAAATGTTCTATTAGCATATTTTGAATTTCAAATTTGTGCTTGAGAAAATGAATACACATCTCGTGATGTGTCTGGGTCCTTCAAGATAGTATAAATTTTCAAATTGACACGTCAAAAATAGTATTCCTTGCGTTGCGTTGCGATGCGATGCGTTGCGTTGTGATACGTCGTTTCGATGCGTTGCGTAGTATACAACTTGCGTTGCGATAAGTTGCGTTGCGATGAGTTGCGTTGTATGCAACGCAACACATCGAAACGACGTATCACAACGCAACGCATCGCATCGCAACGCAACGCAAGGAATACTATTTTTGACGTGTCAATTTGAAAATTTATACTATTTTGAAGGACCAAGACACATCACGAGATGTGTATTCATTTTCTCAAGCACAAATTTGAAATTCAAAATATGCTAATAGAACATTTGCCTAAAAACGCAAATTCTCTAGAGATTTGCAAGTGTTTTCGAAACTAACGTAGGTTGAGATATCGTTTCCCAGGAAAATAAAAGGACTCACATACACAAAACATACTGGGTGAAGCAATTAGTTTAAAACCTTTTATACGAGATGGCGTTAGTAGTAATTTTTCGCATACTGAAACTATATTCATGCCAAAGCGTCTTAAAGAGGCTTTATTTTTGAGTATGTGTCATTTTGTTGAAATGTTAACAACATGCATTTTTTGGTCATCGAATATGTCGACTTTCATTCCAAATAAACGCAATTTGCTGGGACTGTTTTTGTTAAGGGAGAAAAGTGGGACAGTGACAGTTTTTGTTTGTCATTCTTTTGTAGACGCTAGAGGCAACCCTAAGCCTTCGATCAACATTTAATTGGATGAAAAAAGTGTGAATAGAAGAGTCTGACGTTGAAGCGAGAGCCCTATGATACCCCTGATGTCAAGAATCTCTGATATTGCCTACTTTTGGAAATTTTCCAGGGCTGGGTACCCAAAAATTGATCGGAAACAGCACGGAGTCTCATGTTATAATAGAGTAGGGTGGAAGCCTTCTATCCCTAGGGAATTAATTTCTAGAGCATTTTCATTTAATTCCTAGAAATTATTTCAGAAATAATTCCTAGAAATTATTTCCCGATTTATTTTTCCATGCCTGAATTAGTTTCTAAAAAAATAGGTCGGAAATAATTTCTGAATTTTTAATTTCTAGAAAATATTTCCGAACACTATATATTTCAAAAATGCTGGAAACAATTTCTATAAAAAATGGCCGAATATTTAATTTCTAGACATTATTTTCGAATATTAAATGACTTATTGTTTTAAGAATCGATGCGAAATGACAAAGATTTAATTTCTAGAAAATATTTCAGTGATTTGTTTATTTTAATTTTTTATGAACTCAAATCTGAGATCTCGTTACTGTGTTATGAATCGATGCTTAAGAGCATCCGAAGCGGCAATTCGATTCGCTGGATTTTTCGCAACATATCAATTGATTTTTCAATTTTCGCAATATACCGATCCTTCTCCGATCAAATCGTACAAATAATAACGGTTTCCAATAATTTCGATTGGATCAGGCCCTTTCATTGGTTGCTGTTGCTGAGTACTATATGTTGTTCTTCCATTTGCATTAGCCATGAACTCTGTATGTTTCTAGAACAGACGCTGGTTCAATGGCTCGATGGACCGCGACGGATATGTTAGGTGTTCATTGATTAAAACCTTTCTGAACGAGCTGTCGTTTGCTGCGAAACTTATAGAGCAAATCCCCTGAAAAACATTCGTGGATTCGTTGCGCTTTTTCTTGAATCAACACATAAACTGCCATGACCTTTTCATTTTTCAACAACTGGTCGAATATCATCATGAACTCATCGTCTTGAATATATACGCCAAGGCCGAAAATCAATAATTTAATTTCGCCAAATTGTAGTTGCTTGAGCTCAATGTTATTGATTTTTCTTAGTCGTAATTTGCGAGCATCAAAGTCAAATATTCCTGGCTCATCTAACAATTGCATTACCGCAACCCCATCTTTTCTGATAAACTTGATCGTGGATCGAGACCATTCCATTCTGCCAATAATGTTCATTTATATTACATTTCGAATTGGCAACATTTCATCCTTTTGGTGCAAAAAATCTTCCTGCAATTGCTTTGACAATTCATCTGTATCCAATGAAGTTCTACGGCAGACGATAACGTTTCCTTTTTTTCCTAAACGTATAGGAATGACTTCTTCTATCAATGTTGCATCCATTATTATCCGAGATCTTGTATTACCGTGTATCAATTTGTTTCATATTGAATCAAAATCAAACATTCTAATTCGAAATTCGTTAAATTATCAGTAATTTCGTGTGTGATTTGAAGTTTTGTTCAACTGTCAATCTCAAATGCGAACCAAACCGTATTGACATTTCGATTTATTGCTGGTATTCTACTGCAGCGTTTGGTTTTACTAATACGTACTAGATCACGTATACAACTGACAAGTGCATTCGACCAAGCACTCGACTGACATGCGCATTGTAATAAACAAAGGCAGAACGTAATTTTTCACACGAAACAAACATTGAGCAGTTAGATTGAGCAGTTACAAGAAGAGTTGGAGAGGCTAAATTTATCAACTCATGGCAATAAAGCGGATTTGGTATCTAGACTGAAGAAAGCATTGGAGAAACAAAATGAAGAGAAGAATGTCGAACATGATATGCCATTATTGATATCTCCAAAACAAGTCCAAATTAATTTAAGAAGAACATTTCGTATAATACTCAAGAAAATCAATATTGCCGATTACACTGTGGAACAAATTTCAATTTTTCCAATAATGCAGTATTGATCTATACTGATCCTAAAAGTGGACCACCGACTGAGTTCAACGCGCATAGTCCGACTTCCAGGTTAGGTCATTTTTCTTCATTATTCACTTTCAAAATTTGCTAATTTCGATGCAAAATTTGTGAAATTTTGTATGGGGACTATGCTCATTTCTCAACCGATCGCCATGAAACTTTCAAAATCACATTTTTTGAGGAAGAAAATTATCATAAAAGTAGTGCCTTCGATATAAATAAATGACGTTCCCATAGAAATTTTGTTTTTCTCATCAAAACAGAGTCAAAATTGGATTTATTTACTGTTTTAATTGCTGAAAATAGACAAAATATG
The DNA here is from genome assembly GCA_028476595.1 of Obolodiplosis robiniae. Taxonomy (NCBI): domain Eukaryota; kingdom Metazoa; phylum Arthropoda; class Insecta; order Diptera; family Cecidomyiidae; genus Obolodiplosis; species Obolodiplosis robiniae. Next base: position 44,711,295 of record CM052015.1, read on the forward strand.
TAAATTGGATCGGAATTTGATTAAGATTCTGAAGAATCGGCTTGACAAGTCCACCAACAAAAATCTGCCAACATATGGTCTAGTTTTTTGCCTTTGTAGCGTTTCTCCATAGAAGAAGGCCAGAGAGTTGAGAAAAGCTCGAGTTCTGAGAAGTGATGTCAAAGTTACCGGATATCGTTTTCGTGAAGAAAGATCTGTGCTGTATTTTACAGCATCCGAAGATAACAAACATGCATATTGCAACAATGTGAATAGTTTAATGAATGAATTGAACTCGTGATGTGTCTGGGTCCTTCAAAATAGTATAAATTTTCAAATTGACACGTCAAAAATAGTATTACTTGCGTTGCGTTGCGATGCGATGCGTTGCGTTGTGATACGTCGTTTCGATGTGTTGCGTTGCATACAACGCAACTCATCGCAACGCAACTTATCGCAACGCAAGTTGTATACTACGCAACGCATCGAAACGACGTATCACAACGCAACGCATCTCATCGCAACGCATCGAATGTTTGTATATGTGTTTTGATTTGGACTTCAGCGCGAGAATGCATTTTTATTACTTCTGCACTGAAGAAAGAGAGTAATTAAATTTGAATGAAGAATTGAATAAGAAATGAATAAGAAAACGAATAAAAATTGAATAAGAAGTAATAATTATTACAACTACATATACTCAGTAATAAATGAATAATCATTACAACTTATTCGCGAATAAGAATAAATAACGAATAAACACTTTTATTCGTTATTATTTATTACTTACACCTATGAAAACAGCCCCAGCAAATTGCGTTTATTTGGAATGAAAGTCGACATGTTCGATGACCAAAAAATGCATGTTACATTTCAACAAAATGACACATACTCAAAAATAAAGCCTCTTTAAGACGCTTTGGCATGAATATAGTTTCAGTATGCGAAAAAGTACTACTAACGCCATCTCGTATAGAAGGTTTTAAACTAATTGCTTCACCCAGTATGTTTTGTGTATGTGAGTCCTTTTATTTTCATGGGAAACGATATCTCAACCTACGTTAGTTTCGAAAACACTTGCAAATCTCTAGAGAATTTGCGTATTTAGGCAAATGTTCTATTAGCATATTTTGAATTTCAAATGTGTGCTTGAGAAAGTGAAAACACATTTCGTGATGTATCTGGGTCATTCAAAAAAGTATAAATAGCAAAATTGACACGTCAAAAATAGTATTCCTTGCTTGATGACAGTGCTATTCACATGCAGAGTTTTGAAAATGCAAGTTTTGAAAGTTATCATTTTTATGTGCAGCGTAAGTGAGAAATATTCATATTCATACACACACACACACACATCAATCCATATATAACGCATTTGAAATCAGTTTATTTACAACTTATTTAGTCTAAATTCATTTTTTTTATTTTTTCAGATTCATTTGGCTGTGTCTGTCCTTGAGAAGGCAGAAACCGGATCATTTTTCGAATTCGCATGCTCACAATATGCAATTATCAAGGCTATCATGGATTGGCGTGACAAATTACAAATTGTTCAGCCAAAACTTAGGGCATTAGTTGGAGCTGCACCTGAAAGATTCCCACCAAGTGTCAGAGCTGATGTTGATCGTGCCGCCGACGACTTGGGAATTATAGATTCCGTTATTCCACACCTTCAATCAGGATACATAATTTGGCAACAATGTTGCAGGAAATTTCTTAAAACACATAGAAAAAATAAGGACGTTCCAGTTGAACAATTTAAGGACAGAGTTGAAAATATGTTTGCAGATTACTTCAAATATTTGGATGAAATATGGGAACTACTAAGAGGTGGAGTATCTAAATTTGAAGACGTCTTCTTGTATAAAACAAAACCGTTCGAAGAGAAGTATCCATTCTCATGGGCAGAGAGTGTTCGACATATAGCAGAAGGACGTGATAAGGCAGCCAAACTAAAGAAGGAAAAGGTCGAAGCTCAATGCGAAACGGAGTTTGAGGAATATCAAAATGTTATCCTGAATTCACTAGGGCCAACTTCATCTACTTCGTCGACTCAAAAAAGAGTCCGGGTAGATTAGTTGGCGAAGTTTCAGCTGACACTATTATGCAGCAGGTTCCAGAAGCTATTTATCTGAATGAATATTCAATGAATTACTTTTAATTGAACCCAAAAACAGTGAATAAAACAATGAAAAAATAAAAATAATAGTGTTTTATTAAACACATTTTGGTCATTCTTTTACATTCATCGAAATTATTTCAACTTACGGAATTATTGAGTCAATAATATTGACTCTAGTGTTTTCCAAATCTATTCACATAAAACTGCGCAAACAATACGCGCATACTCATTGGGCTCAATCATCACCAAAATTTAATTGAGCTGTGTTAAATCGCACTTGGAATACTGTAGCCTTATATGGCAGCCATTTTACGACATTCACAAGAATATAATTGATAGTCATATGAACGAGATCGAATTGAATTGAGTGTTTTATTCGAATACAAAATGGTCCTCCTTTTTGAAAAATTCTTTGATATTTAGCTGATTCAGACGTTCTTCATGACGGTCAATTTACAAACAAGTTGTTTGAAACAACACAAATACGCTCTCAGCACACAGATAACACATGCAATTAGAAGAAGCCATTCTTTTTTCACAATTATTTGATAGTAATTGAGAAATGCTGATATAAAATTTTTGGATGTAGAATTCACACATATAAATTTACGTAGATACGGCTGAAGTTTCCCCTACATATATACGTTTCTCCTACGATTTGTGTATTTAATCCATAAAATATCGTAGGAATTTCGTCTGAATCGTCTATGTGTGCGTTTTTCGTTCAATAAACGTATGAGGTTCGCCAAAAAGCTGGTGAGATTTGACATGTTCACGCTTGGGCGTCTACACAATTTACTCAAACATGCGCACCAGCTAAGCGGCGAATCGAGTTCATATATTGTACGAAATACGTACACATGGACGATTCAGATGAAATTCGTACGCTATTTTATGAATTATTCGTTCGGGCGAATGTATATTGTGGTCTAATGAAGCGTTACAAATGTTAAACGTGCGCGACAGACCCACGAACAAATCGGTATCAGTTTACATGGCACTTACAAGTAGATGCTCTTCGCGCAACATATACCAATGACTGTATATAGATGTGCGCCATTAAAGAACATATCTTGAGGCGAATACATGTAATACTGTCCAGAGAATGTAGAGCTTAGCGTATCTATATTTAAATGTGGCAGGATATACATATGAAAATGTTTACTAAGCGAGCATCTACATGCAAGTGCCATGTCAACTTGCGCCAATTTATTCGTGGGTATAAATACGCGCACAGCTTCGAGTTTTCGTAATTTTTATAATGCTAATATATTTATTCCAGAGAACTGTCGAAAGGAACATCAACAGTAGCTAATAACTCTCGCTATTGATGGATGAGAACCAGTCAAGGATGGCACCAACAAATTCGCAAACACGGCACGGCTGATTCATATTTCATTGAAATTGAGTATAATTTGAAACTCGTAGAATTTCGGAAAATGGATGGGTGAATTCGGGAAGTTAGAAATCTTTTCAATGTCTACAAGTTTGCAAAAACATTCATCCGTTACCATCGAATGGTGCAATTCGAATGAAAATTTATTTGTAAAATATTCTTCCGTATGTTTTATTCTTGCGATTCGAGATAATTTCGTTACATTTTAGAAGTGAAGCTTCTTTTATTAACGGATTTGGAATAGCTCCGAAGTGAAGATCCAATTTTGATTAAAAGTTTACTAGGGGAATTTGTCAAATTAAATAAGCAAGAAAAAATAAAAATACACTCTATGATTTTGAATTTCATACCAAATAGAAGATTTTCGGCAACTTTTTGAATTATTTTTAGATATTTGCAGATATTACAAATAAATTGACATTTGATCGATTTAGCTGTATTTAAACCTAGATTTAAATTTGACATATAGTTGCCAATACGTAATTTTGTATTCTGAAACAGAAATGACATTGACATTCAACGATTCACTAAATACAATTTGGTTTGTTTACATTTTTATCTCGAAGATCAAAAATGGTAAGGTTTTATTTTTTTATTGCATATTTTCAATAATATTTTGGAAAATGAATATGTCTTCCTATTTGTTTATTTTGAGGAGCTCTGTAGCCATGCCTATGAGAAGAAAGCAGGTTTCGGCCAGTGATCTTAAAATACTCATAAATTCAGTTCCAAAACACTTACACGGTCTTGTAAGATCCGATATATTGCCTGAGGATAGGCAAAACTATCGATCATTTGAGAAAATTACTGAAATCCGAGTGTTAGATGCATTAAAATGTTATGTTGTTGATTCCGAGGCTACCATCATGTACCTGAAAATCATCAAACAATCTTCGGCATTCATTGAAGTAAACGTTGATCCATTGGAAAGGGTTTACCGAATTTAGCACACAGTGACTACAAATTTTGTTTCACTCATCGCTTTTACATGCGTAGAATTAAATGCCTACAATTTGCTACACCTTATTATAAAATTCCGGAATGCCAACACACCAGAACTGTTCTTGCCAACATTTTTTTCAAAGTCAAGCCTGTGAAAAAACTTTTCGACAACTGCGCTCCATGACGACTATAAATTGGACAAAAATCAATTTTTCAGTATTACAATTGATTCATCAAATTGGCCGAATTGAACTGAAAAATAATATTGCCTTTTTCGGACTAGCTAAAATGGATGTATCCTTTCCTCGAATTCAAAACCGACAAAACAAATTAAAAGTATATTCCCTGCCATCAAATGAACAAATTCAAAAGACTTTGGAAAATGCCCGAAACGCCGCTTTGGTTGATGCATCAATGTTGGGTATGGAAATCAGTTTTAGCGATGTAATTCGCTGTGAAATTATGACAAGTGGGACAAAAAAGCAGAGTGATGAAAATCAGCTTCCAAATGATGAAACTAGTCCAAGATCGGAAGTTCAAATTAATAGCGATATCGATGGGAGACATGTTCAAATTTTTGATGAGGACGGCTCAACAAAAATTATTCTGAAATCTTCTTTGGTGTGGATCTTATCGGAAACAAAAGGAATTCTGAGCAATGATCGTCTTCAAAGGGTTCAAAGTCACAGCGGAATTTCGAAGAAGAGGAAAAAAAGTATTGAGGGATGTTCTCGAACTAAACGCGATAAACAAAGTGGTATTCGAGTGGAAACAGATATTCAAATTGGAGATTGGTGTTTTTTTAAAGCCTTTTTAAAACCTTCGCCATCTATGAATGTTGATGAAAATATAATATTTGGAGCTATATTTGGTTTTAGATATATTGATGGAAAGACGGATAAAGATCGGGCATATACATTGGATTACGCTCCTGTATTTTCAAATAAAAAACGAGGTGTTGAAGTTCTTGGAACTTGGTACATGTACACACGAAATGAGAAATTAGACATACCATCAGTAAATAACAATTTCTTCGTTAACATCAATGATTATATGGCAACTGCTGACGCGCCATTGGCTGAGCAAGCTTCTGCTGAAAGTCAAATTAACTTTATACTGCAGAATTATACAAAAACCGCAGAAATTCTTACGGAATAATCGGCCAAAAATAGTTGTGATTCCGCTAAAATAATATAAGAATTTTGTCATTTAAATAACAAAGATTGATATTTATTATTTAATCATTCTTTTTACAAAATTCATCTAAATGTGAAAATTTATTCTTCCAATTTATAGAAATAAAAATAACGAATGGCTGTCAAATGTTTTATTTGTATTTTTCATTTTTCAACAAACTACATTTTCGTGTACGAGACTTTATTTATTTCTTCTAGCTGAACGGTTGAAAAATCAATATTTATTTATTTGTATAAATAAAATATTTATCTTTTTTATACGCTAAAAATGAGAATGGTTTATATTGTTGGGAAGCCAACTAAACTTAACTCAGGTGATAACAAACACCATTTTTCAACCTGATAACAAAAACGGCACTATATTTCTACCTAGATTTCTAGTTAAATTTTACGTTACTTGGCTCTTCTTTGCACATAATATCTTTCTTTATTTGATCTTGCTTGTTTTATTTTCCATTTATTGATATCAATATGAAAAGTATTAACCTGAGGGAGATCATAAAGCTATTTGCTCTTCAAAATTAAATCTTAATTGATAGACGAAGTCTCTTGATTTCTTTTCATCATAAAAATGCATTTCATTACTATGCATGTTTTAATTATATTTATCTCACATTGATGGATTTATTAAAAACCTTAAGTTTTGCTTTTACGTTTGGACTATATAGATTTAGCACTAGTAGCACATGTCAAATATAATTAATTCAGATATGAATTTTGAATTAATTCAGATATGAATTTTGAATTAATTCAGATATGAACTTAGAACTTTTCTTAATTACCATACCTTCCATGAAGGCGTTTTTCTTCAAATATATACTCCATACTGATATTCGAAATATATAAACGTATTTCTTTAACTTTTTTCGAATGGTGAAGGACATCGAGTGTTTTGAAACTGCATACCAATTTCACAAAAGATTTGATGATGGCCTCAAATTGATGTCGTCTGTCGCTCCAATTTGTTTTTTTTTTCAGCACAAATTGTTTCGATGTATTCATCCTCTTTCATCAATCTACCAACATCTCCATTCACACGGACAGTCAAAAAATCTGAAGCACAAATTGCAAAACATGATATGAAAGTCATAAATGAAAAATAAAAGTTAAATGTAAACGAATCAATCATACCATTTATAAACTTTCGCACATCTTCGCCGATTTCATGTTTAGCCATTTCTTCAGTCGAAACGAAAATCAATAGTAACGCTTCAACCATAAGCTTGTCATAAGCGAGAATTGTCTTTGTTTGTTCGGTATTCCAATTTTGGAACGTATCAATCACATCGTTGGGAATTTCAAATTTCACATCACACAACATAAAAATGCGTCCGGATTTCTATTTGAATTAAAAAAAAAATATTTTTAGTTTATTTCGTATTTATCAATAAATACAATTGGTCCCCTTACGGTTTGTGTGAACGCCATATCGCCACTAACTTGGTCATTCTTTCGTTTAATCAAATATTCTGTGGTGGTATTAAACGGCATACCAAAACCTTTTTTTCCAACAAAAATTGTGATGTCTTCGTCGATCTTCTCAACAAATTCGGTTTCAAGTAAACTACTAAGTTCTTGGAGATTGCTCGGACGTGCTTCTATCAGTAAACATGGATCAGATTTAATTGTCACATTTCCAGATTTCTGAACCGTTTCTCGCCCGACCGAATTGGCATCCGCTTCGTTTTCTTCCATACCGGATCGTTCAATGAAAATGCACATGATGCTTCGTCTGACTCAGCCACAGAACTAACGCTTGCCAACATTGTGTCCAATTCTGTTGAAATCATTTCATCATTTGTGTTTGATGTACCATCAATAAACGGTGCATTCGGGACACCAACGATTGAATTGGAGCCAGATGCGGCCAAATCTATGCCTGTGTTCAATATACCATTAGTGAGCGATATTTTCGAAGTGTCAACACGTGAATTTATGCCGGTTCAGTCGAAATCTTACCTGTGTTTAATGTGACATCAGTTACCACTGTGTTCGAAGCGTCAACGATCGAATTCGTGCCGGAATCAGACAAAACCAATTTCGCGTTTGAAAAAAAGGAAACGTTATCGTCTGCCGTAAAACTTCATTGGATACAGATGAATTGTCAAAGCAATTGCAGGAAGATTTTTTGCACCAAAAGGATGAAATGTTGCCAATTCGAAATGTAATATAAATGAACATTATTGGCAGAATGGAATGGTCTCGATCCACGATCAAGTTTATCAGAAAAGATGGGGTTGCGGTAATGCAATTGTTAGATGAGCCAGGAATATTTGACTTTGATGCTCGCAAATTACGACTAAGAAAAATCAATAACATTGAGCTCAAGCAACTACAATTTGGCGAAATTAAATTATTGATTTTCGGCCTTGGCGTATATATTCAAGACGATGAGTTCATGATGATATTCGACCAGTTGTTGAAAAATGAAAAGGTCATGGCAGTTTATGTGTTGATTCAAGAAAAAGCGCAACGAATCCACGAATGTTTTTCAGGGGATTTGCTCTATAAGTTTCGCAGCAAACGACAGCTCGTTCAGAGAGGTTTTAATCAATGAACACCTAACATATCTTTATCTTTAATAATACACCGCCAAAGACTGGCTGTTTTTATTCACTTTCAAGTAATAACATATCTGACAGGGAAAAGGTAAGGGTCATTAATCGATTCTATCGGATCTCACCACCATTAAAAACCAGTATCTTTTCTTCTAGAAAAATCCATTCAAACATTGCAAGGTTTATTACGCCTCCTCTCAAGTTTCATCATTTTCAAAGTTTCTAGTCTACATTCATATGAAGAAATACGATAGTTGTTTTCGGCAGATGGATATTCTCTCAAGGCAAATATTGTAAATTGCTTTTGCACCGACTCAATTAAGTCTATCGATATCGAATGATATGGTAACCATACGACACAACAGTATTCAAGCAATGATTGAATTAGAGTGTTATATAAAGTCTTGAGCGTATTCAGATTTCTTATGTCAAAGCAAAAGCGTTTGATAAATCCAAGTGTAGATTTTGCTTTAGACACGATCACATTTATGTGGCTATTAAAATTCAGCTTCGAATCTATAATCACACCAAGGTCCTTTTGCTCCTTAACTCTTTCAAACACGTGATCCCCATAATGGTAATTTCCAATAATGATGTTCGATTGTTGTTTGTTGGTAATTGACATCACTGAACACTTGTTTAAGTTTAGGTGTAAATCGTTTGCGATACACCATTGCCTCAATTTATCGATAGCACGTTGAATCTTCAATGTGTCCATAGCGGAATTGATTGCAGCTGCAATTTTAAGATCATCAGCAAACAAAGATATAAACACATCAATACCCAATTCCTCAACTATGTCGTTGATAAATAGCAAGAAAAGTGTAGGACCCAAGTGACTTCCTTGAGGCACACCCGAGTTTACTATGAATTCCCCGGAACTTCTACCATTGTAGTTTACAAATTGACGACGGTCGCGAAGATATGATTTGATCCAATAGATGAGGTTACTAGGTATATTATATCTGTTTAACTTTGAAATCAATATATCATGATTGACTTTATCAAAGGCCTTTCCAAAATCTGTGTACAGCACATCTACTTGTCGTCGATTTTTAAACACAAAGTGAGTAAAATCCATAAGATTGGTCACTGTTGAACGCCTTTTAGAGAATCCATGCTGTTTCGGTGATATTCTATTTGCAACCATATCAGTCAGTTTAATATTCACGAGTTTCTCGAAGAATTTAGCTATAGTTGGTAGTTTAGCTATACAGCGATAGTTTTCAACATTCGATATCCGTCGCGGTCCATCGAGCCATTGAACCAGCGTCTGTTCTAGAAACATACAGAGTTCATGGCTAATGCAAATGGAAGAACAAAATATAGTACTCAGCAACAGCAACCAATGAAAGGGCCTGAACCAATCGAAATTATTGGAAACCGTTATTATTTGTACGATTTGATCGGAGAAGGATCGGTATATTGCGAAAATTGAAAAATCAATTGATATATTGCGAAAAATTCAGCGAATCGAATTGCCGCTTTGGATGCTCTTAAGCCGATTCATAACACAGTAACGAGATCTCAGATTTGAGTTCATAAAAAATTAAAATAAACAAATCACTGAAATATTTTCTAGAAATTAAATCTTTGTCATTTCGCATCGATTCTTAAAACAATAAGTCATTTAATATTCGAAAATATTTTCTAGAAATTAAAAATTCAGAAATTATTTCCGACCTATATTTTTTTAGAAACTAATTCAAGCATGGAAAAATGAAACGGGAAATAATTTCTAGGAATAGGACGGCTGGTATCTCCTTTCTAAGGGAAGGGTCGTTTTGTCGATTGTTCATAAATATTTTTCCATACAGATATTTGATCAATATGAGGGGGTATAAATATGGAAGTCTCATGCCAAGAGATGGAAACTGGGAGGAAACCAGCTCCCGCATTGGTCATTCAACTACTTTTCCAGGGGTGCTTACAGTTTGGGAGCGGAATTTTGATGCCCATTTTTCTCATGAAAATCGGAAAAAACGATAAACTTCTACTTTATTGGCATGTCAAGCCTTTAGTGCAATTAGATTATAAATACTCTATTATAACATGAGACTCCGTACTGTTTCCGATCAATGTTTGGGTACCCAGCCCTGGAAAATCTCCAAAAGTAGGCAATATCAGAGATTTTTGACATCAGGTGTATCATAGGGCTCTCGCTTCAACGCCAGACTCTTCTATTCACACTTTTTTCGTCCAATTAAATGTTGATCGAAGGCTTAGGGTTGCCTCTAGCGTCTACAAAAGAATGACAAAGAAAAACTGTCATTGTCCCACTTTTCTCCCTTAACAAAAACAGTCCCAGCAAATTGCGTTTATTTAGAATGAAAGTCGACATATTCGATGACCAAAAAATGCATGCTGTTAACATTTCAACAAAATGACACATACTCAAAAATAAAGCCTCTTTAAGACGCTTTGTTAAGAATGTAGTTTCAGTATGCGGAAAATTACTACTTACGTCATCTAGTATAGAAGGTTTTAAACTAATTGCTTCACCCAGTATGTTTTGTGTATGTGAGTCCTTTTATTTTCCTGGGAAACGATATCTCAACCTACGTTAGTTTCGAAAACACTTGCAAATCTCTAGAGAATTTGCGTTTTTAGGCAAATGTTCTATTTGCATATATTTGAATTTCAAATTTGTGCTTGAGAAAATGAAAAAACATTCCCTGATCCATCAAAATAGTATAAATAGCCAAATTGACACGTCAAAAATATTCTCGTGATGTGTCTGGGTCCATCAAAATAGTATACCAGGTGTATACATATCAAAACGCCCTCTGTGTTCCAATAGCTAAATCTACACATACAAAATGTACTAGCAAGCCGTACTAAATGTTTTTTTTTTATTCTTTTGATATCTGTCAACAATAACCAATTCACAAAATTTCAAGTTTCACACAACAACGAATTTTCTTCCTACGCTAAAAATGTCGCAAATCGTGTTTTCAAACGATAAAATGCGGGCTTCGCTGAAGTTTTGCTTTCTTTCGAAGTAATCGCATCGAATGCATGTAGAGGCTTTCGGTGAGCATGCTTTTTGTGAAACACAGTGCAAAGTGTGATTTCGAAAGTTTGAAAGTGGGGATTTCGATTTGAGAAACGAAGAGCGTGGAAGACCACCAAAGAAGTTTGAAGACGCCGAGTTGACGGAGATGATGGTCAAACGCAAGAACAACTTGCAGAACATTTAAATGTGACCCGAGCAACCGTTTTCAGACGTCTGTAACCATATTTTCCATGTGTATTTTCATGAGAAAAAAAGCGTAAGTGTGCAGCGTAAGTGGGAAATATTCATATTCATATACACACACACACACATTTGATTTTAACACAAACCAAATCTCTACATAAATTCGTATGAGTCTGTGTATCAATCCATATATAACGCATTGAAAATCAGTTTATTTACAACTTATTTAGTTTAAATTCATCTTTTTTATTTATTCAGATCCATTTGGCTGTGTCTGTCCTTGATGGTGCAGAAAAAGGATCATTTTTCGATTTCGCATGCTCACAATGGGCAGCGATCAAGGCTATCAAGTATTGGCGTGACAAATTACAAATTGTTCAACCAAAACTTAGGGCATTAGTTGAAGCTGCGTCTGAAAGATTCCCACCAAGTGTCAGAGCTGATGTTGATTGTGCCGCCGACGACTTGGGAATTATAGATTCCGTTATTCCACACCTTCAATCAGGATACCGCATTTGGCAATAATGTAGCAGGACATTTCTTAAAGCACATAGGAAAAATAAGGATGTTGCAGTTCAACAATTTAAGGGCAGAGTTCAAATAATGTTTGCAAATTACTTCAAATATTTGGATGAATTATGGGACCTTCTAAGAATTGGAATCCAAATTTGAAAACGTCTTTAGACATGAAAGAAAACCGTTCGAAGAGAAGTATCCATTTTCATGGGCAGCGAGTGTTCGATATATAGCAGAAGGACGTGATGCGGTAGCCAAACTAAAGGACGAAAAGGTCGAAGCACAATGCGAAACGGAGTTTGAGGAATATCAAAATGTTATCCTGAATTCACTAGGGCCAACTTCATCTACTTCGTCGACTCAAAAAAGACTCAGGGTAGATTAGTTGGGGAAGTTTCAGCTGACACTATTATGCAGCAGGTTCCAGAAGCTATTTATCTGAATGAATATTCAATGAATTACTTTTAATTGAACCCAAAAACAGTGAATAAAACAAAGAGAAAATAAAAATAGTAGTGTTTTATGAAACACATTTTGGTCATTCTTTTACAGTCATCGAAATTATTTCAACTTACGGAATTATTGACTCTAGTGTTTTCCAAATCTATTCAAATAAAAAACTGCGCAAACAATACGTGCATACTCATTGGGCTCATTCACCAACTAAATTTTATTGAGCTGCGTTAAATCGCACTTGGAGTACTGTAGCTAACCGTACCGTGCAGTTTGAGGCATTTCAATCATTTCCGTGCTCCAGCGCCATCTATTGGGCAGTAGTATTGATGTGATGTTTCAATCGTTTCAATGGTTTCTATCATTGATAAATGGTCCTACGTTCGTAAAACTAACTTTTCCGCACATTTCCCGAAATTGTTCGGGCTTACGCATTTTTCAATGATTGCTACTCATTTGTATTGGATTTATGTTTATTTCTTATCGAATCATCATGCAACTTTGAGAATAAATCACAGAAAATTTGAAGTCATTACGATGAGATCGAATTTCGAGTCATACACATCATGTGATTTAAATTTAAATTTTAATATAAAAACAAATAAACATCTCAGTCCCTAATTCTGACTTCAACGTTCTCTATTTTTGAATTGGTAATAACAATTACGAATTAGTTCACTCTGATGTGAACTTTCAATTCATGCCAACGATAGATATGGTTCTACATTTATGTTATGTATAACAGTAAAACTTTCGGTAACAGCATGAGCTTGAGCATTCAAACTGATGAAAAAACACAGATTAGAAAATCACAAATACTTCATACAATTTATCGATTTGAATATGGACCCCGACAATTGAAAATATTGTGAGGGAGCTGGTCTTAAATCTCATCAGAATGACTTGAAAAACATAGGAAATAATATTTTGACAGTTCCAAAAGGAAACAATGTGAACTTAAGATAGCCGCCACACAATTTTTCAGTTTTGACCCAGAAAAGACCCCAAAAATCCGAAATTTTGCAGGGGAGGTAGTCCTAAATCTAATCGGACTGACTTGAAATTTTGCATGACTCATTTTATTCATAAAAAAATAATATATTCAAAGTTTCAATTCGTTACAATGTGAACTTGAGAAAGTCGGCACACAAATGTTCAGTTTTGACCAAAAAAACGAAAATTTTACAGGGGAGGTAGTCCTAAATCCCATTGAAATGGCTTGAAATTTTGCACGACTCATTTTCTTCATAAAAAAATAATATTCTGAAAGTTTCATAATGATACAATGCGAAATAGTCATAGTCCCCATACAAATTTTTCGTAATTATATTGAAAAACAGCCCATTTTTTGATTCCACTCCACTAGAGCTACCCGAAAAAATTATCCGATTAGGCTGAAAATTAATAGGTTTCTATTCCTAATGAAGACAAATGTGTGTGTAAATTTTTGTTCAATTCTAAATTCAATTTTTTGAGTTATCGTGTTAACAAATTTTTGCGTACAACGGACAACGTACCACACACGGACAAAAATTGCTCCGGGAATGGTTGCAATCGTTTTTTCTAGGTTCAAAACGCATAGAAAACTTATTCCGAGCGTTTTGAATTTTTTGGACCGATCGCAATACTTTTACCACACACAGTGGTGTGTGCGGAAAAGTAGAAATTTGACCTAATGAACACATATATCGCATATATGGCATATACTGCAAAGTTTTGCACAATAATAATTTATTTGAGATATTTTGTTTGTTTACAAACAAACTGCTGTCAAAACATTGCATAGCAGCGTGTAGACAAAGCAATAAACATAAACGGAGAGTATAGAGCAAAGTGAAGACGTGTAGAGAAATAAATTGTTTGAATGATATATTTTTGTAAATATAAATTGATCTTATTTATTTTGATGAAATTTATGATGGATCTAAATTGAGTTCACCGATGTAAAATAAGCATGGTCCTTTCGAATATATCTTCATTGGTGTTACGGATAGATGTTATGAGAGAGACTCTACTCCTGGCATTCAGTAGCTCATCAGGTACTTTATGAAGGCTCATCTTCAGATCATTGATTTTGAACGCCTTCATTCTGCGCGAGCCCCGATTATTTTGGTTGATTCTAATCGTGTCTCTCACAGACAAAACAAAATATCTCAAATAAATTATTATTGCGCAAAACTTTGCGGTATATGCCATATATGCGATATATGTGTTCATTAAGTCAAATTTCAATGATAGAAACCATTGAAACGATTGAAACCTCACATCAATACTACTGCCCAATAGATGGCCCTGGAGCACGAAAATGATTAAAATGCCTCAAAGAGCACGGTTCGGTTGGATATATTCGTACCATATCAATTGTTACGCTATAGCTAAAGCTGTTCAAATCCAATTGCCTGACCAACTCTCTTACATTTTTTCGTGGTTTTTATAATGTCTATATATTTATTCCAGAGAACTGTCGAAAGGAACATCAACAGTAGCTAATAACTCTCGCTATTGATGGATGAGAACCAATCAAGGATTATAAATAACGGATGGGTGAATTCGGAAAGTTAGAAATCTTATCAATGTCTACAAGTTTGCCAAAAACATTCATCCGCTACCATCGAATGGTGCAATTCGAATGAAAATTTATTTGAAAAATATTCTTCCGTATGTTTTATTCTTGTGATTTTATTCTTGCGATTCAAGATAATTTCGATACATTTTAGAAGTGAAGCTTCTTTTATTAACGGATTTGGAATAGCTCCAAAGTGAAGATTCAATTTTGATTAAAAGTTTATCAATAATCTGAACATAATAAACCGAAAGATTTGTATCGACTGCATTTTGAATAACTCTGATTTTTCGGCTTCACCTCTTATAGAGTTTCAGTGCTGTGCAATGTGCGCCTGCGTGGCTCTATCGTTCAGAGCTTCCATTTCAGCCATATCATCTTTGAAGTGCTTCAACAGTAATTTCAAATCCTCTTGTCCATCTAAACGTTGCCAGCCGTCCTCTTGTGTATTCCATACCAAAAACTCTGCTTTCGCAATTACGTTAGTAAGCAAAGATATTTCGGGATTCTTATTTACTGATTCTTCCAGCAGCTGTGCTTTTTCAACTATATCTTTGTGTGATTTCAATAGTTCAGATTCCCATTTTTGGATTCCTTCCATTTGATGACTGTCTACGTTAACTGAAGCCATATATTTTCTATGAGCCAATTTGAGAGATTCGCAACTAATCTTTTTCTTAACAATGTCTGATTTTAAAGTCAATATCATGGATGGAACCTGGGTGAATGTGTTCCTGAAGTTGATTAGCTCTTGTTTAAGCGTTTCTGCAGCATTCCAATTTTCAATAACTTCGTCAAGTTTCTTTAATTGTGAATTTACTCGCGATGGTGTATACGATTGTGAGCATATTTTCCATTTTTGTTGGTTATTTTCAATGGTGGTTTTGCTGAATATAATTTTTTCATCAAATAAAGCACAATTGATCGTAAGTGAAATCGGTTTTCTAACCACAGTAGTAATTGTCGATTCGACTGGAGAATTTCGTGCATTCTCAAGCAAGGGAACATTTCCATTACTCTGATTTGAAATGGCTTTCCCACCATCGGCTTTAGATCCAGTATCTGCTGATTTCTGATGAAAAACTGTTCTATCCCCAGCCGGAGCTGTTATTCTAAGCTCAGACGAAAATTCTGGACTAATATCCGAATGATCTGCGCTCCTAACGCCAGTTTTCTTCCAAACCCCCAAAGGATCTGTTCCCTTCTGGTGAGATGATGTTGATCTTTCCCCAGCTAGAGATGTTAGTCTAAGCTCAGACGAAAATTCTGGACTAATATTCGAATGATCTGCGTTTCTAACACCAGTTTTCTTCCAAACCCCCAAAGGATCTGTTCCCTTCTGGTGAGATGATGTTGATCTTTCCCCAGCTAGAGATGTAAGTCTAAGCTCAGACGCAAATTCTGGACTAATATTCGAATGATCTGCGTTTCTAACACCAGTTTTCTTCCAAACCCCCAAAGGATCTGTTCCCTTCTGGTGAGATGATGTTGATCTTTCCCCAGCTAGAGATGTTAGTCTAAGCTCAGACGCAAATTCTGGACTAATATCCGAATGATCTGCGCTCCTAACGCCAGTTTTCTTCCAAAACCCCAAAGGATCTGTTCCCTTCTGGTAAGATGATGTTGATTTTTCCACGGATGAAGCTTTTTTCCTATTGTGACAAGAAAATTCCGCTTCAGCATCAAATGGATCTGGTCTTCTATTTACAAGGGGAGAATTTTTGGGATGTAATAGAAGAGGATCTGGGGCTCTTTGAACCAAGGAAGGGGCCGTACTTGTTTCTCCACAAGGAATTTTTCTTCGCAAAGACGCAACTGTTCCTACATTCTTGCAGATACCATTCTTTTGCAGCATAAAAGACAATCTATTTTTAATCTTTCCACCAATTGATTTCTTATTCCCAACCTTGGTCTCTACACTTTCAACAAACGCTTGCTCCTAATTTGAAAAAAAAAGAATAACGAAATATTTTATATTCTGTCACAACAATTAGGGAATTCGTACACACTTCGTAAGTGGAATGTATTGAAATGAGGTCATAAAATGAAAATGTCTCAAATAATGTTTTCTTTCCATTTTAAGACTCAAGAAGCATGATCAGAACGTTTCCGGGGTATGCTTTTTTGTGAGTGTGTCGGTTTAACGCACGGTTTTGTTACCGTCTCAATGAACACATTCTTATACATTCTATGCGAATTTTCACCGTATCATCGTATTTCTGACGGCGTAAGCCTTGAATTGCGAGCAATTTTACTCTTTTCATAGATTCTTTTCGTGGTTAGTTGTCAAATTCATAATAAATGCGTATACAGTTTCATTTAATTTACGGATTCTCCAACATTGAACAATCGTGTATGCATATCTGAGAATATACAGCAATATCGGTATGCGAGTAATTATTCTTTTCGGTTGCGATTTATTCAAGGTATACACTCATTAAAACAAACATAAGTTTTTGCCATTTCAAACGTACGAATGAAATTTAGAACAAAATCTTTAATTTCGAAAATGATATAGAACTTTCAAAACGCTAAAAACATGTGTTTTTGAGTGTGCAATTACACCATATAACAGCAACAAGTAATTAAAGATCATTAATGCCTTTCAGCGTCTGGTCTGTTTTACAAAACAGCCTCATACACTTCTAACAATACTTCGCCTCAAAATTCGATCGACAGCCAAGTATTGATTTCCACCACAACATTCATGGTGGACACAGAAAACTGGATATAACTGGAGGTAAAGGAGAAACCGTTTTATACTTTGATCACTTTCTGCCTACTCGATAGATGGGCAGGACACATTAATATTTAACAAATTTCAATTTTGCATAATACAATCCGAATTCGCGTAAAATACCGAAAGTCAGTCTGAAAATCTATGCTCGGGGAACTATAACTTTAAACTGTAGCTGTCATTAAATATCAGCGCAGATGTGGTGTATTCACAATACGTAATAAATGCACGTTCGCCACTTTGTGATTACATGGATGTCCAATGACAGCTACACTTTATGATAAGCTCGCAAGACAAAGGATTCCAGAGCATATTTTACGTATGTAAGATCATTTATCTAGTGACAAACGATTCTTTCAGCTCTCATCAGTTGCATTACAAACAGAGACCCTCCTTATCTCTTGATTATTCCATTTTTCTTACAAAATTCAACATTATTAGCAATAAAACCGATTACTTACGTGAATCGCCAAAGCAGCAACAGCAAATATAACGATAAAATATTGCATCTTGACAAGAAAACATAACAATTCAATATGTTTCTTGCGATCAAATTGCTCAAAAATATATATACCCTTTAGAAAATATTCGGAATCGAATTATTTTTCATTTGAAAATTTGAATATTATCGGAAAAAAATTGAAATCGTAAAGATCTTACATATGTAAAACATATTTTTCCGAATTTTACGTGAAATCGTAATGTATTCTGGAAAAAGTTTCGCATTTGGAAATTTGTCCACACTGACCAAATTGGAAGTATGCATGGACTTGACATTTTGCAATGCTCACTATTTGCCAGAAAAGTATTGGGCGTTAAGTTTGATCCGATATTTGGGCATTTTCATGAAGTCTCCATACAAAAGTTGAATCGGCGGGAAGAAGAATTATCTTCAGATTAGATAGGAAACATTCTAAAGCTTGAAACTATTTCGGCAAAATAAATGCGCCCAAAAAAATTTGGAAATAATTTAGAAAAAAGAATTTGAGTACTTCAGAGTACCAAGTCAGTTTTAAAACAAATAAAATTATCATCAGCCGGAGTTGTTTTCCACGAAGGAGAGGATACTCAAACAAAACCATGCGTACAAAGGAAAACCTAACACATACTCACAAAAACATTTTTCGGAAACGCTCTGATCGTGTTTTTTGAGTATTAAAATGGATAGAAAACATTATAAATATTAGGAGCTTCCATTCTTTGTTTTATTTCAATACTTTTCCTGTGCACTGTATATGAGGAAAGGTAATTTGTGGATGGTTCGCTTGAAATCAACAATGCAAATGTTACACTTTTAATATTTGCAATGCTGATTTCAAGTGAATTATTTCACAAAACACGCTTAGCAATACATGCAATGGTTTGACAAAACACATTTGGTCCGAATTGATTCGGAACACATTTATTAGAATATGCAAATTAATTTGAACAGTAACAAATAGCAGACGCAATGAAATTTACAAAATTCCAAGCCAAAATACATAGGTATGACAGTTCGTTGTCGTTGCATTGTTATTTTCTGGTCCGAAACATCTCAACCGACGTCAAAGATTCGATAAAATTCTGATAGCTTGTTCCACTAAAGTGCTTGTCCAATAAAATTTCACTTCCATAGTGAAGGTCCAAATAGATTGGGGTCAACATAGCAGGATTGCAATAATGTTTCGTTGTCGCTCATTCAATTCAATAAAATCAGACAATTTCCGAAATTCGTTTGGTTCAGCCGTTTTATGAAAGGTTATTGCAAATGTATTTTGATTTCGAGCCAAATAGCAAATGCGTCTGACAGCGTTTTGCTTTTGAAAAGGCTTATTTCACGAGCGGCTAGACCGAAGCTTCTAAGTGCTCGCCATTGATTCGAATCAAATCAATTTGAAATAAAATTATTTTGCATAACCGAGATTCGAATCTATGTCCGAATGACTGTGACACTAATCGCTCAGCCATCGCCTAAGCTAGTCTGGTAGTCTGTAAAAATTTCAATTGTATCTACTTTATAAAAAATTGATTTGAGCGATACAAAAATATATAAACAAAATAAATATGATAGAATAAGTCAACGTGTTTAAAGCTCATAATATGTTTTGTATATTCAGATAGAAAATGTGGGGCACTTTTATTGTCAATTCCGAAACAGAGCGAACAATGATAACAAAAATGATAGCAATGTAGTCAGTGCCCACTTGGACATTGAGCTGTGTGTTGGCATTATTCGGCTATTATTATTTTTATATTTATGTGCATTTTGACGGAGAAGATGGAATTTTGACATTTTGATTGTCTAGAACTTGTCCCCTTGATCATTTGAATTACAGAAGAGACGGGAAAAAGTATGCCAGTTGTATGGTTTCTTGTTTGTTTTCATTTCTATGTGCTTCAGATACGTCGCCCGAATCCAATGTCATTGAATACAACATATTTAATAAGAAATGTATCATTTGATCTCAATGGAAAAGTTTGATTGTTCGATTTCAAACTGAAATAAATGGTCTTACGTACGAAAAACTAACTTTTCCGCACTTTTCCCTAAAGTCCAAGGGTTTACGGGTTATGATAATTTCTCATCGTATCATCATGTAACTTTGAGAATAGATCACACAATTTGAGAAACAACAGGGAAAGTTCGAATGCTGCTGCATTTACGCTTGTGATCCCAGAAAATCTGCTACGATAAGGTTTCGAATGCGGATAAATGGCCCAATGATATTACCTTCCGCGACTTCACCAACAATTCGAAGGCTTCGAAAAAGGGTTTTCGGCCAAACATATTTCGTGTTAACAGCGATGCGAGGTCAGAGTCGACCATCGATTTAACAAGTCATGGACGTGATTCATTTCGATATGCAATCACATAGGCAACGAGCGGCATTCATCCCGTTCTGGCCGATGCAACATCCACTTCCATTGTCACAATCGGTTCAATTTCCTCTAGTATGGATTTTTCATCCGCAAAACATGCACCCAACCACAACATTTTAAATAAAAACTCCCTCGAGCAGTCTTTCTTGTCCGTGTATTATCAAAATCTCAACGGATTGAGAACTAAAACAGCTGCTTTTCGAAAAGCAGTTCAAAGCAGCACGCACAGAATTTATGTTCTCACTGAAAACGGATTCAACAACACTATCGACCCAAAAGAGTTATTTGTCGAATCTTTTAATGTCTATCGATGTGACAGAACTATCAAGCGAGCACGCAAAGAAGGAATTTTGCATACTTCTCTTTTTTCGGGCGAAGCCATTGGCCTTGAACATATATGGATGAAAATTCAATGCATCAAGCACGAAACATTTAGATCGTGCACTACATCTGTGGTTGAATTTCGCTTCGTATGAGAGACTCACGGATTTTGCAATTAATTCACTGGAAGGTTTGTCTGAATTAAATTTGCCACCGTTTTGTATGCAAAAGTACAAAAGTAGAATACTTGAATGAGAAAGAATAAATGAAAAGTAATCGCTGAAAAAATAATTGTGAAAGTAATTTTGACAATTACTTTTTCAGAGTGATTTCCTCTTTGTTTGAGTCACTGCAAAAGAAATTCCTTCTCTTTACGCTGATGGTGAGGCACATTTTTCCTTGGAGTTTGTACCAAATCTTGCCACCATATCGTGATCGCCTGCAACTGGATGATTTGCTCAAATGCTCTCTACCCTAGAAGATCAATTAATGTTGAAACTTGTTTTATAAAATTCCTCTGCGGCGATATTGATGTGCCGGAGCTAATTATATATGTGAACGCGTATCGTACCAATTACGGTCATAATCAGCCACTGGCAAAAATGAGTCGCACATATAATTAACTCTCAAGAGTGATCGATTTTAATTTGAGAATTGCAATAGTGCGCATAGCAGCAACACACTATTATAGAAATGATCTCGAATTGGATGTGCAAAATTAGTGCGTATTATTAATGGGATCGCTAGTACGCTAAACGCGGAGTTAGAGCTCCATTCCGAGGTCAATAGAACCGATGGTTTCCGTTTTTCAGTTAAGGAGTTTTTTCTTAGTGCTTTTGTACTTATAGTTTAAAGAGCAAACTTTGTACTTATAGTCTACAAAATTCTAGACAAACGTGCAGTTCATTCAAATCAAACATTCAAATTTTATGATGCGAAAATACTCAAAGCCAAAATTAATGAAACAAAACTACAGATACTTCATATTTCAATCAGTGATTATTCATGTGATATTAGCGATCGCATTGTTATATAACTTTTTTGAGCTTAGATGCAATTCATTGGCAGTTTGATGGCTATCACTCTGCTTGAAGCTCATTGTTTAAATTGTTCAAAAAATGTAAAGAATCATGGATAAAACTCAATTATTTCGCTCATTTTGAGTGATATTGTTAAATTATTATGATTATATTTCCTGAAGATATAGATCGCAAACTCAAATTCGCAATTTCATTTCGTGAACGTCAAATAAGAGGCAACACAAAACTCTCATTTAACTTAATCAACAATTGGCAAAAGAGGTCAAGTCATATTCTAGGTAAACAGAAAACATTCTTTTGATCATGCAATGAGTATGATTTCGATCGATTCAATGGCGGTCAATCAAATCAAAAACAAAACCAAATGAAATGATGCATGTATTACATGTCATGTAAACAAAAATTGGTTTAATTTGCGTAACTTTTAAAGTGACTTGATTTCATTTTTTTTTTTTTTTTTTTGCAATTGTGTAAATTTGCGGAGTCAAAAGCGCAATCAGATAAAGATGCTGTGCCCAATTAAGATAAATGGAAATTGTATATAAAATACCATCGACACTTATTCATTTCATAGTCAAATTTAATCTTGCATGGGGACACATTTGAATTAAATTCAAAATGTTCCCAAAAGCAATATTTTTGCTATTTGCAACTTCGTTTGTGGTGAGCAGACAAAATATATAAGAGTTCGAAAATTCGATGTTTGAATTTCTTGGACGATTCTAATTTATCACTATTTTGTAGCTTATTTATAGTGAGCCAGAACCGAAACCAGAGCCGGATGCTTTTGCTGATCCAAAAGCAGAACCAGAGCCAATAGCACACGCTGAACCCGATCCTGATCCTGATGCAGAGCCAAAACCAATACCATATGCACTTGCAAATGCAAACGCAAATGCTATGATCTCCAAGGGAGGCGGAGGCGGTGGAGGTTTGTTATTTTCAACACATTTTATCCTTCAATAAATATGGCGTGAATGTATCTATTTTAGGATTATTTGGTGGAAAGGGAGGAGGCGGTGGAAAAGGAGGAGGCAGTAAGAGGCCATTTGGAAGTGCATTCAAACCGGCCAAAAGAAGTCGAGCAAATTCACTTCAAAAGAACAAACGAATTGTGATCACGAGAACTAAAATAGGTGGCAAGAAGAAATGCAAGAGATGCAAAAAGAAGCGTAGGAAACGTGGAAATATGAAGAAGAGGAAGATGAAGAATAACGGAAGGAAGATGAAGAAGAAGGAGGAGAAGGAGTGGGAGGAGGAAGGGAATAATAAGACTAAGAAGAAGAAGAAGATAAGGAAGAGGGAGGATTGGGAAGAGGAAGAGAAAAAGAAGAAGAAGGGGGAGGATCGGGAAGAGGAAGATAAAAAGAAGAAGAAGAAGAAGAAGAATAAGAAGAAGAAGAAGAGCAAGAACAAGAAAAAGCGCGGTGCTTGCAAGTTCTGTGTGGTAAGTCTTTTGCGAATGACTGTATTTTTTTAGAAAAATCCTATATGAAAATCGATATGAACCTTTAAGAAAAGTGAAACATTGAATTTGATGTATTTTTCTCGTGTTTCGATCTTAAGAGACAATCATATTAAGTGTGAGTACCATCTTAAGCGGTTCACTACAAAAAATCTATCACGTCTTTTATTCACACTCGTACATTACTTAGATGTCAATGCATTAGTGTGCATAAACAGTGTACCAAATACTCACATAAATGAATAAACCGTGACAGCTATAGCTATAGTATATATACTATAACCTATAGCTGTTTTAGTAAAAAGAACAAAAATGACAAACTCAAAGATCTAACGTTTAGCTGTGCGTATGATATATTTGTCAACGTATCTGCACTAATTTGATCAAAAATATATTATTGAATTATAATTTTGTGCTGAGACATTATTGTGTCTTTATTCGAATGTTGCACATAAAACTAACAACGTTCTGATTTTCAGCCAATCATTACAATACCAATACCAATACCACAAGCAACTTTACCATCAAATGGCAGCAGTTCGCCTGGATCTGGTGGTGAAGTAGCGCCAGGTGCTGGTTCAGGATCGAGCAGTACAACTGCAGGTTCTGGTGGTGGAGTAGCGCCAGGTGCTGGTTCAGGATCGAGCAGTACAACTTCAGGTTCTGGTGGTGGAGCAGCGCCAGGTGCTGGTTCAGGATCAAGCAGTACAACTGCAGGATCGGGCTCAGGATCGAGTAGCACCGCTGCGGGATCGGGCTCAGGATCGAGTAGCACCGCTGCGGGATCAGGCTCTGGATCGAGTAGCACCGCTGCAGGATCAGGCTCAGGATTGAGTAGCACCACTGCAGGATCGGGATCAGGATCGAGTAGCACCGCTGCGGGATCAGGCTCAGGATCGAGTAGCACCGCTGCAGGATCAGGCTCAGGATTGAGTAGCACCACTGCAGGATCGGGATCAGGATCGAGTAGCACCGCTGCGGGATCAGGCTCTGGATCGAGTAGCACCGCTGCAGGATCTGGCACTGCCACATCCACAATATCTTCATCAGCCGCCGCCAGTGAAACAACCACCACAACTTCCACGACTGCGACTACGACCACGACGATTGCTTCATCTCCAACACCAACAACACCAACAACAACAACAACAACAACAACAACAACAACAACAACAACAACAACAACAACAACAACAACAACAACAACAACAACAACAACAACAACAACAACAACAACAACAACAACAACAACAACAACAACAACAACAACAACAACAACAACGCCAACAACGCCAACAACAACGCCAACAACGCCAACAACAACACCAACAACAACACCAACAACAACGCCAACAACAACACCAACTACAACACCAACAACAACGCCAACAACAACACCAACTACAACACCAACAACAACGCCAACAACAACGCCAACAACAACACCAACAACAACACCAACTACAACACCAACAACAACACCAACAACAACGCCAACAACAACACCAACAACAACGCCAACAACAACACCAACAACAACACCAACTACAACACCAACAACAACACCAACAACAACACCAACAACAACACCAACTACAACACCAACTACAACACCAACAACAACACCAACTACAACACCAACTACAACACCAACAACAACACCAACAACAACACCAACTACAACACCAACAACAACACCAACTACAACACCAACAACAACACCAACTACAACACCAACTACAACACCAACAACAACACCAACTACAACACCAACAACAACACCTTGAACCGGCTCTTAAACAGTCTCTGATTTATTTTACATAGACCTTTCTATTATCACCTAAGCTGCATTTACGAAAATCGAACAGATATGTTTTGGTGTTTATTGATTTTCTTTAAAATTTATTCTTCTATATTTCTTAACAAGCATTAAAATCTTCTTACTTGCAAAATTATCATTTGTTAGTGTTAAATAAATTTGGGAGATTTAAACATTTTAGTTCTGACATCTCGCAAGCTGTTTCAATAATTATATTTAAAGAAAATGAAGATGTGTGATGCAACAGACTTATTGAAGCAACAATTGTGGACATTTACAAAACAGATTTGTTTTTTGTCAACAGCTAACACATCCAAAAGGACAAAGGGTTCATCATCAAATGGCCTCAAAATAAAGGATGGAATCGTGCCGCGTTTTTTATCTAACTTCATGAAATAAGTCACACACGAAGTCATTACGATGAGATCGAATTTCGAGTCATTAACATCATGTGGTTTAAATTTAAATTTGAATAAAAAAACGAATAAATATCTCAGTTTCTAATTTTTACTTCAACAAACGTTTGCTTCTTTTGAATTGGTAAAAACAATTACAAATTAGTTAACTCTGATGTGAACTTTCAATTCATGCCAACGATAGATATGGTTCTGCATTTATGTTATGTATAACTTTCATTAAAGAGTTAATGAGCATTAAAATTGATGAAAAAAACCCAAATACTTCATCCAATTTAATGACAAGATTTGAATATTGACCCCGAAAATTGAAAATTTTTGTAAAGGAGGTAGTCTTAAACCTCATCAGAATGACTTGAAATTTTGCACGACTCATTTTTTTCATGAAAAAATAATATCCTGAAAGTTTCAATTCGATACAATGTGAACTTAAGATAGTCGCCATATACATTTTTCGTTTTGACCTCGAAATGAACCCACGTTTCTCATTTTTTTGTTAAAAAACTTATATTCTGAAAGTTTCATAATGATACAATGCGAACTAGACATAGTCCCCATACAATTTTTTCTTAATTTTATTGAAAAACAGCCCATTTTTTGATTCGACTCCACTAGAGCTACCCGAAAAAATTATCCAATTAGGCTGACAATTAATAGGTTTCTATTCCTAATGAAAACAAATGTGTGTGTAAATTTTTGATCAATTCTAAAATCAATTTTTTGAGTTATCGTGTTAACAAATTTTTGCGTACAACGGAAAACGTACCACACACGGACAAAAAATTGCTCCGGGAATGGTTGCAATCGTTTTTTTTAGGTTCAAAATGCATAGAAAACATATTCCGAGCGTTTTGAATTTTTTGGATCGATCGCAATACTTTTACTACATACAGTTGTGTGTGCGGAAAAGTAAAAACCACCTTTTAATAAACAAATTACCCTGCCCAACAAAACTAAAACCAAACATTCAAATATACATAGAAATACAGCGTTTTGATGCTCGAATATTAAAATTGTATTTATCGATTCTAAATGTTTTTTAAATTTTTTTTAACTATTTCGAAATAAATGAAAATAAATTATGGTGAAGCTTGATTCCTCCTCCAGATAACAGCATTACATTCAATACAAAAACAGAGAGGAATTCCGAAATAAATCAATCACTCGACCATCTAGATTCAAGTGATGAGCGAGGAGAACAAAAGTCATGCTTTTTATGAGGAAGCTGTTGAAGCCGTCGAAGCTGTTGAAGCCGTCGAAGCTGTTGAAGCCGTCGAAGCTGTTGAAGCTGTCGAAGCTGTTGAAGCTGTCGAAGCTGTTGAAGCCGTCGAAGCTGTTGAAGCTTTCGAAGCCGTCGAAGCTGTTGAAGCCGTCGAAGCTGTTGAAGCTGTCGAAGCTGTTGATGCCATTACTGTTGTGCCACCTAATCCTGATCCTGTTGTACCACCCAATCCTGATGGCACTGTAATATTTTATAAAAAATAGCATAAAAATTTATAATATTATTAAGCAAGAATTAGGTGTGTCGCTTTCGTAAAATTTATTGACTTTCCTAGGAATTGATTGTTTCAACTGATATCAGACTTTAGTTGGGAATAATAAACAGGACTAATAATATAATTAAAACTTATAACCCAAAACTACTGATAACTATAGTTATAAAATGGCATCTTATTATAGTCTAACATAAGATGACTAGTAAATATAGTGACTAACAACCTTTTAGACAGATTTTCTAAATGGATGGTAAAAATGATTATTTTTTACTTGTAAATGTTTGAGGGGCTGTGCTGGTGGGAGCTCCAGTTGAACTTGGGAAAGGTGGCATCTGAATTATGATCAAAAAGGAAGAGTTGAATTGTTTTTTGAGACTCTCATCATATGGAAACAAGCTACAACACTTCAGCAATGCAGCATTTCAACATTTTCTACTTACCGTGACCCTACACCGAACGCAGCATCTCCTCCTGCGACGGCAATTGTTCGTGCATTTTCTTTTCCTATTGCAATTCCTACATGACGAGCCGCCAACGTTCGAAACGACCGTAGTAATAATTTTTTTGTTCTTTTGAAGTTGGCGAGCGCGACTTCTTCTGGCTGGTTTGAAGGGGCTGCTGCCGCCTGGAATTTAGCAAAAGGAACATGTGAAGCAATGGCCGCTTTATTTTAGTTCGTGCTTTTAGTGAAATGTCACATGCATTAAGTTGATCTAATAAAATCTTCGCATAAATTACCGCCACCTCCGCCGCAGCCACTGCGACAGCCACCGCCTCCGGATCTACGGCCACTGATTATTGGCTCGGGAAGAGCAATTGGTTCAGGATCGGCGATGGCAGATGGTGCTGGCTCGGGTTCCGGTTCGGCGAGAATCAGCTGGAATACACAAAAGTGAGAAAAATAAGAAAGGGCCAAATTATCACAAACACTTTGTAAATATATTCAGTGCTTTGGTTTATCTGTTAATCTATATTCAGTGAACTTCAGTTTTCTACTTACCACGATCGAAGTTGCGAATAGAAAAAGGAATGTTTTCGAGAACATTTTGAATATTAATCAAATGTGTTGTTTGGAAAGACTGAATTCGAATGATGAAACTTTGGAAGCGATGATCTATTATATCATCATGTTTATCGCCGAGAATAGTATGAAATCTGTGCAAAAACTAGATTTTAATAACACCGACCAGAAGTTGCTCAAAGGCGAAAAATTATTTAACCTCACATTGAACTAGTTTTCAAATTATTACCAAATAACTTTTTTGGTTGGTTTATAGCCAATTCATTTCTTGATTGATCAGATGAACAAACATGTTGGTCATTTTCGCAGGGATTTTTATGAATAGTTTAAGCTTCAATTTTTATAATGGAACAAAATGTTTAACGAAAGCATACAATCGTGTACAAATAATGTCTTCTGTTTGCGTCGACTCAATTATATCGGTCAAGATAGTCTCAAACAGCCGAACAAGAATTTGGATCAGATTTTCAGCGAGATACTGAAGTAAAGTGAAGAATAGAATGTGAGACATATTATTCTATTGTAAATATTTGTAAAAGTTCATCATTTGAATTTAATTATATTGATTGTATATTTATTATTACAGTTTGAATGTTTATTTTAATATATTTATAATTTCAATTTTGATTTTATTGATTATTTCTATTGTTAAAATCTCACATTGGAAACAAATGGCCCAAAACACAGAATGTGAGTAGGTCAAATATCCCTACTGACAATTTGTTTGGAAAATATTTTCATGCAACATTCGATAAAGAGTTTGAAATTCCAAATGTTTTTCATATAAAAAGTTGGCGTTTTGGACCGGACATCTTAAACTGTCAAACATGTGGATTTTTGCGTGTTACATCGGAATGTGTACTAAACATATTTGAAATCCGGATCAAAAACGCCACAATTTTATACTTTTTACTTTTCCGCACACACCACTGTATGTGGTAAAGGTATTGCGATCGATCCAAAAAATTCAAAACGCTCGGAATAAGTTTTCTATGCGTTTTAAACCTAGAAAAAACGATTGCAACCATTCCCGGAGCAATTTTTTATCCGCGTGTGGTACGTTGTCCGTTGTACGCAAAAATTTGTTAACAAGATAACTCAAAAAAATGAGATTAGAATTGATCAAAAATTTACACACGCATTGAACTTTATTAGGAATAGAAACCTATTAATTTTCAGCCTAATCGGATAATTTTTTCGGGTAGCTCTAGTGGATTCGAATCAAAAAATGGACTGTTTTTCAATATAATTAAGAAACTTTTGTATGGGGACTATGTCTACTTCGCATTGTATCATAATGAAACTTTCAGAATATTAGTTAGCAAAAAAATGAGACACGCAAAATTTCAAGTCATTGCGATGAGATTTAGGACTACCTCCCCTGCAAAATTTTCGATTTTCGGTGTCATTTCGAGGTCAAAACTGAAAATTTGTATGGCGAATATTTTAATTTCAACTTGTATCCTATTGAATCTTTCAGGATATTATTTTTTTGTGTAAAAAATAAGTCTAGCAAAATTTCAAGTCATTTCGAGGAGATTTAAGACTCCCTCCGCGACAAAATTTTCAATTTTCGGGGTCAAAATTCAAATTTTGTCATAAAATTGGATGAAGTATTTGTGTTTTTCTAATCTGTGTTTTTTTTTTTCAATTTGCATGCTCATTAACTTTTTAACTAAATTTATACATAACATAAATGTAGAACCATATCTATCGTTGGCATGAATTAAAAGTTCAGATCAGAGTGAACTCATTCGTAATTGTTGTTACCATTTGTTTTTTAATTAAAATTTAAATTTAAATTATATGATGTGTAATGACTTGAAAGTCGATCTCATCGTAATGACTTCAAATTTTCTGTGATTTATTCTCAAAGTTGCATGATGATTCGATAAGAAATAAACATAAATCCAATAAAAATGAGCAGCAGTCAATGAAAAGCCCGTAGGCCCGAACAATTTCGGGAAATGTGTGGAAAAGTTAGTTTTACGTACGTAAGACCATTTATTTGAATTGTAAAATGCCTGTTTTATTTCAACTGTAATTGTCATTACCATATTTCGCATGTTTCTTTGCTTCTTGCATATTGTCAATGTTAACATAAGCTTTATCATTCAATTCTATTTAGACTACATCGATTTTTGTTCAGGCTTTCGGCCTCTTGAGACTAGCTTGACAGATACAATTTTGGAGAAGCAAACAAAAGATATTGATTTGTGTGCCGCCGTCAAATTCTTTGTCTCATTATATCAATTGTTTTTTGGAGGGACCATAGAAATCTTATTGATACTGACCATTCAAATATACCAGAAATATTTGATCAATTAAAAAGAAAGAAACAAACTGACAGCGAAATGACCAAAAGTTATTTGCTTATCGAACTAGTACAATTTGAGTTGAAATTATTTTTCGCAACTTAGAAAATGTTGGCCGGTGTTGTAAAAATCTATTTTTGCGCAGGGTTCATAATATTCTCGGCGATAAACATGATGATATAAAAGATCATCGCTTCCAAAGTTTCATCATTCGAATTCAGTCTTTCCAAACAACACATTTGATTCATATTCAAAATGTTCTCGAAAACATTCCTTTTTCTATTCGCAACTTCGATCGTGGTAAGTAGAAAACTGAAGTTCACTGAATATAGATTAACAGATAAACCAAAGCACCGAATATATTTACAAAGTGTTTGTGATAATTTGGCCCTTTCTTATTTTTCTCACTTTTGTGTATTCCAGCTGATTCTCGCCGAACCGGAACCCGAGCCAGCACCATCTGCCATCGCCGATCCTGAACCAATTGCTCTTCCCGAGCCAATAATCAGTGGCCGTAGATCCGGAGGCGGTGGCTGTCGCAGTGGCTGCGGCGGAGGTGGCGGTAATTTATGCGAAGATTTTATTAGATCAACTTAATGCATGTGACATTTCACTAAAAGCACGAAATAAAATAAAGCGGCCATTGCTTCACATGTTCCTTTTGCTAAATTCCAGGCGGCAGCAGCCCCTTCAAACCAGCCAGAAGAAGTCGCGCTCGCCAACTTCAAAAGAACAAAAAAATTATTACTACGGTCGTTTCGAACGTTGGCGGCTCGTCATGTAGGAATTGCAATAGGAAAAGAAAATGCACGAACAATTGCCGTCGCAGGAGGAGATGCTGCGTTCGGTGTAGGGTCACGGTAAGTAGAAAATGTTGAAATGCTGCATTGCTGAAGTGTTGTAGCTTGTTTCCATATGATGAGAGTCTCAAAAAACAATTCAACTCTTCCTTTTTGATCATAATTCAGATGCCACCTTTCCCAAGTTCAACTGGAGCTCCCACCAGCACAGCCCCTCAAACATTTACAAGTAAAAAATAATCATTTTTACCATCCATTTAGAAAATCTGTCTAAAAGGTTGTTAGTCACTATATTTACTAGTCATCTTATGTTAGACTATAATAAGATGCCATTTTATAACTATAGTTATCAGTAGTTTTGGGTTATAAGTTTTAATTATATTATTAGTCCTGTTTATTATTCCCAACTAAAGTCTGATATCAGTTGAAACAATCAATTCCTAGGAAAGTCAATAAATTTTACGAAAGCGACACACCTAATTCTTGCTTAATAATATTATAAATTTTTATGCTATTTTTTATAAAATATTACAGTGCCATCAGGATTGGGTGGTACAACAGGATCAGGATTAGGTGGTACAACAGGATCAGGATTAGGTGGCACAACAGTAATGGCATCAACAGCTTCGACAGCTTCAACAGCTTCGACGGCTTCAACAGCTTCGACGGCTTCGAAAGCTTCAACAGCTTCGACGGCTTCAACAGCTTCGACAGCTTCAACAGCTTCGACGGCTTCAACAGCTTCGACGGCTTCGACAGCTTCAACAGCTTCGACGGCTTCAACAGCTTCGACGGCTTCAACAGCTTCGACGGCTTCGACAGCTTCAACAGCTTCGACGGCTTCAACAGCTTCGACAGCTTCAACAGCTTCGACAGCTTCAACAGCTTCGACGGCTTCAACAGCTTCGACGGCTTCAACAGCTTCAACAGCTTCGACGGCTTCAACAGCTTCGACGGCTTCGACAGCTTCAACAGCTTCGACGGCTTCAACAGCTTCGACAGCTTCAACAGCTTCGACAGCTTCAACAGCTTCGACGGCTTCAACAGCTTCGACGGCTTCGACAGCTTCAACAGCTTCGACGGCTTCAACAGCTTCGACGGCTTCAACAGCTTCGACGGCTTCGACAGCTTCAACAGCTTCGACGGCTTCAACAGCTTCGACAGCTTCAACAGCTTCGACAGCTTCAACAGCTTCGACGGCTTCAACAGCTTCGACGGCTTCAACAGCTTCGACAGCTTCAACAGCCTCCTCATAAGAAGCATGACTCTTGTTTTTCTCGCTCGTCAACGAGAATTTAGATGGCCAATTGATTGTTTAATTTCGGAATCCCAATCTGTTTTTGTATTGAATGTAATGATGTTATCTGGAGGAGGAATCAAGCTTCACCATAATTTATTTTCATTTATTTCGAAATAGTCAAAAAAATTTCAAAACACATTTAGAATCGATAAATACAATTTTAATATTCGAGCATCAAAACGCTGTATTTCTATGTATATTTGAATGTTTGGTTTTAGTTTTGTTGGGCAGGGTAATTTGTTTATTAAAAGGTGGTTTTTACTTTTCCGCACACACAACTGTATGTAGTAAAAGTATTGCGATCGATCCAAAAAATTCAAAACGCTCGGAATATGTTTTCTATGCATTTTGAACCTAAAAAAAACGATTGCAACCATTCCCGGAGCAATTTTTTGTCCGTGTGTGGTACGTTTTCCGTTGTACGCAAAAATTTGTTAACACGATAACTCAAAAAATTGATTTTAGAATTGATCAAAAATTTACACACACATTTGTTTTCATTAGGAATAGAAACCTATTAATTGTCAGCCTAATTGGATAATTTTTTCGGGTAGCTCTAGTGGAGTCGAATCAATAAATGGGCTGTTTTTCAATATAATTAAAAAAAAATGTGTATGGGGACTATGTCTAGCTCGCATTGTATCATTATGAAACTTTCAGAATATAAGTTTTTTAACAAAAAAATGAGAAACGTGGGTTCCTTTCGAGGTCAAAACGAAAAATGTATATGGCGACTATCTTAAGTTTACATTGTATCGAATTGAAACTTTCAGGATATTATTTTTTTATGAAAAAAATGAGTCATGCTCAATTTCAAGTCATTCTGATGAGGTTTAAGACTACCTCCCTCACAAAATTTTCAATTTTCGGGGTCAATATTCAAATCTTGTCATTAAATTGGATGAAGTATTTGGGTTTTTTTCATCAATTTTAATGCTCATTAACTCTTTAATGAAAGTTATACATAACATAAATGCAGAACCATATCTATCGTTGGCATGAATTGAAAGTTCACATCAGAGTTAACTAATTTGTAATTGTTTTTACCAATTCAAAAGAAGCAAACGTTTGTTGAAGTAAAAATTAGAAACTGAGATATTTATTCGTTTTTTTATTCAAATTTAAATTTAAACCACATGATGTTAATGACTCGAAATTCGATCTCATCGTAATAACTTCGTGTGTGACTTATTTCATGAAGTTAGATAAAAAACGCGGCACGATTCAATCCTTTATTTTGAGGCCATTTGATGATGAACACTTTGTCCTTTTGGATGTGTAAGCTGTTGACAAAAACCAAATCTGTTTTGTAAATGTCCACAATTGTTGCTTCAATAAGTCTGTTGCATCACACATCTTCATTTTCTTTAAATATAATTATTGAAACAGCTTGCGAGATGTAAGAACTAAAATGTTTAAATCTCCCAAATTTATGTAACACTAACAAATGATAATTTTGCAAGTAAGAAGATTTTAATGCTTGTTAAGAAATATAGAAGAATAAATTTTAAAGAAAATCAATAAACACCAAAACATATCTGTTCGATTTTCGTAAATGCAGCTTAGGTGATAATAGAAAGGTCTATGTAAAATAAATCAGAGACTGTTTAAGAGCCGGTTCAAGGTGTTGTTGTTGGTGTTGTAGTTGGTGTTGTTGTTGGTGTTGTTGTTGGTGTTGTTGTTGGTGTTGTTGTTGGTGTTGTAGTTGGTGTTGTAGTTGGTGTTGTAGTTGGTGTTGTTGTTGGTGTTGTTGTTGGTGTTGTTGTTGGTGTTGTTGTTGGTGTTGTAGTTGGTGTTGTTGTTGGTGTTGTAGTTGGTGTTGTAGTTGGTGTTGTTGTTGGTGTTGTTGTTGGTGTTGTAGTTGGTGTTGTTGTTGGTGTTGTAGTTGGTGTTGTAGTTGGTGTTGTAGTTGGTGTTGTAGTTGGTGTTGTTGTTGGTGTTGTTGTTGGTGTTGTTGTTGTTGTTGTTGTTGTTGTTGTTGTTGTTGTTGTTGTTGTTGTTGTTGTTGTTGTTGTTGTTGTTGTTGTTGTTGTTGTTGTTGTTGTTGTTGTTGTTGTTGTTGTTGTTGTTGTTGGTGTTATAGTTGGTGTTGTTGTTGGTGTTGTAGTTGGTGTTGTAGTTGGTGTTGTTGTTGGTGTTGTTGTTGGTGTTGTTGTTGGTGTTGTTGTTGGTGTTGTAGTTGGTGTTGTAGTTGGTGTTGTTGTTGGCGTTGTTGTTGGTGTTGTTGTTGGTGTTGTAGTTGGTGTTGTTGTTGGTGTTGTAGTTGGTGTTGTAGTTGGTGTTGTAGTTGGTGTTGTTGTTGGTGTTGTAGTTGGTGTTGTTGTTGGTGTTGTTGTTGGTGTTGTAGTTGGTGTTGTTGTTGGTGTTGTTGTTGGTGTTGTAGTTGGTGTTGTAGTTGGTGTTGTTGTTGTTGTTGTTGTTGTTGTTGTTGTTGTTGTTGTTGTTGTTGTTGTTGTTGTTGTTGTTGTTGTTGTTGTTGTTGTTGTTGTTGTTGTTGTTGTTGTTGTTGTTGTTGTTGTTGTTGTTGTTGTTGTTGGTGTTATAGTTGGTGTTGTTGTTGTTGTTGTTGTTGTTGTTGTTGTTGTTGTTGTTGTTGTTGTTGTTGGTGTTATAGTTGGTGTTGTTGTTGTTGCTGTTGCAGCGGTGCTACTCGATCCAGAGCCTGATCCCGCAGCGGTGCTACTCGATCCTGATCCCGATCCTGCAGTTGGTGTTGTAGTTGGTGTTGTAGTTGGTGTTGTTGTTGTTGTTCTTGTTGTTGTTGTTGTTGTTGTTGTTGTTGTTGTTGTTGTTGTTGTTGTTGGTGTTATAGTTGGTGTTGTTGTTGTTGTTGTTGTTGTTGTTGCAGCGGTGCTACTCGATCCTGAGCCTGATCCCGCAGCGGTGCTACTCGATCCTGATCCCGATCCTGCAGTGGTGCTACTCAATCCTGAGCCTGATCCTGCAGCGGTGCTACTCGATATTGAGCCTGATCCTGCAGCGGTGCTACTCGATCTTGAACCTGAGTCCGATGCTGTGGCGGTGCTACTCGATCCTGAACCTGAGCCCGATCCTGCAGTTGTACTGCTTGAACCAGCACCTGGCGCTGCTCCACCACCAGAACCTGAAGTTGTACTGCTCGAACCTGAACCAGCACCTGGCGCCACTCCACCACCAGAACCTGCAGTTGTACTGCTCGATCCTGAACCAGCACCTGGCGCCACTCCACCACCAGAACCTGCAGTTGTACTGCTCGATCCTGAACCAGCACCTGGCGCCACTCCACCACCAGAACCTGCAGTTGTACTGCTCGATCCTGAACCAGCACCTGGCGCTACTCCACCACCAGAACGTGCAGTTGTACTGCTCGATCCTGAACCAGCACCTGGTGCTACTCCACCACCAGATCCAGGCGAACTGCTTCCATTTGATGGTAAAGTTGCTTGTGGTATTGGTATTGGTATTGTAATGATTGGCTGAAAATCAGAACGTTGTTAGTTTTATGTGCAACATTCGAATAAAGACACAATAATGTCTCAGCACAAAATTATAATTCAATAATATATTTTTGATCAAATTAGTGCAGATACGTTGACAAATATATCATACGCACAGCTAAACGTTAGATCTTTGAGTTTGTCATTTTTGTTCTTTTTACTAAAACAGCTATAGGTTATAGTATATATACTATAGCTATAGCTGTCACGGTTTATTCATTTATGTGAGTATTTGGTACACTGTTTATGCACACTAATGCATTGACATCTAAGT
Source organism: Obolodiplosis robiniae (assembly GCA_028476595.1). Classification (NCBI taxonomy): domain Eukaryota; kingdom Metazoa; phylum Arthropoda; class Insecta; order Diptera; family Cecidomyiidae; genus Obolodiplosis; species Obolodiplosis robiniae. Next base: position 44,747,558 of record CM052015.1, read on the forward strand.
AATGTACGAGTGTGAATAAAAGACGTGATAGATTTTTTGTAGTGAACCGCTTAAGATGGTACTCACACTTAATATGATTGTCTCTTAAGATCGAAACACGAGAAAAATACATCAAATTCAATGTTTCACTTTTCTTAAAGGTTCATATCGATTTTCATATAGGATTTTTCTAAAAAAATACAGTCATTCGCAAAAGACTTACCACACAGAACTTGCAAGCACCGCGCTTTTTCTTGTTCTTGCTCTTCTTCTTCTTCTTATTCTTCTTCTTCTTCTTCTTCTTTTTATCTTCCTCTTCCCGATCCTCCCCCTTCTTCTTCTTTTTCTCTTCCTCTTCCCAATCCTCCCTCTTCCTTATCTTCTTCTTCTTCTTAGTCTTATTATTCCCTTCCTCCTCCCACTCCTTCTCCTCCTTCTTCTTCATCTTCCTTCCGTTATTCTTCATCTTCCTCTTCTTCATATTTCCACGTTTCCTACGCTTCTTTTTGCATCTCTTGCATTTCTTCTTGCCACCTATTTTAGTTCTCGTGATCACAATTCGTTTGTTCTTTTGAAGTGAATTTGCTCGACTTCTTTTGGCCGGTTTGAATGCACTTCCAAATGGCCTCTTACTGCCTCCTCCTTTTCCACCGCCTCCTCCCTTTCCACCAAATAATCCTAAAATAGATACATTCACGCCATATTTATTGAAGGATAAAATGTGTTGAAAATAACAAACCTCCACCGCCTCCGCCTCCCTTGGAGATCATAGCATTTGCGTTTGCATTTGCAAGTGCATATGGTATTGGTTTTGGCTCTGCATCAGGATCAGGATCGGGTTCAGCGTGTGCTATTGGCTCTGGTTCTGCTTTTGGATCAGCAAAAGCATCCGGCTCTGGTTTCGGTTCTGGCTCACTATAAATAAGCTACAAAATAGTGATAAATTAGAATCGTCCAAGAAATTCAAACATCGAATTTTCGAACTCTTATATATTTTGTCTGCTCACCACAAACGAAGTTGCAAATAGCAAAAATATTGCTTTTGGGAACATTTTGAATTTAATTCAAATGTGTCCCCATGCAAGATTAAATTTGACTATGAAATGAATAAGTGTCGATGGTATTTTATATACAATTTCCATTTATCTTAATTGGGCACAGCATCTTTATCTGATTGCGCTTTTGACTCCGCAAATTTACACAATTGCAAAAAAAAAAAAAAAAAAATGAAATCAAGTCACTTTAAAAGTTACGCAAATTAAACCAATTTTTGTTTACATGACATGTAATACATGCATCATTTCATTTGGTTTTGTTTTTGATTTGATTGACCGCCATTGAATCGATCGAAATCATACTCATTGCATGATCAAAAGAATGTTTTCTGTTTACCTAGAATATGACTTGACCTCTTTTGCCAATTGTTGATTAAGTTAAATGAGAGTTTTGTGTTGCCTCTTATTTGACGTTCACGAAATGAAATTGCGAATTTGAGTTTGCGATCTATATCTTCAGGAAATATAATCATAATAATTTAACAATATCACTCAAAATGAGCGAAATAATTGAGTTTTATCCATGATTCTTTACATTTTTTGAACAATTTAAACAATGAGCTTCAAGCAGAGTGATAGCCATCAAACTGCCAATGAATTGCATCTAAGCTCAAAAAAGTTATATAACAATGCGATCGCTAATATCACATGAATAATCACTGATTGAAATATGAAGTATCTGTAGTTTTGTTTCATTAATTTTGGCTTTGAGTATTTTCGCATCATAAAATTTGAATGTTTGATTTGAATGAACTGCACGTTTGTCTAGAATTTTGTAGACTATAAGTACAAAGTTTGCTCTTTAAACTATAAGTACAAAAGCACTAAGAAAAAACTCCTTAACTGAAAAACGGAAACCATCGGTTCTATTGACCTCGGAATGGAGCTCTAACTCCGCGTTTAGCGTACTAGCGATCCCATTAATAATACGCACTAATTTTGCACATCCAATTCGAGATCATTTCTATAATAGTGTGTTGCTGCTATGCGCACTATTGCAATTCTCAAATTAAAATCGATCACTCTTGAGAGTTAATTATATGTGCGACTCATTTTTGCCAGTGGCTGATTATGACCGTAATTGGTACGATACGCGTTCACATATATAATTAGCTCCGGCACATCAATATCGCCGCAGAGGAATTTTATAAAACAAGTTTCAACATTAATTGATCTTCTAGGGTAGAGAGCATTTGAGCAAATCATCCAGTTGCAGGCGATCACGATATGGTGGCAAGATTTGGTACAAACTCCAAGGAAAAATGTGCCTCACCATCAGCGTAAAGAGAAGGAATTTCTTTTGCAGTGACTCAAACAAAGAGGAAATCACTCTGAAAAAGTAATTGTCAAAATTACTTTCACAATTATTTTTTCAGCGATTACTTTTCATTTATTCTTTCTCATTCAAGTATTCTACTTTTGTACTTTTGCATACAAAACGGTGGCAAATTTAATTCAGACAAACCTTCCAGTGAATTAATTGCAAAATCCGTGAGTCTCTCATACGAAGCGAAATTCAACCACAGATGTAGTGCACGATCTAAATGTTTCGTGCTTGATGCATTGAATTTTCATCCATATATGTTCAAGGCCAATGGCTTCGCCCGAAAAAAGAGAAGTATGCAAAATTCCTTCTTTGCGTGCTCGCTTGATAGTTCTGTCACATCGATAGACATTAAAAGATTCGACAAATAACTCTTTTGGGTCGATAGTGTTGTTGAATCCGTTTTCAGTGAGAACATAAATTCTGTGCGTGCTGCTTTGAACTGCTTTTCGAAAAGCAGCTGTTTTAGTTCTCAATCCGTTGAGATTTTGATAATACACGGACAAGAAAGACTGCTCGAGGGAGTTTTTATTTAAAATGTTGTGGTTGGGTGCATGTTTTGCGGATGAAAAATCCATACTAGAGGAAATTGAACCGATTGTGACAATGGAAGTGGATGTTGCATCGGCCAGAACGGGATGAATGCCGCTCGTTGCCTATGTGATTGCATATCGAAATGAATCACGTCCATGACTTGTTAAATCGATGGTCGACTCTGACCTCGCATCGCTGTTAACACGAAATATGTTTGGCCGAAAACCCTTTTTCGAAGCCTTCGAATTGTTGGTGAAGTCGCGGAAGGTAATATCATTGGGCCATTTATCCGCATTCGAAACCTTATCGTAGCAGATTTTCTGGGATCACAAGCGTAAATGCAGCAGCATTCGAACTTTCCCTGTTGTTTCTCAAATTGTGTGATCTATTCTCAAAGTTACATGATGATACGATGAGAAATTATCATAACCCGTAAACCCTTGGACTTTAGGGAAAAGTGCGGAAAAGTTAGTTTTTCGTACGTAAGACCATTTATTTCAGTTTGAAATCGAACAATCAAACTTTTCCATTGAGATCAAATGATACATTTCTTATTAAATATGTTGTATTCAATGACATTGGATTCGGGCGACGTATCTGAAGCACATAGAAATGAAAACAAACAAGAAACCATACAACTGGCATACTTTTTCCCGTCTCTTATTCTGTAATTTAAATGATCAAGGGGACAAGTTCTAGACAATCAAAATGTCAAAATTCCATCTTCTCCGTCAAAATGCTCATAAATATAATAATAATAATCAGTGTTTGGAATGCGAATGCAAAGTGACTCATTCCTGATATCATGAAAAGAGTGAGATCAGCAAACAGAAAAATGAGATCATTTTGCACTCTAACCATTTGTAAAACTCAAGCATAATTTGAGAAAATCGATTATTTCGTTCCTTGCGTGCCAATCGGCTACTTAACGAGTAGTTAAACCCGGGCTGTCCAACCTTATTTTTACTGGGGCCAAAACGATGGCCCCGAAATCGGCCAAAGTGCCACATTTTCTTAGGTTTCTGAAATTCTTTCAATAATCAATACTTACATTCACAATCAACTTTTCGCTCAACCATAAAGTGATGGAATACAATTTTTTTTGCTTCAAAAATAATTTTCTGTTCATTTATTTATACAGTACCGGCTCGATAATGGAAACGGCCCAATAATTTCAACGATTTTTCACGCACAGAAATTGTTTCCATTATCGAGCCGGTACTGTATTCCTCAGTTACTAATAACAATCAATTGTTTTAGTTATTTGAATTTGGCTATGTTCATGTCTTAACGAGGATCGATGAATGTATGTAAGTTTATATGTAAACAAATTTCTTTATTAAGTAATCAATGCGATGGTTGGCATTCTTTATTTTTTGCCAAATTGCCAAAATCCGGTTTAGTCTGTGCGAATTCGCATCGAATTTCAGATTCTAAATTTGTTTGAGATAACGCATTACGGAGTTTTGATTTTCGGCGAGTCAAACTTGAAAACGTTGTTTCGCAAACATATGTAGAGCCAAACATACAGAGAAATCTACGTACGATATTTTTAAGAACGATAAAAAAAAACTCTTTTCATTTGGCATGTGAGATTCTTCATTAATCAATTTAATGTCAAATTGTAAATGATTTTTATTTGTCTTGAAAAGATTTGCCAAAGTTTCAATGTTATCTTCATCAAAAATGAATGGATTTTTCAGAAACTTAAATGCCAAACTGAATTCTTTGAAATCTGAAAATCGTGCATCAAATTCATCGATCAAAATATCGATATCCGTATCGTATTGTTCACCGTCCCCTTCCCCCTCATGATCAAATAATCGTTGAAAAAGAGAAAAATCATTATCATTAATTTGATTCTTGAATGAAATTAATTTAAATTTAAATTCTTGGACGTCTTTAGCCAGCTCCCAAATGAATTTGTTTTTTCCTTGAAGTTTCAAATTTAAATCATTCAAGTGATTTGTAATGTCGCATAAAAAGTAAAGCTGTTGCTTCCATTCAAAAGTTGATATTTCGCTGAAATCTACGTCCAAGTCTTGTTCACAGAGAAAACGTTCGATCTCACTGGAAAGGTTGCAGAATCGATTCAGTACCTGGCCGCAGCTTAGCCATCGTATGTTATTGAAATACATAATATCGGCGAATTTGGAATCCAATTCCTCGGTTAGCAATTTAAATTGACGATGACGTAGACTATTGTTTCGAATTTTATTGATGATCTTTAATAAAATGAACGAGTAAAAAGTAAAATTCAGACACAACAAAGAACAAACACATATTAAAATCCAAACACTTACTTTGGTGACTGTGTTCAACACGTTGCAATCCTTTTCAAGGGTTCAAATTTTTGTGAAATTCCTCGTCTGAGTACGATTTTGCGTGCTTTGCAATTTCGAATGCCACTTCGTAGGAGGCACGCACACCAATTTCATTTTCACTTAAAAAATGTTTCACAATTTTTTGTTCGCAACCCAAATTTTGTTTCAAACGTAGTATTTCAGCGGCTCTTTTATCCGAAGATATTGGAAAATTGACATCATATGCTGTGTGGTTGTTGTCAAAATGTCGCTTCACTGTAAACTTTTTATTATCAGAAAAAACTAACCGACATATCAAACACATTGTTTTTTTGCCTTTTTGTTCCGAAGTAAAATAAAGATTTTCCCATTCCTCATTGTAATTACGCTTCGCTTTTTGTTTCGGTGGTACTGTTTGGTTACTTGCCGATGGTTAACTATCAGTATCATTTGAATCAATATCCGACTGAACACTTTCTTCCTACTTTCCTAACTACAAATTTATCCATTTTTGATTGTTCACCGTGAACCGCTTCGACACAAATGATTGAAAACTCTGTTGTCAAAGTCAGTTCAGGGCTCATTACAGTTATATTCTAGCTATGATTCATACTAAATTATTGATTGTACATTGATTGCGAAATCAAAAAGCGAATGTAAATGTGAAGTAAACATAGAATGAAATGCAAACGGCATTGCGTTTGCAGTTTATTTTGGCAAACATGATTCGATTTGTTTCAGCTTAAACTCAGTTCAACCAAAACAATGACTTTTTATGAACAGCAACCAAATATTATGATTTGACGCTTTATTTGTTTACAAATCAATAAATAACTGTTAATCGTTAATGGATATTCGTCATATATATTTGAGTTGAACGTTCATTTATTATGAATTATGAGCAACGTAGAATACTTATAATGAGTGAGAAAATAAAATAAAGAGTTTTTTTTCTTGCGCATGTAAATATGATGAAAAACAAATAAACCATAGAAAATGGCTCTCGGTGCCACTGTGGCCCTTTGGCCCCCGGGTTGGACAGCCCGGAGTTAAACCATGGAAAATCGACAGCAACTTGGGAGAAATAAAGCCAAACCAAAAGTAAGTAGTTTCTCACTTGCACTACAAACAAAAGCAATCAGTGATGGTTTTTCGTTAGCCAGCGTTGTCTTAGCCTCGGTGTACACCAATGATTTGGTATACACCAATCATTAGCCGGCACAAACAAAGCTTGGAAGTGTTTGTATGTGTTTGTGCAATGAGCGCGTTCAATACAAACAAATTATCATTTAAATCGTACGAATATTTTGGTTCAGATCATAAAAATAAAAATAAAACTCAAAGAAAATAATGTTGTAGTTTAAATTATTGTTTATTTAGAATTTTTTTTTCTTGAAAAATAATTGAATAAATTTGAATATAAATAGTTGAAAGTAACTCATAAAATGCGAATGGTGCGCCATCACATTGAAATCAAATGTCATGGTGAAAATGTTTTGAAATTTCATTTGCAACAAATGATACTGACTTTTACAACGTTCGAAATTTTTTTTTGGCATTTATAATTAACGTACGGTTATTCAAAAATAAGAGAAAATCGAGAGAAAATGTACGCAGTGGTTACTCTTAAACATTCTCGGATGAATGTCGTCATACCAGCGGATTGGATTGATGGAGTTATAATGCACGAAGCCGCGAACGACGGCTTTAGCAGAAGCTGTCCATGTAAAATATTCTATTCACCGAACGAAGGTAAAAAGGAAAACTTCGCATTGAAAATCAAAAACTATTTCGAAGAATTGGATTCGGATAGCTGTTATATTGCAGTACGAAAATTCAGCAAATGAACGACGAGTACTTTGATTTGACTGAAGATGAAATTGATAACATACAAGAAGTTTTGGACTTCGAATATGATGAAGAAAGTTCGGAGGGTTACGTATGTTACGATTTTCAACCATTTGATCAAACGTACGAAGAAAATGACGGTTTTGGTCAATACACGATGAATGAAATGGATGATTCAATTAATACACCAGCAGAATCGCAACAAAAAAACGCCGATTCAGCTGAATTTACAAATATTAACATGAACGAAGAATTAGAACGTAATGATATATCCGAGCAAAAGTCGCAAAACAACCATGATTCTGATCGAAGCACATGCACTGCAATGAATGAGGAATCAATTCGTGATGGAATGTCCGAACAAAACCAGCAAACCATTGCTGATTCTGATCACAACACAGCTGAAAAGTCGATTAATGTCGAAATACTTGCGTCACAGTCGCATGCAAACAACAACGAGTGTAACCGTTACGAAGTTGGCGGTGTGCAAAATAGTACTGCAAATAATAATGAAATTTTGAATCAAGAAAGTTATAGTGGATCTTCAGATGAAGACGTACGATCCGATGTCAGCTTTCAATGGGTCCACAGTGATGCCGATTATTTACATAAACCACTCACATCGAAAATCGAAGTTGAATCATTTGATCAAACGTACGAAGGAGAGGACGGTTCTGGACAACATACGGTGAATGATATGGATGATTCAATTCATACACCAGCAGAATCGCAACAAAAAAACGCCGATTCAGCTCAAGATACAAATATTGACATGAACGAGGAATCATTACGTAATGAAATATCCGAGCAAGAGCCGCAAAATAATGATTATTCTGATCGAAATAAAGGCAGTGCCATGGATGGGGAATCAAGACGTGATGAAATACCCGAGCAAAATCAAAAAGCCATCGCTGAATTCCGCCAAAATGCAACTGATGGTTACTTTGTTCACACAAAGAAAGAACAAACAAACGAAAATATTCCAAATTATTCAGAAAACACAGATCTGAATAACAATGATAACTGACAGCGCCAAAACACACTGAAAAAATCAGTGGCGCCATCGCGTGGCCTTTGTCAGTTTGACACTGATTTTTACGGTGTGTTATGACGCGTATGACGCTGTCAGTTGTGATCGTTATTCGGATCTGACATAAACATTAACTTATTGATGATTGTTCGCCATGATGCTGTCAGTTCGCCGGTAGTTCTGACATGAGTCGCATGGAGGCACACCGACGAATAATCGCGTCGATTCGAATTGTCATCAATATTAATGTATATACTGATATTCTCATCTGAGAAAACACTCCAATATTTTCACCACCCAATATGTCATTCAAATCTCTTCAAAGCACCAGCCAAATTCCTAGTCACTTTGCTCGACTAGATCCAAGCCTATACAATGCCCTTGGTGGACAAGAAACTGGTCAATCGAACGAATATAGAGGACAAAAGTCAATTCAAGATTTTTTGATGCTGTTCCCACATTATTCCCTGGTCAATTTACTCACGTACGTTGAATTAAACCCATTTTGCTATGAATATATGATCTATCGAAATTGTTTCATTGCAGATCGATACGAAATTATGTTTCGACGAGTACAACGTAATTTTAAAAATGGGCCTGGCACGGATGCTAATTGAATGGCAAGATTCATCGACGTTCTCATCGATTTTATATGACAGCCGATTTGTTCATTTGCTTTTGGGTGCGCTATTTACTGACAGTGAAATTTTGGACAGCAACTTCGATAAGAAGAAAATGAAGTTCGTCAAAGGTGAGAATTGTATTGTTATAGTAGTATTTGATTTGAAAAATTTTTTGCAGACACATATGCCAAACGCGTTGGTTCGAACACATTCCGATTGATGCGGTTCGTTGATTATATTCAGCGATGCAAGGAAAAGACCGCAGCAAAGAAAAATAAGCAGAATAATTGAATGATCATAAATAGACATCAATGATGTCTTTCGTTATACATTTCGTATTCAATATTTTCATTGATTCGTACGTGTAAAAAGTTCTATCTGATAGAAATTCAGATTTCTTTCGTTGAAATACAATATATAGTAGTTATCTGTTCATTTTGTTTCGTACGTATCATACGAGTCCATACTATTTTTTTCCCTTCGATATTTTCGGCAAGAATTTCACCATAAAGTTTTGATTCCGTATAAAAAGACAAAGAAAAAATATGTGCAACATAATTGATGTTAAATTTATTAGAACCAAAATCATCACAAATCATCGAGTGTTTTTTATTTTTTAAAGATTCCGACACAATAGGACTGTTTATTTTTTCTATGCATGCAAGTGAATGTTAATCTCATTATAATTTTATGAATGAAAAATGGAAAATCTCGAAGATATTTTTTGAATAAAATATTGCATTGGGGGAAAAAAAACCTAATTTATTCTGTTTCACAGTTCATTTCTACTTCAACGATTACTTCTTCAATGTTTGAACTGCTATTGAAAAGTAGATCATGGTTCGACCGGACGAGAAGAATATTTTCCAATGTTTCATCTCCCAGTCGCGTACGATGTGAAGTAAGCACTAGCTCAAGTGATGAGAAAATCCTTTCGACCGTTGTTTGAGTCGGGGGAATCGCCATAATAACTGAAGCCAGTTTGTATAGCTCTGGATAAATGTGCTGTTTTGTTTTCCAATAGTCTAATACAGCCGCAGTGAGGGGTATCGCTTTGCCTTCAAATTCGATAAGAATTGCAGCTATTCTTTCTTTTTCAGTCAGTACACTTGAACCATTCGTACGATTATCATAAACGGCATTTACAGCTTGTAAGTACTCGTCTAACTCTTCGTACGAATTATTCAGATTATCGCTTTCTGGATTTGGTTCAACTGCAATTGTTTCATTTTCTTCGGCTTCTATTATGAGAATCTTTAGATATAAGTCGGCGAGATATGACACGGCTAGACTTTTACTTTCTCCAAGACCTCGTTGAAATCGCGGATCAAGGTATACTGCACCAATCACAGCTGGGTTTTTAACTAGCATTTCATGATATTTGTTCATTTGAATTAATATTTGCTTCGAAAGCTCATCATCTGATTTGGATACTTTTATGCGCAGCAACGTCCAGAAACCGAAAAAATCAGATAACGTGACGCATTCCGACTGTACTTTTTTGCTATATTTATTAAAAGGTCCAAGAATAGCAACAATTTTTTCGAAAGATTCCCATTCAATTTCAGTCAATGATTCCATTGAATTGGCATCACAGAACGGCCGAAGTTTGAGTAAACGTACGAGCTAAAAAAAATCAAACAAAACATTTACTTCAATAGTACAAATCAAACAGATATGAAATATGTTGTCTATACCATAGAAAATATTGAGTTCCAACGTGTTTCGACATCTAGTATTGCCATATTAAAGTTGGCAGACTTTAGCTCCGAACGAAAGTTTGGTGTCCGCAGTTTTTTCGCTAACGTACGGCATCTGCCTATAAGGTGGGCAGTTTCTGGTGAATTGTCTATTGCATGCGATACGACAAGGTGCATACAATGTGCAGCACAGGAAATTCCGTGTATCATATCAGACGAAAAATCTCCAACAAAACTAGATCGAACTTCCGATGGAAAATCGTGATAAAATTCATCGTCAAAAATATCTGGATTGATATAATATTCATCCTCATCTTCTGGAAAACTATTCGATTGGCTTTGACTGGGTTTTGATTGAGTTTGATAAATGGAATCAAGAAGAGCAATTGCTTTTCTAATGTTTCGCCCGTTGTCAGAAGTGATTGATGCAATTTGCGCCAACTGAATTCCGTAGTCCAGGAGAATTTTTCGGAGTAAATCTTTGATATACACTGCCGTATGTGAGGCTTTGAGCACATGCAATCGAATCGTACGTACACAAATTTCGCCATCAAACATATACGAAATGCTGACACCAAGCACTGCTCGATTATATTGTGATGCAATATCAATCATCACTGACACCATTTTTTTCTTGGTTTCAGCCCTGATTATATTTTTTATTTCATTCGTACGATTTTCGATGTGGTCTTTGATGCTCTTTTTGTTGGCGTTCAAATCAATTCCTTTCATTTTCAAAGCTATGACATATGGATTCAGTATTTTCTTGAATGCTGGATATTCTACAGCGGATATTGGTAGTCCATGCACCGTAATTAAATCAGCACATGCATCAAAAATGTGATCGGGGCTCACTTTCACTCGAAGATCAAACGAATGAGTTGCTGCTTTGTTTTTTTCTTTACTTCCTTCAATCTTTTCACACCGAATCGACAAGACACGCGTACCTTAAATTTCCATCTTCTTCCGTTGTTTTTTCGAAGCATTCAATATATGTTTTAATATTGTTTGCAATTAAATCTTGAATTGAAATATTCATGGCAAAAATTAACTTGATCTGACGTACGATTGCTGTCTCCTACAAAATTGCAGTGCAAGAATGTTCTAATGTGAATATGTAATAATGTCAAACACAGTGCAACCTAAAACGAACCGTTGTTTATATTCGGCCAGTTTGACAGTTTATCGATGACATTAAAGCGGCAAACCGTCTCTCAATAGGTGTGCACCAACAGTCAATTCGAACGTACGATGTTTTTCTTGGTATTATTAAAATCGTCGGGCCAAAAAAGAATTGTTCCCATGAAATGGGTCAAGAATTTGGATTTGCCTTTATTGCTCAACAATGGCGTTATTACCTACAAACGAAAAGTTCATTTGGTTTACTTCACGCCAGATATTCACGAAGAACCCGATTTTACATTGGATATTTTGGATTCAATTCAGAATGGACAACCAGCTCTGTATAAAGCAATCATTTTGAAATGTTTCGGTAAATTTTTAACTCAACGATCGCTAATATTAGAAAAGATCAAAATTATAAAGCAGAATTTTTCTTGTTGCTACAGATTCGTACGAGGATATCGATCGTATTCAGGAAATCTTGGATGAAAGTAGTGAAGATGAAGTCGAAATTGTGTCTGATAACGAAAATGTGTTCCCAAAACCGATTAAGCTATCACAAAATAATGTGGATTAAATAAAACAAAAAGTCTGTCGTTGTATATTTCGTTACTAAACCTCCTTCACAATAAATTCAACGTTAAATCAATATAACAAATGGCTAAACTCTTTTATTTCATCGTACGTTTATTCTTTATTTCGGAATAATATAATAAATAAGGAAATTAAAATGAATTTTTGAAAATTCGTACGTTAATTATATAAGTAGATGTTACGTAATGATTCGTGCGTAGAGGGTAGCCGACAAAGTGGACATCGCGGACTTTGCAAAAGCGATTGAAAAATGCACTGTGTGCAAAACACAGTCGCGCCCAATCATGCTATCATAGCATGTAAGGCATTGAGTGCCGATCCATTCGCTTGGCAAGAACTTCACGTCGTTGTTGTTAATTTCAAAATTGAACGTCTGGTTGAAAGCGGCAATACCGATTTGGAACTTGGATGCAGTATCAATTTTGAATGTGGTTTCTGCCGGCAGTACTTCGTTTTCTGGTCGAACGTTTCGATGCTCCACGGTACCATTTGGCAACACGCGTATTTTTTTGTTTATCACCAAGAAGTCTTTCGTTGAACGAATGGAAAATCGTACGTTGTCGTTAGAATTCAGCACATTCACGACGCACCGATGATTTTCGTCTGGATACAGCTGGTGATATTTAAATACACGATCTTCCTTCAGCAAAAGGCTGTTGTTGGCATGAAATACGTATGGCGGAATGCTACCGGTGGCGTCAATTTTGGTCACTTCATCCATTACATAAACTCTTGATTTTGTGTGGAACGTTATGTCGGCAACAAGAGTGGCTGCTCGGATGGTCTGCTGTTGGATAGGTTGAGACTTGAATTGCTTTTCTCTGCAAGCCCAAAAATGATCGGAATCAGACTGGCACACGCGATGACACAGCCAGCAGCGGGTCATTTTTTGTGGCTGTGTACAGTTTATGCTAAGGTGACCTTTTGCATAGCAATTGTAGCAAAGGCTATCCATCGCGAGCCTACGAAATTCTTTTTCACAACAAAAATTTTGACGCACGGAATTCTGCTTGCTTTAAATCGATTGTACGATATGCACTTCTTCTTCTCTGAATCGTAAAAAACACATACATTTATTCCAATGATTGAACAAAAAACTTAATTTAATGTCAATTGATTCACAAAAAAAAAATAACTTTTTTTCAATTGATTCAAAAAAAAAACAACAAATTTTACGTACGATAGTCTCTTTGCTTCTATTCACAAACATAAACTTCTCAAATCACAAGCATACACTTTTTGACAAGTGACGTTTATGCTTGTGAGTTGTGAGAGAAGTGCGTTCAATTCCTAACAATATTTCTATCAAGCGGTATGTATGTATTTGTATGCTGGTTTACACATTCATTAGCTGGTGTACACCAAGCTGGCAAATTATTCAGCTAATCGCACCATCACTGGTTTCTTGGAATGACCACTCCTTTTTTGTTTACACCGTTCAATATTTATTATGTTGCATCATTTGTTACATCATTGTAAAAAATGCGACTTTATACAATTTATGCATGAAATTCCCAACATAAATAAAAAGTCTGTAGAGAAGTTGAAGAACACAGTCTTATTGAATTTCTCACGCAGTCTACGCGATTCATATTCAATTGGTGAATTTTCTTAGTATTATTTTAATAATAAAAATTCGAGCATATGTTCATTTTCATTCACATTTTCACAACAACCTTTTGTTTGTTTCGTATTCCTTCATTTTGTTTAATAAGAGATGAACATCCTCCTCCCAACCGATATTTAGCTCCGGACTTTTGGTCGTCTTTCTATTCGCATTCACATGAAGTTTAGCGACATAATTGAGTAAATGTAATATTGTAAAGCAGCTATTTTCGAACATCATTGAATTGTAGTTAAATTAATAAAACTGTCATAATAATTTATTGTATACGATATGATTGAGCATTTGTTAGCGACCCGCTTCTTGTGCTATCAAATTTGAATCGAAAAATGTCAAATTTTCCATAAAATGTACCCATTGAATGCAATCCTTTGGACATCAATTTACTATTATTTTTGTATTGCGAAATTTTCAAAGGAAATAAAAAAGAAGTTATTCCGGTAGAATTTCAACATTTTTTCGAAAAAACTTTTTTTCATTTATTACAATAGCCAAGGTGATCAGAGTATTTGTAGTTCAAGAATGCATGAACATAAAGAAATTTTACTAAAAATAATGTTTCATCTGTTCCTGATGAAGGGACTTTGCGGCGGGAGCTACACTTGAACCAGAGATTCCATTTCCGCCATTGGAAATTGGGGAAGATGGCATCTGAATTACGATTAAAAGGAAAGAGTTGAATTGTTTTTCGAGACTCTCATCATATGCCTCAGCACACTGACTAGTTGTGATCGCTGATGATGATACATAAGATGCTTCCAAATACATTCAAGTCAGTTTTTAATTTCAAAATCTGGAGTTAATAACAACAATACTAGAACCAAACATTCAAATATACATAGAAATACAGTATTTGATGCTCGAATATGAAAATTGTATTTATCGATTCTAAATGTTTTTTCAAAAAAATTTAACTTTTTCGAAATAAATGAAAATAAATTATGGTGAAGCTTGATTCCTCCTCCAGATAACAGCATTACATTCAATACAAAAACAGATTGGGATTCCGAAATTAAACAATCAATTGGCCATCTAAATTCTCGTTGACGAGCGAGAAAAACAAGAGTTATGCTTCTTATGAGGAGGCTGTTGAAGCTGTCGAAGCTGTTGGAGCCGTCGAAGCTGTTGAAGCCGTCGAAGCTGTTGAAGCTGTCGAAGCCGTCGAAGCTGTTGAAGCCGTCGAAGCTGTTGAAGCCGTCGAAGCTGTTGAAGCTGTTGAAGCTGTCGAAGCTGTTGAAGCCGTCGAAGCTGTTGAAACTGTCGAAGCCGTCGAAGCTGTTGAAGCCGTCGAAGCTGTTGAAGCTGTCGAAGCTGTTGATGCCATTACTGTTGTGCCACCTAATCCTGATCCTGTTGTACCACCCAATCCTGATGGCACTGTAATATTTTATAAAAAATAGCATAAAAATTTATAATATTATTAAGCAAGAATTAGGTGTGTCGTTTTCGTAAAATTTAATGACTTTCCTAGGAATTGATTGTTTCAACTGATATCAGACTTTAGTTGGGAATAATAAACAGGACTAATAATATAATTAAAACTTATAACCCAAAACTACTGATAACTATAGTTATAAAATGGCATCTTATTATAGTCTAACATAAGATGACTAGTAAATATAGTGACTAACAACCTTTTAGACAGATTTTCTAAATGGATGGTAAAAATGATTATTTTTTACTTGTAAATGTTTGAGGGGCTGTGCTGGTGGGAGCTCCAGTTGAACTTGGGAAAGGTGGCATCTGAATTATGATCAAAAAGGAAGAGTTGAATTGTTTTTTGAGACTCTCATCATATTGAAACAAGCTACAACACTTCAGCAATGCAGCATTCCAACATTTTCTACTTACCGTGACCCTACACCGAACGCAGCATCTCCTCCTGCGACGGCAATTGTTCGTGCATTTTCTTTTCCTATTGCAATTCCTACATGACGAGCCGCCAACGTTCGAAACGACCGTAGTAATAATTTTTTTGTTCTTTTGAAGTTGGCGAGCGCGACTTCTTCTGGCTGGTTTGAAGGGGCTGCTGCCGCCTGGAATTTAGCAAAAGGAACATGTGAAGCAATGGCCGCTTTATTTTAGTTCGTGCTTTTAGTGAAATGTCACATGCATTAAGTTGATTAAATAAAATCTTCGCATAAATTACCACCACCTCCGCCGCAGCCACTGCGACAGCCACCGCCTCCGGATCTACGGCCACTGATTATTGGCTCGGGAAGAGCAATTGGTTCAGGATCGGCGATGGCAGATGGTGCTGGCTCGGGTTCCGGTTCGGCGAGAATCAGCTGGAATACACAAAAGTGAGAAAAATAAGAAAGGGCCGAATTATCACAAACACTTTGTAAATATATTCAGTGCTTTGGTTTATCTGTTAATCTATATTCAGTGGACTTCAGTTTTCTATTTACCACGATCGAAGTTGCGAATAGAAAAAGGAATGTTTTCGAGAACATTTTGAATATTAATCAAATGTGTTGTTTGGAAAGACTGAATTCGAATGATGAAACTTTGGAAGCGATGATCTTTTATATCATCATGTTTATCGCCGAGAATAGTATGAAATCTGTGCAAAAACTAGATTTTAATAACACCGACCAGAAGTTGCTCAAAGGCGAAAAATTATTTAACCTCACATTGAACTAGTTTTCAAATTATTACCAAATAACTTTTTTGGTTGGTTTATAGCCAATTCATTTCTTGATTGATCAGATGAACAAACATGTTGGTCATTTTCGCAGGGATTTTTATGAATAGTTTAAGCTTCAATTTTTATAATGGAACAAAATGTTTAACGAAAGCATACAATCGTGTACAAATAATGTCTTCTGTTTGCGTCGACTCAATTATATCGGTCAAGATAGTCTCAAACAGCCGAACAAGAATTTGGATCAGATTTTCAGCGAGATACTGAATTAAAGTGAAGAATAGAATGTGAGACATATTATTCTATTGTAAATATTTGTAAAAGTTCATCATTTGAATTTAATTATATTGATTGTATATTTATTATTACAGTTTGAATGTTTATTTTAATATATTTATAATTTCAATTTTGATTTTATTGATTATTTCTATTGTTAAAATCTCACATTGGAAAAAAACGGCCAAAAACACAGAATGTGAGTAGGTCAAATATCCCTACTGACAATTTGTTTGGAAAATATTTTCATGCAACATTCGATAAAGAGTTTGAAATTCCAAATGTTTTTCATATAAAAAGTTGGCGTTTTGGACCGGACATCTTAAACTGTCAAACATTTGGATTTTTGCGTGTTACATCGGAATGTGTACTAAACATATTTGAAATCCGGATCAAAAACGCCACAATTTTATACTTTTTACTTTTCCGCACACACCACTGTATGTGGTAAAGGTATTGCGATCGATCCAAAAAATTCAAAACGCTCGGAATAAGTTTTCTATGCGTTTTAAACCTAGAAAAAACGATTGCAACCATTCCCGGAGCAATTTTTTATCCGCGTGTGGTACGTTGTCCGTTGTACGCAAAAATTTGTTAACAAGATAACTCAAAAAAATGAGATTAGAATTGATCAAAAATTTACACACGCATTGAACTTTATTAGGAATAGAAACCTATTAATTTTCAGCCTAATCGGATAATTTTTTCGGGTAGCTCTAGTGGATTCGAATCAAAAAATGGACTGTTTTTCAATATAATTAAGAAACTTTTGTATGGGGACTATGACTATTTCCTATTGTATCATTATGTATCATTATGAAACTTTCAGAATATAAGTTAGCAAAAAAATGAGACACGCAAAATTTCTAGTCATTCCGATGAGATTTAGGACTACCTCCCCTGCAAAATTTTCGATTTTCGGTGTCTTTTCGAGGTCAAAACTGAAAATTTGTGTGGCGAATATTTTAATTTCAACTTGTATCCTATTGAATCTTTCAGGATATTATTTTTTTGTGTAAAAAATAAGTCTAGCAAAATTTCAAGTCATTTCGAGGAGATTTAAGACTCCCTCCGCGACAAAATTTTCAATTTTCGGGGTCAAAATTCAAATTTTGTCATTAAATTGGATGAAGTATTTGTGTTTTTCTAATCTGTGTTTTTTTTTCAATTTGCATGCTCATTAACTTTTTAACTAAATTTATACATAACATAAATGTAGAACCATATCTATCGTTAGCATGAATTAAAAGTTCAGATCAGAGTGAACTCATTCGTAATTGTTGTTACCAATTCAAAAGCAGCGAACGTTTGTTGAAGTCAAAATTAGAAACTGAGGTGTTTATTTGTTTTTTAATTAAAATTTAAATTTAAATTATATGATGTGTAATGACTTGAAAGTCGATCTCATCGTAATGACTTCAAATTTTCTGTGATTTATTCTCAAAGTTGCATGATGATTCGATAAGAAATAAACATAAATCCAATAAAAATGAGCAGCAGTCAATGAAAAGCCCGTAGGCCCGAACAATTTCGGGAAATGTGTGGAAAAGTTAGTTTTACGTACGTAAGACCATTTATTTGAATTGTAAAATGCCTGTTTTATTTCAACTGTAATTGTCATTACCATATTTCGTATGTTTCTTTGCTTCTTGCATATTGTCAATGTTAACATAAGCTTTATCATTCAATTCTATTTAGACTACATCGATTTTTGTTCAGGCTTTCGGCCTCTTGAGACTAGCTTGACAGATACAATTTTGGAAAAGCAAACAAAAGATATTGATTTGAGTGCCGCCGTCAAATTCTTTGTCTCATTATATCAATTGTTTTTTGGAGGGACCATAGAAATCTTATTGATACTGACCATTCAAATATACCAGAAATATTTGATCAATTAAAAAGAAAGAAACAAACTGACAGCGAAATGACCAAAAGTTATTTGCTTATCGAACTAGTACAATTTGAGTTGAAATTATTTTTCGCAACTTAGAAAATGTTGGCCGGTGTTGTCAAAATCTATTTTTGCGCAGGGTTCATAATATTCTCGGCGATAAACATGATGATATAAAAGATCATCGCTTCCAAAGTTTCATCATTCGAATTCAGTCTTTCCAAACAACACATTTGATTAATATTCAAAATGTTCTCGAAAACATTCCTTTTTCTATTCGCAACTTCGATCGTGGTAAATAGAAAACTGAAGTCCACTGAATATAGATTAACAGATAAACCAAAGCACTGAATATATTTACAAAGTGTTTGTGATAATTCGGCCCTTTCTTAATTTTCTCACTTTTGTGTATTCCAGCTGATTCTCGCCGAACCGGAACCCGAGCCAGCACCATCTGCCATCGCCGATCCTGAACCAATTGCTCTTCCCGAGCCAATAATCAGTGGCCGTAGATCCGGAGGCGGTGGCTGTCGCAGTGGCTGCGGCGGAGGTGGTGGTAATTTATGCGAAGATTTTATTTAATCAACTTAATGCATGTGACATTTCACTAAAAGCACGAACTAAAATAAAGCGGCCATTGCTTCACATGTTCCTTTTGCTAAATTCCAGGCGGCAGCAGCCCCTTCAAACCAGCCAGAAGAAGTCGCGCTCGCCAACTTCAAAAGAACAAAAAAATTATTACTACGGTCGTTTCGAACGTTGGCGGCTCGTCATGTAGGAATTGCAATAGGAAAAGAAAATGCACGAACAATTGCCGTCGCAGGAGGAGATGCTGCGTTCGGTGTAGGGTCACGGTAAGTAGAAAATGTTGGAATGCTGCATTGCTGAAGTGTTGTAGCTTGTTTCCATATGATGAGAGTCTCAAAAAACAATTCAACTCTTCCTTTTTGATCATAATTCAGATGCCACCTTTCCCAAGTTCAACTGGAGCTCCCACCAGCACAGCCCCTCAAACATTTACAAGTAAAAAATAATCATTTTTACCATCCATTTAGAAAATCTGTCTAAAAGGTTGTTAGTCACTATATTTACTAGTCATCTTATGTTAGACTATAATAAGATGCCATTTTATAACTATAGTTATCAGTAGTTTTGGGTTATAAGTTTTAATTATATTATTAGTCCTGTTTATTATTCCCAACTAAAGTCTGATATCAGTTGAAACAATCAATTCCTAGGAAAGTCATTAAATTTTACGAAAGCGACACACCTAATTCTTGCTTAATAATATTATAAATTTTTATGCTATTTTTTATAAAATATTACAGTGCCATCAGGATTGGGTGGTACAACAGGATCAGGATTAGGTGGCACAACAGTAATGGCATCAACAGCTTCGACAGCTTCAACAGCTTCGACGGCTTCAACAGCTTCGACGGCTTCGACAGCTTCAACAGCTTCGACGGCTTCAACAGCTTCGACAGCTTCAACAGCTTCAACAGCTTCGACGGCTTCAACAGCTTCGACGGCTTCGACAGCTTCAACAGCTTCGACGGCTTCAACAGCTTCGACGGCTCCAACAGCTTCGACAGCTTCAACAGCCTCCTCATAAGAAGCATAACTCTTGTTTTTCTCGCTCGTCAACGAGAATTTAGATGGCCAATTGATTGTTTAATTTCGGAATCCCAATCTGTTTTTGTATTGAATGTAATGCTGTTATCTGGAGGAGGAATCAAGCTTCACCATAATTTATTTTCATTTATTTCGAAAAAGTTAAATTTTTTTGAAAAAACATTTAGAATCGATAAATACAATTTTCATATTCGAGCATCAAATACTGTATTTCTATGTATATTTGAATGTTTGGTTCTAGTATTGTTGTTATTAACTCCAGATTTTGAAATTAAAAACTGACTTGAATGTATTTGGAAGCATCTTATGTATCATCATCAGCGATCACAACTAGTCAGTGTGCTGAGGCATATGATGAGAATCTCGAAAAACAATTCAACTCTTTCCTTTTAATCGTAATTCAGATGCCATCTTCCCCAATTTCCAATGGCGGAAATGGAATCTCTGGTTCAAGTGTAGCTCCCGCCGCAAAGTCCCTTCATCAGGAACAGATGAAACATTATTTTTAGTAAAATTTCTTTATGTTCATGCATTCTTGAACTACAAATACTCTGATCACCTTGGCTATTGTAATAAATGAAAAAAAGTTTTTTCGAAAAAATGTTGAAATTCTACCGGAATAACTTCTTTTTTATTTCCTTTGAAAATTTCGCAATACAAAAATAATAGTAAATTGATGTCCAAAGGATTGCATTCAATGGGTACATTTTATGGAAAATTTGACATTTTTCGATTCAAATTTGATAGCACAAGAAGCGGGTCGCTAACAAATGCTCAATCATATCGTATACAATAAATTATTATGACAGTTTTATTAATTTAACTACAATTCAATGATGTTCGAAAATAGCTGCTTTACAATATTACATTTACTCAATTATGTCGCTAAACTTCATGTGAATGCGAATGGAAAGACGACCAAAAGTCCGGAGCTAAATATCGGTTGGGAGGAGGATGTTCATCTCTTATTAAACAAAATGAAGGAATACGAAACAAACAAAAGGTTGTTGTGAAAATGTGAATGAAAATGAACATATGCTCGAATTTTTATTATTAAAATAATACTAAGAAAATTCACCAATTGAATATGAATCGCGTAGACTGCGTGAGAAATTCAATAAGACTGTGTTCTTCAACTTCTCTACAGACTTTTTATTTATGTGGGGAATTTCATGCATAAATTGTTTCAAGTCGCATTTTTTACAATGATGTAACAAATGATGCAACAAAGGAGTGGTCATTCCAAGAAACTTTGTCGAGGCGCCCATTCAGTGAGATTATATCGATAGTTATACTCTTTTTTCTCTCATCTTTGCTCTTATCATCGTTCCAAGTCAATCAAATGGCCATTTATTGACATTTGTGTGACGCAGAGCGGGACTTGAATGCATTTCAACATGACAAAACACGAATTTCTGAATGTTTATTTTCCACTCAATACGTGCGTGGTTACAACAGAGACCTTGAATATCGCATAGACTAAATCAAGTGTAAATAAAATCTGTCATAGCGTAAACAAGATTTTCATGAGGAGTTTGAGCTGTGTATGTTTATTATGGCTAAACGGTAGCATATTGCATCGCGATTCATTCAATGTTCAATCAACTTTTAAATTTTCGAAACACGGCCCAAGTTCATCGCGATATATATCCGGCTAACTTGATCAAACACCTCACGTTGAATGAACAGCGCATGTCTAATGCAATTCAAACCAATCGCTTATTTTAACAAAATCAAACTGAATTTGAATCTCTGGATCGAATAGAGTTTCCGAAGACTATATTCGAATATTATATCTTTTGGAATTGATTAGTTGCACATTTTGAATAGATATTTTGGTTTTAAGTGCGATTGGATGACATTGCTTTAGATTAAAATGCTTAACATTCAAATTTACTTCAAATCTTCAGTATGTAAGCGATCACTGGCAAAAATTCATACCTGCCAGCCTAGCAATATCTCTTCGAGCCGAGTAAATATATTTTTGTATTTTACACATTTCGATTACACCATTTTGCGTTAGGTCTAATGAATGGCCGCTTGTTAACGTTCGCTTGCATCTTCATTTTGTCACGTATTTCAATGAATTATGAAGTTCGATCCGGAGATGGTAAATAGCTGATCAATGTTGTATTGTGTTTGTTCGTCATCGCGTCGCGTGAACATTTCATGTCAATAGTGGAAATGGAATGTAAATCACAGCGGTGTGAAAATGTAATGATGTATGAGTGAGCGAGCCCATTAAATTGAATGAATGACCGATTCAGATGAACACGGTATATAAATATCAAAACGCGACAAAAATCGATTCCATCAGTAAATTGAACGTTAAACAAGCAACACAATCAGTCGAAAAGGTACGGTGAACATCGATTTTTGGACGCTCCAGTGTTTTGATTCAATTATTCGTTCACTTTTCAATAAAATTAGAAAAAAAGTGATGGATTTGTGCCATATCAAAGTGTGCTCTGGACTAAATCGATCATGAAATGCGAAATAATCATAAAAAAAGAGAAATAAAAACATAGAATGTTCTTGTAAAAATGAATTGTTTTGTAAAAATAAAAAGATGTTTTATGATAAAATATTGTCTTTTTGTAATTGTGATTTAGTGATCATAATATTTGAAGATGGATAGCTTAAAACTGATGGCGATTGCAATTATGGCTATAATTGCCACTGCTTCGGCAGCTCCTCAGCCGCATAAATTCGGTTTTGGTGTTGGAGTTGGTGCTGTTGTTGCAGATCCAATCGTTCCAGTGGTTCAACGCGTTGTACCGGTCGTCCAACCAATCGTGCCCGTGATTCAACCCGTAGTTCAGCCAATCTTTCCAGTTGTGCAACCAATTTTGCCATTTGTAGGCGTTGGACGTTTTGGGTGAGACAATATTATATTTTTCGTATCTAAAGGAGAGAAAATGTGGTATTATTCGCTATTTGATCGATTTTGAAACATCCCTATTGTTGAATGATTCTCTTTCGGAAAGAATGATGAGGAGCAGTTCTTGACGGCTCACTCGATCTCATTATCCTTACCGAATTTTTTAAAAAAAAATTCTTTTCGAACATATTTTTATCTTCTTCATTTTTCCGAAACCCATCGAAAACTGTTTTGGAGGAGAGTCCAAAGCATGCTGAGGCGCACTATCCTTTGTGCTCAATCAATTATCTAAAAAAATAAAATGTTTCCTATTCACGCTTTAGATATTATTACTAGTGTCATACGAACGACATTGTTTAATTTTTGGACCCGGAAGTATGTACTTTAATATGTATATTATAAACAAAATAATTTACAAAAATCATGCACACATTTGTCGTTAACTCACTCTCCTCTTGATAATTTTGTTTCTCTTTTCATTTAGCACTTTTATGAAACGCACTAACTTATTATTTCTCTGTATATTTTCAGTCACTTTAGGAAGTTCGGGAAGTTTTTCTGATCGTTAAGAAATTATGTATAAATGAAAGAATTATTAATTTATCTGTTTATAAGTCTTGCCGAATTGTATATTTTTCTATTCCATTGTGAAATTCAATAAAATTTTAAAGAAAGAGCGGCTTGCACTAACAAAAAGCGGCTTTTTGTATTAAAAATTCATCTGAGTGAAAGAGAAATCCATGGATAACATGTAATTGACACTGAACACCAATTTCTCTTTCACTCTGATGCATTTTAATACAAAAAAAAAGCTTTTTGGAATTGCAAGCCGCTCTTTCAAAGCAGCTCGTAAGATGCGCTTTGCAAGCAAGCAAATAGTATGCTCTGGTTTTAATATCAATATTAATAATATTCTCTAAGATATTTCAAACGTGATTGAAAATGATAATGAATAACTACAACTTGATTTCAATATGGTTGTTTAGCTGTCATTTATGTGAATGATGCTTTAATCTGAATTGATACAACTAACGACACCGTCGATATTGCGGCATAAACGAATTTGCTCATTATATACGTCAATTCATTATATTCATCTGTATTCATCAATATTCACTGTGGTGGATATAGTGAATATTGTTGAATACAGATAGATCGTATTACGCGTATAGATATACAAAAATAAAAAAAAAAAATAAAAGAAATGAAGAATCCCTCTAGATGATTTTACAACAGGTACCAAAAAATATGTCCGTGGTCATCATGAGTAAACAAGATGAACCTGTTCAAATGACATGAAAAAAATGTTCACAAATAGCTGCCGCAATTATTACCGTCGTATAAAATTTGGTCTATATCCCATGCAAAAGTTTACACTTAAATCACTCAAAAGATATAAAAATCGACTTTTAATTGAGTCGACCGGAATAAAAGTGAGAATACACCGGCTCTAGATCAGTACTGCGACTAGATAATCAAAAACGCTGAAGTGAACCATGAATATTGTTGAGTGGCAGCAGCGGTCCATAATTTTCGCTATCAATGTTTATTTTTAGTGTAAAATGAACATTGATAGCGAAAATTAAGAACCGCTGCTGCCACTCAACAATATTCATGGTTCACTTCAGCGTTTTTGATTATCTAGTCGCAGTACTGATCTAGAGCCGGTGTATTCTCACTTTTATTCCGGTCGACTCAATTGTAATATATAGATGATATTCATATGAAAAACTATTTGAAAATGGTGAAAATGTTCACAGGTTGAACTTGGTCGACCTTAGATCGGTCTAATTAAACTGAAATTTGAACCATGACAATCGAATTGTCTCATCTATAGTTCCATTAATTTCGAACCATAAAAAAACCTCTTTAAACCTGGGTTAGACCAATTAATTTTCTTATCGAATTGATGAATCAAATGCTGCCACATTGTGCTTTATGGCTATTGGTTTGCGTTCTAGCTAAACTTACAGTGAATTGCTCAAATGTAAGCTAAATATTGTTGACAAGCTAAGATTTTTAGCCCTTTCAAACAAATAATGAGACATTAGAAAGATCAGATGTTAGACGCTCATGAGCAATTCATTGCTTTATTAACATATTTCAGTGTACATTTTAAATTCATCTAGTGAATATGGATTCCACATAATTTTAACAAATAATAAAATTTGTATCGACTTGCTGAAGCCTCGCACAACGTTGCATACAGAGACAGCTCGATTTTGTTGTACATAATAAAGAGCGTCAAGGTCGACGCTCGTATAAGCACGTGTACTTTGCCGGAACACAGTCAATTGTGCGTAACTCCGCACCTGATGACGACTCCACATCGCATTACATTTAAATTTCAATTTCAGTCGCTGTCGGCGTATATTTTTTTATCAAATAAAGATTAAATTTCGAAAAATTGGCATATCAAATCTAAAATTTGAAGTTTATCATTTCGAAGAATTTATGTTGAGTAAAAAATTTATTTGAAGTTTATTTCAAAATTCAAAAGCATGACCGCCGAGCTTCATGAAGCTATCGAAATTGGTACGTAAAATTGAGCGCAAAATTTAGAATATAGCATGTTCTTACGAAATGTGTCATATCGAAAATGTATGGAGACCCATCATTTCGATGTTTTGAACGCTCGAAAAGTCACTTGTTCGAGCCGATATGTGACAGCTCGCATTATTGCCATGAAGAATAATTTTCCTCTTTGCGTTTTTTCTATGTTTCGCCAAAAACTTCTGGCAGGCGAATGGTTTTCTCATAAAAAGAGCGACCATTTGTTTAGCAACGCGAACAACTTCCTTTGGGCTTTTGAAAAGCCCATACGATCGACTGCTCCTCAAATTCCGGAGCATCATTCTGATTGACTTGAGTTGGTGC
The DNA here is from genome assembly GCA_028476595.1 of Obolodiplosis robiniae. Classification (NCBI taxonomy): domain Eukaryota; kingdom Metazoa; phylum Arthropoda; class Insecta; order Diptera; family Cecidomyiidae; genus Obolodiplosis; species Obolodiplosis robiniae. The sequence goes on from CM052015.1 coordinate 44,773,498, forward strand.
ACCTCGGTTAAATTTCTTTACCATTTGACACGAGCCATTTTTTTATTATTCTTCTTTTAAATTATGCGGGATCTAACGCGAGCACGTAAATTTACATGGAATATTTGATATATGCTAGGGGCGGTAATTCCTAGGCATGCCTCAACCTCACGATAAGTAATATAGCGATCTTGCATGTTATCAGTTCACGCACAGCATCAATATTTTCTGGAGCAACAGCCGAATTTTAACAAACTCCTTGAGAATAGAAAATGATGAGGGCTAAATGAAGTCGATCTAGAAACTCTTGATACGGCGCTAAGTTATACACACTTAAAAATTGTAATAAATCATCGCACGAATATGTTCACGAGTCAAATCAATATTTTACCGAGTTGAAATTTTCAAGTCATCGTAAACAAAACAAATTGTGTCGTTGTGACAAAACGTTTTGGAGAAACTTACCGTTGATGATGTAAAAATGAGGATTTGCGTCAGAGAATATTGAATGGCGGCGGTTCCCAATGTTTTATTAGAATTCCTCATCTACTTATAAGAAACTCCGTGCGAAAACAAAGTGACAAACATTTTGCCGAGGATTTTCGTATATGTTCTCAGCAAGAACAAATTGATACCGATCACTTTCATAACGATTGTGATTTTCATATTTCAACCTAAAACAGAACCCGAGACGGGTACAACACAACACAATCTGTGAGAGAGAAGCACGATGATCTACTCCAATGCATGATGATTTTGCATATTATTTATTCTTTTTAGTGCCAACCTGACGGATTTGTCTTTAGCAACCTTTCCAAAAATATAGAAACTATTGCGAGAGTACATTCAATCAAATATAAAACTCTCAGTATGGCCGCGTCCATAGGAGTGAATCCAAGAGAAATATAATAGACAGTCCTTGCCACCGCATGTTCACTATTGACTGTTGCTACTTTAAAGCAATATAATCTATTCAACCCTGTACGAGATTCTCGAACTAGCTCTATACGAAAAGTATCGGCGTCTTCATTGGTCCGCAAGGACTCATTTTTCCCGTAAACCCCATTATTCAGTTAGCTTTGTGGCGATAAATAAATAGACAGTCAGCCAACTGTAATTGCCAGCGATTATTGCTTGCTAACGATTTGATTTGTATGGAAAAGAACCAGTTTCTGTTACATTTCAGTCGGTCGATTAATTCAAGATATTTCAAATGAAAGTTGACTATAGCTGTAGTCGATTGTAGTTGTATATTTTGTTAAGCAAACAAAGTCAGCCAAAATGTCCCAAATTAGCCGACTGACATATTCTCAGTCTTTTAGAACTCTGAAAGACGGCATTTGAAATCACATATGTTTTTGTAGAAATCACTATTGTTTGTCGGTCCAGAAGCATCAAATCACTTGTTGAAATGTGAAAACACGAAACAGATGAATAAACAATTAGCCGCAATGTGTTATAACTTCAGCTTTAATAAGATGATTTCATCGAGCGAAAATTTCTCAATTCACCAAAGCTTCGTCAAAATAATTTTTTTTCAATGCGACTAAATTATTACGTCCAGAAGAAGAATTATAGTTTGAAATTCAATTGAAATATCGGCCGAACAACACGAATCCGACCCTGGATTGGAATGAAAATACGCAAAACGTTATAAAAACAAAAAGCAAAAAATATTTTTCGATTGATTTTTTTTTTGAGATTTCATTTTTTTTCTAACAAAATTGTACTAATGTTTTCGCTGAGTGCTGTCACTCAAAACGGGTAGTTTGGTAAAAGTGCTGGGTTAACGCCGGCTGGATACAGACGTTCAGTAAATCCTGGCAATGGAGCGATAACTGGAGGAATGACTGGAGCTCCGCAGTATGGGTAATTTGGGCAAAGCACTGGATCTACACCGGCCGGGTATCTGTTGAATTCAGAGAAATCAAATTATGTTTAAAAATAGCAACAAATATGAATTTAAAGAGCCGTGTACCTGTCGACGCTCAATCCAACGGTGGGGAAGCTTGGGAATGTTGATTCAGCTCGAACGGTTGGCATAATTGGAGCCACTGACATCTTTGCATGCAACAAGGCATTATCGCAGTTCGGGTATCCTTTTTTGTTGAAGAAAAATCATGATATTTAAACAAATAATTCAAATCAAATGTAGATTTCGCAAATCACAATAATAAAAATATCTTATTCGCTGACAAATATTCACCTGGGCAGAAAAGGGGGCTTACACCGGCTGGATATCTATGAAAATGTACGAAAGAAGTGATTTTTAGTCTTAAGAATGTAAGATATTTGGACGATAAGAGCGGAGTTTGAAAAGGACTTGCTTGTCAGCAGACAGTGTTTGGATGAATGGAGCAGTTGATACCAATGGTTTGGCGTGCAACAAAGCGTTATCGCATTTCGGATATTCTTTAAAGTTCAATAAAAGTAAAATTAATTTATTTTGAAATAAAAAACTTTGTAATATGATTTATTCTCGATATTATTGTGGCATCAAGTGTATACCTGGGCACAAAGCGATGGGAACTCCGACTGGGTATTTGTCTGCCTGTGGAGCTGAGTAGGCAGCGGCAATAATAGCAAAAAAGCAAATCTATATAAAATTAAATTCTCATAAATTAACATTATGTGTACAGTTTAAAGTTCTGTTGTCGAATTAATTTGTTTTCAACTTGCAACAAAATAATCCCTGAAATTATTGAATCTTTATTTTTATAGCTCAACACAAAACTAATCTTCCTACCACTTTCGGGTTCATGTCGAATTTAGTGAATATCTAATTTGTTTAACTGTATTACACTTGTTGTAAAGTTGAGACCAGTGTGATTCGATTATATTAAATATGGTGGCTTATATACAAATGGTTTTTCGAACCTCACTTCCATCTCAATTTCGTTTACGTCTTTCAACATGCTATTACATGGCAGTGGTTGTTCTGGTTTTGTTTTTGTGATTCCGGTTTGCAATTTGACAATCCGGCGCTCCAAGCAAATACCTCACCTGCACATGATAACCTACATAAACTATCAACTAACTGTTTTTTGATATGAACATGTTTTCAGTATTTTGCAACAAAGCCAAATGTAAAATATCGACTAAGTGCTAATTGTTGACTTCCAAAAACAACTTCTGCACCTAAGAGCCGTTATAGTAATTTTAATCAAATGTAATTTTCAAGCTTCATATTGAATTTCGTGTATGAAGTACGGAAGAGATTGGGCCAGTATTACCAGATCAGACAATAAACGGGAAAGTCCGGTGCAATTAACAGGTATACGGAGGAGACAGTTTCAAAGAGTTTGTCTAATGTACCCTATTTACCAAAATATTCATTGTAAAATAGATTTAATTGTAATATAATGTCAATTGTCATTTGAACGAGAAATTGTTCAAGGAGTAAATAAAAAGAGTAGGGGCTTCAGGTAAAGTCTATATTCACACATCGAAATGATATTTGTATAAAAACCACATCATCGGTTTAATCGAATCACATCATTTTTAACTTCACAATCAGTGATATTGATTTGTAGTTTTATTGTTCCAGAACGAAATAGATATTTCACTGCAATCACCAACATGAACCCACAAATGGTAAATCAGATTGATAGCATTTTTAACTGAATAATACTGCATTTGAATACAATTATGTGAATTACAACATTTGATTATGCGATTGACAACGCGCAATATAATTATTATTATTAAGTACATCTTATATTAAAAATAAAATTCAAGTGAATTAGAAATTACAAACAAAAAATATCGAAATATTGATAAAGCCTAAATGTTTGTTCTGTAGATCTGCTTCTTCGCCATAATTGTAGCTGCTTTCGCCGCTCCACAATATGCAACTGTGTGGCCAGCAGGAGTGAACCCATCCTTATGTCCAGGTATATAGCTCTACATAGCAGAACTTGTTCGACTGTCCATAAAAACCAAACTCACTGAAACTACATAAGAAATCAGTAAAACTAACATATATTCTCACTAGTTTTAAAATTCAAAATGGACACAATAATAAATCGAACTGGTAGAGAAGTGTTTTCATTTTTGCTAATCGATGAGAAAAAGTGGAGACTTCAAACTTGTTTTATCTGAATGTTGATCAACAAATACACACAAATTCATACTTAAAATTAATTTCACGATTTCTTTCTGCATCCTGCAGAATATCCAAAATGCGATAATAATTTGTTGGCATTGTATAAAGCTGTACCAGTTGCCGCTGCACCAAATGTTCCAGCCTTGCCTGCTGACAAGTAAGTCATTTACGAAACACCGGGTCTCTAGAAAATTTTTAAACATCCTATGAAACTCTCTGATTTCGTATAATTTAACAGATTTCCATCCGGTGTAAGCCCCCTTTTGTGCCCAGGTGAATATTTGTCAGCGAATAAGATATTTTTAATATTGTGATTTGCGAAAGCTCAATTTAATTTGAATTATTTGTTTAAATATCATGATTTTTCTTCAACAAAAAAGGATACCCGAACTGCGATAATGCCTTGTTGCATGCAAAGATGTCAGTGGCTCCAATTATGCCAACCGTTCGAGCTGAATCAACAGTCCCAAGCTTCCCCACCGTTGGATTGAGCGCCGACAGGTACACAGTTCTTTAATTTCATATTTGTTGCTATTTTCAAACATAATTTGATTTCTCTGAATTCAACAGATACCCGGCCGGTGTAGATCCAGTGCTTTGCCCAAATTACCCATACTGCGGAGCTCCAGTCATTCCTCCAGTTATCGCTCCATTGCCAGGATTTACTGAACGTCTGTATCCAGCCGGCGTTAACCCAGCACTTTTACCAAACTACCCATTCTAAATAGCCCCAAACACTGTTGTGAAATGCAACTGAATAAAAATTATGAAATGTATTGACTGATTCTATCTTTTCCCATTGTCGTCTTCTTTAAATTAAACAGACATCAGGTACGTCACATCATTGTGACCTCTCCAGTTAAAACAGTGAACGGTAGTACACGCGATTGATGCAATCACCCCTAGTGAAAAAGACACAAGCCTTTAGGCAGTGTATATAGATAGTTTGTATGGGGTCTGAACGCATATCATAATGAAACTTTCATGGAAAAAATAATTCATACAAAATTTCAAGTCATTCCTATGAGATTGGGGAAATATTCAAATGGCAGCTATGTTCTTCGATCGAAACAATGTGAAGTTCAAGGTTCAATGACAACTTCAAATGAATCCTTGCAATAAGAATCATTTTTGAAACAAATAACACAATTCCCATGCAAAATCTTAAAACTATCTCTCGATACTTTGAGAAAACGTCTGTAGGGATTTGAAGAAAAATTAGCTGCTGTATTTTATTCCACTATAAGAATCTACATTTTCAATAGTTTGATTAGTGTTTTTTTTTTCAATACTAAAAAATTATTCAAGGGTGAACATCAATAATGACTTATTGGTCCCGTTCCGCTATTGGTGAATAAGAACGAAATACCAATACATTCGCAAATATGTCACGGCTGATTCGTAGTATTAATCAATCCTAAATCTAATCGTAATGACTCAACATTTGGTGTGACATATTCTCATCTCACTGTCGGGAAATGTGCGGAAATGAAAGTCTAGTAAGACCATTTGAATGGCTGAGAACAATAGTGAATTTAATAAAGTCGTACAAATAAAATTGAATCGTGAATTTTAACAAAAATAAAAGTGCAATATTATTTTTCAGTTGATTATTTTTGACTGAAAATTTATGATGCACTTTTATTTGTACGACTTTATTAAATTCACTACTATTCTCACCCATTCATTTATTGTTCATACAAATTGGAAATTCAATCACGGTTAGCCAGTTATAAAGGGTGTTTCAACAGGGGTGTCGGGATTTTGAATTCTTCTGATAGGGATACGAGTGAGTAGATGTCAGTTTTTATTTTGACAGACGTAATCAGTAAGGTTTGGCAAATTAACCATGGATCATTACACGATTAAACAACGCGTAGAAATTATCGGAATTTACCATCAAAATTCGTGTTCGGTTATTGAAACGCTTTTGGCTCAAAAATCATCTTCAGTGATGAGGCGCATTTCTGGTTAAACGGGTATGTTAAAAAACGAAATGGCCGCATTTGGGGCGCGGAAAACCCCCCGTAGGGTTAATGGAAATAAAGTAGTAGCGCAACTAAGATCACACGTTTTCAATAAACGTGAATTGAGTACAGAAACAAAGATATTGATTCACGGGTCAATCTTCAGACCAACTATTCTATATGGTAGCGAGAGCTGGGTTGATTCTGAGAATTTGATTCATGATCTGGAAGTGTCAGATATGAAAGTGTTGAGAATGGTTTCGGGGGTCTCGCGCCGCGATCAGTGGGAAAACAGAATCCGAAATGAGACGATTCGGGGGGATTTAAACGTCGATTCGGTAGAAGAGGAAGCAAGAAAATCTAGACTGAGATGGTTTGGTCATGTTAAACGCATGGGAGAAGAACGACTGCCGAAACGGATTCTGTTCGCCGAAGCTGATGGACCGAAAGGGCATATGAATGGTGTGTTGAAACTCAAAACTTGGCTCTCGATCGGGGTTTGTGGAGAGGTATTGTTAGGAGTATATGAGGCATTTTGTTTCGTAAAACAGACTAGACGCTGAAAGGCAAAAATGGTCTTTAAATGTTTGTTGTTGTTGTTGAAAACCCAAAACAAATATTGGAGACTGAAATGCACCCACAGAAGTGCACTGTATGGTGTGCGTTTTGGTCCAAAGTTGTCATCGGCCCATTTTTATTCGAAGATGAAAAATGGTCGGCGCGTCAATGGGGGTGAAGGGATGGTGTCTACAAAGCGTAGTCGTGGTGGACATTTAGATGATGTTATATTCCATTACTAATTGTCATAAATATAGCTACAATTCCCAATAAAAATTTTGGTCAAGTCATAATTTCGTTCGTATTTTATTTTAATTCAACATCCCCACACTCTTATTGAAACACCCTTTCGTTGAAATTAGTTAATTTAAAGTTAAAGTCAGTCACTTATAATTGCAAAAAAAGTTAATGTATTGTAATCAGAAAATTGAGAATGTTCCCTAAATGCAGATTTGATATCCCGATTTGTGTCTTTTGGATTACAAGTTTACTCGAATGCAGATTTGCCTGAGTAATTAGTAAGCTATTCTGGTATGTTCTTGACTAGATAGCTATAGTTACCATTAATGATTACTCTTAATACAATTAATGACTATATTCAAAAACGTTCAAAATTAATCAACTGAGTGACAAGTGGCTATAAGTGATTATTTTTCATACAAATTTGAAATTCTATTACAGTTAGCTAGTTATATGAGGCTTATGTTAAGACAATTTGAAGTAACAGTCAGTCAATCAGTCACTTTTTTTGCAAAAAGGGAAACTTCTTTAAATGAAACACCAGTCATATGGAATCGATTCCCTACTGAATATTGTGGATTTTCATGAACAAAAGTCTTTCCTCATCCTTTGAAATATGCTGCACTTTGTTTTCATAGATTCACAAGACAAATTCATGAAGGTTGAGTTTTTTATATTTTGCTTAATTTTTACATTGACAAAACTCCATATTATTCTGGCTAATCAAGTGAAATTTTAGATATTCACAATTTAAGTACAATCACTTTCAATCAATTTTCTTCTTTTATGTAATTTGATCAGTAAATGCAGTGCTAATTGAAAGAAGAGGCTTCGCAACGAATTGTGTGCCAAAAAATGATCAACACATCAATACTACATGGACTGAAAAGACTATGGCCTACCAATGAAAAAACGATAATAAGTGAAAAAACTGTTTTATTCTTTGACATAATCTCCATCTAGAGTAATGCACTTGTTGTAGCGATCCTCTAACATTTCGATACCACTTTTGTAGTGGTTCGCGTCAAGTCCCTCAAAATAGGCGTTTGTTTCCAACTCGACTTCTTCATTGGAGTAAAATCGCTTGCCAGAGAGCCAAATTTTCAACCGGGGAAACAGGAAATAGTCGCTCGGTGCTAAATCTGCCGAATATGGTGGATGGGGAACCAATTCGTAGCGTAATTCCTTCAATTTGTCGGTCGTATCGCGAGTCTGACACGTTGGTCTTTTTGATCAATTGTTAAAAAACGCGGCACCCATCGCGCACAAAGCTTTCTCATGTGCAAACATTAATGAATGATATGTCCAACGCGTTCCTTTGAGATGCCTATGGTCTTACCTATTTCATTCAATTCCACTTTGCGGTCAGCTAGCACGATTTCACGAATTTTTTTGATATTTTTCGGCGTAACTGCCTCATTTGGCCTTCCTGAACGGGGTGCGTCGGTTGTGGTGGTTGGCTGGGGCAGATGTTCTGTAACACTTATCAAGCCATTGCTTTGCTTCAACAGTATTTTTTCCCATCAGAAAGCAATGTTTTATCAAAATAGGAAATTCACTTTTTTCCATGGTAAACAAAATTAACAAAGGTAGCGTCACTTCGAGAGCTATAACTTGAGAACCAAATAATGAAATGGCATGAGATTTTGACAGTATTCTAGTTAAGGATGGAGCTATCGGCAAGCCCAAGCAGATTTTTGATTTGCAACGCCATCTATGGGTCAGGCCATAGACTTTTCAGTCCATTTAGTATGATGAAGATTTTCAAGAAGTATAAATGAAATTTGCGCCATAGAATTGCATGTGATACATCAAAATTGATTTGCAAACTGAAATAAAATCTAATATGTCGAGCTGAGAGTTAAAACGGTTCGAAACATCTTACGTCATGGTCACGCTCACGTGAATTTTTCTTAGGTGTGAGCAGGAGATAAAATGTTTTGAGTCGTTTTTACTCTCAGCCTACATATATAATATTAACGAAAATTGAACGCGGTTATTATTTTGCACTTTGACAATTATGGTTTATGGAGATCAAGTACAACTTTTCTGAATTATTTGTAAATAAAATTCTTCGGAATCGAGTAGAGCATTCAATAGAGCAACATCGAAATCCAAAAAATTTAATGCTATAGTACTGTTGTGCCTGGATGTTAAAAAGACAGAAGAAAAAGATACAAATACAATTACAGCGAATACACATTCGAAAGATACAGTTGGAAGCATTTTATTTTTATTTTACTAAAGACATTTTTGATACAATGCACGTATACAGAAATCAAACCGTAATGAAGGGTCGTCAATTTGATTGGGTAAAGGGTGATCTACCAAATGCGTGAAACCAACGGGATTGTGGCAGCCGATGGGATTACGACGTGTTTTAGCTCTTCGGTGCAAAATGGATAGTTGAAGCATTTGATTGGATCAACGCCAGGTGGGTATCTTTAGATAAAACAAAAATGGAATTTTTAAAGGATTTTCTAACGTTTCAGTTTGAAAAATGACATACTCGTTGGCACCAATACGAAGAGGAGCGAATGCGGAACGGAACAAAGTGCGGTAGAATTCAAATGGGACAAGACGCAGTTTGTCGGCTGCATGGAGTAGCTCATTGTTGCAGTCCGGGTAATCTTTATCAAACAGAAAAATGTTGAATTAATCAAAGAAAAATCTATCAATGAGTTGAAGAGGCGAGCATGTGCTTTTTAGGTGACGAAGTCAAACTCGCCAGCACATCGATCGCACCAATAAATAATAATAATGATAATAATAATAATTGAATGAGAAATGATATTGCAATGAAAATTAAATAAATTCTTTTGCACACTGTTTTGAATTGGTTGGTCGATTTGTTCTTAAATAAGGTAAATGTTAATTCTGAACATATTTCATACCTGGACACAAAAATGGATCGACACCTGGTGGATATTCCTTTTGGATGGCCATGGCTGCGACGATGAGGGCAAAGAAGCAAATCTGTAATAGATCAATATTTAAGTACAAAAAACTTCGATTAATAAACATTTTTCAAACAAAGAACGTTTCCATGTAGTTTTTCCAATGATTGTTTCTCGATCATTTTTTACTTTTTGCGATATTTTTTTAAACATAAATTTGATCAATTTTAAATTGTTTCTTCTTTCTTGAAATTTAAAAAATGTTGAATGTTCAGTAGAAGATCAATCTCACCAATTTTGTATTCATTTTGGGAGATTCGATCTTTTTTACTTGTTGTAATGTTTGGAAGAAACTATGTACTGATTCAGCTCAGTCATGATTACAGTTTTTATACAAAATGTGTGACTTTTCAAATTGTGAGGCAATTGATCGCAATTCGTATCCCAGACAAAGTAGTATCACCTGATAAATGGTTTGGAAATTTGTGAGTGCTTTCGCATTTCTTTCAAAATGTCGGTCATACTGGATTTTCTTGTTTTGCTCTTTGAATCAGCGTTTAATGAGCATTCTATTACAATGTAGCCTAAAGTAAGAGATAACTATTCGACATATCAGATGGCACTTCAGCTTAATCGAAAATCATGTGAACCAAGGTCGTGAGGTCATTTGGATGCTTTTCGGTCATTTAATTGATGACACTATTTGCAATGTTTGTCTCTGCATTATCGAGGGCTTTTAACGCTACCAAGCCGTCATTAGATATGAAACAAGCCTCAAGCATTACATACACTTAAAACAAACCGCTATTATTTTCCATGTATTGGTATTTATTACTTGAAAATGTTTGTATTGCACATTTATAAAATTTCCAATATTCTTTTTATTAGTTCAGCATTTTGCCAAGTAATTTCCCCACAGAGACCCACATTTGCATCATTTGTGGTATTTGATGAATTGATAAAATAATTAAAAGCAATTATACTGGCGCTTTCGAAGTTTAAATCAAATGAAAATTTTGCTCGAAGCATTTGGAACAGGTGTGACAAATGTCGAATTGAACAGATGTTGAGGTGTTATACGACAAAGACGTTAAACGACTTTGTTATTTGCCAATAACTGGATCAAAAACTCGGATAAGAAATCAAAGTGATTGAAATGATAGACAATGCCTTTGGCAACACGAGCAATATTTTATTTTGTATATAAACCGTAATGATCAGTTCAATTAAATCAGTACACCATTTGATTCGAACTCCACAACAAACTCAGCCAAACGTTGAACAAAAATCAGCCAATTCATCAATATGAATTCGAAATTGGTAAGAATTTGACTGTACATTGTAGTTAAAAAAGTGTGCTCAGAAAAAATAGTTTTCAACAACATGGATTTTGGAAAATTACTTCAAAATCTAAAATTGAATCGATCTTTCCATCGAAGCCCGCTGACGGTGGTTTTGAATTTTTGTGCATTCCTCGCCGGAAATAGTTGAAACTTAGCATATTTATATATATTACAGCATGACATTACTATATGTAGTGATAACGTAGAAATTTCCATTACAGATCTGCTTCTTTGCCATCATCGCCGTTGGTATGGCCGATGTTGTTAAAGTAAAAGTTCCAGAATATCCAGCCAATGTCAACCCATTGTTGTGCCGAAGTAAATATGCAACAAATCTAGTTTATGAAGATCATTTTTTCATTTTATCAAATTCAACAGCACCCAAAAACCGCATAAGTTGATTGAATTTGCTTGTAAAAGCATAAAATAAATGAAACCATCAATAGTCAAAATGTTTTTTCCATACAAAATTAACATTCATTCTTTGTTCGCATTACAGACTACCCAAATTGTGACAACGAATTGCTTCACAAGGGAAAAGTGTTATTTGCTCCAACCTACAGAACTGTCATTCCAGGCTACGCCAGCCCTTATTATTCAGTCATTCCGAGCAGTTACAAAACCGCTCGTGATGAGGGGTACGACAAACTTTTTTGATCAGTTGAAATTGAAAATGAACCTGTTTGAAATACGTTAACTGATTTTTCCTTACAGACTTAAAGTTGAATCAAATGTTGTATCATCGGTTCCTCGAGCTATTTGGCCACAATATTCATCGATCCCAAGCAATGCACTATTTGCTCCATACAGCCCATACCAACGCTATTACTCAGCTCACTTTGCCCCAACCACACGATTGATTGTTGCCTAAATTTGATGCTCTTTGCCTTCGATATCTCCAAAAGAAAATGATATACCTGAATAAAAAATTAAGTGCATCTCCTACACTCATTGAATTTTATTATTTGTCAGACTTTAAAATGCATATTTTTCTCACTTTTAAAGCGTGTCAATTCGTTTAGATTATTTTTTTTTAGTTTGTGACTCTGAAATCTGAAAACATTTGGGAATTTCCAAAAAACATTCAATATGGCGACAATACAAATGACTCATTTATTTATTTATTTATTTATTGCAAAGCCTAAATATGTACCAATATGTACAGAAGCTACGCAGTAGCTCATGTATGCTGGCAAGTTGCCCAATACGGTAACAATTCCGTCCATGGAACGACTTGCACAGAGACAATCACAGGTATGTGCGGTATTCACGAGTGACTATAAATACCAAATTGGATCCGTGAAACCATGGAAAAACCGGCCTGACCATGGAGAGTTAAGGGGAACACTTAAATTACTAAATGATCTTACATAACTAAGATAATGAAGATGAGACATAGGAATGTTGTAGAAGCACAAATTCAACAATAAAGCAGCGATTTTTGGAAAAGACTAAAATTATTGCTGGTTGTTGCGCAACCAGTTCTTAAGTTGAATTACATTCCTTGATTTCAAACTGGAATTGTATAATAAAAAACTATTGCCGCGAAACCGAAAACACGCCTGTAAAACTCAGTACGGGGTTTGACTAAAACACGCAGTTGACCATTAGTGGGCGTTCTACCTTCATTCATTACGAACAAATCGTTCAAATAAATAGGACAGCGCGTTTTAATCTGCTTGTAAATCAAAGTAGCTGAATGTAGCTTTGCTCTGGGGTAAGGCCATTGATTCGCTTACGATACTCCCTTATGTGTTCGGATCTTTTCGAGCCAAAAATATTTGCTATACGGATATGATTTTCCTGATTGATGGCGCCCCAACCATACGTGATCACATCGCCATAGCTTTAAATAGGATCGATAAGCGAACAAACAATATCACGCTTAATATAATTTGGCATGCTATGCGGAGTTTATTAATTTGCAACACTGAAGCTGTTCGCCATCTACAACAACGCCATCGATCATATCGAAATTTATAAGATGAGTATTGTGCTTAGAACCAATAATCATTTGAAATGAGAAAAATAAAAATAGTCAGAAATCGACCTTTGAAACGTTCTAATGAATATTTTCACAAATGGTCGGTTCTTTTCACACACACGCACACACCAACCCGAACACTGCGCGGTATAATGTAATCCACTGCGTGGATTCGAGCATCGATTTCCTGAGGGGGAATTTATATTTATATATAAATATTAAAACAATGATTTGCATTAAAAAACATTTCAGCATATTAAAAATATAATATAAAGTATTTTTCTACTCTTTTTGTTTTTACGATTACTGAAATTGAAATCATGTTCAAATTTGAAAAATCTACTAAATTTTGGGACGAAATTGTGAGAATTTTTTTGCGAATTACGGTTAAGCTCAGGAAGGCTGAATGTTCATGTCAATGTAGTCAAAGTTCAATTCTTACAACTTTCTCTCTCTCACTCTCTCTCTCTCTCTCTCTCTTTCTTTCTCTCTCTCTCTCGCTATATTTCGTTTTTCTTTCTTTTCTCATTCTCTCCTCGATATAACGACCCTAGATAAAAAGCAATTCTGGTCTTAAAGCACATCATTGTATGTACGATATTAAGCTATTTGTCAACATTCATCGGCGGCCTACATTGGCAATGAGGAATAATTTGCAATAATAATGTTCGAACAATGAATGCAAAACAAACAGAAATGAGCAATAAAACGTGTTAACTTAAAAACACTTGCCAAGTACTTATCTCACATTTGCCGTGCAAAGCAGATGTGTCATTGCACTGATAAATTAGATGTGTCAGATTTTCCCCAGTATCAGTGCTGTCATTGCGCATTCCAATGTTTATATATTTACAGCTCAAATTCTATCGCATTTCATATTCAATGTATTGTGTGTTTGTAAATCCAGAATTTAAGCTTTTTGCAAGCAGCGAAGCGGTGTGTATTTCATGCAAAGTTTTTTTGTATCAGAATTTCGTTTGAATATGATCGGCTGCGGCGGTTGTGCACACACAGCTTCTGTGTGGTTTCTTTCAGATGTATAAGTGTACTGCACAAGGTTCTACATCATTTATGGCAAATTGGTGTAGAGAAATGCCATTGGATCATTTCTCAGTAGAATGACGTGTCAATATGTAATTCTAATATTTCTACACCAATTTGACATAAATGGTGCAGAACCCTGCGCAGTACACTTATACATCTGAAAGAAATCACACAGAAGCTGTGTGTGTGTTAACGTTTGCAATGCAATTTCACTGATACTGTGCTTGCGTGGTATTGTTTATTTCATTATTGCTTATCAGTGTATTCCAGAACTCTGGTTTTGGTGAGACCAGTAGCTGTTAGCTACGATATCATTTTCCATTGTTGTTCATAAGAAATACAGTGCCAGCCATAGCTGAGCAACTGACTGCTTTCAGCAACCGTGTCCAACTCAAAAAAACTAGAGGTCTAGCTTATTCCAAAAACATTCGGTAAGAGCTAAAGCGGAAAGAGCTAAATCGAGTGACAACAACAAGTGCAAAACTCCCATTCAAAATTGACTCTCCTTCTTTACTTTTATGTAGTGAGTTAACTAAACCCATTCTCTTCATTTCACTTTGTAGCCTATTAAATTTCAATTCAAGCAACCAGTCATCTTTTTTGAAGCATCTTAACGGAAATTGAACCAAAATGGAGGCATCCTCCTCATCCGAAAAAGAATACAATAATTCAATGTACGAGAAATTTCATAGCCTCGATATAAGAAAATTGTCAGACGTGCACTTTATTTTCGAATGCAATGACGAGACTGTCAAAATTGCTGCCAGCAAAAATGCTTTGGCGTCTTCAAGTCCTGTATTCTATGCTATGTTCAACGGTGACTTCAAAGGAGAGGATGATGTCAAAATCGTCGATGCATCGCCCGCAGCTTTCGAAGAGTTTTTACAATTCTTCGATAAATACCATGTGGTGCTAACGATGAAAAATATCGGCGAAGTTTTAAAATTGGTCGACAAATATGACGTATTTGAGTGTTCGCTTACATGCAAAAGCTTTTTGATGGATAATCTCACGGTTGACGATGTTATTTGGTGCCTCTATTTGGCGCTAACATTTCACTTCGATGATCTGACGGAGTTTTGCATCGTTAAAATACAAGATAATGTTGAACAAGTGTTGAAAATGTTCGAATTTACAGATTGTGAAAGCATAAAATATAGCACAGATTCAACCAATCACTCGTCAGGGGAAGTCGATCTGGATCGAATTTTACCACATGTGTTCGCAATTTCCAGAAATGCCGTTTTCAAGCTATCGACTGAAATCAATAAAATGCGTGAAAAATGTGTTTTTCCAATTACATTGAGCAATAATACAATTAATGGAAACGAAGTAGCAAGCGTGGAGATCATTACATTTACATTAAGTGGCGGGTCAATGATTTTGACTGAAATTGTATGTGGAGAAATAATCACTCCGAATGGAAATATATGCACACTCAAACTATCCATTAAAGAAATAAATTCACATTGTATATTAAATGACTTGCTCGACGAAATAGTTGAGCATAGTCCATCGTCACCTCATTCACGCGTGGTGAATATAAAACTGCAGAATCCAATAGCCATCCAACAAGGCTGTGAATATGAAATTACTTTTGAAGTGATATCTTCCTCAGGTGTCTTTGCCTGTTGCGCCACGTTTCCCAAGTCACCCATCAAATTGACCAAACATGTAACAATTTCCTTGCTAAAGCATAATGATTCACAATCCTCTTTCATTTCCGAATTGTATTTCAAGGAGATTAAAAATTGATTTTTTTTTTTTTTTTTTTTTTTCCTTTTTTAAAATTGTAATTCTTAAAGACTAAGAGCCAGTGAAAAGTATGATCACGTAATAAAATTCCTGAATAAAATTGCTAAATAAATGATTTAGTCAAAGCTTTTGCATTTACATTTCATCCATTCTGTTTGACTGGACTCTGCGTCAAATTTCAACGAACATTAGTGCAATGGGTGAGTTCAATGAAATTGTCAAAGCCAAGCGAAGTCCATCTAAACAAAATGGATGAAAAATCATATCTCCGTGTGCGGAGACAATGCTGGAGATAACAGTGAATGCCTTAACGGTTGAAATGTAAAGTTTATGCGATAGCATTGATATACAATACATTGACGCATGCTCTCGTTTGAACTGTTGGTGCAAGGGGAAATCGCTCTAAATATTCAACTTTAATAAGTTAATATTAGTCGTCATTAGGTCGGTCACACCACTGTGTGTAGTAAAAGAATTGCGATCGGTCTAAAAAATTCAAAACGCCCGGAATAAGTTGTCTATCCGTTTTGAACCTAGAAAAACGATTGCAACCATTCCTGAAGCAATTATTTGTCCGTGTGTGGTACGTTGTCCGTTGTCCGCTGTACGTTGTATGCAAAAATTCGTTAAAACGATAACTCAAAAAAATAAAATTAAAATTGATCGTACATGCGTCGAACTAAAAACAAATCCGATTGATTTTTTGTAAAAATGATAGAAAATCCTACCAACCGAATAATGTTCATGAAATGCACACAATAATTGTGTGTTGTGAGAACGAGACGCAAAGCCATTCGTGCATAAAGCTGTCGTGCTCACGTTTATTCCTCCCTCGCTGTTGCTGTGCGCATCCACATGACTTTGTAGAATCACATCAAACAAAAACCATTTCTACTCGTAGATGCTCATTCAGGCTGCCTTCCTCTTCATGCATTTTCCACCAGAATTTGTAAGCTGACACCTGATTTCACAATATCATTTCGATTCGATAATTTCGAGCTTAATATCAAACATCCATAATAAAAATATCCAACTTACACTATGGAGCTCCGCATTGAGCTGCTATTTCTACCCAAGTTGCAATACTAAAACTTTTCATTGTAATAATTTTGGATTTTATTTCCATCAATAAATGTGATCGATTCATGACTGCAATGATTTATTTTTTTTTATTTATTTAGCAACGATATGAAATACGTTTGTCATACGTATTGGAAATAATTCGGAAATTCATTCTTTTCGTATCATATATGTAGAATAATACTAAATTAGATTACTTTGTTAGATGTTTATTATTCAAAGTATGATTAAGAACTGACTCAAAATACGAAGTAATTCCCTTTTTAAAGAATTGCAGGTGACCGCAAATAAAGCATAGGATCCTACATTCCCCATTTCTTCTTTTGCTTTCAACCTTGGAAGCAATTTTACTTAGGTAAATTTTGTAATAATTGATGCGAGATTTGCTTCTAATTCATTCAAAATTTCGTCTGGTGTTAGGTTCCCATTTAAAATTATGATTTCAGCAGTAGACCCATATTTCTTTTCAATCAACCATTCATCATGAAGTTTGTGAAGAAGATTGAGGTATCCAATGTCAATGTTTTGTTCTTCTGGTCTATCTCGTTGTTTAATTCGTGCTAGCAAAACATCTGGTGTTGTTCGTATGTAAATAACTAAGTCGATTTCGATTTGAATTTGCTGGACAATGAATTCATGCCATTGTTTTAGTATTTCATATTTGATGGAATCGATAGTGTTCATTCGATGGTGCGCTTCTACAAAACAATATTTAGCGCTAAAAATAGATCGTTCCATAATTTTCACCTTTTCGTTAACTTTTTTTGTGTGATTTTGTAGCATATATAGTGGACTGGATGGAATTGGTTGTCTTCTGCGTTTTTTTGCATCAAGATTCCAGCTGTTCCAAATTTCGAAGCATCGGTATGTAGCTCGGTTTCTGAATCTTTATTGTAATACATTAATACAGGTTTTTCGCATATTTTCTTTTTAAGTTTATCGAATGCAATTTTTTGTTCAGTTCCAAAAGTAAATTTGATATCATTTCGTATCAAATCACTTAACGGTTTCGCGATTATTGCGTAATTTTCGATGAACTTTCTGAAATAATCAGTAAACCCAAGGAATCGCTGTATATCTTTTACGTTCTTAGGTTCCTTATATTTATGAATATCTCTGATTTTCAAGCTGCTTGGTTGAATTTTACCATTTTCAATTTCATATCCAAGAAATTCAATTTTCTTCTGAAGAAACGAACATTTTTTCCATTTTATATTTAGGTTGTAGCTAGATGCTAAACCAAAAACTATTTTCAATCGTTCAATTGCTTCATTATCGTCTTTACCAATGATAATAACATCGTCCATGTACGTAAGCATAATACCCTGTGCGATTAATGGTTGAAAAATCACATTAATGAATCTGCAGAAGATTGCTGGACTATTGCACAGCCCAAAAGGAACTCGTTTAAACTCAAATTGGCCAGAGTGTGTTACGAATGACGTGTACTTTCTACTTTCTTTTTTGATTGGAACATGTAGAAAACCATTGGCGAGGTCAAGTGTTGTGAAAACTTTTCCAGTTTGCAATTGATCGAGTTGTTCTTCAATGAGTGGCATTGGAAATCGGTCTTTTATGATCTTAGAATTGATTTTACGAAAGTCAACACATAATCTCTTGGTGCCATCTTTTTTCGGAACGATTACCAGATTAGCAGAAAAATCAGAACAACTTGGTTGGATTATGTCGTCGTTTAACCATTCTTTGATTTGCTTGTCAACTTCAGCTTTTTCAGATAATGACATTCTCCTTGGTTTCATTGACACAGGCGCTTCATCGGAAAGAAGTAATTCCATTTCAATTGGGCACTGATGTTTTTGCGTTGGATTGTAATTTTTAATCATTGATTTAATTTGATTTCGAATTGTTGGATTTAATATGTGACTAAGATCAGGTTCCGCCTGTTCTTTTATGCCAATGTAGTATACTTTCTTTAAAGCTTCCATTTCATGGCAAACTTGATCGTTGATTTTTCGTGATTCATTTGTTTTAAATTGTTTTTTCATTTCACTTCCTTCTTTTGTCACAGTTAGTGTACTTTGATTGATGATATCAAGGCCTACTATAAGTTCGTCATCCATATTATTATCTGGCATAACGTAACAGTCGGTTTCATAAATATCGTTGTCGATGGAAATTGTTGCAGGAAATTTTCCTTTAATCGTTGTATAACCACCAATGCCTTTAACAGTCTCTTCAATCGAAGAAAAAGTTGTTTGAAGTCCTTTTTCTTTCATTGTTCTCTCCCGAATTGTAGTAATATCACTACCAGTGTCGATTAGAGCTTTCACTTTTTCGTTGTTAATCTTGACGATTTTTCGTACAGTTTCTCGTTGAATTACGTTAACCTTTTTAATTTCAGTTTGTGGTTGAGCTGTGCAAGATCGGCTGAAATGGCCAAATGAATTGCATCTAAAACATTTTGGGCCCTTTTCTTTGCTTGGGCAAGAGTCAAAGTTATGAAATTTGCTACCGCAATTTTTGCATCGGTTTTGTTCTGAAGTTTTAGCCCTTTGTTTATGGGTTTCTTCGTGATATTCGTTCATTTTAACGCTTTTATTGCTGTGTTGATTCATGAGTTTTGGTTGCATTAGATCAAAAGTTTCAAGCTTACGTTTAAATTCTCTGATTGATCTAGCTTCGTACATGAAATTTTTTACTGCTGCTGAACCGGGTAGACCATCTATTGTATATGTGATTATGGCTGATTGTTCAACATTTCCCTTTGAACCAATTGAAAGCATTTCATAAAGATATTCAAGATTTGTTTCGTTGATTTTCTTTTTTCGTTGGGATAGTTGTTGGTGAACCAATGCTGAATTTAATTGACCTCCAAATTCTTCTTGTAATTCATTTGTTAGATCGGTCCAAGTTGTAGCTTGACTTTCGTATTCAAGAAATAATTTAGCTGGTCCCTCCATTACCCTTTTTGCGAATATGAATTTTTGAATTTCAGTTAATTGAAAAACGGCACATTGTTCCTCAAAATGATTAATCCATTGTGTAACATTAGTATTTCTTTCGCCTTTGAACACTTTAAAAGCACTTTTAATATCGTCGAATCGTAGATTTTGGAGTGGAGAATTTGGAATATATCTGTTTTGTTCCATGTTTATGTTGAGATTTTGAAATAATAACGAGAGGTCTTCTTCAGTCACTTTTATTAGTTTCTGGGTGTTTCTATTAAATTTCGTATTTTCTTCGTTCATTAGCTTCTAAGTTTTTTTTTTTTTTTGAATATTTGATCCGTTGAGCCCCCAAATGTAGAATAATACTAGATTAGATTACTTTGTTAGATGTTTATTATTCAAAGTATGATTAAGAACTGACTCAAAATACGAAGTAATTCCCTTTTTAAAGAATTGCAGGTGACCGCAAATAAAGCATAGGATCCTACATATATATGTTAATTTGAAAATGAATCACACAAAATTTCAATTACTTTTTGATGTAATATACAATGATTTGCAATAAAAAACATTTCAGAATATCAAAAATATAATATTAAGTATTCTTTTACTCATTTTGTTTTTACGATTACTGAAATTGAAATCATGTTCATGAATATTATTAAATTAACATATTTGCAAATATGAAAATCTACTCAATTTTGGGACGAAATTGTGAGAATTTTTTTGCGAATTACAGTTAAGTTCAGGAAGGCTGAAAATTCATGTCATTGTAGTCAAAGTTCAATTCTTACAACATTCTCTCTCTCTCTCTCTCTTTCTTTATCTCTCTCTCTCTCGCTATATTTCGTTTTTCTTTCTTTTCTCATTCTCTCCTCGATATAACGACCCTAGATAAAAAGCAATTCTGGTCTTAAAGCACATCATTGTATGTACGATATTAAGCTATTTGTCAACATTCATCGGCGGCCTACATTGGCAATGAAAAATAATTTGCAACAATAATATTCGAACAATGAATGCAAAACAAACACAAATGAGCAATAAAACGTGTTTACTTAAAAACACTTGCCAAGTAATTATCTCACATTTGCCGTGCAAAGCAGTTGTGTCATTGCAGTGATAAAGTAAGTGGGTCAGATTTTTTCCAGTACCAATCAGGTCTGAAATATCCGGATGACCTTTGGAAAAATCGAGCGAAATCTGTGCGATTGGTACTGAAACTAAAAATCCGGGCTATATTTTTTAATTAGATGCTTGAAAAACACAAACTTTTTTTCGACATCAACAACAAAGTGATATTGAATATTTGAATGTATTTTTGGTTATTATCTGATGGACAAATGTTTGTGATGGAACGATTTTTGAGAACTTAACGGTTATTCATGAAGACATGTAGTGGTGCTATCAATCGGATCAAAGTGATTTATAAGAGGTGTCATTATTTATTTTATACGTGCGAATTTAGTTTTAATCCCGATCCGGGCATTTCGGTCCGGGCAAATCTGGTAGCCCTATGATAAAACAATTGATTTGCTCTTCGTATGTTAATTGTATGGCATCTGCAGGTGCACCAAACACCGTCTTAATGACCATTGAAAGGTCTAGAGAATTAAGTCGAAAAAGCGTTCTCAGGCACATAATATGTGTCTTGAAACATTTCATGGAATTTATGCATCAATGCCGTTTTGAACTGTTAGTTGATTCCTTGAATTTATCAAATGACAAACACCGCACAAATTTTATGACCCCAAACCAAGTCTATTAAAGATAAATTGGATATGATTTAGTTCGATTTTATTAGTGGTAAAAAAGTGAGAGCGATGAATTTGTGTTATCAATATGGAGACGACTTAATTCCGTTCTATTCTATTTAATTATAATGACTTTTGGTCAACGCTACCTGGGAAATCGCAACCATAATATTAAAAATTCCATGACATTAGAAAGATCGCAATTTATGATATGCAATTTGTTTTTTAAAATGATGAGAGTCAAAATGTTAGCAAGCAAATGCATCTTGAGAGTGACAAGTCGCGAATATATAGTATATATACCTATATTCAACGGTGGTGATGTGAAAATCGTCGATGCATCAGCGGCAGCAGGAATTCTTTTAAGGCAAGCAAAATATTGGTGTTGTTTTGGATTTTGTGAACAAACGTAATAAGCCGATGGTTAATCGCTACTTATTGCGTACAAATTTTGAAAGATAGCCTTGAAGTCGTCGAATACTTTTGGGCCTTCAATCACTCAAAACGATGATTTGAAGGCGTTTGCAACGTTTAATTACAAGAGATTATATAGAGAGTGTTGGAAATGATTGACGTCAAGCATAGTGAAAATACAAAATCAAACACAGAGAATTTAACGCTTCTTTTTACTGTCGGTGAAATAATAGATATAAATTCACCAACAACATTAAAAATTTTACCAATTTGGTTTAGATTTGAAGTTTAAGACATAATGACATTGGTTTTACTTAAATTTTTATATAGTAATACATACAATTTTTTTCGTTTCGACCGCAAAAAGACCCCGAAAATCGAAAAATTTGTATGGAAGGTAGTCCTAAATCTTATCGGATTGACTTGAAACTGTGCATGTCATTCATAAAAAAATAATGTTCTGAAAGTTTTATAATGATCAATGCCCCATTGGTCCCCATACAAATTTTTCTTTATTATATTGAAAAACAGCCCATTTATTGATTCGACTCCACTAGAGCTACCCGAACAAATTATCCGATTAGGCTGAAAATTAATAGGTTTCTATTCCTAATGAAGTCCAATGTGTTTGTAAATTTTTGATCAATTCTCAATTTTTTTAGTTATCGTGTTAACAAATTTTTGCGTACAACGTACAACGGACAACGTAGAACCAACGTTCAACGTACAATGTACAACAAGAGAACAAAGATTTTATATTTAAAAAAATTATCATTCAAATATGTTTATTCAATTTTATTTATAAAATTCATCATTTATATGGCCAAGCTGATTAGAACAGTCAATGTGAGGGGGAGAGTGGCGAAATCATTATATCTAAAAAACTGAGAAACTCATCAGTCCGTACAACTTCGTAGAACATTATGATTTCGTATCTCTTATAGTTTTCTTGAAAAATTCGAAAATATTTAAATTAAATTGAACCTTTATTTTCACATTGATTCATATTGCTTCATTAAAAAACCAAAATATTGAAGGTATTTTTCATTCTTACTGGATCATTTGTCATATTTGTCTAAATATATTTTTGAAAGAAACTAGAATTTTCAGTAATTTTAGAACACATGCATACTGTCGAACACCCGAACTTTTTTAGATTCTACATTTTAAAAAAAAAATTAGAGCAAAAATTTTAAAGGAAGAATCTTCGACAGCTTGGTACCATTGCTTTGAAGGGCGTCTTCGCTCATGTTTAGCTTCCATTATAAAAACTCAAATGGAGCCATTTACGGAGAAACGTTCTTCAATATTATCATCATGGAAGATGTTCTTCAAACACATCATGAAGCATCATAGACAAATCAAATTCTTGACAATAATCATTGGAAACCACGAATTTCAAAAGAGAATGCTTTCGATCGCATTTTGAATCGTATCCAAAAGTGTTGCTATGCAAAACCTAATCCCAAAGGTGAAGAAAATTGTTGATGCCTTCTTATAAGAGAATAATTTCAGCGAAACACTTGACATTTTTACGTGTGCAACCTTTTAAATTCGAATTAAACGCTGGCCAAACTATTCTGGACTTAAGCGTTTTTGAAACATTGCGAGCGAAGGAAATTCGCCAAAGAAATCTACAACAACTTTGCTGGAACTAACTCTCACCACTTCCATGTATCATCATATGCGTTTTTGAGTCTGTTTGTATGTGAAATTAACACGTTCAGTGTTCGATACGTACCGAAAAAGAAGCTCGTGCTTTTTGAGCTCGTGCTATTACGTAAATTTCACATGAATTTTTATTCTTCTCATTTCTATCTTCATTCATCGAATTTTACCTTAATAATTACGAATAGAAAAAAAAACTCTTCTAACATTGACATCACTATGTGCGATCGCTGTTAATAAAACCTTCATAACGGTCATGATTTACAAAGAAGATTGGGAGTTGAATATTCCCCGAATATCTGATCGTTCATCATTTAATGTGCGAATTCATTTCATTAATAACAATACGTCATCTGTGTAAATGAAAATTCCTCTGAACCAATGAATAAAAAAAAAAAATACCAGATGTTTTCCATGACATAAAACACGCAGCTTTCTTTTTAGTTCAGAAAGTGGGTTTTTTTTTTTTTTTTTTTTTGCTAAGGTTCATCAAATAATAAATGATCTTTTAGGGCTTATTCCATTTGAATATTTTAAAATCATCAAATCTGATTATATATCGTCGACTTGTAATTGTCGGGAATGAATAATTAGATTGAAAAGATGCGATACAGTTCTAAAAGAGATTGTAATTTCAAGAATACGATCGAAATTGGTTTCGCCTCATATTTAGACGAAAATAATCCATACCGACTCAACCGGTTTTCCGACGATTTCTATCAATTACGAAAAGATATAAAGAAGTTTCATTCAACGTTTACACTCAGAAACAATTTTGATGTCCAAAGTTCAAGTTCTAGCAATATGATCACCAAACTGAGCACTGTAGTTTTCTTTTTGTTCATTTGTCGAGTAAGTGGATTAAAAAATAAGCAAATTAAATTAAAGTAAATTGAAAGCAAAATATTGTAAAAACACCAAATGAAAGCCAAACAAATCAAGATAAAGTGCATTAATTCAATTCATTGGTATCATTAATCTCCGTCGGTTGGAATAAACCGTAAATGTGTTTTTTTATTATAACAAATATAATTTGATTACAATTATATTTAAAGTCGAAAATTTCCAAATGAATCAACTGACTGAGTCGTGGCTAAAAATGATTGTTTTTCATACAAATTCGACTTAATCATGGCTGGACAGTTATTGTTACCTAAAGACAATTTGAAGTTTTTGATCCGTTAGTCAGACTTAATTGGCTTACGGGTACAGATCACTGCAAAACACAAAGGAAACATACACAAAATAATAAAAACTTATCGTTGTTTAACATATTCCATTTATCTTTAGTTTCACTGTTCGGCATGGACTTATCCATCGGAGGGTTTATCAGACGAACAAATTAACCTAAAAATTGAACTAGTTCGTAATTTGATTCTAGGATTTCCGTGTTCAAAAGCATTGACGGCTAGGCAAATTGTTGATCTCTATGTACAAGGAACCGGGAACGTATTGAAGAAAAACGAAATTGTTGTAAGTATATGAGAATTTCTATATTTTAAATTCATCCATAAAATGTGGACACGTATAATGTTTTAGTCGGATTGGCTGTACTTTTTCATTGTTGGGGATGAAACAAATGTTTCGCCAATGCAGTGGAACTACATATTGAAAGCAATTGAGAAAGATTGTTCCACCGAAGAAAGCCTGAGAGAAATTGAGCATGTTTTGAGAATGTATCTTAAGCCATCGCAAATTGAACGAGCACTGATTTACCTGCGAGGCATTCGTGAAGTGGCTTCGACAAAAGAACGTGAGACATATACGGTAGATAATAACATTATAGATATTTTCATCGGTTTCTTTAAAAAAATTTATAAGCCAATCTTACGAATGAATTTACTATTTTTGTTATCAATTTCCAGCGCTTCTATTCAGCGTTTCCCGTGGGTCTTGCAATGGGCATTCCTGAAAATGACATTATGCGAATCATAAGCAGCAGCTATGATCTCAACCGAATTTCGGATAATTTGGAAAATTATGCTAATAAATTGTGCAAAATTTCACAACCCACACGTTATCAACATTATTTAGAACGGATTCGTGTGGTTAAAGAAGCTATTGAAGGGCTTATAAGAGAATAGAAAGCACGTCAGCTAATATAATTATTAATATATTTAATTCATTTGAATATAATGTTAAATGCAAATGAGACTGATAATAAAGAACGATGTAAGCCAATCGAGTTTATTTTCATATATCAAAACAGTATGCGTGCGTTCACATGGCGGCAAATGTCCAAAACCCGACAATTTTCGTAGAATAATAATAACAATCTGAGATTGAGACAGCCGTTAACCTTGACTATGGAACACGTATAAGTTAGATAATCTGTTTGTATTGAGCAGTTGCGCGACAGTAAACAGTTTTTTAAGCGAGTGAAAGGCCGATAATGTGATATTTTATCACTTATCAGTATATTCATATAAGACTGCATTCGGTATGCTTCACTGAACCCACAGTTAGCATAATTTGACTATAACACAGAAAGATTTTTACATACACTATTCAAACTTATATTCATTTGTTAAAGTTTACATTCATCAATTGGATATAAATTTAATTGAATCGTTTGGAGTCATTCTTACATTCTTCTTTTGTCGAACGAAATTCGCTTTGATTAAACTACACACACAAATTGGCTTCTTCGGGAGATGATTGTTTTTCTTATCAAACATTATCTTCATCTTTTCGAGTCAACTTTGATGACATTTGCAATGACGTAGAAGCGACTGTCCGTTTATATGATCACTTCTAATATAGCTTAGGCGATTCATATTTCATTTGGTTTCAGAGTCGATTTGACGGTCAAAGAAAAAAATCCTGCCAAAATGATTTCGAAAGTGATTTCTGTGTCTTTTTTGTTACTGATTTACCAAGTAAGTTGAAACAAAATTCTTGAAAATACAAAAAAAAAAAAAAAAAAAATCGCATGCAATGAGAGTGTAAAATTAATTTAATAAGATTTACCAATTGGTAAGACATGTCCAACTAATTTTCTGTAAAAAATATCTATGCATTTTCCCTTTAATTCGGCTTGGTGAACTGCACATTCAGATTGTTTTAGCTCAAGAGTTGAAAATTGAGCAAGAGCTAGTTCGTAATCAAATGATGGGCTTTCCGTGTGCACAGAAGGACATCGCCGAACAAATGGTCAATTTATACTTGCAAATCGAAGAGAATGGTGGAAAAGGTGATTTCAGTGAAGCGAAGGTATTTTTAAAAGCCAAAACTCATTCCCTAATTTCTGGTAGATTTTTTCACGTCAAATCATTTCTCTAGTGCTCGATATTCGAGATACTTTTGCAATGAACGGCCGTGGATACGGCTCTCTAAAGCCATGTGGAACATACAAACACAGAGGAACATTGCAGATACAAATCACGTTTGGTTACACAATGCTCTGTTCTGTAAAGCGAGAAGAGAAATAGTTTGAATCGAAAATGTTTTACCAGAAAATGATGATTTCACCTAATATTGAATTGCTTTAGACAGAATGGCTCTTTGTTTTCATAATTGGAGACGGTCCAAATATTTTGCCAACAAAATGGCATCTCGCCCTTCAATTGATACAAAGCGATAATTATACAGTGGCTCAAATGCGGGAGATTGAAAGGATGTTGGGGAAATATCTGACACCATCGCAAGTTGAACGGGCACTGATTTATCTTCGGGGAATACGCAAAGGTGCTACACCCAAGCAACGAATGACTTGCATAGTAAGGAATGAAATTAAACCATTAATTTTTTATAATTTTAGGACACATTATATTTTATTATTCTAATCGTTGAAAAATTTGACTTCTTTTGCATGGACATGTTTCAGCGTTACTTTTCCGTGTTTCCGATTGGCCTCGCGATGGGTGTTCCTGAAGATGATGTCATTCAAATTTTAGAAGAAACCACTGACACCCAAGAAGCCGGCAAGCAAGTAGAGGATCTGGCCAAAACAATGTGCATGAGGAAACAGCCCGAACGCTATCGCAGATATCAAGAACGTATCGATGCGGTTCGGAGTGCAATCAGAGCACTTTTGACTGATGCTTGAAAATTGTCAATTTTGAATTTCAATCTTTTGAGCTTTTGACCTATGCTGACATATTCATACTGCAAACTTTAATTTTTCAAAATACATTATAAATATTTTTTAATGAAAAATGTTCATTTACCTTTAAAATATTAAAGAATGTTAATTTTTTTAAGAAATGTTTCCTTTTCCAAATTCTTTTTTCGGCCATTCGATTCACCACAAACAAAATGAATGCGACAAAATATCGTGTTGTCTTTGAACTAAGCCCTCCTTTCCATTACATTTGAAAAATGTAGTTTCGTTGTTTCTCCGTCAACCATTGTTTAATTGCCAACCGTGGATCACAGTTTTCAAGAGCAGGCATATTAAAATACGCGTACAAATATTTCACCTCAGTTTCAAGTGAAATAGAGCTTCGCAATTGAGTTTTCAAGTATCGTTATCACTTCTTTGTGGTTTGTGGAATTCAACGGATCTTTTGCAAGTGTTTTAATGATATCATCGAGTTTTCCATTTATTTTTTTATGTTTATGAATTTCACGCAAATCTGCATTTCGGTCAAATGCAATAAATGGTTGAATTAATTCCATGTAAGTCTCGTCACTTTCAAAGCGTTCAGAAAGACAATTGAGAACTGAATTGATGATGGAGCTGCGAAGACTTTTGAAATCAATGCCAACATTTTCTTGTCTTGTATGCCCATCCTCCGGCTCGAGCAGTTCAAATCCCTTCATATAAATCTTTCCATTCTCCTCTTTGATGTCATTGTTCAATGCTTCTTCCCAGCCTCCGAGAAGGCCATCTCTATCAAAAGTCGAAAGTGCATTTCGAAGCGACAGAATACTTTGCATGAGGCTTGCAATTGTTAAATCGTTGCTTTGTGTTTGCTTATGATGGCGTGAAAAAATGTGTAACAAATCAGCTAAAAATGCGATAAGCCGAAGATTTTCGATTTTCGAGAGAAACAAATAGTAACCGTTTGCTTTTCGATCATCTTTCTTATTTGCATCAAAATACACCATCAACGCATTCCACGATTGTAATAGGTTATTGACGATGGTTGCACTGAATTCCGTCCAACGAATAGTGAACATTTTTGGAAGCATTGTCAGTGATAATTCTTTTTCAGTTGCAATTGCTGTTGATTTCGATGACGATGCTTTACCAGTTTGGTAATTGTTCTTTTCGGCTGAGCTCTCATGGACATCATTTCTCAACGATTTCATCACTTTGCTCAACGATTTCGTCACTTTGCTCAACATTTTGTTCACCTTCTACGACATTTCGGTCGTCAATATCGATGGATAGCAAATCATTGGATAGCATTGAATTTGATTCGTTCGGCTTACGAGCTTCAATCGGTGGTTCAGCCGGTACTTCGGTCGAATCACAACTTGTTTCTGTAGCAAATTCTCCTGAATCAGGCCGGTTTTACCATGGTTTCCGGACCCAATTCTAATATGCAAACTTCCCTTTCATATTATCCCTTTCCTGACTGTATTCTCTTTGCAAAAGACGCACCATGGGCGGAATTTATGCCGTATTGGGTCTCTGACCAGCATGTTCTGAGCTTGCTTTGAACACATATTGGCATAAATGTAGGCTTCGTAACAAATAAATAAATAAATAATGTGTGTGACTGACACATAGATGGCTCCACTAATACCAAATCAATATTTTTTTTTCGCACGAGTGAATCTTTTTAGGCTTACTGTCAAAATTATATGTCAATCCGACAATTAGTTTACAAGTTACAGTGCTTTAAGTGACGCTACTTTTGAGTTTTCAAAAAAAATAAATTCAAAGCAATTTCGTGTGTTGATTTATCATTGCTTTTTAATGAAAAAAAATACTGTTCAATGCCAGGAATGGCTTGAAAAACATTATTCGGACTCTGCTCCATCAAAAAGAACCATTTGTTATTGGTATGCCGAATTCAAACGTGGTCGTACAGACACTGATGACATTCCATCTACTGGACGGCCAAATGACGCTGTTATTCCGGAAAACGTTGAAAAAACACTGAAAATTATTATGGGCGATCGCAAAGTGAAGTTGTTCGAGATAGCTGACATCCTAAAGATATCAGCAGGCAGTGTACACACCATAATACACGAACATTTGGGTATGAAAAAGTTGTTTTCCAAATGGGTGCCGCGTTTGCTCACAATTGATCAAAAACGCATTCGTGTGACCACTTCAAAACAACAGGCAAAATTGCACGAATAACGATACGAATTGCTTCCCCATCCACCGTATTCTCCAGATCTGGCCCCCAGCGACTACTGGCTCTTCGCAGATCTCAAAAGGATGCTCCGTAGTTAGAGATTTGGCTGAAATGAGGAAGTCATCGCTGAAACTGAAGCCTATTTTGAAGGCAAAGATAAATCGTTCTACAAAGGCGTATTGAAAGATTGGAAAAGCGTTGGAATGATTGTATCTCCCTAAAAGGGGACTATGTTGATGAATAAAAACGAATTTTGGCAAAAAAATGTGTTTTAATTAGTTAGTCACACACATTATTGAACGAAGTGTTACATGATTCTGTATCATCTACTTTAGCACCTAAAATTTGTGAAAATTAATGTTAATGCGACTGTAAAATACACAGTTTGAATTTATTATTTTTATGTCGGTGACGAAAATAAGTAAAACACTCTTGCTTTTGATATTTTGAATTAGAATTAACTCACTTTTTCCTGAAAAGTAATCGTTTATCAACTTTCTTTTGCTCATATTTTTAACAGTTGACAACTCAAGTAATAATAAGCGAATGAAATGAACAAGTCGGCGTTGAAACTGAATTTGGTTTTATACGTTTTTGCAATATACGCGGTTATGCAGCCGTCTATTCACGACCAGTGAGTGCCGTTAGAATTCGCTGCATTATTTGCCTTCCTTCCGTAAACAAATCATTTCATCAGAATAGACGAACATAAACATTCAAAGTACTCTGCTATGCAGTATTATCGATTCTCTCTTTCTCATAATTCTGGCATAGCAATAAACAAACAAAATGATGTAGTGTGCTTTGGCCAAAAGTAAGATAACATTACTTTCTCGTACAAAGCATGTATCGATGGGTTTCGGCGTGTGTCATTTAGCGGCATGTGTTTGTTAGTTTTTCAGTTTCGTAAACAAACCAATGAAAGAGCAGTAGCAGCACACACCGCCGATATGCGGTTCATGATGTTTTCGCAAGCAAAAATGCTGTGTTGCATGAAAGTGAAATTCATATGCATTAAATCGACAAATTAATTCATCGTTATTCAAAGAAATGATTTTGAGTGAAACTAAAATAGAAACACAGCACATGAACCAAAATTATATCTTTCAAATATGAAAAAGGTGTCTTCCCGATTTCTGATTCAGAAGATCCCGATTCAATTCCGAGGATCCCGATTCGGGCGTAGGATCCCGAAATTTCAGGCCCTGCTTCAAAGTAAGCAAGGAACAACCAACTGTGAGCTACCCAAATTTCTTTTTAAGGTAAAGGTTTAGCTTTGACGTTTCTACTTTGCTTGGAGCAAAAAGAACCTCCACTTAATCTCTATATACGAATGCTATTCTTTGAGCTATCGAGTTAACATTTACAATAACATACACGGACAACAAATTGCTCCGGAAATGATTTCAATCACTTTGTTTAGGACTAAAGCTAGAGCTGGAGTATTCACATAACGTAACAATTGTGAATTCACAATTCTGTGATATCAGTATACTGAAGCCATGGCTTATAAGCTTTCACTGTGATTCCCAGTGGTTTCAATTGAGATATAATTTTGCTGAACACCTGATTTCACGTTTTGGATCGGTAAATTTGCTGCCCATATCGTGTGGTATCACAACTCTGGACAATTTTCTTTTTGGTTACATGAAATATCTGGTCTTCAAGGATAAGCCAGCTTCAATCGAAACTCCGAAAACCAACATAATTCGTGTTATTCGCGAAATACCGGTCGCCATGCATTAAAAAAGTATCTGCGGTCAACATTTAAATGATAAATCCGAAAATCTTCTTGAGTCTTTCGACTCAAAATGAAATTCAATTTTATGCATTTTATTTGAAATTTAAAGTATACCTCCAAATGAATAAATGGTCTTACGCACGTAAAACTAAGTTTTCCGCACATTTCCCGAAATTGATCGAGTTAACGGGTTTTTCATTGATTGCTACGAACTTGTATTGGATTTATGTTTATTTCTTATCGAATAATCATGCAACTTTGAGAATAACTCACAGAAAATTTCAAGTCATTACGATAAGATCGCATTTCAAGTCATACACATCATGTGATTTAAATCTAAATTTTAATATAAAAACAAATAAACATCTCAGTTCCCAATTCTTACTTCAACGTTCTCTATTTTTGAATTGGTAATAACAATTGCGCATTAGTTTACTCTGATCTGAACTTTTAATTCATGCCAACGATAGATATGGTTCCATATTTATGTTATGTATAACTTTCGTTAAAAAGTTAATGAGCATTCAAATTGATGAAAAAAACACAGATTAGAAAAACACAAATACTTCATCCAATTTAATGAAAAAATTTGAATTTTGACCACGAAAATCGAGAAATCCTAAATCTCATCTGAATGACCTGAAATTTTGCATGACTTAATTATTTCATAAAAAAATTATATTCTGAAAGGTTCATTATGATACAATGCCAACTAGACATAGTCCCCGTACAAATGTTTCTTAATTATATTGAGAAACAGCCCATTTTTTGATCCACTAGAGCTACCCGAAGAGATCATCCGATTAGGCTGAAAATTAATAAGTTTCTATTCCTTATGAAAACCAATGTGCGTGAAAATTTTTGATCAATTCTAATCTCATTTTTTTGAGTTAATGTATCTTGTTAACAAATGTTTGCGTACAACGTACAACGGACAACGTACCACACACGGACAAAATTTGAACCGGGAATGGTTGCAATTGTTTTTTCTAGGTTCAAAACGCATAGAAAACTTATTCTGGGCCTTTTGAATTTTTTTTGGACCGATCGCAATTCTTTTACTACACACAGTGGTGTGTGCGGAAAAGTAAAAAGTGACATTGTTTAAATGAAATATGTAAATTGAAATTGGAAAAAGATATATTTGCAAGAATTTTGGCAGTGAGAGTATAACAAAATTCAAATCATAGTTCATATTTTAAAGCAGAAATGTTCAAAAAACTTTATTGAAAATAATAAATACAGCAATAAATAGCTTTTTTGAAAGGTTCAAGACCTGTAAATGACTGAATCCATTCAAATATTGAAAAATCTCGATTTGAAGTCGTGGATAATCGCCACGAAACTGCTGGCCAATGCTCTTATGAGTTGTTGTGCTCAATCTTAAAATAATTATCAAAATTAACAACAAATTCCTTCTATTTGTCCATTACTTACAATTTGAGTGTCGATCCAATGACGATATATGCGAATATCTACATTCATCATGTATTTATTGTGCTCCAGACCATTGTCTAATTTCATAGCGTCTATTCCTGCACAAATTCCAACCAATATTGGTTTGTTTTGCTCTGTAAAATACACAACTGGACCTGTAACAGTAACGAATTTTAGAGATTCAATTTGAATTAGCGATTTTTACTTCAAATAAACCTCCTGAGTCTCCCATAGCCGCAGTTCTTTGTCGCGTTGATTCTATTTGGGTATTCGCGTGTTCTGGATTAACTGGAAAAACCTTAGTACAAAATATGTCGAATTCGTCATCGCAGGCCATTACCGTCAATGGGAGGTATTGCAAATCCGGGGACACACCGGAGCCCGGCTGAGTTTCGCCAAACCCAGTAAGAATGAGTTGAACTGGCCTCGATGTTGAATACACAAAATCGTAATTGGAATCAGCCAGCTCTAATGCAGCAACCATTTCGCCATCAACCATGTTTTTTGCGAGTATGATCAAGCCAACATCAAAAACTGTGTAATGTGGATCAAATGCGTTGTGATGGATAATTTTAGTAGCCCTGAAACGCTGTCCGCTCCGAAATATCCTTCCATCTACTCTTTCGAACATTTTATTTGAACCAACCTGCACTGTGTGGATTGTATGGTCACCAACATATGTGAACGTCTCCGTATCGTCATTAAAATCGTAAAAGCAATGTGCAGAAGTCAATATTATCTTATTGCCAATAACGGACCCACCGCAAGCGTATATCTTGTCTTGAAATACAGCAGCATGATATTTGACCAGTTCTTGTGGTTGATTACCGTTGATAACTTGTGCTTTCTATTTTCGATAAGAGAAAAAACAATTTGAATATGAATTTCTAAGAATATCTCAAAAGTTAATGGTTACAATTTTTAATTAAACAAATTATTTACAAAATACTTGGCTTGCAATAACAAAACTAAAAATCTTAACAGAATATTCATTTTTTCACCGTTGCAGAGCACAAAAATAGGTTTGATAGTTTTTTGTTATTCATATGAAGGATCAGATCGTTCCATATACTGAGACTGAATTGTTCGATATTTGATACGAGTTTTTATTCAAATTTTAGGTGGAATCTATTAGTTCAAATGTTATTTAACGCACTATAAAAAATTCATAAAACGAATCTAAGGCGCGTGGAATTCTTAGTCACAAAATTTGTACGAAGTTAAGCACATGGAACATGCGATGTTTGCACGAGGCTAGAAACACGAAGCTATTTTTAGGATTTTTTCATATGAGGAAATTTTTTCAATTCGCACGCGAAAACTTTTTTCTCGCTCTATTTAGTTTTCTCGATTGTGCCAAAATTATATATTATCAAGGGGCAAATCACTCAAAGAATTATTAATTTTTTCAAGCAGAAATTATTTTGAATGACTTTGGGAATGACATTGTTTATATGTACGTATTAGAAAACAGAGTATATTTAACACATTGAGTAGTTGAAATTTAACGGATTTATATCGGAAAAATTTTGACATTTATGTTTAGATTTTGATAAGAGAATTACTAAAATTTATAGGAATTACTTCAGTTTTCTTAGGCAAAGTTTACCGACAAAATGTGAACTACTTTTAAGTGATACCCCCCTTGTAAAACATGAATCAATAAGTCCCGGGACTAACCCACAGGTGGCACCACAAATCGCATTTTTATATTTTTCTATTAAAATAAATGGTCTTACTTACGTAGAACTAACTTTTCCGCACATTTCCCGAAATTGTTCGGGCTTACGCATTTTTCATTGATTGCTACTCATTTGTATTGGATTTATGTTTATTTGTTATCGAATCGTCATGCAACTTTGAGAATAAATCACAGAAAATTTCAAGTCATTACGATGAGATCGAATTTCGAGTCATACACATCATGTGATTTAAATCTAAATTTTAATATAAAAACAAATAAACATCTCAGTTCCCAATTCTTACTTCAATGTTCTCTATTTTTGAATTGGTAATAACAATTACGAATTAGTTCACTCTGATGTGAACTTTCAATTCATGCCAACGATAGATATGGTTCTACATTTATGTTATGTATAACAGTAAAACTTTCGGTAACAGCATGAGCATTCAAACTGATGAAAAAAAACAGATTAGAAAGACACAAATACTTCACCCAATTTATTGATTTGAATATTGACCCCGAAAATTGAAAATTTGGTGAGGGAGCTGGTCTTAAATCTCATCAGAATGACTTGAAATACATAGAAAATAATATTCTGACAGTTCCAATAGGAAATAATGTGAACTTAAGATAGCCGCCATACAATTTTTCAGTTTTGACCCCGAAAAGACCCCAAAAATCCGAAATTTTGCAGGGGAGGTTGTCCTAAATCTAGTCGGAATGACTTGAAATTTTGCATGACTCATTTTATTCATAAAAAAATAATATATTCAAAGTTTCAATTCGTTACAATGTGAACTTGAGAAAGTCGGCACACAAATGTTCAGTTTTGACCCAAAAAACGAAAATTTTACAGGGGAGGTAGTCCTAAATCCCATTGAAATGATTTGAAATTTTGCACGAATCCTTTTTTTCATGAAAAAATTATATTCTGAAAGTTTGAATTCGTTACAATGTAAACTTGAGATAGCTGCCATACAAATTTTTCGTTTCGACCCCGAGAAGACGCCGAAAATCGAAAATTTTGCAGGGGAGGTAGTCCTAAATCTAGTCGGAATGACTTGAAATTTTGCATGACTCATTTTTTTCATAAAAAAATAATATACTGAAAGTTTCATAATGATGCAATGCGAACTAGATATAGTCCTCATACAAATTTTTCGTAATTATATTGAAAAACAGCCCATTTTTTGATTCCACTCCACTAGAGCTACCCAAAAAAGTTATCCGATTGGGCTGAAAATTATAAGATATCTATTCCTAATGAAGACAAATGTGTGTGTAAATTTTTGTTCAATTCTAAAATCAATTTTTTTAGTTATCGTGTTAACAAATTTTTGCGTACAACGGACAACGGACAACGGACAACGTACCACACACGGACAAAGAATTGTTCCGGGAATGGTTGCAATCGTTTTTTCTAGGTTCAAAACGCATAGAAAACTTATTCCGAGCGTTTTGAATTTTTTGGACCGATCGCATAACTTTTACCACACACAGTGGTGTGTGCGGAAAAGTAAAAAGTACCATCTTTCAAACAACAACCTCTGAGTTTTTTTTAAAATGGAAAAAACTGAATTTCGTGTGCTAATTAAGCATTGTATTCTAATGGGAAAAAACACCGTGCAAACAGAACAATGGCTTGGAAAATGTTACGGGGACTCCATCGAAAACAACGATTTGTCGGTGGTTTGCTGATTTTAAACGCGGTCGTACAGACACAAATGACGCTGAACGCTCTGGGCGCCCAAATTCGGCAGTTCTTCCAGAAAAGTAAAAAAAATGGCCACAAAATAATTTTGGCCGATCGTAAAGTGAAGTTGAGTGAGATAGCTGATACTTTGAAGATATCAAAAGGCAGTGTATACACCATTTTGCATGAACATTTGTCCATGAGAAAGCTGTGTGCAAAATGGGTGCTGCGTTGGCTCACAGTTGATCAAAAACAACAACGAATTGATGATTCAGAGCTCTGTTTGGAGCTGTTTAACCGCAATAAGAAGGATTTTTTTATGCGGTACGTGACGATGAATGAAACTTGGATACATCACTACACACCAGAGTCAAAACGGCAGTCTTCCAGTCCACTCGACGAAAGCCGTCCGAAGCGAACAAAAACACAACAATCCGCTGGCAAGGTTATTCTGGGATGCGCATGGAATAATATTCATCGATTATCTTGAAAAGGGAAAAACCATCAATAGCGAATATTGGCATTATTGGTGCGCTTGAAAGACGAAATCGCTAAAAAACGGCCCCAAATGAAGAATAAAAAAATTCTTTATTTTGAGAGCAAAGACTAGTATCGAAAAATTGGAAAAGCGTTGGAATGAATGTGTAGCTCTGGAAGGAAACTATATTGATGAATAAAGTCGAATTTCATGAAAAATAATTGTTTTTCTTAGTTAGTCCCGGGATTTATTGACTCATGTGTTATATTATATTAAGTTGATTTTTTTGGTTATATATACAGGTTCGGGACAAGCACTGGTTCGTGCATAAAATTAGGCAAGATATTTATGCAAAGCATAAACGCTGATGGACGACCGTGCGATGAACGTATCGTAGTTAGCTGTGTGTTGTATGAATACACACACTAACGCACGCGCCTCGCAATGTACGGTCGCCCGTGTCGCACGGTCGTCCGTCGGCGTTTATGCTTTGCCTATTTATGCAGCATAAAACGTTTAGGCTAAGATATTTTTATGCACGAACCAGTGCTTGGTTCGGGAACTTTGTATCAGATACTTCATTTTTTATTATCATTTGATTGAATTGAATAGTTGAATGCCCTTTTAATGAAGTGAGAATTGACTGCAGCATTGGTGGGTACGATTTCATGTTTATATTTCGGTGTGAGTTGTGAGATATTGTGGAGCAGTATTGGACAAAGATAAATATATTAGATAAGATAATGTATTTTATATGATTCTAAAAAATAAATTCTATCTACATTTTATCTAAGATATCTCTATTTTTTGCTTGTATATCATTATTTTTAAAATAATTTTATAGATATGTCAAACGATTTATTTTGTCCATTCAAATTTTTATTTTAAACTATGACAAAGCTAATCTTAGTAGCATTAAAACCAAAGTTTTCAATCGGGACCCCGACCGAAGGCCCGCCCGAATCCCGACCCGACCCAATCCGAAATTTGTCGGTTATTACGCGATTGGTCAACCAAAAAAGTATTCGAGTGGTCTCAGGCAGTTGGTAGCCGCTGGTGGCTTGCGGGACTTTCGTTTTTTACAATAAATTTAAACGTCTTTTTTCGATGTTTTTAGTTTTTTTTTAAAGTTTTTGTATCCCCAAATTTGTTCGGAAAAGGAAAAAAATATTCTGGACTGGACGGGTTCGGGCAGCGATCAGAATTATTCGGGTGGTCTTCGGAACCAAAAAATGGCCCGTATGCGACATCTGCTTAATACCAATTAAAATAGCATATTGAGGTGCTATTATTAATAGTCAATTAAAAAATTAATTCAATATAATAGATTAGAATAGTTTATTCAACATTGGCGTACACGCCAAGTTGTGTTCTTTTGTGGCGCACATCTATGTGTAAGTGCCATGTAAACTGGCGCCGATTTGTTCGTGGGTTGTTTGATTGACTTTATATTATTATTTTATTTTATCTAACGTTTAGATAAATCAAATAATCTAATCTTTTTGACTGAAGATAAGAAAATTAATCTCGATAAAGATAAAGTCATAAGATGATTCAATTCAGAGCTTTGAGATAATTTATTTTATCTTATCTTTGTCTTGATACATTTTCCATAGAGTTGTACAACCTTTACAATTGTATTTATTTAAATATTTATTTATTCTGCGCCTAAGACAGCTAAAAATATTGTAGAATGCGTTATCAAATTATACACTCAACATAGTCACTTATCATTTGTTAACAAACATTGTGAGTTGTGCCAGCATTATAAATATAATAGCGTTGTGAAAGTAATAGCCTGCTTCAAATCCATTACATTATCAAAAAATAAAGTCACCAAAAAGATGTTTTTGATCAAAAAAAGTTAAATAGATTTTAAAATATTATTTACTTTAGTTT
The DNA here is from genome assembly GCA_028476595.1 of Obolodiplosis robiniae. NCBI lineage: Eukaryota > Metazoa > Arthropoda > Insecta > Diptera > Cecidomyiidae > Obolodiplosis > Obolodiplosis robiniae. Next base: position 44,812,384 of record CM052015.1, read on the forward strand.
TGCTCATAACAATGTTTGATTTTAATTTGAAAAATAAGAAGTCTTAACACTGTAATCCATGAAATGCATTCCTTGCACATGAATTTTTAAGAAGATTTTCATATTGGAAAAGAATACAAAACAGTTAATGTGACTGAATTGTTCGATATTTGATACGAGCTTTTTACATTTTTGGAAAATTTGCGATTGCGATATTTGAAAACGAATTGCATGACCAAATATAAGGAACTTATGTTTAAGCAACGTGGAGAAGCTGATCGAATTTTTTGGCAGATATAAACAGAATCACAATCTTGGCAAATTAAAGACAAATTAAACACTTGGAATTAGCATAAATTTCGAAAATATTTTCCATTCATCGACTTCTCTTAAACGAATACACAAATCAGTACACGAGCCAGCGGCGAAGCTTTTGAAAGCACTTATTCAAATGAAGCTTTGGTAAAATGAAACCTTACAAATTCAAAACGGACGAGACTGCAGACAGAGACATGTCTCTGTATCTCAATTTTACACATTTTCGTTGACTACGTAAAATGCTAGACATTTATTTTAGCTAGAAATATCTTGTCGTTCCTTCTCGTGAATCTTTCTCTACACAATATTCCCATTCGCTTTAGGTCCGGTCAGTATCTTACATGGAATTCCGAGAAGAAAAATTGAAAAGAATACTTTTCTCGATTCTTTTACAAATAATTCTAAATTTAATTCAAAATGCTCCGCAAATATATAACGGCGGCCTGCTTGGATTGTGTAAGATTGTACATCGCGCAAGAACTTTTCATGAGAATGTTGATTGAGATCAATATTTGAATAATCATTTTCTGTCGTCATATCTCTTACTTAGTCATAAACTGTTTTCAGGCATTATCAATTCAAATTGAATAGTGTCAGTTTTTTGAAACCGAAGGCATTTGCGCATTGCTGCCTCCCGCAAAGCAACTGAAATTTAATTCTGATGTGCCATTGTGACCTATTGTAACTTCAATAATAGTAATCCATTAGATGCTGTACGCATTTTTGATTGAGTCACCAGTTGATAAGCAATATATTCTGAACAAAAACTTTTTGATTAAATGAAAACATGTGACTAACGTAAATGCGATAAGAAATAGGGGCACGCTTCTGAAGTGTGACATGTATCGAGTCGGTGTTTTTGCCATTTCATGATCATTACGTTTGAATTTCAATTATCTTAAACTGCGTCCAATTGCAAACACGCACACGTTTGATTACGGCTGCGAAATTGTTTACCATGCGTTTGTTGTGTGTACTTCCGTTCCACAATACCCGGAGTTCATGAAATATTCGTTCCTTGAACCGACACATCGACGACGTGAAATCTAATCGCTCGAACACATACATGATAACAGTCAGAATAATATTCATAACCTATTACGTTCGTGACATCCGTTCCTTTCTAATTTAAGTTAAGTTCATTTCAGTTTCATCAACCGTAGGGAACGAATCATCGCTCTCCGAAGCCAACAAATCAGTTAAATGGTGATTTCTTTCAGATTTATTTTCGTTTTCAATGAATTCCTTACTTTTGTCGCTGTGACACAATAAATTCTTCGAAATTTGGAAAAATGGGTATAAAATGGACACCATGGTTCAATGTACCATTCCATCGGCGATTGCAGCTGTTCAGCATTTCATTTGTGATGTTCCTTGCACTAGTTTTGGGACCAATTTCCATCACTGTCATCTTCTTCATGCTGGTGAGTTTAGATTTTTATTGAGAACATTTGAATATTTATTTTTGTCTCTAATTCTTTAAATTTTTCCTGTTTTTTGTAATTTTTTTTTTTTATTTTTCTTGTTCTTTATCGATTTTTCTCAATTTTCATAAACTTTTCAGAATTTTTATTGATTTCTTCTTTTTTCATCCAATTTCTCGCATTTTTGTGATAATTTTCCATACCGCATGATTTTTTCGTTATGTGACATTTTATAATTTCATCTGTTTGTATGTTTCTTTTCGAATTATTGCTTACAATCTATCGTTAGTATGCCGGAAATATTTATTTGAGAACTATTTGCGTGCTATATTTAGCTTTTATTTACTTTGATCGACACACCGGCGATACGGGAGGAAGAGGAGCTGGGTAAAGATAATTCTTATTTTTTTATCTTATCAACAACGTATGCAAACGTTCGGTTGAGAATCACACAAATTTGAAGATTATATTTTTAAAAACGAATATTTTTTTAAAGATTGCCATGGTTTCGGAATTTAAATGTATGGAAACATTCGATGGATTACTTCCCTCTCGATTTAGTGAAAACTGTTGATTTGCCAGCTGATCGAAATTACCTTTTTTGCGTGTTTCCCCACGGAATACTCAGGTAAAATCCGAAGGGAATACAAAAGATAAGAGAAGATATCAAATTACTAAATATAAACTGTAAAAATCGTCAGTGCCATTTCGGTGCTTTAGATGAAAATTTTCCAAATAGTTTTAGTCATGGTAACTGATATGATTGTGTCGTAATCAGCTATAAATTCGCTTTGAGCTTTTAGATTGAGTCTTTTTGATTTTCATGATTGCAATAAAATCGTTTTCATTTTCAGTCTCGGCGCTCTTTTAACATTCAATACGAGCCACTCGAAATGGTCATCTCTATTTCCCGGTATCCGTTCAAAATGTGCGACGCTTGGTGTAAATTTGCTGATCCCCGTGACGCGAGAGATATTGCTGAATTGTGGTGTTTGTTCGGTATCGGCATCGTCATTGACAACACTCTTGACTCAATCAAATGATGCAAATGACAAAGCCAACCAGGACGGATACACCGCAAATGCGGTGGGTTTGATCGTGGGTGGTGCTCAAGAAGCGTTTTACGCCGTTCCAAATTCATATAAAATGTTCCTCAAAAATCGCAAAGGATTCGTCCGAATTGCTTTGCAAACGGGCTCATCACTTGTACCGGCCATTTCGTTCGGGGAAAATAATTTGTTCGAAATAGTGAATTATGGGCCCGGCTCTTGGGGCCGATTCATTCAAGACACATTCAAACGGTACACTAAAATGGCACCGATCCATTTCAACGGGCGAGGAATGATGCAGTACAATTTTGGCATAATTCCCAAAAGACATCCGGTCGTGATGGTGGTTGGTGCACCGCTCCATGTAAAGAAAAGTGTGAATCCAAGTGACGAAGAAGTCAACGATGTGCACAACCAATTTTGCACGCAATTAATCGACCTATTTGAAAAACACAAAAGTAAATACATTGAAGATTTCGACAAAATTCACCTGGAAATCATATAATCCGCATGAATTGTACTTGTGATTTGATAGCTGCCTTCATTGATAAGACAAAATAGACGCACTTTTTACGAAGTTCAAGTGCTTGACGTAAAAATTGGTGCTCTACTGTTTCAATTTAAGATAATTCGACTACACGAAATGCGTATTGCTATACAATTCGTCAAGTGATTCTTTTATAGTGAATTTTCTAGTTTTTTTTTAATGAAATTACTGTAGCGTTTGTTTTTTTAAACTTCACTGTTACCGGTCGTTCACTTGAAATAAATCAACAAATTGCTTGCATTCTTTGTGTCATAATTTTGATTTTTATATTCAGAATGTAAACAAATAACGAGTTTTTGATTTGATAAGTCGCAATAAATGTAGAAATTGAAACAAATTATTCCAAAATTACTTGAAAATGATAAATATTTTTTTGAGCGTCGTTTTATTGAACATGAACTAGCAATCATCAGAAGCTAATTTCGTAGTGAAAATTCGCTTAGTAATTTTCAGTATTTGAAATACGAACTCGCTTAGTAATGTAATTTCGCGGATCGCATCTATTTTGCTCTAAGACCGTTGCGCTGATTCTAAAATCGTACGAACTTTGAAACTATAGAAGCAACACAACGCTGATGGAATGGAAGCAAAATGTTGAAAGCGTCAGTTGTATTGGGGACAGTCTGAGTAGCACTGCGATTACATAATGAGCGGTAAGAGCCCAATGTCGCTGTGCGATCGATCGTCGCATCGTAGAAACCGAAGACTTGCTGACTTCTCGCCTAGTATATGTGTAACGCTTTGGATCTAGTATATAAACCCGATGCATTCATTATGTGTTTTTTGCGTTACGGCTGACGAGCATGGCGTTTGACCGTGAGAGTAGCTGGCTATCTATAGATGCCGTATGGCATACATTTGGCACAAACAATTTGCTCTGGTGACGAACAATTAGTCGCACTGCTTTCATAGCATGCAAAATTTACATTCTTTCATTCAAGAATCAAAATCTAAATTGGTGGACCATTTCATTGTTGAAAATGCGCTCTTTTTTGATTGTGTGAGCTAGCTAAATAAATGTCATTGAATTAAAAATTACTCTTATGACCTTATGAGTCATAATAATCTTGGTTTTTACTTTTCCATATACACCATAGTGTGCATTAAAGAATTGCAATCGGTGTAAAAAAAAAATTATCTCATTCGTAAAATGTCTTCGGGTAGTTCAATTGGGGGTCTTGTCATTTATGGAGAGTTTTTCAATATAATGACGAAACATTTGTATGGGCACTATGTTTAGTTCTCATTGTGTCTTTATGAAACTTCCAGATTTAGATTTCTTATTACTTTCTGACACTAGCTTTCTGACTAACTATAGTTACTAGCATCTTAATACTCAGATTTTTTAAATTGATGGAGACGCCTTAAAAATGATCAAGGGGATCGTGCTATTTGAGACATTTTAATCATATCTATTCTCCAGCGCCATCTATTGGGCAATAGTATTGATGTGATATTTCAATCGTTTCAATGACTCATTTGTTTTTATTATTTGTGTCAATAACAATTTTGTTCGTATCACAATGGATCTAAATTGAGTTCACCCATGTAAAATAAGATGGCGCGGTCAATTGGCATACTCTCGAATAGCTCCCCAATCCCATACAAGCACGGTCCGCTTGAAAATTATCGCTAAGGTGAGCTCAGCTCAGCATTTCTTTCTATCAGTTATGAATATATACTCGACGCCTCCACCTAAATCATAAGAAATAAAATTGGGCGCACCCATCAACGACGAAAATCTGACCTATAAGATGCTATTAGAGGCTAATAAGATGCCATCTGATGTGACCAAGCGGACGATGCAAAATTGAATTTTGACATTTGGCTTGACAGCAGCGCCTTCTATTCCATTTGTCTTTGGATGGTAAACAATTTTTCCCCTTCTTCAAACAATGACAGCAAAGATGCGAAGCCTGTCAAATTCGCTGTTTGAAGAAGGGGAAGGCGGGGAAGGTGTGAAATGTTGAAGCGTTTAGGACAATCGTTTAGGTAGAAATGGCGCGGTCCAACGACATTCACTACCCTTTTACATAGGAGAACATACAAAGAATCGTCCGCTTGGATGTGACTATATTATTGGGGGTATGCATTAATTCCCATGTCCCATCGCGAATATTAAAAAGATCAAATGTGTCAAATGATATTGAAATATTCACCGTGATTCAACAAAATTCATCCAAATTGAGATGTTCTGGCTTTTTATGATTCTACTCTTATTGCGGCCATTTTCTTCAATGCCTGGCTCAAACGCATCAATTGAAGTTTATGGCGATCCCTTGAAATTGATTCGATAGGTTGAAACAGCTCATAATAAACCACACCTAGCAGATCCCATCATATACAGAACATGATTTTGCAATTTCTTGTGTTTTAAACGGATCTTCATCGAGTAATGAATCCAATTCTTCATATTCCTTTTTTTTTTTGGCTGGCCTGGATGAATGCAAAAATCACCACTTTTGAAGCATCGAAACCTTTCACGACAAGTTGGCTCGGTAAGAGAATATTTCCCGTAAATTTCCAACAATATTTCCCCAAGCGATGTGATTCTGCTGCACTTTTCTTAAAAATAGAATTATGAAGTAAAATGTCTCGCAAATGCTGTTTGGCTAGTAGCTCGGCGAATTATATTTATAAATAATAGTTCTTTGTGTCATTATGAAACTTTCGAATTCTCATATTTTAATGAAAAAAAATGAGTAACACAAAATGGATCAATTTTATTAAATCGTCTTCCAAAAGCGAAGGTCAAAATTTGAACTCGAAATGTAGATGAAATGGAAGAACCATTGATGTAAAAAACATTTCATTTCTATTTTTTTTATCTCAATGATTATATTCGCACGGTCAAATCATCTCAAAGAAAATGAAAGAAGGTAAAATGATTTTAAAAAATAATATGCATGTCGTGGATAACAGTAAAATTTTGATTTTTCATTTGTACTGAAGTTGTCACATAAAGTGATGTTCCAACTCCATTCTAGCGCGAAAAGTGAAAGAAAGTTTCTACTTTTGGTATATGTGTGGAGGATCGCAGAATGCATTTAAACCCAATCAAAACCCAATGCATCAATGAGTTAATCGTTTAGTAGAATTTCTCCAATTTTGAATGAAATGAATAGTCTCAATTTGTTCAATCGTCATCAGTTTTTAATTAATTGTTTCGTTACGTCATAATTTTAGAAATAGAGTCTCCGATCATTTATAACGCAAAAAATGACAGTCTTATTAATAAATTCATAGATAAGGTATTGATTTGTGCGGAAAATGTTAAGCAAAATTGAATTACCAATTTTATACTATTATATGAAGATTTTTTGAAAGTTGAAGTAGTTAAAAGATTGTATATTAAGTTATGTGATCATGCAAATTGAGCTTCGAGCCAGCATTATTTTTATTGAAGCAGTATAACGTGTTGTATGATTTTATTTTGAGTTCATGAATACTGTTTAGCGTATGACAAAAGTGATCAAATACCGAGTGTGAAATACGAACACGTAGTCCTGTTTTGCTTCGTTCTAAAAACATAGTTAGTTTTCATTATCAAATTGTGTTATAAGCATCGCTTTGGAAAATTTGAAGAAGAATTCCAGGTTTGTCAACTGAAGTGGCAATTATCTTACGAATTTGTCGGACTTTTCAAATTTACTCAAAACGCTGAGAGCTCAGCTCAACGGGTATATCTCTTGTAGCAAAAATACAATAAAAGAAATCTCATCTGTTTTTTCATATTTTGTGAGAATGACAAAGCTATTGCAATAGCCCACCAAGGCCAACCATATAAAGTTTCAATACAGCGACGTATTGGGTAATCTTGAAGGAATACTTTTGAAAAAGAGGATAAAACATAATTTTGCCTTTTTTGTTTTTTCATTTTATGATGCAATATATGTGAGTTTGAGAGAATTGCATTTATTTATTGACTCACCCATCATTGAGGTCAAAGCTTGCTCTTCAAATTCACCGAAGAGAACGCTTATATTTTAATTCAAAACTGTAAGAACTAACGAATTTGTTAGAGAATGAAGCCAAACAGGACTACGTGTTCGCTTTTCACTCTCGGTATTTGATCGCCATTGTCATACAATCATCAGTTTGTGCATGCCGTCCGTAAAAACCAAACAAGAAGTCTTTTTTCTCAATAGAATTTGAATCAAGAAATTGTTGATAAGAATTCGGATGATAACAGTCAGAATCATATTTATAACGTTCGTGACATGCGTTTCTTCGTGATTTCAGTTCAGTATAGTTACATCAGTTGTATGGAACGATTCATCGCTTTGCGAAGCGAACGAATCAGTTAAATGGTGATTTCTTTGAGAAAAATTGTTAATATTCAAAAGAATTTCTCACTTTCTGCGCTGTGAAACATTAAATTCATTGATATACTAAAAAATGAGCATTAAATGGACACCATGGTTCAATGTACCATTTCATCGGCGATTGCAGCTGTTCAGCGTTTCATTTGTGATGTTCCTTGCACTAGTATTAGGACCAATTTCCCTTAATGTCATCTTCTACATACTGGTGAGTTGGGATTTTAATTAAGAACATTCGAATATTTATTTTTGTCTTTAATTCTTTTGATTTTTTTTTTCACTTTTCCATCGATTTTTATTGTTTTGGTTTGTTTTCAGTTGATTTCTTTATCCATTTTTCTTTATCATTCCTTGATTATTTCTTGATTTTCATCAACTCCCCAGAAGATTGGGATTTCTTCTTATTTTTTTGTATTTTAACCAAATCTATCGCATTATTTGTAATTGCACGACTTTGTCAGATTGCGAAACTTTACAATTTCTTCTGATTGTGTGTTTTTTTGAACAATAAATCCTCATTTTGCCGGAAATATTTACTTGAAAACGATTTGCGTGTTTTATTTAGCGTTTACATGTCGGTGGTCGGTGCACTATTCCTTCTGGAGAAATACGCAAATCCAAGTGATAAAGAAGTCGACGATGTACACAACCAATCTATTAAAAGCGCAATTAATCTACCAGTTCGAAACACACAAAAGTAAATACATTGAAGACTTCAACCAAATTCACCTGGAAATCATATAATCTGCATGACATGTACTTGTGATTTGATAGCTGCCTTCATTGATAAGACAAAATATACACATTTTATACGAAGTTCAAGGTGCCCTAGAACTGTATTTTAATTTAAGATTAGTCGACAGAACGAAATTGGTCAAGTGATTTTTTTGCGATTTTTATTTAACCATAGCTTCACTGTTACCGGCCGCTCACTTTTAATCAAAGAACTGCCTGCATTCTTTAGGCTACATATCAGTCCTTGTGTGATAATTTGAATGCTAATATTCGAATTGTAAATAAATAACGTACTATCGACTGAATAAGTTATAATATATGTAGCAAATGAAACAAATTACTTGTAAATTACTTGAAAATAACGAATTTTCGTGGAGCCTGTTTTTTTTTAACATGACGGATCTATTACAATTACCTAATTTCATAATGAGAATTCATTCAGACAGTACAGCTTAATAAATATGAATTCGCCTAGCAATGGAACTTGGCTTCGATAGGCAGCTATTTTGGAGGAGTCTCTAACAAATTTTGGTCTTTTAGTGGAGGTGTCCAGTAAATATTCCTAGCATCCACAAAAACGAAATAAAGAGACTCTAATAACTACATTGAAAATTCCAAGCTGATCAGTGTGTTTCTGAAATGGAAGCAACATTTTTGATGCGTCAGTTGTATTGGGGACATTGCGATCGATCACCGCATCGTAAAAACCAAAGACTCGCTGTCTTCTCACCGAGTATATGTGTGACGCTTTAGAGTAAATGAATACAAACACGGTGCATTTATAATGTGAATGGCGTGTGACCGCGAGACGTAGCTAGTAATATTCGCCGTATGACATACATTTGGCAGAACAACTTGCTCACTGCAACTTCCAATTTTTTCGGCTTTGGCAATTAGTCGCACTGCCTTAATAACTTTTCTGGAAAATGTTCATTTTTTAAGAATTAAAATGTAAATTGGTGAACCACCAAATATTTATTTATCGCGCATTTTGTTGTTGAAAATCAGTTATTTTTAGATTGTGTGTGCTGTCTAGGATCAATGTCATCGAATTAAAAATGACTCTTATGAGTCATAACTGTATTGGATTTTTTTTCGGGTTCTTGTTTGAGTGAAATCAAATAATTGGAGAAAAGGAAATATCCAGCAGACTTTCAACCAATCTTATCAAAGCGCTGCATAATCTCAAGTGATTTTAGTGCATAAATATACACTTTCGAATTCGTTCAGTCAGTTCTTTCTGGTTGAAGTGTGATTTACTTCATTTTGCATATATTTTATTGATATTCAATCATTGAAATTTCTGTGTAGTTTAGCGCCTGTAATTGCTTGTGCAATAAAGCCGAAATACTTCGATCAGTTTTATGATTTCTATTGCAATAAGTTCTGTTCAATAGAATTCTTCGAAAATGGCAATACATTGGATACCACTTTTTCGTTCGCCAGTCCATCGGCGATTGGAGCTATTCAGCGTTGGATTTGTCATGTTTTGTGCCATTGCCTTAGGACCCATTTACTGCTTTCTGATTCCATACATTTTGGTAAATTTTGCATTTTTTTTTTCAGTTGGAGAACATTAGCGTTTGAAACCAAAATAAAAATGAAGAGTGAAAAATAAACGAAACAAAAATTAAATATTTAAAAATAAGATTTCTTTTTCTTATAGGAAAAGGAAAATAAGAAAATAAAATCAAAGTTTATATTTAGAATAACATTTTTGACAATTTTGTATTTTTGATATGAAATATCCCATTTTGGCTGGTTCATAGTGCAGATTTCAGGGAAATGGATTTCATGATTGCAAATTGGAATGCTCGGATTGAATTTAATATTACAAATCGAAGATATCAATGAATTTATTTGAAAGATTTAAATCTCTTTAATATAATGTTAAATACGATAAAAGAAAAAAACGCAGCGAAAGCCCTGAACATTACATTGATCTAGTTTGTTTCAAGTTCTACCACTTTTGCTGCGTATAAGCTTTCAAATATATGTATAAAAATTAGTCTAAAACTCTAGAGATATTAGAGCTGTTGTCATGCATTATTGCATTAAAAGCAGTGTTAATTATCACTTCAAATTGAATATCGTTTCAGTATACCGGAAACATTTACTTAAAAGCGATTTGCGTGCTATATTTAGCGTTCATTTACTATGATCGACACACTGGCGATAATGGTGGCCGAGGCTCGGGGTAAGAACTCAACTGTGCCATAAAATATTTTACGAAGACACAAGAGTGAAATTAGAATTAAAGTACAATAAAAATTGAATTTCAGAAGCTCAGATTCAATCGTTCGGCAATAAAAAATTCCCTCTTTTATTTTTTTTATACATTTATCCGCTAAGCTCTGCTCTCATCTTGCTGAGCTTGAAGTTCAAGCCTTGAACACAATATAACGCAGACGTTGTAACAAATATATTCAGTTGGCTGAGAGTTCGTCCAGCGGATAGATCTAGCGAAAATGCAATGATTGTTGGAGAAATTTTCAAATATTTCCCAATTCATTTTCGGATTTTTTCAGATATTTTAATCATTTTCTGAATTTGAGCTTTAAAATATCAATATTTTCGATGTTTTTCAGTGTTCGTTGGTTAAGAAATGCTGGCATATGGAAACACTGTCTCAATTATTTCCCGATAGATTTGGTGAAAACAGTGGATTTGAAGCCCGACCGTAACTACTTGATTGGCATTTTTCCGCACGGCGTTCTCAGGTCTGTTTTATGTCAAAAGCAAATTCAAAGTTTTGATTTGAAACTAAGATGAATAAAATGGTTATTTGACAAAATTGAAATGAAACATTTCGAAACAATTGAATTGATAAATGTGATCGTTTTTCATGATTTCAGTCTTGGTGCGTTTTTCAACTTCAGTTCATTGCGTTCCAAGTGGCCCATTTTGTTTCCCGGCATTCGTTCGAAGTGTACGACACTCGGCATAAACCTATTGTTGCCGATTGTTCGTGAATTTCTTCTGAGTTGTGGTGTTTGCACGGCATCGCGAAATTCATTGACTCAAAATTTGTCTCAATCGAACGATCCAAAGCATGAATCGAATCGTGATGGATATACATCGAATGCAACGGTTTTGGTGGTTGGCGGTGCTCAAGAAGCGTTTTATGCTGTTCCACACAAATACAAGTGTTTTGTCAAGAAACGCAAGGGATTTGTTCGAATCGCACTGAAAACCGGCGCATCACTTGTGCCTGCCATTTCTTTTGGTGAAAATGAAGTTTTCGATATCGTTGAATACAAGCCTGGCTCGTGGCAAGACACATTCAAGCGTTACACGACAATCGCCCCAATAATTTTCAATGGCCGTGGATATCTGCAATACAATTACGGCTTGCTCCCTAAGCGGCATGCAATTACCACCATTTTGGGCGCCCCAATCCACGTTGAAAAAATAGCAAGCCCAAGCGAAGAGCAGGTTAACAAAATTCATGATCAATTTTGTAATCAACTGAAAGAACTGTTCGAAACGCATAAAAGCAAATATGTTGAAGATTCAGAAAAAGTACACCTAGAAATCATTTGATTTGGCTGAATTTAAGCTTGTATTTTTAGAAAAAAATCTAACTTATTTTTATGATTTGTAAAAATTTCGGCAATAAATGGCTTTGAACGGTCAAATACTTTTGCCAAGACTTGTTTTTGTTATGTTTTTTTATAGGTAGATCTTCGAGCATTCAGTTTTGAAGCATTCGATTATTTAATAATCTATTATTAATGAGGCTTAGCACGAAATTGAAGTGTGTAGCGACTGAAACTTAGTCATCAATTGTGGATTTCTATCGCAACGATCTACAAAAATAGAATTTGAATCATGATTTTATTGATTGAAGAAACCGCATGAAAAGAAAATATGCAATAAATTCGCGACCGATAATGTTCGCTTCATTTATTTCGCAATTAGTCGGGCTGTTTAATACGGAGTTTTATTATAATCTTAATCATATTATGAACGGTATTTTTCTCATCCATTTGAAACGATAAAAATTTGATCGGCTCAAAAAACAATTTCAAAATTTTGCAATGAAAATGAATTGTTTTCAAAATATTCAGTGCAGTCCTATACGAAGGCATTGTGTTCGAACATGAATTTTTACGAACGAACTAACCAACGAACAAAAATTGTCTAAAATAAATTTAAAATCGAACGTTTGACAGCTACAAATGCACTGAACCCGACAACTGCAATGCAATGATCAAATCAGCAGGCTTCCCGAATGCAATGGAACTCAGATTCTATGGTAAGGTTCATTTTGTAGAGCAATGGAATTTAATAATATAAACCACAAAGCCAACTGAAACAATTTTTTTAACAATTTGGAGAGGAAGTATGATGGGAAGACAGCTTAGTTAGTCGAATCAAATATTTTCAAAGTGACAAATCACTCCTCCGCGAATTGCTATCTATTATTTTGATGGAATTGCCGCACAATATTTGCATTTGAGATGGCGGTTTGCTTCTATTTTGATTCCAATGTCAAAAAATGTTAATTTTGCCTAATTTTAGGATACATTTTTCATTCGAACCGCCTTATCTCATAAACCTAAGCTTTATCGGAGACAAGCAAATGTCGGAAACATTTGTCTATTTTTGGGCAAAAGGCTATGTCTACGTGCAAAACCAACATGAAGCTTTTATCTATTCAAAAAGTAAAGTCACTTGAATCAAATACCATTTTTCACGAGCAGCAATCTGGTTTTCGCAATAACCAAAGTTTTTTCAAAATTGAACACATAAGAAAGTATCAGATCGTCGTTAAATCGTAAAAAAAATGTAATTTTCGCCTCACACTTTGTGAATTTATGGATTTTCCAATAACGCGGTTCAGTTAATTAAATCTATATATGGGAACATTCAACAAACAGTTAAGCTCGGTGAATCGGATTTCGTTTCAATAAATAACGGCGTTCTTCAGGATAGTAATTTTGGCCAAACCTTCTTCTCACTTTATTTCAATGACACACTTTTGGCTGTGGTGTGACACCGAACAAATACGCGAACATCAATATTGCATTTCATTTGTATAAGTATCATACAGAAACCTCATAAATGTGCATATTATACAGAATACGTAAGGGAATTGTCAGGTTTTTTCCCAGTGTGTTCATAATAAATAAATAAATAAAAAATGCAAGCGTTAATTACTTTCGCGCAGATTGAGATTTGTCCAAACAAGCCCGTAAATCTCTGGCATCAGAGACGCGTTCATTAATTCGACATTCGAATGAGTTATTATGAGGATGATCAATCAAAACGAACACGAAAAAAATTCATTTTCGTATTTTTACTAGATCTGCGTCGAACATATATCTTTGTTCAAGTCAATTAAACTTGAAGGGGTGAGCAGTTTTATTTGGTCGAAAAACTGTAAATGTTTAATTTGGAACTTTTTTCTTTCAAATGACTTTTTCTTAAAAATTTGAGTTTCTGGGAAGATTAGAGTCCGGCATACCTAACTGAATATCGCAATTCAGATTGCAATGATTCAAGATTTACATTTTTTTTTTTTTTCAATATCAAAGTACTCAAATACACGGAACCGTTTTTTTCTCTCAAATATCATTGTTTTTCACGGACTGACATCGGTTAGATTGCTAGGGTGTACAAAAGTATTCTATCAATACAAAAGCTTGTCAATGATTTGAACGGAAGGGTGAGCGGTTTGATTCGAAGAAAGTTCTTTATGAATAAACAAAATAGTTCCTCTTATTCCCCTAATGCAATCGACCTTTAACCATTTTCAATTGTAATTAAAATGCACGATTAAATTAAAATGAATGAATTTTGATTGAAAAAGGCGAATGAATATTACTATGAGTACTCGGAACACGACTCGAACCGATTTGACTAGTGGTGTGCTCTTTCGGTATGGAATTAAACATTTAAACTCTCTCTGTTTGTTTTTTTTTTATAGCGGAAGCCTTAGATTTTTATTTGTAAAACCTTTCAATCCTTCCGATTTGTGTCAATTGTATTATTGGTAGTTCTGGAAAGTTTTACACGTTTTTATTGTTAAAATTCAGATTTATTAAATAAACAAAATGAATGAGTATATTGATTCAAAGTATTGCCCATCGTTTAATGTTTCTGCCAATTTTGCAAGCGTTTGACATGGAACTTCATCGGGTAATTATTATAATTCTTGGTCTTCACATTTTTTGGGCCTTCCCGAACGTTCTTTATCTTTCGTGGCTTGGCTGTCGTCTAGTAGAGCACTGTCCCCATAAACTTCCACAAGCTTCAGCTGTACTTTTCTTCCAATTAAAACAGAAATGGAATACTTCCCGCAAATGCTGTTTATTATTAATTAAATTGACAGAGCCCTCTCTTGAAAACGTGCAAAACTTTCCGAAACTACCAATATTGATGGCGCATACCTCCTATTCCCGAGGAAACGATTTCTATTTCTGAGGAAATAATATCCGAGGAAAATTTTAATAGAAAAATCTGACCATCGTGCCAATAACTGCGATAAGAATTCTCAGTTGAACAATAACTGCCTTAGCGAGCGTACGATTTTCGACAATTTTCTTCAAACAAACTCTACGATTATTCAAGAATATTATTAGCTATTAGCATTTACTCCTCGATCTATTTCGATTATCACCCCTTCATTTTGTTTAAGGTATTTCTGTGAAATTCCAATAATGAAAGAGCTTTTGATAAATCGACGAATGTTAAATTGGCTTTGTTTGTGTCATGCTGAGGGAAAAGACAATGAGCCGGAGAAATGGGCGAAAATCGCATTTGGTGTTATAGCTTTTATATTACTTGTGATCGGTGAAGTTTCCAGCATAGTGTCCTTTTCGACATTTTCATCAGTTAATTTCGAACGATCATTGTACGCCCTCTTACAAATCGCCGCCACTTCAACTGCGATCTACATGTTTATAATTGCTTTCAGTCTACGATACCAAATAACAGCAATTTTTAAAAATCTAAATAAAATCTATAGCGCAAGTAATTATTCTTTTTTTAACTAATGCAAATTAATTTGAATACGAAATCCATGTATGCTGACAATTGGTTTGGAATATATTTTGGCACAACATTCGGTAGAAAGGTCGAAATTTCAAATGGATTTCATATGAAAAGTGGGTGCATTCAGGATTTTTTATGTTATTTAATATTGGCTATCTTAACTTGGTACATCGAAATGTGTACCAAGCATTTTTGGAATTCGGTACAAAAACGCCAACTTTTCATATGAGGAACAGTTGGAATTCCAATCTTTTTTTCGAATTTTGTACCAAGAATTTTCCAAACAAACTGACAAGGGATATTGATTCAGATAAGAACAACGATTCTTTTGGATTTTTGATGCATGCAAATGACGAGGGTCAAAAGATCTCAATTATTTACTTAAAATACGTCGTTGGAGGTTTTTTTGGTAGCTCGATGGTGATATTTTTGCTCTCCCTTTTCGGTTGCTACATAAAAAATGGCCATTTCATTGTCGAAGAAGTTTTCCATCCTTGCGTTTATATGTAAGTAAATAATTATATAATCCTTCCGAAGATTTGTATAGCTCTCGAGTTGATCATAAAAATGCTTTGCTTTAATGTCAAAGATGATTTCAACAATTTTGTAATTTTCATTGTTTTTTTCTGAACTATTTCAACACTCATTGAAAAGTTTTCCATGGGATCAACGATCTTTAGCTGGTTACTTGGCTGAAATAACCTACTCATTTCCTGCCATAGGATGTTACTTCTTTTTCAATGGCTCTATTCTTTTGCTTTACATTTCAATTTGCTTACACCATCGGGGATTTTACAAAATGTTTCACTTCCAGTCACTTCTCAAACTCAATCGGCAGAACGAAAAAATATTTCTACATGATCTAGTTAATTTCCATATTTCGGCGAAAGCGTAAGTGCAATTCAAAAATAGTTTTGAAATATTCCTTCAATTCACTTCTTTCCTTCAAGTTGGTTCTCTGAAACGGTTTCTGTCTACAAACAATTGATTATGATTCAAATCATTGGTGGGATGATATATATGGCTTGTGTAGTATTCCAATTGGATATGGTAATTGTTTTGATGTAATTTTTAATTGAATTTAATAATCATTCTAGTTTAACTTGATTGAATCAATTGTTTTGTGTTTTCAGCAATCCAAACACATTGACTTCAGTATAATTATTCTGTTGAATTCACTTTTGGTCAGCACATCGAACCTATTCGTCTACTGTTACTATGGGAAAATGGCCACTGAGAGCTTTGAAAATATGGCAAATTGTTTGTACGATTTAAATTGGCGAAGATTGTCAATTGAACTACAAAAATACATCATTTTGATGATTGGAAACTCGCAAAAGCCGCTCTATTATCACGGAGGCGGTATCGTAATAATGAACTTAGAGACTTTTACCAAGGTAGAATCCAAAAACAACAATATGAAAGCAAAGATTCCTGTTTTATTCAATGTTGTTTTAATTTTTAGGTGATAAAAACCGTTTACACGTGCTATATGATGTTCAAGACACTAAATGAGTGAATGATTCAATAAAAACTTTGACGTTGGACAAAATTAACTAATTTCTGTTATTCATTGTTATTTTCGAATCTTTATTGGGACAATTTTATTTGATATTGATAAAACGAAAAAAAAAATTATTTCAAATGAAAATTTAGATTTTTAGATAATTTCTTTTCATTCAATTGCTGAGAGAAAACAAAAAATGGCTTTTGCGTAAGAAAAAATATAATCAAGAATTTTTATCGATATTGGTTCGAATCTTCATACTATGCAAAATTGACAGAGAACAAAGCTGTACATCACGCTATAAATATAGCGGTACCAATAAACAAATTTCCGCTATGCGTGTTGAGTTGTTTATCTGTCTTCGAAAGGTTAATCAATTTGGATTTACGAAAATCTATTGCTCCGCTTTTCGGCGAACTTAGCACGAAGTAAATTCTCGAATTATATCGACAATGAATTGAAAAACGATATCACGAAGCGTTATCAGCAATTTAATTTTTCAAGAAACTTTTCTGTGAACTGCTTGAGCGAGATGCAAAATTGATCGCTGGTATGAGGTATCGTGGCCGAGCGGTCTAAGGCGCTGGTTTAAGGCACCAGTCTCTTCGGAGGCGAGAGTTCGAATCTCTCCGATGCCAATAATTTTTTTCCGATACAAGATATGTTCTCATTTATTAACTGTATTTTACTAGGAATTTTTGTTCATTTTCAAATTCGAATTTTGATTGGGTTTTTCATAACTTTCTCCATTTATTTTTACTTTTTCATCAGATTTTTGCAACTATCTTCTGAATATTAAATTCGGACTGAATGGAATTTGGGTAAAACAATGTTTTACGATACGGAATATATTGAACGAAAGTTCTTTATTTTTATGCGATTGAGACATTCTCATCAGAAGATTGCATTTTGTGTGTTTTTTTTTATCAACGCCATGTTTAATCTTCTTTAAAAGGGGTTTTGTCATAGAAAATTGAGGAATCGGAAATATTGAATTAATAAAAGTGTGACGAAAAAAATACTGTCAACAGATTTAAAAATAAGTTTTAATTCCAATAAAATATGTGAAAAAGCTCAAATATAAAAAACAAATGATAAAATTAACAACAAATAAAAAAAAAATACTACAGAAAATGGTAAAAAATATGTCAGAAGTGGGATTTGAACCCACGCCTCCAGAAGGAGACCAGAAAACTCATTCTTCATGAGCAAGATTGAGAATCTTGAGTCTGGCGTCTTAGACCGCTCGACCATCCTGACTGTGGCGATCACCAAGCGGTCCATCTGAAACGATTTTTTTCATACACTCTGAATATTTAACTTTATTATGCCACGTGGTGGTGAAAATAATTCGTGAACCGCTCTGATTTCGTGCAATCACCAGCAATAAATATTTCATATATTCTTATTCAGTCTCAGTCTATTTTTATATCAAATGCGCTCCAGAGTGAGAAGTCCTTTCTCTCAGAGAAATTATCTGCGTAGAAACTCTCTCTATGTATTTTTAATGCTTGAGAAATGCTGCCGAGTAGCAACGATCTGAAATGTTCGAGCTAATTCAGTTGGTTGACATTTGAATGAATCTCGTGTTGGCATGTATGCATACAACGATGCTCAGCTCACTGAGTCAGATAATACATTTCATACTCATATCAGTGATATTCGGTAGCGTTTTCTGAAGCATTGCCATTACTTAGCAAGAAATTTACATTAAATATAATATTTAAGTGTTAGACATTGTGTGAGACATTGGAAATATTTCAATTCGTTTCTTCGTTCATTGAATAAATATTGTTGAAAAAAAAAAAAAAAAAATTCAAATAAAAATGAAACTGCCTAATAATTCAAGGTGTTGTTGATGAGTCGTTGATTTATGACTAAAGCTTATATTAATAACAACTCTTAAAATAGGAATTTCAAAGCCTGTGTAGTTTTAAGTGTGTACTATCGGTGATATAACGGGATTAAGCTATTTGGATTTGATGTAATAAAAAGGCATAGATTACGGCATTTTTTGAATCGATCAAACAACACCAAATACAAAAACGATAAAGTTTACTTGTGAAGAAGAAAACGAGGGCCGGCTTAATTTCTTGGATTCAACTGTAATTAAAAATGCGGGAAAATTAGAGCTTGAACTAATTCACACCATCTATTCAAACATAAAATCTCCGCCTTCCATTCTATGATAAATCGGGCTTTGAACTTTCTTCATTTCCATGACTGGAGATCCACTTGTCAACGAATTACAGAGACACATTGAAATTGCTAATATTAATGGATACATCACACAGCTTGTAAACCAGCACATTTTCCATACGAGCGTTCAGATGTACATTTAGTTGCTCTTCAAAATACGTGGCTTTTTTCTGAAAAGTGTTATTGTGTTTTCACAAAAATCAAAGCATCGAAATATGCTGCTCAGCCAGCTGACTGAGAGACGCAGCGCGAGCTGAGAAAAGCTGAAAACATGCGTCACGGGCATACGTTTAAACACGCGGTTCTCTTTTTCGTTGCTTTGCGATCATATCCGAATTGCACGAGTAGTATACTCAGAGAATAAAAGAATCGCAGAAATAGAAGTTTGTTGCTCCACGCTCCACTCGTGTATTCCAGAAAACAATCAACACAGAACGATTGAATCATATTGCATTTTGTCATTGTGGAATACATGAGTGTGGCGCGGAGCAAAGAACATCTTTTTCTGCTTTTCTCTTATTCTCTGAGTATACTACTCGTGTAATTCGGATACGAGCGCAAAGCAACGAAAAAGAGAACCGCGTGTTTAAACGTATGCCCGTGACGCATGTGTTCAGCTTTTCTCAGCTCGCGCTGCGTCTCTCAGTCAGCTGGCTGAGCAGCGTATTTCGATGCCTTGACAAAAATCGTGTTTTCGATCAACTTCTCGCATTCATAAACTAAATATATGAATAATGTTGGTTCATTCAATATATTTCAGAATCCAAAGAGATTTGGCATTTATCTCACATAGTACTGAGGGAACATGAGTGCGCTTCAAACGGCGAGGTGACTCACTTGTAGTGGGCTGAAATGAAAGATGTGTTCATATTAAGTGTTTCTTTGAATTGTTTAAATTATTTTTAGGCATCATGGTACAAAATAAAGGGGCATTTACACCAGTCGACTGTGAAAAGCGGTTCGAAGCAATTAAATTGGTGAACATTGAGAAAAATTCGGAACGTGCAGCGGCTGCTAGCAATGAACTCAACGCCAACACTTTTAATTGCTACATTCGAAAAGTGACAGAGAAATTCCCCAATATCGCCAAAGTCATCGACGAAATTTTTTTGGCTATTTTACAAGCGGGCAGCTGATTTGGTGGTGAGGCGGTAAGCTGAATTTTATTTTATTTTTATTTATTTTTTTTTTGCTGATGACTTTGTTTTAAAGACTAATTGTTCTTTTATCTTTGGGTTTCTTTGGAATGGTATGGTCCACCGTCTCGCAAGAAATTGATGCAGTATATCATCAAACGTTCGAAGGTGATTTACGGTCAGGCCATAAATAATATACGGTCTTTGGCATTCGAATTTTTCACAAAATTTGGTATGGATTGTAGGCCCGGACTAAAATATTATCCAAAAGCTGCTGCAGAATTTTTCTGGGGGACGAAAGAATTTTTCTGGGGGCTGGCGAACCAAACTACGGTCCTGTATGTACTCTAAAAATACACTTTTTGTACAGTTTTCTTGAACTAATAGAAGAAGCTGTTTTATCACGTTATACTATTGTTGACGGAGCAAATACAACACTCAGTCAATGAGACGGCCTTGATTCCCATCTTTCTATGCCATTGAAGTTTATTCAAGTGTTGCTATGCCATAACATCACTGCAAAACCATCTTGAATCCAGTTTATTAAGAATTTTCATTTGAGACAGCAAATTTTATCATTTCAAAATTTGAAGAAAATTCATATTTTTTATTATAATATTATAAATTTTGAAAAAAAATTCAGGTCATATCTCATTAATTACCGCCACTCAACATTCCATTTAATAGAAAAAACGAATAAATAGGGAATAATCAAAATGGTTCATCACATGAGTGAAGAGAATTGAAACCAGTAGCCTTCTCTAATTTTCACACTGAAATATAACCAAAATAATCTACAGCCTTCTAATTTGTGTGATAGAAAGAAATGCAGCTTTTGTGGGGATTATCATTGCTCTTATTGCAGACCAAGTTCTTGGTGAGTTATTTTCTGAATTTCATAATTTTTCATCGCGAAAACAAATATACAATACCTTTTTTTTTTGCTTTAAACGAATAGGGAGCGATTTACAACGGGAAAATTCCAGAGGTACTCGTGAAACATCATGCTGCTCTATTTTCGAAAGAACGTTATGTTTGCGGTGGATCGGTAATACGAAAGAATATCATTTTGACTGGATCACATTGTTTCTATGACCTCAATGAAGCTACGAAGACTTACAAATATGAAGACGATCTAGCTGGTTGGCAAGTTCAAGCTGGTTCAAATAAATTATTTGAAATGTCAAATGGCGAAAGAGGTCCGAGTGGGAAACGGTTTTCTGTCTCGGAAATCATCCGTCACAATGAATTCGATCCATTAGAACCAACCAACGATATTGGCATGCTTGTTACTGTAAGAAATATGGTTGATGAAGCAACGATCGAAGCAATCAATTTGCCCAATCCCAGCGACAATTTTGTATATTCAATAACGAGCCCAGTTCCGCTCATCATTACTGGTTTTGGTTCAACTGAACGAGTGCGAACGAGTTTGAATTTACGATTCCTTCAATTAACAGCAAGAGCATGCATGAGCACTGACCCAGCTGATCAATTTTGTACGAAGGTTGAACCAGTTGATCCACGAGATTCGCAACGAGAAGTAGAAATGTCGGAACAAAAATCTGCGGCTCAAGGAGACTCGGGAGGTTGTTTCCCAAATATTTCTGCGTATAGAAAATCAAATTTCAATGAAATCTTCGTGTTTTTTAAGGCCCAGTTGCATGTTTAACAACTTCTAATCGAATTTTTCTGGTGGGGATTCATAGAGGAGTCGTAACAAAGGATCCAGTAAAAGGGAAAAAACATTTCGCTTACATGAAACATACAATGGTCATTGCACACATCGACTGGATCAACAGACAACTTGTAAGTATATGCATATACAAATAAGAGCCCAATTTAATTGGAATTTTGTACAAAGACCCGATTTACCTAGGAGGAATGGAAGGTGACGAAAGATTCTCGACGCTACTATTGGATGTCAGTGGAGCTGTAATAAGCAATACAAACAGTTTTCAACTAAATGGCTCATTAATTTATTTATTGAAAACATGTATAGATTTCGATAAAATATAATAAATATTATTGACTGACGATAGCTGTTGTTGTCGTTGTTTCGCTAATTTCATTTTGATATTCCGATTATTTCGAATGATTCATAGCAAATGTGCGTACACCCAAACTCTGAATTATTCAAATAATTGTTTTCGACTTAATTTTTTTCCAAACGAAAATATATTAAAACATTCCATTTCATCGCACTTCTAAAGTAATGCGTTCGAGGGATGAATGTGAAAAACTGAAAAAATAAAAATGAAAAAAACGAAATTGAAGCCTATCAAAAGGCAGTCAGACAGTTTATATTCGACTTGGAGCTCCAGAGGTGCGATCGTTGAAATTGGGATATCATTGGAAATTCGTTGGACGGAAAACGTCGAGTAGATGGCGAGTAGTGTCAACGACTGGAAAAAACTCGACGTATGTATACATACGTATGTCTCTATTGTATAAGTGTATATGTACATACTTGTATCTTTGAAATATGTATGTGTCTGCGATTTTGCATCTTAACACATGAAGTTGTGATAAAGTTTTTGGGCAAAAATTTGAAAAAGGACCGGCTGTCGACATATATTTCGGTCATTTTCACGATAACAGCATCAACGATTTGTCATTCAAGGAATTGCTTTGAATTACTAGAAATTACTCTTTTTTGTTAAATTACTTTGCAGGAATATTTATATGATTATAAATATCTTCATATAATTTCACGTGAATGCCAATAACCAGTCAATTTATTTTGATATTTTTCCAAATCCATTCAAACTGTTCACGTAAAATCACTCAAATTCACATTTATTTCACAAGGCCAGATAATCCAAAAAGATTCACAAATATTTAGGATATTCTCACTGATTAGGATTTGCGTGAAGCCCCTAGATGATTTTTTAACAACGTAAATTTGATAAATAAGGCAAAAAATTTGAAATTTAACGAATTTATATCGGCAACATTTTGACATTTAGTTTAGATTTTGACAAGGGAATTACTAAAATTTGTAGGAATTACTTCGCAACACGTTGGATTTACTACATGGAGTTTACATTCTAACGTTGAAGCAACAAGACGTGCTCTCGCTGCTCTGCCTGAGCCACGGTCTACTTGATCAGTTATTATAACGCGTTAAAACTAACAAAAAACACATATTCTCTATTTAATTTCCTCTTTAAAGCGTAAATATCAATACATTTTTCTAGCTCAAAATGCCAGTGTAAATTCAAGTTGGTTTTTTTGTTCAAAATGCAGCGATGAAAATCAGCTTAATTCGGAATCGAAATGTGAAAATTGCACCAAATACTTTCATAATCATTGACTGGCCGACTCTACTGGTAGTGAGAAAGATAGAGATGATTTATGAATAATAAAAAAATATGTACCAGGAAAGATCGACTCGAAATCAAATCGTCAAAGTCAACAAAATCATCTTCTGAATCACTCATGCAAACAGAACCAAGAAAGTTGAGACAACGCGCTATTTCAGTTGATTATTTCGGCACAAACAAACAAAAAAAGAATATTACGAAGGCTACTTTGATTAACAAACCAACAACCGACAAACGCCATGAGGAATTCTTACAGAAAATGAACAACATGCAAAAACAAATTGATGTTCTTGACAATCGTGAGTGTATTTGTTTTAATTTACACCAAAACAAACATATAAGTTCAGATCAACACGGCAATGATCCTGCTTCCAATTCAATGCAAACTACAGCTGATTTGACTGATGAGATCTCTACACAAAGCAGCACATCTGAAACAGTTCGGAGTGAGTCACAATCAAGCGAGCAATATATAAATGTAAAAAAAATGTGGACCAATGTAACAAACGACGTATCCAATTTTGCAAATGAAATAGAAATAATTAACAAGAGAATCAATAAATTTGAACGGGCGCTAATCGACGTTGCTGAATTTGAAAAATCAAACAACGATGGGCTCATGTCAGTTGCATCTAACATCAATGGAAATAAATTTAAAATACACAAATTAAGTGAAGCAGTTGATACGTGCAATGCATTGTTAGAAACCAATCTGACCGCTATGATTGAGGCACAAAAGTTAATGGCGGAACACAGTGCCTGCATAGAAGTGTGTGAGTCACTCCATAATGCTGAATCTGTGTCGCTGAATACTATGGATAACAATAAGGAAAAGCAATATATTTAGAAGAATTGCAAGAGGATTACGAAGAATTATTCGGAGTCATGTTTCTTTCGCGCTTAAACGCCACAATAACACAATAAAAACACACTTCGATTTGAATGAAGCATACAACAAGGAAATCACCACTAAAATTGAAACAAAATTATTTAACCTTGCAATAAACAACAAAAACAACGTTAACAAAAATACTGTTTTCCACTCTAATAACAACAATGGAAAACGATATAACACGAACAAGTGCAGTATGGGAAGTATGATGATGGAATCATTACAGCGAGGTAAACAGCAAAGTGACAAAATAAGAATCCACTTGGGCAACATAAAAACATACAGAACAACCGAGGAGTTAAAAGGGAACTCAGCATTACACTTGAAAAATGCTCGGAGAAAATCAACAACACCAAATGGCACACGAATAAAATTAAATTTGATCCTGAATGTCATCACATCATAGCGGCGACCCTGATAGCAATTCTACCTGAAAATATTGACGTTACAGTTCTCTTAAAACTAGTTGGCGATTTTTTTGGGAAGACGACAGGCTGAAACCTCGCATCATTTCACGCGGTACAGCTCACAATGAACACATCAACTCAGAATCCAAATTTCATCAAACATCTGAGTGGAGTGATTCAAGAATACCACGGCAAATCTCTAATGACTGTTATTCAACTGCTATTCAACTGGACACATCTCCCGGCATTCATGTAAATAATCTATCAACAGTCAGCACCACAGTACATAACGGTAAATATGATCGCTGCTTAGTAGACGCTTTCATACGAACGAACGTCAATAACATTAAGATAGGTCAGGATTCTACTCTAAATAGTAAACACATTTTCAAAGTACGGGATGATAAATTCATCATTCTTTTGCTCAATATAAAATCTATTAAGTACAAATTAAGTGAATTCGAAATTTACATTGAGGTGAACAGATTAAAGCCAGCCATTATTATCATAACCGAATCTTGGCTTAAAGATGAAGACCTAAAGTTTTTCAACCTAAAAACTATGAAACAATTGGAAACTGCCGAAAAACTTTAATATCATCTTAAACGAACAATACTGCAAAAGCCATCTAATTTTATTTAACCTGAAGGGGCTTGATACGAAAATTGCAGGCTTTTACCGTTCACCATCAACTAAACCCCGATGAATTGCATTAATTTGCTTGAAAGTATTCTAGATAAAAATGACAAATTAATTTGCCTCGGTTATACCAATTTTGATCTACTAAAAAGAGACGACAATTTTGTTTTAAATTATCTTGATACTCTAAAAAATAGACAATTTTAATATTCTCAACAGAATCGATACTAATAATCACACTTATTATGAAGACAAAAATGGCAAAAAACATTTCAGTATTTTAGACCACATTTTTTCAGATAAATTCCACAATACTGAAGACACAAAAATCGATATTAGGGAGGTCTGCTTCTCTGACCATAGACTTTTAATATTCGAATGTAATCTATCTAAAAAAAAATACGAGACTACAAATCAAAAAACAATTACTAATTATGATGAAGTAAATACCGAATTAGACTCATTTGACTACACCAGAAGCGATTTCAATTATTTCACGGAAATTTTTTCTAAATCAATAACTGCTTATTCAATAGTCAAATCGCAGTTTTTGCTCTGAAATTTCTACAATTGTCGTCCGATCGTAGACTTCTGAGGCTTTAAATTTTCGTTACAATGGCCCCAAAAAATAGTAGTTCTGAAATTGGGATAATCTCAACTGGTTGTTGAGATCTGGGTGATAAGTGGGTGAAAGTGGCGAAAAAAATCAGCGAAGGATGAACTTTTTGACCCCATAGCAGTCACAAATGTAGACTTACGATGGCGTTTAATCACTTACAATTTGCGCACGGTCGCCACCTTTTCAAAACCGTTCTATTTACTTGGGTATCTGATACAATTTTCGAGATATGGTCCGAAATATGCGGCAAAGTAGCAAAAATTGACTTTTTTCAGATTTTGGGCCATATCGCGGGAACGCTGCTTGAATCTGTCAAACTCTTGGGCTTTTTGGAACAGGGAGGCCCTATGCTAACACAAAATAAACAATAGAAAATTGGAGCAAAAACTCTGCAGCATTGTGTAATCCAAAGAAATTTTGGAACAACATAAATAATTTAATCTACAACAAGAATTACAAAAAAAAGGAAGAATTTGAAATCAAAAACAATCTGGGAAAGTCGTTAAATGCTAGAGAAACTGCGAACTATTTTAACAATTATTTTATTGAATTGCCTGAGAAAACTATTAATAGCGAATATGGCGATTTTGAAAATTGTGATGTAAAAGTTACCAGCAACTACCAAAATTTGGAATCAATGTTTCTACATAATGTCAATGAAGAGGAAATTTTTACTATCATTAATAATTTAAAAAATAGCCAGTCTACCGGTATTGACGGAATAAATACAAAAATTACCAAGGAATGTGCATTCTCTTTATGCAAAATTCTTCCTCACTATATAAACGAATCATTTTCATCGGGATTATTTCCAGACTGCCTTAAAATCGCCAAGGTTATACCAATTTACAAAAAAACGGGCTCGAATTCCGAAGCAAAAAATTACAGACCGATTTCTCTCCTAAATATAATTTCTAACATTTTTGAATCATGTCTATATAAACGGCTCTACTCTTTTTTGGTGAAAATTAAATTTTTTGATAATAACAAGGTAGTTACATGGAATAGTATAGTTCAGTGGTTCGCCGTATTTCTAAACGGTTCAACATTGTAAAGTTCACGGCGCCACCAGTACCAACATTTTTATCTGTACTGCAATG